>OY728165.1:877135153-878385153 GCA_963277665.1 Viscum album | reverse complement strand
CTTATTCAACACTTTTCCTTTTTAAATTAATTTCCATGGGAGTGTGACTCACCTCCACATAAGCAACCCTATTATTTTAATAAGTTCGGACCTTGGCCTGGTAAAATATTTTTTTCCTCTCTCATTTTTTAGAAACCATGGGCAGAAACCATGGGATGGTTTGTGGTTTGGATTAATTTAATATAAGGGGTCCCAAACCTAAATAATAAAGTATTCTCTCACCTTTCCTATATAAACCCACCCAAGCTCCCACTTCCTCCTCACTAAAATCCTTTGGAGTTTGTCCAACCTCTGCCCTACTCTCTCTAGAATCCTCCCAAGGTGCCCCAAGCTCCCAAGAAGCCTCTCACAAGACTCTCTCTATCCTTTGGAAGCACACTTCCAAGTAAGGGTTTTTTTTCTTCCTTTCTCATTTTTTGTCAATTTTATTTAAGTTGTATATTGCCCTATTAATTTCAATTATGAATGTTGGGGTATGGTTTCACACCTCCCCCATACTTCCCTCTTATTGTTTGAATGAGGGGAGACCCCTTTCTCTCTCATTTAATGCCTCCCATGTACACCCGTTACTATGTCGAAATTCCGAAAGGAACTTCTCTCTCTTCTTTTACATTCAAGCAATACTTTTGTATCATGAATCTAAATTCCATTTCAATTGTTGGGACATGTATCTATATGACCTCCTTACTTTCCATTGCATGTAAATATGATTAGGAACCCCTTTCTCTATCATCAACCCTTTTTATGAATTCTTATGTCACGCCGTTACGCTGCCAAAATCGCACCGATTTTCTAAGCCAATGTCATTATGTAGTGAATACCATGACCATTTCTCCATCAAGGGTATTCACCTTTATGCACATTTAATTATTGATTGTAAAGTTTCATGTATGAATTCCACATTACTTTATCGTGGAATAAATGGTTATGTTTTATGAATCCATGTTTTATGATCCATGTGGCACACTTATGCATGAAATGAAATGTTTAAGAAGGGTGCGCCCTTATAGCGCTCCAATGCATTGGGTAAAGTATAGTATCATGATATGTCATGTGCAATGAGTGTTGACTCATGCTAATTCAAGTTCAATGAGGGTTTACTCGTGCTTCATGTGCAATGAGGGTTTACTCATGCTTTATGTGCAATGAGCCTTGGCTCATGCTAAATCCATGTTAAGTGTTGTTAACACATTTCCATGTAATTATTATCATGATTTATCATGACTTTATGTTCATGTTTCTTTTATTCTCTATTTATATTCCTATTTTCTAACATGTATTGTAATCCTCATGTTATTCCATGTGTACTCCCTTACTAGGCTTTATAGCTCACCCTTTTCTTATGCATGTCCTCAGGTTATCCCATGTAATGCTAAGTACGAGGGAATGTAGTGGTCATGTAAAGGAAGTTTTCCATAAAGATGTTTTATTTCATGTTTTAAATTTTTATGTAATGATACTAAGCCCCAAAGACACTAAACCTCTCGATCTTCTTTGTTGTATCAAGTGAATTTTTATGTAATAAAGCATGTTTAAGTTGTAATAAAAAGCTGGGTTGTCATACCCTGATCCACAACGTGGAGGATCACTGTTAGATTGCATCATGAGTCAGCAACCACCAACATTATATGGGAGTAAAAATACATTGGTAGCTGAGCAATGGATAAGTTCCCTAGAAAAAATATTTCAGGATTTGGGAAGTAGTGAAAGGGAAAAAGTTATCATGGCAGTTTACCGCCTCGCTAGAGATGCTGATCAATGGTGGTCATTGATGCAAAACATGGAGGAAGATGATTAAGTATCAAATATAGAATTTAGGGAGTTCAAAGATCTGTTTTTAGAAAAATAATTTCCTCGCGACCATCGAGCATATATGGAAAGGCAATTTCTGAGTCTGAGCCAAGAGGAGGATGAGAATGTCAAAAATTATGAGGCTAACATTACAAGGTTAGAAAGGTATTCTGTAGATTATATACATAACCCAATAAGTAAGATTGATCATTTCTTTTATGGGTTAAAACCATTTCTCCGTCGAGCATTAGTCTCACAATCCTTCTCGTCGTACGAAGACATTGTCTCATGTGCTATCAAGACAAAAAAGGAATTATCTAAGTCTTATGACTTTAAAGAAAAGAAAGAGAAGAATAGATCTTCTGATCAATTTTGGAATGGAAATAATGGGAAGAAGGGAAAAGTTGAATATCCAACCTGTAGTAAATGTGGGAAGAAACACCCCCGTACTTTCTTAAAAGGAATGAGAGTCTGTTACAAGTGTGGTGAAAAAGGCCACCAAGCTCGTGATTGCAAGGGGAATAAGGAAGCTACTGATACCCAATGATACAATTTCAGGGAGATGGGACATTATACAAATGAATGTCCTAAGCGTCAGGGGAACTTACCTCAGAAAAGTCCAAGGGATCAAGGCCAAGCTTATGCTATCACTACTGCTGAGGTAGAAGTTCCGAAAGACGTGGTGGCAGGTAATTTAATGGTTTCCTCAAGTTTAGAAAATGCATTATTTGATTCTAGATCAGCACATTATTTCATATCTTCCCAGTTTTCTAAGAAAATTAGATATTTCCAATTTGATTTAACAAGGGAGTTGTCAGTTAAAACTCCTAAGGGAAGTATCATTGCAACAAATTTTTGTGAATCAGTCCCCATTAGAGTACATAAATATTCTTTATCTGCTGATATCATTATCATACCTATGATTGAGTTTTATATAATCCTTGGTATGGATTTGATTTCGGACCATGATGTGAAGATTTATTGTAAGAAGAAGGAGGTTATGATTTTTTATGATGATGACAAGAAACACCTTATCTTTAGAGCAGAATCGTCACCACCTAATTCTTATCTAGATCCACCCCCAGTAGCTCAACTAAATTCAATTATTTGGGAGGAAGAGAATGAAATGACTGTGGGTGAGGAAAGGAATGTTCAAATAGAGGATGAACTGATTGTGAAAGAATATGTAGATGTGATTTTGGAAGATTTACATGGACATCCTCCAGAACGAGAAGTCAAGTTTTCCATTGATTTAATTCCTGGATCATAGCCTATATCAAATACCCCTTATAGAATAACCACTGTATAATTAGTTGAACTAAAGAAGCAACTAAAGGAATTGAGTAATAAGGGATTTATTCTCCCTAGTGTTTCTCCATGGGGATCCCCTGTTCTTTTTATTAAAAATAAAGATGGATCTATGAGGTTATGTATCAACTACAGGGAGATCAATGCTATAACAATAAAGAATAAGTATCCCCTACCTCACATTGACGATTTATTTGACCAACTGCATAGAGATCAATAATTTTCAATGATTTAACTTCGATCTGGATACCACTAGTTGTGTGTGAAGAAGGAAGACATTCCGAAGACAACATTTCAAACCAGGTATGGGCATTATGAGTTTACAGTAATGCCTTTTGGATTGACTAATACATCCTCTGTATTCATGGATCTGATGAATATAGTTTTCAAGAAATATCTCAATGAATTTGTGGTTTTATTTATTGATGATATCTTGGTATACTCCAAAATCTATGAAGATCATGAAAATCACTTGCACATTATCCTAAAGACTCTGAGAAGACATGAATTTTATGGGAAGTTTAGCAAGTGTGAATTCTGGATTCAGGAGATTTCTTTTCTTGGAAATATTGTCTCTAAAGATGGAATCTCTTTGAATCATTCTCAGACCAAGGCAATCCAAGAATGGCCAGCACCTACGAGTATAAATGAGGTATGCAGTTTTATTGGTTTGGCAGGTTATTATCGACGTTTCGTCCAGAATTTTTCCCGATTGGCTAACCCATTAATGAAGATCACACGTAAAGGGGTTAAATTTGTTTGGACAAAAGAGTGTAAAGAATTTTTTGAATATCTTAAGAGAAGATTAGTCAATGGTCCTATATTGACTCAACCATCGGGAAATGATGGGTTTGTTATTTATAGTGATGCATCGAAGAAAGGACTTGGTTGTGTCCTTACGCATAATGATAGGGTTATTGCCAATGCATCATGACAGTTGAAAATTCATGAGAAAATCTATCCTACTCATGATATTGAGTTAGAAATTATGATCTTTGCTTTGAAGATATGGAGGCACTACCTCTATGGTGAAAAATGTAAGATTTATACTGATCACAAGAGTTTAAAGTATATTTTATAACAAAATGAACTCAACATGGGGAAAAAGAGATGGCTTGAATTACTCAATGATTATGATTGCACGATACACTACCACCTGGGGAAGGTAAACAAGGTGGCAGATGCTTTGAGTAGAAAAGATCATGGGGTTTTGAACAATATGATAATTGAAAGGGATCCAATTTTTATAGATCTAGTGAATATGGATATGGGAATTACCATGGAAGGTGAAACATTAATACTTTTTCAAATGGTGGCCAAACCATCTTTACTAGAAAGGATAAAGAGTTCCCAGACTGGTGATGGAGAGTTTCAAAAGAAGATTAAAGCTGTGAATGATGGGAGATTGAGAGACTTTGTGTATGAAGAAGGAATTTTGAAATTTGGGAAGAGGCTTTGTGTTCCTGATATACCTGATCTAAAAAGGGAATTGATGGATGATGCTCATAGTTCCAATTTCTCTATACACCCTGGGAGCACCAAAATGTATAGAGGTTTGAAGGAACATTTTTGGTGGGACAATATGAAGAGAGAGATTGCTGATTTTGTGTCAAGATGTATGATTTTTCAACAAGTGAAAGCTGGAATGCAACAGCCTGGAGGATTCATGCAACCTCTTACCATACCAGAGTGGAAATGGGAAAATATTACGATGGACTTTGTCATGGGGATACCAAAGACTCCTAGAAGGAATGATGCAATAAGGGTCATTGTTGATCATATTACCAAGTTAGCACATTTTTTTTCTGTAAGGGAAAATTTACCACTTGAAGGGATAGCAAGAATATATATTAATGAAGTTTTGAGACTTCATGGAGTACCCCTATCGATTGTTTCTGAACGTGATCCCTGTTTTACTTCATGATTCTGGAAGAGTCTTCAGAAGGCCTTGGATACTGAAATTCATTTGAACACTACCTACCACCCTCAAATAGATGGACAATCAGAACGAACTATTTAAACCTTAGAAGACATGTTGAGATCCTTCTCACTTGACTTTCAGGGTATGTGGGATCAATATTTACCTCTGGTAGAATTTTCCTATAACAATAGCTTCCATTCGAGTATTCAGATGGCACCATATGAAGCGTTATACGGAAAGAGATGTCGCAAACCAACCTTTTGGGATGACGTTGGTGAAAGAAAACTTGTAGGCCCAGAATTGGTTGAGGAAACGATGGAAAAGGTGAAGGTAATCCAAAACCATATCAAAGCAGCTCAAAGTAGGCAGAAGAGCTATGTCGATAATCGAAGGAAGGATTTGGAATTTCAAGTCGGTGATCATGTTTTTCATGAAGGTATCTCCATAAAGGGAGTCATACATTTTGGTAAGAAAGGTAAATTGAGTCCCAGGTGCATCAGACCTTTCGAAATTCTAGAACGAATTGGGGCTGTAGCTTACCGATTGACAATGCCTCCAAGTCTCTCCAAAGTTCACGATGTGTTCCACGTATCTCTATTGAGGAAATACATGCCTGACCCAACGTATGTACTCACCTATGAGGAATTAGGACTGGAACCCGATCTGTCTTATTGCGAAGAGCCCGTCAATATTCTTGATACTAGAGAAAACGTACTGAGAAACCGGACGACTCGTCTGGTAAAAATATTGTGGAGAAACTATAAGATGGAAGAGGCAACGTGGGAACCCGAGGAACTAATGATGAAGAACCGCCAGAGTCTTTTCATGTGGTAGTATTCTAGAAATTTTTAAGACTAAATTATTTGAAGGTGGAGATAATGTAACACCTCATGCTTCTACGGTACGCTTCTATTTGAATAATGCATTAGCGTGTGTTGTACGCAACATCGAGTTCTAAAACACCACAACCAATCAAACTAGCTGTTATGAATAGTAATACCTACTTTTTTAAATTTATAAATTTTATTTTTCAAAATGGACTTCATTTTTGGATTCGGAATATCGAAATTAGCCTAGGGTGAATTTTTGGTATTTTTCTGAAAAACATCATTTTTTGATGAATAATGAAACCAATAAGTGGTAGTTAAAAATCTGAATTTTTCATAAAATATAATTTTACCACTTCTTTGAGTGGAATTTCAAAAATTAGAGAGACACAATTAATATCAAGGAGTAAAATTTGGTTCAATGAGATGAAAATAATTTTTGGTGAATAGTAACTTTTTACTTTTATTTACCACAGTTAAAAGTAAATAGGGTAATTAAGGGTAAAAATGATATTAATATTTCCCAAAAACATGTCCTAATTCTATTGGGAAAGTTTATCTCAACCAAAAACAACCTTAGGAATAAAATGTTATCATTTAGGTTCACTTGGATTAGATTAGGACATTTATTATTATTTAATTCAAAGAAGAGTTAAAAGAGTTAAAATCAAAGTTTATTTACTAATTTTTTTTTTAATATAGGGTTATACATAAGATAAATTCGATTGTAAATATTAATTAGAAATATAAAAAGATTTATTACATAATTATATTTTATTTATAATTTTTAGACATTAAATAATTTAATTTATTTATGACACAATGATGATGCAGTAATTACCATAATAGTGAAGAATTAAAATAATTGATATTATAAATACCCAAATAAATATAATATGAGACTTTTTATGAATTAAAATAATTTTAGAGGTTAATATGACATGTTAGGATTTATTTAATTAACTTTTTTTGAAGTAATCACTCTGTTATGATTTTCACAAAAATCAATTTTCCAAATAGTGTCAAAATTGACATAAAATAGTTTTTAAAACAAATATTATATTATTAATTGATATTAAATTCATAAAAATCTATGGTTCGGCCAAGAGACTTATATAATGATATGAGTGTCATTAATGGACCACTTGGGGGTCTTTTGGAGGTATATAGTAAGTTTATTAACTATATAATATAAAAATACAAAGTGACATGGTAAATGTCAAACTAATTAACTAATAGTTAAAACTAAAAGATAAGGTTAATATAATTACCCAAACCTATCTAAATTCTATTGGTTGAGTGGTTTTCGACCCATACCTACCTTAACCTCTAAATAATCCACTTTTTATCCATTAGAAACTGAATATTAATTTATTATAAAATAATATTTCTAGCTTTTCCAAAGGTGCCCCTCACCCCTCTTATAAAAGGGCACTCCCCCTTCTCACTATTTCACACAATCAAAGCCTTTTGGATCGGCCAAACTCTGCCCAAATACTCTTTCAACTTCACTCACTCCAACCTAGAGGCCTTAGTTTGATCATAAATCCAACCTAAGGATCCCTTTTGATCAAATCAAAAGGAAGAACCCGAAGAAGAGGTAATGTTTTCACCACCCTCTTTCAAGTTCATTTCTTCTTCAACTTCTTCTTTATTTGTTATTACCATTCTAAAATAATAAATCCAGTATATTATATATACTGTGATATTATTATAAATATGGTATAACCATATTTATTATTCTATCCATCCTTTGAATGACATGTCACCATACGTGCATACGTATGGCTTACTGTCTCCACGTCGTGGTGTAATTGTTATTCAATAAATTATTATTTGGATGGGTATAATAATGATGTGTAATTCATGTAAATAATAAATATAAAATGATAATGAATCTGTATATATGATATAACATCCAATTATATATTATTTTAATACTAAAAGAATGATATTGTCGCTCATGCGTACGTATAGACTACCGTCTCCACGAACGCGATGAGATTCATTCTCCATTGTATAAATTCAAGTATAATTCTCATTTTATGATTAAAAATAAGGTTTAAGGACTTTATATAATTCTGGGTATGAATAATAAACAACCTATCCATAACAAACAGGGATTATGTAACAAAACATATAAAAGAAAACAAGTAATTTAACACCCAAAATGACGATAATTCTAAGATATTATTAACAAAGCATTGTTAAAAGATCATATATGATATCATATTAATGTATATGATTCTTGTATAATTTAATAAAAATTATTTTACAATTATACAAGAAGGTTAACCTACCCTCAACCAAGGAAAAAGACAAGGTAAGGGTTTATTTTGCAATCTCTTCATTATTCGAGGTTGTTTATAAATAATAATCTACTGGGATTTCTTTATCATCCATATCCATGTTTCTTAAAAATATATTTCAAAACATTTTTAATATTTACAAGAATATGGGGTAAATTCATTTATACCCTTGTCTGAATTTTTATAAGAGATTTATAAAGGAATCTTTCCATCTTTTTCCAAACAAGGTTCTTTTTAACCTTTTCGACAGATTAAGGTAAGAATGTTTTTTAACTTATACGGTGAGTGCGTCTATTTTCCGCCATTATAAAATTTTCGAAGCTTCCCTTACAAGCTTATAAGAAAATTTTCAAAGTAAATGTTTTATTTTATAATTATGCGACTCTTAAATTTTTTCAAAATAGGAAGAGATATTTCTCTAAAAAGAGTTTTGGTTTCATCTATGTCAACATCCTTTGATGGATTTTAAGTTTATTTGGAGTTGATTTATTATGATACAAAACTTCCATATTGTATTGATGGTTTTTTGATATGTTTGACTATGGATGTGTTATTTTTATACCATTCATGGTTTATGATGAAAGTATTGACATTTCGTTTGCTTGTTTTAATACAAATGTTTATGTTATGTTTAAACTTGTTCATATGAGGAATGCATTGGACTTAATAAGTGACGGGTGGAGCCCGCTATAGCTCCTCGATGCATCGGTAGGTCTCATGAGACAAACTAGTGTCTTGGCACAAGGCATTGAAAAAATATTATTTTTAGTCTTGGCATTAGGCCTTGGCTATGTGGTTATGATAGTCTGGCATTATGCATTCCATCATTATGAAAGTTGTTATTGATATTGCATGTGATTATTCGATTTGCAGAATATCCATGTGAATAAGTAAGTGGCATTATTTTATTTTATTTTTTCCATACTATGTTGAAGTTCAAGTTTAAAAGGATTTTGTTTTAGTTATACATTGCCTTAAATGTTTATTCTTATAAATGAATGTTTCCGCTATATTGTTATCCTTTCTGGGCATTTGAGCTCACCCCTTTTCTATGTTTTATTTTTCCTAGGATGTGAAGAAGTAATTTATGAATGACCTGGAGGGATAGTATGAGGGGATAAGAGTGTGGACTATAGAGACTATATTGTTGTAGTTTTCATTTTATGATGTAATGTAAACTTTATTAATGTATCTAGTTATTCCAAGGCTACTAAACTAATCGTTATTTCGAGACTTGATCTTTCTTGTGATCATGCCAATGTTATGTTATAATGCACTGACTCTAGGTATCTAGGGTTGGGACGTTACAGTTGGTATCAGAGGAAGTTTAGTACAAACCTTGAGAGCAAGATTTGGATAAACTCTGATTAGAGCACATAGACCTAATATGGACTTTGAAGATTAGTATAAAAGAACTTCATAGAATTGTGGTATTGTAGATATTTTGTGACTTTTATGAGCAATACATCCCTGTCTGGATATGAGCAGGTAGAGGCGGCTCTGGCACAAATGTACCTAGGGGTAAAACCCAAAAACACCTCTTTGAGCTAGACTTGAACGGGAACTGGTGCACGACAATGGGCCTTGCTGCACTCTTGGTTACGACACTCCTGGGGGATATGCTTAGGATAACTCTAATTTTCATTAAAAATCTTTATGAAGGGTTTATGAGTATATACTTCTTCAAAGAAAACATTTTTATGATTATTGACTATATCCATAAATAGTTCAATTTATGTTAAGTGTTTTATAAGTATGGAATTATGTATTTTGATTCATAAACTGATCCAGTTTATGCCATTGTTTACAAATGGCGCCGAGTGGAAGAAATGGAAACCGTATCAATGCACATACTCCATGTAGGGATTTCCCTCCTACTCAACATAATTATAGTGGAGCTGGTGATGTAACTGGTGCTGATCAACTAATCACCATACCGGGACAACTCACTCAGGTTATGAATAATAACCTTACTCGTATGGAGCACCCTGATCCAAAACATGGAGAATCAATGTTAGATCGCTTCATGAGGAAGCAACCACCAACATTCAATGAGAGTACAAATCCATTGGTATCTGAGCAATGGATAAGTTCCCTAGAGAAAATATTTCAGGCTTTGGGAAGTAGTTAAAGGGAAAAAGTTATCATGGTAGTTTACCGCCTCACTGGAGATGCTGATTAATGGGGGTCATTGATTCAAAATAAGAAGAAAGATGATGAAATATCAAATATGGAATGGAGGGAGTTCAAAGATCCGTTTTTAGAAAAATACTTTCCTCACGGCCATCGAGCATATATGGAAAGGCAATTTCTGAGTCTGAGACAAAAGGATGATGATAATGTCACAAATTATGAGGCTAACTTTACAAGGTTAGAAAGGTATGCTAGAGATTATATATATAACCTAGAAAGTAATATTGATCATTTCTTTGATGGGTTGAAACCATTTCTCCGTCGAGCATTAGTCTCACAATCCTTCTCATCGTACGAAGCCATTGTCTCATGTGCTATCAAGACAGAAAAGGAATTCTCTAAGTCTTATGACTTTAAAGCAAAGCAAGAGAAGAAGATATCTTCTGATCAATCTAGGAATGGAAATAAGGGGAATAAGGGAAAATTTGAATATCCAACCTACAGTAAATGTGGGAAGAAACACCCCGGTACTTGCTTAAAAGAAATGAGAGTTTATTACAAGTGTGGTGAAAAGGGCCACCAAGATCGTGATTGCAAGGGGAAGAAGAAAGCTACTGATATCCAATGCCACAATTGCAGGGATATGGGACATTATGAAAATTAATTTCCTAAGAATAAAGGGAACTTACCTCATAAAATTCCAAGGGATCAAGGCCAAGCTTATGTTATCACTGCTACTGAGGTAGAAGCTCTGAAAGACGTGGTGGCAGGTAATTTAATTGTTTCCTCAAGTTTAGCAAATGCATTATTTGATTCTAGATCATCGCATTGTTTCATATATTCCCAGTTTGATAAGAAAATTAGATATTTACAATTTGATTTAATAAGGGAGTTGTCAGTTAAAATTCCTAAGGGAAGTATCATTGAAAAAAAGTTTTTTGAATCAGTCCCCATTAGAGCACATAAATGTTCTTTATCTGCTGATCTCATCGTCATACCTATGATTGAGTTTGATATAATCCTTGGTATGGATTGTCATTTGGACCATGATGTGAAGATTTATTTTAAGAAGAAGGAGGTTATGATTTTTGATGATGATGACAAGGAACACCTTAGCTTTAGAGCAGAATTGTCACCACCTAATTCTTATCTAAATCCACCCCCAGTAGCTCAACTAAATTCAATTATTGGGGAGGAAGAGAATGAAATGACTGTTGGTGAGGAAAGGAATGATAAAATAGAGGATGTACATATTGTAAAATAATATGTAGATGTGTTTCCAGAAGATTTACCTGGACATCCTCCAGAATGAGAAGTCGTGTTTTCCATTGATTTAATTCATGGATCAAGGCCTATATCGAAGACCCCTTATATAATGACCACTATAGAATTAGTTTAAATAAAGAAACAACTAGAGGAATTGAGTAATAAGGGATTTATTCTCTCTAGTGTTTCTCCATGGGGAGCCCCTGTTCTTTTTGTTAAAAAGAAAGATGGATCTATGAGGTTATGTATCGACTACAGGGAGATCAATGCTATAATAATAAAGAACAAGTATCCCCTACCTCGTATTGATGATTTATTTTACCAACTGCATGGAGCTCAATAATTTTCAAATATTGACCTTCGATATGGATACCATCAGTTGTGTGTGAAGAAGGAAGACATTCCGAATACAGTATTTCGAACTAGGTACGTGCATTACAAGTTTACAGTAATGCCTTTTGGATTGACTAATGCACCCTCTATATTCATGGATCTGATGAATAGAGTTTTCAAGGAATATATCGATGAATTTGTGGTGGTATTTATTGACGATATCTTGGTATAATCCAAAAGCTATGAAGATCATGAAAATCACTTGCGCATTATTCTGAAGTCTCTGAGAAGACATGAATTATATGGGATGTTTAGCATGTGTGAATTCTGGATTCAAGAGATTTATTTTCCTGGCCATATTGTCTCTAAATATGGAATCTATATTGATCCTTCTAAGACCAAGGCAATCAAAGAATGGCCAGCACCTATGAGTATAACTAAGGTACACGGTTTTATTGGTATAGTAGGTTATTATCGACATTTTTTCCAGAATTTTGCCCGATTGACTAACCCATTAACAAAGCTCACACGTAATGGGGTTAAATTTGTTTGGACAAAAGGGTGTGAATAATGTTTTGAAGAACTTAAGAGAATATTAGTCAATGCTTCTATATTTTCTCCACCATCGGGGAATGATGGGTTTGTTATTTATAGTGATGCATCGAAGAAATCACTTGGTTGTGTTCTTATGCAGAATGATAGGGTTATTGCTTATGCATCATGACATTTAAATATTCATGAGAAAAACTATCCTACACATGATCTCGAGTTAAAAGTTTTGATATTTGCTTTGAAGATATGGAGTCACTACCTCTACGGTGAAAAATGTCAGATTTATACTGATCACAAGAGTTTGAAGTATATTTTCTCACAAAAAGAACTCAACATGAGGCAAAGGAGATGGCTTGAATTAATCAAGGATTATGATTGCACGATACACTACCACCTGGGGAAGGCAAACAAGGTGGCAGATGCTTTGAGCAGAAAAGAACATGGAGTTTTGAACAATATGATAATTGAAAGAGATCCAATTTTCATGGATCTAGTGAATATGGATATGGTAATTACCATGGAAGGTGAAACATTAATACTTTTTCAAATGGTTTCCAAAACATCTTTACTAGAAAGGATAAAGAGTTCTCAGACTGATGATAAAGAGTTTCAAAAGAATATTAAAGCTGTGAATGATGGGAGATTAAGAGACTTTGTGTATGAAGAAGAAATTTTGAAATTTGGGAAGAGGCTTTGTGTTCCCGATATACCTGATCTAAAAAGGGAATTTCTGGATGATGCTCATATTTCCAATTTCTCTATACACCCTGGGAGCACCAAAATGTATAGAGATTTGAAGGAACATTTTTGGTGGGACAACATGAAGAGGGAGATTGGTGATTTTGTGTCAAGATGTATAGTTTGTCAACAAGTGAAATCTGGAAGGCAACAGCCTGGAGGAGTCATGAAACCTCTTCCCATACCAGAGTGGAAATGAGACAATATTATGATGGACTTTGTCATGGGGCTACCAAAGACTTCAAGAAGGAACGATGCAATATGGGTCATTGTTTACCGTCTTACCAAGTCAGCACATTTTCTTGCTATAAGGGAATATTTACCACTTGAACGGCTATCAAGACTATATATTAATGAAGATGTGAGAGTTCATGGAGTACCCCTATCGATTGTTTCTGATCATGATCCCTGTTTTCCTTCAAGATTCTGGAAGAGTCTTGTAATGGCCTTGGATACTGAACTTTATTTGAGCACTGCCTACCACCCTCAAATAGATGGACAATCAGAACGAACTATTCAAACCTTAAAAGACATGTTGAGATCCTGCTCACTTAACTTTCAGGGTATGTGGGATCAATATTTACCTCTGGTAATATTTTCCTATAACAATAGATTCCATTCGAGTATTCAGATGGCACCATATGAAGCGTTATACGGAAAAAGATGTCGCAGACCATCCTGTTGGGATGGCGTTGGTGAAAGAAAACTTGTAGGCCCAGAACTAGTGGAGGAAACGATGGAAAAGGTGAAGGTAATCCAAAACCATATCAAAGTAGCTCAAAGTAGGCAGAAGAGCTATGCAGATAATCGAAGGAAGGATTTGGACTTTCAAGTCAGCGATCATGTTTTCCTGAAGGTATCTCCATGGAAGGGATTCATACGTTTTGGTAAGAAAGGTAAATTGAGTCCCAGGTACATCGGACCTTTCGAAATTCTAGAACAAATTGGGGCTGTAGCTTACCGATTGGCAATGCCACTAAGTCTCTCCAAAGTTCACGATTTGTTCCACGTATCTCTGTTGAGGAAATACAAGCCTGACCCAATGCATGTACTCACCTATGAAGAATTAGAACTGGAACCCGATCTATCTTATTGCAAAGAGCCCGTCAATATTCTTGATACGAGATAACAAGTACTGAGAAACCGGACGACTCTTCTTGTAAAAATCTTGTGGAGAAACCATAAGATGGAAGAGGCAACGTGGGAACCCGAGGAACTAATGATGAAGAACCACCTAATTCTTTTCATGCGGTAGTATTCTAGAAATTTCCAGGATGAAATTATTTTAAGGAGGGGATAATGTAACACCCCAAGCTTCTACGGTACGCTTCTTTTTGAATAATGCAATAGCGTGGGTTGTACGCAACATCGAGTTCTAACACACCACAACCAATCAGACTAGCCATTATGAATAGTAATACCCAATTTTTGAAATTTATAAATTTTATTTTTCAAAATGGACATCATTTTTAAATTTGAAATATCGAAATTATCCTAGGGAAATTTTTGGTATTTTTCTGAAAATCATCATTTTTTGATGAATAGTGAAACCAATAAGTGGTAGTTAAAAAACTGATTTTTTCATAAAACATAATTTTACCACTTCTGTGAGTGTAATGTCAAAAATATGAGAGACACGGCTAATATCAAGGAGTAAAATTTGGTTCAATGAGATGAAAATAATTTTTGGTGACTAGTAACTTTTTACTTTTATTTACCACGGTTAAAAGTAAATTGGGCAATTAATGGTAAATATGATATTAATATTACCTTAACACATGTCCTAATTCTATTGAACAAGTGTATATCGACCAAAAACAACTTTATGAATAAAATATTATCATTTAGGTCCGCATTAATTAGATTAGGACATTTATTATTATTTAATTCAAAGAAGAGTTAAAAGAGTTAAAATCAATGTTTATTTACTAAAACATTTGTAATATAGGGTTATACATAAGATAAATTAGATTATAAATATTAATTAGAAAGATAAAAAGATTTCCCACATAATAATATTTTATTTATAATTTTTAGACATTAAATAAGTTAATTTATATATGACACAATGATGATGCAGTAATTAAAATAATAGTGATAAATTAAAATAATTGATATTATAAATACCCAAATAAATATAATTTGAGCCTTTTTATGAATTAAACTAATTTTATAGGTTAATACGACATTTTAGGATTTATTTAATAGACTTTTTTCGAAGTAATAATTCTGTTATGATTTTCACAAAAATCAATTTTCCAAATAGTGTCAAAATTGACATAAAAGAGTTTTTAAAACAAATATTATATTATTAATTGATATTCAATTCCTAAAAATCTAAGTTTTGTCCAAGAGACTTATATAATGATAGGTGTATCATTAATGGACCACTTGGGGGTCTCTTTGAGGTATATAGTAAGTTTATTAACTATATAATGTAAAAATACAAAGTGACATGGTAAGTGTCAAACTAGTTAACTAATAGTTAAAACTAAAAGATAAGGTTAATATAATAACCCAAACCTGTATAAATTATATTGGTTGAGTGGTTTTAGACCCATAACCACCTTAATATTTAAATAATCTACTTTTGAGAATTTATAAACCAAATATGAATTTATTATAAAATAATATTTATAGCTTTTCCAAAGGTGCCCCGCACCCCTCTTATAAAAGGGCACTCCGCCTTTTCACTATTTCACACATTCAAAGCCTTTTTCCTCGGCCAAAACCTACCAAAATACTCTCTAAACTTCCCTAAATTCAACCTAGAGGCCTTATTTTGATCATAATTCCAACTTAAGGATCCATTTTGATCAAATCAAAAGGAAGAACCCGAAGAAGAGGTAATGTTTTCACCACCCTCTTTCAAGTTCCTTTCTTCTTCAAATTCTTCTTTCTTTGTTATTCCCATTATAAAATAATAACTCCAGTATCTTATATATAATGTTATGTTATTATAAATATGGTACAACAATATTCAGTATTCTATCCATCCTTTGAATGACATGTCACCATACATGCATACGTATGGCTTACCGTCTCCACATCGTGGTGTAATTGTTATTCAATCAATTATTTTTTGGATGGGTATAATAATGATGTGTAATTCATGTAAATAATAAATATAACATGATAATGATTATTTATATATAATATACCATCCAATTATATATTATTTTAATATCAAAGTAATGATATTGTCGCTCATGCGTACGTACGGACTACCGTCTCCACGAACGTGATGAGATTCATTCTCCATTGTATCCATTCATGTATAATTCTCATTTGATGATTAAAAATAATGTTTAAGGACTTGATATAATTCTAGATATGAATAAGATACAACCTATCCATAACAAACACGACTTATGTAACCATACATATAAAAGAAAATGAGTAAGTAAACACCCAAAATGATGATAATTCTAAGATATTATTAACAAAGCAATGTTAAAAGATCAAATATGATATCATATTAATGTATATGATTCTTGTATAGTTTAATAACAATTATTTTACCATTATATAGGAGGTTAACCTACCCTCAACCAAGGAAATGGACAAGGTAAGGGTTTATTTCGCAATCTCTTCATTATCTGAGGTTGTTTATATGTATTAATCTACTGGGATTTCTTTATCATCCACATCCATGTTTCTTAAAAAAAAATTTCAATTTTTTTAATATTTAAAAGAATATGGGTTAAAATAATTTATACCCCTATTTGACTTTTTATAATAGGTTTATAAAGGAATATTTCTGTCATTTTCCAAACAATGTGCTTTTTAACCTTTTCGACAGAATTAAGGTAAGAATGTTTTGTTAACTTATACGGTGGGTGCGGCTACTTTCTGCCATTATAAAATCTTAGAAGCTTCCCTTACAAGATTATTAGAAAATTTTCAAAGTAAATGATTTATTTTATAATTATGTGACTATTAAATGATTTTAAAATATGAAAGGATATTTCTATAAAAATAGTATTGATTTCATCTATGTCAACATTATTTGATGGATTTTAAGTTTATTTGGAGTTGATTTATTATGATACAAAACTTCCATATTGTATTGATGTTTTTGTGATATGTTTGACTGTGGATGTGTTATTTTTATACCATTCATGGTTTATGATGAAAGTATTGACATTTTTTATGCTATTTTTAATAATAATGTTTATGTTATGTTTAAACATGTTCATATGAGGAATGCATTGGACTTAATAAGTGATGGGTTGAGCCCTCTATAGATCCTCGATGCATCGGTAGGTATAATGAGACAAACCAGTTTCTTGGCACAAGGCCTTGACAAAATCTTATTTGTAGTCTTGGCACGAGGCCTTGGCTATGTGGTTATGATAGTCTAGCATTATGCATTCCATCATTATGAAAGTGGTTATTGATATTGCATGTGATTATTCAATTAGTAGAATATCCAAGTGAAAAAGTAAATGGCATTATTTAATTTAATTTTTTCCATAATATGTTGAAGTTCAAGTTTAAAAGGCTTTTTTAGTTATACATTGCCTTAAATGTTTATTCTTATTTATGAAAGTTTCCACTATATTTTTATCTTTACTGGGCATTTGAGCTCACCCCTTTTCTATGTTTTATTTTTCCCAAGATGTGAAAAAGTAATTTATGAATGACCTTCAGGGATAGTATGAGGGGATAAGAGTGTGGACTATGAAGACTATATTATTTTAGTTTTCATTTTATGATGCAATGTAAACTTTATTAATGTATCTAGTTATTCCAAGGCTACTAAACTAATCAGTCTTTCGAGACTTGATCTTTCTTGTGATCATACCAATGTTATGTAATAATGCACCGACTCTGGGTATATAGGGTCGGGGCGTTACATTTTTTATGATAATGTGAGATATATATGTTGGTTTACCATTATGTGATTTGTGGGGAAAAAATTATATCCCATCTAGCTCATTTAGAAAATATTATTTGTTATTATATTATATTTTATTGGAAATCATAGGTTATACTGGTCCATAATGTTATTGGACATGTTTTTCCACTATGTGAGGATGATATTGGTAGAGATTAGTAAGGTAGGATTGGATTTTCTAAGCCTACATTTGTGAAAAATGTATATATTATTTGATATTCTTATGTTATGTTCCTACTTTTTGGCATCAATCATGTTATGATACATGGTTATTAATAATTTAGGTTTTACCCTTTACTGAGTGTTAGGGACCATCATTTTCTTATCTTTCCATTCACTAGGTATTGATGATAAATATGAAATATGAAATTTCTAGGAAGGAATCAATATGATTCAATTTTTGGGGAAATTTAAACTGTGTTTTAAAATAATACATTTATAAAAATAATTTCCCAATATGCCTAAACTATGGGTAATAGGGATGAAAATTATTTTTTTATGGATAATCATGTTTAGACATGTACTATATATTTATGTTATGGTTGGGTTGAATAAGTTGATATTAGTGTGGGATTTAGTTAATTCTTAGGATTAGGTTATGAATAATTAAATGATAAAACTAAAATCAAACGTGGTTGCATAAAAAGTGATATAGGTTGAACATGAAGTGTGAGAGGTTTAAATAAAGTCATCATAGTTTAGAATATCTTAGAACCTATTTTTATTCATATATTATTTCTTAATCAAGTTATTTATATTTACCAACCATGATAACATATTTATTTTTAGTTAAAAAAATTAACTTGGAGGAACTATGTGAATAATAAATGTGATGGGGAAATAAATGATTATCCCAATGAAAAACCAAATGGGATAGGATATAGAGTAAAAAATATAATTTGCATGACTACTTAACTAAATCAGGATATGATGAAAAACAAAACACATGTTAAAATATGAAATGATAAAAAATTGGAATAACTAATGATTGATTCCACCCTACAATAATGAACACCTAACTTTAATTCTTTCATTACATTAATTTCAATGTGATACATTAATAAAATAGAAAATATATTTTATATTATTCAGTGTTCAATGTGTGGTATGGATGTTTTGTTATTTATCTTTTTGAATATGAGGTAAATAAAGAGTGTAATAACATCAAGAATACATATAAAAATATAGAAATTGACCTTATTAAAGGAGATTTGATTAATAAAATAATTTTAATAATTATTTTCTCTGATATCTTTCCATTATCTCGAATGATAATTCCTTTATCTGAATCAAAATGTGGATGAATCCATTATACCTATAAAGTTAGATTCAGGATATTTTCATGGTACACATTTGGTTTCACCATTGATCGTAAATGTTAAATAAATCATTTCATTAGTGGATTAAAACTATGTCTCTATAAATCATTGGAAATAAGGGCCTTTGTAACTATTAAGAAATTGTTTGATGTGATATAAAGAATGAAATAGAAATTGAAGACACTCATTATAATAATGATTTTTGGGAATAAGAAGATGAAAATGGAGTTTCCTATAAAATAAACTGATAAAACTCATGAAGGAAATAATATTTAACTTCCTATATACTAAAAAATTGGGAAGAAGAAACGAAACAATTATCCTAATGGAATGAGAAAGGGTTTCAATTGTTGAAAAAAATGATATGATGCTCATGAATGTAAAATATATATGAAGATATTAAAAATTATAATGGATAAAAAGAATTTCCAACCTAATTAACCATGTAGTCATCAATATTTCAATTATAAGGACATTAAAAATTAAGATATCCAATACACTAATACAATTGTCAATGATGAAAATTGACTTAAAAAAGAAACAAATATAAGGTAGAAAGTGAAATCATATATAATTAAAACTATTGAGATGAACCATGAAAATAATTTGGTGAATGGTACACTTACTATCCACTCATTAATTGTAAACATATAATTTCATTCTTGTTCAACCTAACAATTCATTTCCAATTATTTTCCTAAAATAATCAATTCAACACCCCTAAAAATTATATTTGAATTATTTATGAATTTTTTTGGTGTGATGAATATATCCCATGTATAATAATCTTCTCCAATTGACTTTTATGGGATTATACTTCATATGAATCTATTTATTCCCCACATTGTAAAATGTGATGTCATATTGGGAATGAATTAACAATTTTTTTTATAAAAGGCATATAAAATTTTAATGATAACAGAGTCATATTTCACAACCCAATCCATCATATGATCATATATAATTTCAAGGTTGATGATAAAGTGTAAATGGAAACTATTTATCTTATATAAGACTTAATAAATAAGAATGATGGATTTTTGGCTCAAATGGTTAGGGAGAAACTTAGCATTCATTTTATATTGATTATGTGATAATATATTGACATATTTTATAAAGAAATTTCAAGTGTTGTCATATTTAATGAGTCCAACAATCCCTATATAATGACCTATATTTGAGGAATTAAAGAAGAAACTATAATAAAATTTAGAAAAGGGTTTTATATGTTCATGTGCTTCACCACGGGGTTCACATGTTTTATTTATTAATAAAAAGGATGGATCAATGAATCTATGAATTGATTATCACGATCTCAAAAATATCATGATGAATAAAAATTATTATCTACCCTATATTAATTACTTATTTGATTAACTTCATATGACTCAATACTTCTCAATGGTTGACCTTCGATTTGGATATCATCAAAAAAGGGAGAAAAGTGATGATATACAAAATACAACCTTTTTTACAAGATAAAGAGACTATTAATTCATATAAATTCCAATTATACTTAAAAATTCCCCTATAATCTCCATGGATGTTTTTAATAGTGTTTTTAGAGATTATCTTTATCAATTTTTATCAGTATTTTTTGTTGATATTCTCATATATTTTTATAAAAATAAAAAATAAGAAGAGTATTTATGTAATAAATCATGTAAAAATTATAGTGAAAAGTTTTTATTATGGTTTTAAATAGAAATTTTATAGAGTTAAGGTAAAAGACAATTTTAATTTTTAGTTCTGGATGATGATTCATTCTAAATTTTAGTATTCAGAAAGGAGGTTGGGTTTTTGAAGAAGAATTCCTAGAAATATTTTGATGAGGTTTAGGATTAAGGGAGATTTTTTTTGTTAGGGGTGTCTATAAAGGGGATCTAATTATATCTTACATCAACATGTAGAAAAATGTAGTTTCTATACTTAACACTGTATTGGGTGGCCTGGGGATTTAACTGGATACTTTTTGAGGCTTGACTTGTTTCTAAACAGGTTCTAGTTGCGTTTTTAGTGGGGGTATTTTATTTCTTTCACCATAAAACTTTATTTCTAATACCTTAATAATATTTTTATCCCAATATTTTCCATTCGAATTAGGATTCCACTTTTGGATATTTTTGGCATTTTCTTTACCTTCCTTTATGACCCATGTTTTGTGATGAATTTATCGATGTATCTCATGTGGAATCAAAGGTAAAGTATCCTTTCTATTATAGCTTACCTCCCCAAAACTCTTATTTGATTTCTTCTTCTATGGGTATGGATTTTTATCTGTAACTTAACTAAACCAAGGAGGAATCACCTAATATCTTAGGCTTTTGTATCTATTGGATAATGAGAGAATCAAGGGGTTGGTTTCCATACAATAATAATTTCTTTACAAAAATTAAATTATTGTAAAATATATTTTTGGGATTCCATAGTTTTTTAGATAAAATTAATAAAGGTTATATTGAAGGTTGTTAGGTATTTATATTTCTTTGAGTATAAATTGTTTAGGTGCAATTCACTTAGCATTTATTCAATGTTTAGTTATTCTTGGTCGTAGTGTTTAATTTGTTGAAAACCTAGGGTGAAATATTGTAGTTAAGTGGTTTTTTTGAAATAATTTTAATAATTTTGAGTTTTTATGGATGTTCATTGGTAAATGTATTTAATCTCAACTCACAGAGAGATTCTCTAGCTATGCTTATAAAATGGTTGACTTTTGATTTTCCTCATTTAATAAGGATTTTTATCTATATATAAAAAACATTAATGAATGGTTTTAAATAATATTTAATATGATGAATTATAAATTTTTATGTATGATTTTTTGTATTATGAAATGAAAACACATTCCCTCTTGATGGAATTAAAAATACCATTAAAATAGTTTATAATTGTAGTTTAATTTCATATATTAGTCCTTGGTGTTGAATTACACATGATATGTGAGTTGGGAGAATAGTGTTGGATCATTATTTCTAAACAAAATTGTCTCAATTTATTGTCCACTTTCGTTGAGTATAGGTGGGGGAGGAAATAGAAAACCTTTGGGTGTCAAAAGTCTTAAAAAATATTGAGGATAAAATATAAGATTAAAGTAATTACTTGGCCTAAAATATCCTAAGTTTTCATTATATTACTACATAGAACATCCTTATATGAAAAATATATCATATAATTGAAGTCATTCATTACCAATTAAAATTGAATGAGCTATAAGTCAATGAATAGCAGTTAAAACATGGTTCAGAAAGTTCTTTAGTGGAGATGTGGTGGAGGAGTTTATAATTCGAGAAGATGTGAATGACTATGTAAAACCTAATAGTATTATATTTACAAAAAAATGTAACTGGACTACTAATAAGGTTTTTTATTAGGTTTTTTTTAATTTTTTTAAAAATAAATTTATTTATAAAAGTTTATTTTTGGGATATTGGTTATAAACTTGATTCCTCTACTTCTTCATTCATTTAATAATTTTTACCAAATTATATTTTCCATGGTTTACAAATTTTATATTTTCAACCATGTTTTCTAAAATACATTTTTGGGTTTTTCAAGTGTTGATTTTAAATATATAGTATGTGAAAATTTATTAAAAATGTAGATTGATCCTTTATTATTAAATTAAGTTATACTTCATTAACTTATGCCTATGGTTATAGTCTAGGATTTGACCATGTTATCCTCAACACTACCACTTGTATTCCATTATCTAGAACCACATTTGGTCAATGTACACTTGGTAAAAATTCATATAATAAATAATTTGTGTCAAACCCATGTGGTTCCATTAAACATCGCTATCATATTTTAATCCTAAATAAATGTAACTCTTTCTTAGAGTAGTTTATAGCTTAAATTTCTATATATTTTCTATTTTTATTTCTATTATACATGAATTATATTATGATTTTTTATATCTTAATCATAGATATAATTTCCTATTAGGAAAATAATACTATCAAATTATTATAAGATGTATCAACTTTGATATCTCTATTATATTTTCTTGAGTATGATTATGGTTTTGATAGATAATGAGTATTATAAAAGGGGTGTATAATATTTTATTGAATCATTAAGCATGTTTAAATTTGTTTACATAGAGAATGATCATTTCTTGATGAATATTAAAAATATATACTATCATATTTTTATAATATAGACTATTTAAGGAGGAAAACTAACCATTGATGCACATGATTGAATAGGATGAGTTTTGACCCTAATTATATTATACTACACTATCCAATCCTATAATGGGAAGGTTAAATCAAATTAAATGACTTTATTTGACATAATTCAACCTCTGATATGATGAATGTTTCACCTTGACATCATTTTTAAAGGATGGATGTTGATCCCTTACTTCACTTTATGGTTCATCTTAGACATTGGGATAAACCTAAAGTCAGTTTTCCTAGAAAGGAAACTTCTAATTTAAGGAGATATATATTAAATATTATACACGTATCTATATACTTTCTATTTTTCCCCTTTCCATGTAATGATTACTATATTTTAATAACACCATTTTAGGATATACATGTAACACCTTGAGATTTTGTGAATTAATTTTTCTCAAATTAATATTTTTAATATTTCATTTGACACTAAATATAGATTTTCTAAAAGGAAACACTATGTATGGATTTCATTATATGAAACACCATGTTAAGCTTACGCAACACACAACACTAAGTTGGATTGCTTTATACGCAAGACTGAGTTGTGATGCCTTTTGATAGAACACCTATTTTAAAATTAAATTTAAATAATTATATAAATTTTATTTGTAAAAAAACCTTTATTTTTTGAATTATAATATCAAAATGTAATTTGGGTGATTTTTTTATTTTTCTAAGAAGTTTCATTTTTTGATGAATATTGAGAAACACAAAATTTTATATCAAAATGGATTTTTTGTATAATTTATTTTAATAGTTATATTATATTTTAGTTTGTTTATAAAGTTTAATTAGATAAATTTTTAAAAAATAAATCCAATACAGTTCATTGGAATCAATTTCAAATTGAAATTGGATATAATAATATTTCAATCTTTTGAACATTTTTACTTTAAAAACATGCTTTCTCACCACGTCTATGGGATTAGATTTAAATTTAAAATTTTCACTTATATGAATTGAATTTGGAAAATTGGACATAAAATATGGTAATAAGTATAATATTTATATTCTAATGAGTTCAACTTAGTTTTTATCAAAAAAATTTGTGAATGTAATTTAAATTAATTACAAAAAGTAAGGTAAAATTAATCTTTAGAAGGGACTAAAACATAAAACTAAGGGCCAAAATGACCTAGATACTTATCTAAAAGAACATTTATGCAAATATTTAGACCATATTACCTATTGGTTTTAATTTTATGTGTTATTGGGCACATATTCAAAATATTTCACTATATAATAAGTTAAGTAAGGAAAAAGACAAAAAAAGAACCTTACTTACCTTTAACAATTATAAAACATTGAGATATGGAAAAAACAACATATTTTTGGATATATATATCTTTTATTAATATAAATGAGTTATTATTATCAAAATTATTTTACATTATTTTATATATATGAATTAATTAAATTAAATTCTTAACAAACACTAACGCATGGATTATTTAGTTAATAATTATATAAAATGAATGATGATAAAAACATTAAAAGTAAATTAAATTAATCAATTTTCCATTATTTTTAGATGAATATATCATGTTACAAATATATGAACTTAATATATTTTAATTCCTTCATTATATAGAAATTTTTAAATTTAAATTAAATAAAAAATGTCAAAATTGACATTAATGTTATTCTACAATAAATTATATTTTAAATGGTTAAAAATTAATAAAAATACTACCTTATTCCAAGTGACATGTAAGTGTTAATAAATAAAAAATATTTCATATATTCATTTACCAATTTATATTCTATAATTAACATATTGACCCATATATAGTAAAAACATCATTAGCACGATTTAGGTTAAAGTTCAATTTTTTTATGTTATAAGCACTTGTTTTAAAATTAATTTACAACACACATGGGATTTTTTTTATAAATTAGATATAATATTTAGAAATAATTTGTTCTATATTTTTTTAATAAAACTCACTTTAATTTTGGATTAATTGTTAAATTACATAGCGTATAAAACTGGTTACATTAATAAAAACTAAAATGATAAAAAAATAAAACTTAATGACTAGGGAACAAAATTATAAAATTGATATTAGTTTTGTGTGTTGTGAGTGTTTATAGACTATAATTCCCATTTAATCCATTATTTATCAATTTTTTAAACATATGGGGGAAGGTAGACCTCCTAATAGTGATTACCTTTTGGTATTTAAAATAATTCCACTCATCCTCCACTATAAAAATCCATTCACTCTCCCACTTATTCACACATATCAAGTAATTTGGATCTCACAAAATATACTAAAATAAGGTCCCAAAATCCATCAATTTATTTTATAATCCTATATTTTATCCTAAATACATCCAAGTAATCTCTTTGGTGAAAACCAAGAGGAGTTACCCAAATAGAGGAAACATTCTTCCTCAAGATCCTTTGATTTGTTTTCATTATAAAACCCCTAAAATATTCATATTACCTACTTATATAATAAACATAGTATCATAAATATACTAATATTTTGTTATTATAAGGGTTATACCTAAAATTACACACACTTCCATCTAATGGTTAACAAACCTACTGTTTTTGTGTTTGGAGAAATACCACCTCACGAAATGATGTTGTCCGTTTTTTTATTCACCACATATCATGGTTGAGAATTATGATCAAAAATCTATTTTTGTATGATGTATTTTTTATATTCATTATTCTATAATTATTATATAACACATTCCTTAATTCTTTTCATTTTTTTGTAAATATGAATCTTTCATTTGGGGAAGTGTGGACTACCGCCCCCTCAAAGCGATGTGACTCATTCAAAGTCGACATAAAATGTATTGAGGATGGTTTTAGTAAAAATATATGATATATATGACATAATAATGATAATTTAATAATATTATATATATATATATATCTCATTTACTTACATTATTTCAATATTACAATAAAACTGAATCAATGTTCATGCGTGCGTACGACCTACT
Organism: Viscum album; assembly: GCA_963277665.1. Classification (NCBI taxonomy): domain Eukaryota; kingdom Viridiplantae; phylum Streptophyta; class Magnoliopsida; order Santalales; family Viscaceae; genus Viscum; species Viscum album. Next base: position 878,358,608 of record OY728165.1, on the reverse strand, counting down.
ATCTTCATGAATGGTGTATTCCATTTCATATTTTTTAGTTTATAGATTATTATAAATAAATATATAATTAATATATATTATATTTAAATAATGATTTAAATTTTTGAAAATAATTAAATAATGATCTAACTAAGAGGATAAATAATACCCATCCAAAACATATACTAAAAACAAAGCAGAAATTATTCGAAACGTAAAATTAACATGGAGTTGTTAATAAACGGTGAATATAATGACATAATCAAACCATATATGGTGTTATTTATAATAGTATGGTTTTTTATATTTATAATAAATGAATATTTGTTATATATGAGTTTTTAATGAGTACAAAGAGAGTCAAGACTTAATGTAAGGATTTTCTTGTCTCACTATTATTTTCCATGAGACACAAGCCGTGTTAACCACTAATTTATTATATGTGGTGTGTTTACTGACCATAGATGTATTCTATGATTTATATACATAAATTTGCAGTTATTTGAAAATATTTTTTATTGTATTTCTTGTATATTATTTATATTTTAGAAGTTACTGAATTCGAAAATTAATTTTGTCTCAATCTACCTTCTTTGAGACACATGCCATGTTATGCCCCTATATTCTATTACGAGGTTAATATAAATACATTTTAAATGATATAAAATTAACCTAATTATTTTCATGATATTTTAAAATTGATTTTATTTCATTTTCTTACATGGGGAGTATAATTCAAATTTACCAATTGTTAAGAGTTTATTGAAAGAATATTATCATTTATCAAGATTGTTTATAATTATACCCCCTTGAAGAAATATTATGATACATATCTCAAGAAATCTCATTAATTTTATTATCCTATTATTATTCATTATATAATCATTATGATTACCATTTTACCACTATTTGTTATATAATATGATTAAAAACTATTTTTAAGAAATCCCAACTTTACCTCTCTCATTGGTCAAAAATTGGTTTTCTTTTAAAACCATGTTTTCTAAAAATGTTTTAAATAATTATTTATAAGTTTTCACTGTATTTTAAAATAAAAATGTTTTCAATAATTATTTATAGGTTTTTAGTGTGTTTCCAATTTTTTTTTAAAATGTTTCCAATCTTCTTTTATATGTTTTCAAGGAAAATTATTTTCAAAATATTTTCAAGATTTATTTGTAAGTATTGAAAGCATAATCAAATAAATAGTTTTCAAAATGCTTTCAAGATTAATTTATAATTTTCAAGGAAAATGGTTTTAAATTTTTTTCAAGCATTCATTATATTCTTTCAAAGAGAATGGTTTTTAATTTTTTTAAATCTTTTTTTAAAGGTTTTCATGTTTATTTTCAATAAAATATTTTTCAAGAGGTTTTATATTTTAAAAATAATTTTACAAAGAATAATGGATAATAAACTCATGAAAATATCTTAAAATATATTTATAAATTATTTTCTATTTAAGATGATATAATTTTGAGTTACTCATGCAATTCTTGGAAATTTGATCTAAAGGTTTTATTTATATTCTTTCTCTGAATGGTTTAGGTTATGATAGCATGATTTGTATAAAACCAATTTCTCTTTCATGGGTAATTTTTTATGAAACTGAATTCTTTTCAAGAGTTATACATTGATGAAATGATTTTTAAACCATTCCTTTTCCATAGGTTATGATTTCATTACATGTTTATGACACCCATTTCATTTCATGGGTTATGATATTATTGTTTATGAATATTTCGGCACATATATGTGTGATTACATTATGAGATGGGTGGGTCCTATATATCCCTTTGATGAATTGGGAAATGATTTATATCTCATGAGATAGTCATGGGATTAATCCACTGTGGGAATATGGGGAATCTCGATCCACTATGGGATGATGGGGAAACCCGGTCCACTATTGGAATATGGGGAAACATGATCCATTATAGAAAGATAGGGAAACATGATCTACTATGGGAAGATGGGGAAACTCGATCCACTATAAGAAGATAAGGAAAACTAAACCCTTATAAGAAGTGGAATATAAATGGAGATGATGGTGCATTCTTCCTACTTGGTGTAGTCACCATGAAGTTCCCTAATAAGTTCTAGTAATGCTTCTTGAATTATAGGGAATGATATTACATGTCTATGTGTATTACATAATTTCATGTCTTACTCCTATGTCAGGCTTTCATGGATTATTATCTTTATTTCCATGTGATTCATGTGTTATGAAAGACAAATCTTAATTCTACGATTCAAGTTCATGTTCTTTGATATGATGGGTATGATATTCAAATGTTATGCTCATGTTCTCATACCCTAATATTAATGACTATTCTTACGCATCTCCCTTGTGATCGCTATAGAGAATTTGATCTCACCCCTTTTTATGTTTCCTTTCCCCATGTTATTAAGATATGAATTATATATTATGTGTCTGAGAAGGTTTCTAGTCACTACTAACCTAGTGGGAGTTAATTTTCCCACGAATGTATCAGTTTTCAAATTTTCATGTTTCCAACGGCACAAAACTAAAATGGTCTTTGGGCATATGTTTGTGTAATATATTAAGTATTTCACAAAAATGATGTAATTTCTATGTATGTTAATCTTGTTTCATTAAAATAAATATTTAAATTAGTAGACATGTTTATGAATATACCCATTATTTCACTTCTAGTTTAAGACACTTTTAGTGGTTCCCTACTAGCCACTTGTGGCTTAAACCCTGCATGAATACCATAGTAAACATGAAACCAATATTTTATTAATTTTAATGTATATGTTGGTACACTAGTAGTTATTAATTATTCTCGAATGGATTATCATACCTAAACTGAAGGTGAGAAAGGTTCCTACATTAGGGTTAGAGATTTTGGAATTGTTGGAGGTCTTGCTCAACTCATCAACCATCCTTTCATTGGTGTCACCTAACTTAATGATTTTATCTTACTCAATTATGATAGACCGAGTTGTGGAGATTTTTTCCTTTTTTACTAGTATTTTTGGTATTAATTATAGAATTATGAGATGTTTACATTTTTATAAATATACTATTTTTCATATTTAATTGTTTTTTAATTTTTGAATCTTTAATTTACAAATGACTGATGCTATAGAGATATGTTATGAACTATTTCTATAATAAATTTGGTAAATATTTACTTAAAAATAATTTATATAATCAAGGTGATAATCACCACCAATTGGGGATCTAGGAGCACTATCAGAGTTAGGACTTTCAAAACCTAATAAGTAATCTACAAAAAGGGATCATGAACCTCTTTATAGTGGAAGATCAAGTTACCAAGGGACATCACGGTACTTGGAAATAAATATATGTTGAATAATGCTTTATATTTTTCATATAAGGATTGATGGAATTGTACTGAAGATGTGCATTTGGATTTTAATGGGATTGAAAACCTATCTTAATTCATGCATCATGTTAGTCATTAATAGATAGACATATATAAGATTTAATTCTATATTTCATGAAAGTTTGTTTTTATTTAATATAGTTATAAAGAATATTATTTTGTGTCAAAAAAATCCAAAAAATATATAGCATTTTTCTATATATAAATATTTTAGATTACTAAGATAATATAAACTAAAAATTATCTCCTTTGAATATGATAAACATGCTTATTTATATAATAGTCGGTCTTGTATGTTTAATGATTAATTTATTGAAGAAAACGATTATTTATTATTATATATTCACCACTAGACATGTTCCATGTTTTCTTAATATATCATTTCACTAATAAATATACTCTCTCTATTCTTAGTGAAATTCCACAAGAATATAATATTTTTTGTCTCTTTTTAATAAACTAATACCAATCAAACTTTTGATTTATATATTTATTTTACATCAAAAAATTATATTAGTTATATTTATATTAATTATCTTACTACTAATCATGTTATTTTTTTATTTTAATTATATTTCCAATCATGTTATATCTTCCTAGTGATCTTGCTACTTGTCCCATGTGTGTTTGTCTTCTAATAGAAATGATTCTAGAAATATATTAAAAATGAAGTAGTAAAACATGATAGTATTTATTTATTTTTAAATCCTAAGGGAAACCAGTTTCATATTCCACAAGAATCTATAAGTGGTATATTTGTGTTACTAGGAAAATGAAATTGTTTTAAAATATGAAATTCCTTAAATTGGATAAAATGATTTAATTTAAATAGTTTTTGGTGGAAGTATTTTTTGAAAGGGGGAGATTTTTACTTTAAATTTTTTTGTTTGTTGTTGAACAAGGTTGGGGAAAATAGCGTTTCCAAATGGGAATTTTAGTTTTGGATATTGGTGAAAAAACTACTTTACCCTTATTTGTGTTATAAATTCATCCAGGGATGTAAAATCATGTAGTTTGATTTTGAAAGTATAATGTGAATGTGATTGTGTAATATAATACTTTTATGGAATTAAAATAAAAATGAATTTACTAAATGTAGGATTTATAATCTACCCCTTCATAAAATCAATGTCACTTTATTATAAAATAAACTATAGGTAAATTTTTTTCTTAAATTAAAATTATATAATGAAATATTTTACATAAAATAGAACATTCATATAAATATTTCGGTATGTTGTTTCTAAAATAAATAACATTTAACTGTAAACCATTAGATAAATGTACCTCTTTCACATAGAGAATTTCATGGCATTTTTATTTTATATATCTCTTGTAAAATTTAATTTTTGAGAGTATCTTGGTTTTCATTCTAAATAATTGGTTGTATTTATAGGAACATAAGATATTTAATTGATTCCATTTATTTATATCATGGAAAGGTTTAGTATCTTTCCTCAGTTTTAGGTGTTATGTAGGAAAAACATGATGGGGTAATTATGTATGGGTTTGAATGATTGAAATTAGTGTCTTTTAGGTTTTAGAATTTGATTGTTATGAATATTTAATTTAGAGATTTTTTATGATTTGAAATAGATTTGGGAGTATGAATTATAAATGGGATTGATGGGATGAGATATTATTGGAGGTTATTTTTGGATTGTGTATAGATTTTGTTATCTTAGTTCTGAGAGTTAGTGGGGGATAATTTTAGTCTTTCAACTCTCCACCTCTATTTATCTTCCTTACTCCATCAACCCCACTATTCCCCATCTGAATTGGGATCCCCTCTTTAGCTCATCTTGGTGTTATACCACCCTTATTTTCTCCCCTCACTTCTTGATGAATCTATGGGTGTTTCTCATATGAAATCAAATTTAAGGTATAATTTCTCATCCCATTTCCATATCTTTCCCTCTTATTGAATTTATTCTTCCATTTAAAGGAATTTTGGGTTTTTATTTCACCAAATCATGGTGAAATCACATCATATCCTTGAATTTCATATATTATAGTTAATTAAAGTTTATATGGGTTGGTTTCCATTTGTTCATCTATTTTTTTTTTCTGAAAATCGATTGAAAATTTATTTATTTTTATTATTTCATTGTTTTAGTGATGAAAATGTAAAATTTTATCAAAAATGTAATTAAGGATTTAAATTGTTGTGAATATGGATAGATTTTATATGTAATTCACCTAGGATTACATTGAAGTTCAGTCCTCCTTAGTAGTGGTGTTTAATTTTTTGTATTCATTTGGGGACCTATTGTGGATTAGTTGTTTTTAGGGGGTACTCTTAATCGTTTAGATTTTTTAAATATTTTCATTGGTAATGGTATTTGGCATTGAATCATTAAGTGATTCTCAATCTATATCTAAAACAAGTCCACATTTTTTTTGAAATTAATAAATGATCCGATATATATTTAAAAGATACAAATTAATGGTTTCAAATTTTATTTAAATATGATTAATTGAATGTTATCTTGGATTTTTATTTGGAATTATATAATGGAAACAAATTCCCGCTTCATGAAATTATAAACTCAATTAAACAAGTGTGTTCATGTTCTTTCATTGAATCTTTTTTACATTGGTGTTTAATTCTACCTGATATGTTAGTAGGGACTGAGCCATGTTTTAAAACCCAATTGTCACAATTTTCTAGGATCATTATTTGAATATATTTGTTTGATGAAATATAATCCTCTGGGGTATGTATTTTCTCAAATCATGTTGAGGAAAACATATAATCTAAAAGTAATTCTATGCACTAAAACAATTTGGGGTGAAATTATATAATTAATGTGGACTTACATATACTCTGAATGAATCTTATAATCGGTATTATCCATTCAAAATTAAAACCAAGTGAGATATAAGTTGACATACCACACTTAACTAATGTTTAAGAGGGTACTTTATTGGGGAAGTGGTGGATAGATTTAAGGGGTAAAAAAGTGATTTACCATATAAAACCTAATGGTATAATAATTAACAAACCTTGAAACATGAATACTACCAAGTATTTTAAAGGTATTATGATGTTTTATGAAAACATTATTTTAGAAATAATTTTTTTTTTCTAAAATGATTTTTAAACTAGATTCCCCTCATTCTTCTTCCTTTTTCATTAAAATATTTACCAAAATTTTTTCTCTTTAAATTACACATTTCCACTTCTAAAAACTGTTTGAATATATATTGTAGGTTATTTCATGTGCTAATTTTAAATCTTTGATATGATATGAGTAATTAAATAATTAAATTCACCCTTCATGGTTATATTAAATTGGTTATTAACTATTTATAACCATAGTTATAGTTTATTTATTTCCCATGTTATCCTAAGTACCACTACTTGTATTCTTTCTACTAGAACCACATTTGGTTCATGTAAAATGGATATAATTCATATAATGAATTATATATTGCATTAATTTTTACCTATCTAGTTCTTCATGGGGGTTGAGTGTGTCAAAATGATGAGGTTTAATTTGATTATCTCTAGAATATTTGACATATGTATAATTAAATTTATTTTTTTGAGAATTTTCCTACTAAAAATCATAATTATATTCCTTATTGATGTATATTATGTATGAATGATATTAATATTATTTTTTCCCTAGCATGGTAATAGTTTAATGTTTTGAAAAGAATGATATCACTTTTTTATACAAATCATGATGAGGGATATCAATATTATATTGTATTAAAAATATATGTTGTTTTAATAGATAGTGAGCATGATTGATGGTGTGTATAAATTTATAATGAATAGTTAATAATTATTACCATTTTAGTGTAGAAAATAATAATTAACCAACTAACATAGTATTTATATTATATTATATTTTGATATTGCAAACTATTTAATCAGGTTTGGAAGTCATTAATGTACAATATTGAATAAGATCGGTTCATACCTTAGAACTATTATACTACATTATATAATCCCCAAATAAGAAGGTTAGTTCATCTTACTAAAAAATATATTCAGGATTCCTTACCCCTAGATGGTATGGGTGTTGTATAGTAACTTCATTATAATGGGATGATATTTGAATGTATACTTTACTTTATGGTTTGTCTCCAAAATTAGGTGAAGTCTAATGTAGGTTTTTAAGGTGAAATTATCCACTATAGGGATTTACATAAAATATATTATAAATAAATATACCTATGATGTGACCCAAGAATTAAATACATAAATATTAAATCATTTTAAAATGATAATCAATACATATCACAATGATACTTGCCATATAATTATAATGGTTTGTTTTCTTTAGTTACTAAATACCAAATAAACTTATTTAATTAAATTTATTAAATAGATAAACCAATGTTATTCTCACATAGTACCCTTATTAGACATAAAATACTGAAAAAAATTCTTCATAACCAAGATAAATGAAGAAAAAAGATAAAATAAGCTCAGATTCTCTGTAAGGGAAAATATTAGAGATATCAATAAATGATCACAGGTGGGAATAATATTAGAATAAGGGTATAAAAACATGATGATAACTTATGACTGTATTATAAATGTAGTCAAATATCATTAATAATGGTTCATGGAATAAGGTATTTTCATAAAAAATACACAAATCATAAGAGTTTTCAATCATCAATAATCAATCATGAGCTATGAGAATATATAATTAACATAAGAAATAATTTTGTGTCATACATAAAAGCAAAGAAAATAATTTCATTAGTAAAGTATCACTACTAAGACTATGATAGTGTCAAGAGACCCATACTGGATTAGGTTTAATCTCTATTTACATCATTTCATTAGTCATAGCTTAGTTCTAGGACTATCATATTACACAAAGTCCCTTAAAGAACTATGTTCACTCCCCATTCTAGTTTATATTATATCATGCGACAAAAAAAATTACCAAATTAACTAGAGGGATATATAATTATGATCACACCCAACACATAATGGTACCATAAATAAGTATCCCAAAATATCATAAAAATATTCATCATAGTATAAAATATGAAAAAGAATCAAGTTTCCTAAAGATTTTATCACGTCTTAATTAACCCATGGGAAGGTATTAGGTTTTATATAATCATCCTTAAAGAATCATCATCATAATAAATCCATGGAAATAAAGTGGATGGTATCATAATATCATATCCCTAGTGAATCCTAAAAATCCTTAAATCATGTTTCTACAGATGAAAAATATATTTTATAAAAGAATCTAAAATATGCTTTGAAAATCAAGATAAAACATCTCTTTTTTTCCTTATGTAACTATTAAAAACTGAAACTTTAAAAAAATGGGAATATTATTTTCTTTTTAAACCCTTTTAAATGTGTAAAGTATGCTTCATTATAAAAGAAGGATATGATTGTAGGAAAATACATTAATTCCATATATGTTAAAAGAGAACATTTTTTTTCACACTTTCGTAAAATGTAAAATGTTTTCCATTAAAAAACCTATAAAAATATTTTTTAAATAATTTATAAAAAAAGTAATAGGTATTAAAAATAAACTTTTTTAATCATTCATACATAGATAAAATCTTTTATAAAACATTTTGAGGAATATATACATAGAAAAGAAAGATTCCCAACACATACATAGCAATTCATCTAGTTTTTCTTAAAAAAATCAATAATTTTAAGTACCAAAGAGAAAAAAATGTAAGGTAAAAAAATTAAAACCCTATAAATAACTATTGGAGAATAAAATATATGGGGTTTTAATGATAAGGACCAAATAATTTCTCATATTTGAAATTTAACGCAAGAAATCCTAAAAATAAATGAGGTCGTAACATAAAATCTTACCTCATGTCCATTATTTCTTCGTATATGTCCAAAAATCATATATAATATTTTTTATTATAAATCTATTCCATAATCATATTAATATATATCATACTATATTTCAATGAGTTATAATTTATAATTTCACTTTATTCACCTGAATGGACCGAAGGCCTTATTTTTATTTAATTTTGGATAATATAGCTTTTTAAGGGTTGAAGGGGAACCCATACATGACCCATAGGCCCAAGAAACAAGTCCCATACACAAACTAATACAAGACCTTAAAGGCCCAAGACCCAAAACACATAAAAAATCCCCTCCCCAACATCTACATATTAAAGGCTCCAAACTCCCCACCTCACATGGCAGATTAAATAACATTTCCCCATGTAGAGATGCATGATTCCTAGTCCCGATGAGAGTTTCCATACCCTCTGATTCTTCCAATCCGGTTAGCTCTACTCTGGTGGTTTCTATTTTGATCTGAATCCTCATCTAGGCCAGATCCTGTGTTGTCTACATATGCTTCTTCTTGTTCTTTTTTGTTGCCCGACATCCCTGTGGCTCGAAGTTCATTGGTGGCTCGAAGTCCCTATAGCCTGAAGGCCCTTTGTCCTGAAGGAATTTGGTTTTATGAAGTCCCTAAGACCCATAGGTCCAAACGGGTTGCTCGGATGGCCAAATTAGGTGAATAGTGTTTGCTGCTATAGTATCGAATAACAGTTGTAACAGTAACTGCTACAATACTCCTAGAGTAACCCATAAATTCAACCCTCCCAGGATTTGATCATGGGTATCTTGAATTCCAAGCAGAAGCCTTTTCCACTCAGATACAAGCTTGTTGGATAATTTTCTTTTATTAACAATTCTTTTTTATAACGACCATTCAAGATGTTAACTATTTTGTTTTCCCAATATGTTTCAGTTTGAATGTTCTAATAATTTTACCTTGTCCATGGTTTTATCATCCAGAAAATCATATTCATGACATAAATATCATATATATTCATTATATAAATTTTTAACTATTCAAGAAAGGTTGTGATGAAAAATATATTACATCAAATAGTGGAAATGGTAGTTTGTACATACACATGCGTGTTGTATTAATTTTTCTATGTATATAATTAAAGAAAGATAAATATAATTCAACATTAAAGAAACATAATAATATCATAAATATAATATATATTTATTAAATATACACTTATTACCATATTTTTAAAACATAAATGAAAATGGAATCTGATCACTTCATGGTGGTGTTTTCCATGAACTAACTCAGGTCATCCCTAAATTGCTCGCACTAGATGGCCTACGACAAGGCCTGAGTGGAATTACTGATCTTCTCAGGATAAAAACTAGTGTTAAGCATAAAGATAATGTAGTTGGGAATTATTTTTACAAAAAATTTGAAAAATAAACGAATATAAATTACACAACAAAATAATAAACACTAGCAGCAGAAATAAAATAAAACTTCACATACCTCCATGAGACCATATGGGTCACCACTGACCACTAAACTGAAATCGATCCATGGTGACTAAGATTGATATAGAGGTATAACTGAAGCTAAAAAATTAATAAATATATATGTGTGAGTATTAAAACACAGTAGACATGCCCAAATAAACTATTCACTATTCCCTTCCCATAAGATGAAAACCTTTTCAAGATTGATTGAAAATAAAACTATATAAAAAAATTATCTTCCATTTATTTTTAAAAGAAGAAAAAAGCGATAATTTCTTAAAAATTATTTTCCTTTTTTTATTTATTAAAACAATTTAGGAAGATTAATACAATTTTAATAATTACTTTTTAATAAAGAGCATTCAATGGAAGAAACCTTTCATTAAGAAAACATAACATCTGGTGCTACCAAACATGGGTAAATAGTACATGTTTTATAAGGTTTTTGGAATTAAAGGAAAACTACACACAAATAATTTAATAAATAAATACAATAAAAACAAGGATAAAAAATCAATTCCCATGGGAAAACCCTGAGAAACTGGGTTAGAGGGGACCTAGGATCATCGTACCTTGGTGACATGGTATAAAAACCATAACACACACAACATCCTCATTCACAAGATAGTATAGGAGAATGCATCCCAAGGTATAGTGGTACCCAATAAAAATCAAATGTTTAGTTAGTGTTGTAGAATATATCTAGCTCAGGGAAAACCAAGCCTCAAATCTGTATATTTTCCTAGCGTACTAGTCCTATTATTCCCACCTATGTACTTAGGTTTTCCATGTTTTTTCTTTGAAATGTTGGTGAGTTTTTACCAAGCAATGATATATGTACATATCATTTCCATTAACCTAATACCCATCCTCTTCTCACCACTGATCTTTCTCCTTAAGCGCATGCCCCTTTTTTATGTCACTCAATAATACACAAGAATATTCACTAGGAACATATCACAGATCAAACATTTCACCTACACACCATATTTCTGAAATAAGGAGGTATTCCTCAAGAATGGTTTCCCAATTCCAAAACTCATTATGAAAGTGCCAAACATGCCTCATTATTTTACAAATAATACATACATTTTAGAAAAAACACACCATTTTTTTTAATTCTAAACCCATTTAAAAGGCTAATTAAACAACCAAGGATCCAAAAATATATAAATAGGCTTGAAACCATGCTTAAACCAAATAAAACCATTTAAAAAGTTCAATATAATTCCTAAAAACCAAGTAAATGCCCACATTCCAAGGAAACAATTATATATATGTGTGTGTATAGAATATTCAATTCATATAAAAATGGAAAACACATTTGAAAAATTCCAAGCAATTAAAAATTAAAAATTTAAAAGATTATGCATAGGAAAACTACCAAAATCTCAAGGAGGACTGATTTAGAAGAAGTCAACATGAATATTCCATTTATTCTTGCACACATATGCACCTTTTCTTATATAAGAGGAAACCTAGCCCCTATTTACATATTCTCATGGCCAAATATATACTAGGGAATCCTTACAGATATTCTTATACATGAATAAACCCCTTTACACTTACATGCGTATGCATTTTCATATATATATATATATATGCACACCTAGCCCCAATATATATATATATATTCATAATTCTATGGGTGAATATATATAAAGGGGGAAATTGCACATATTTATGCCTATTTATGTATAAGTATACAAGTATTCGACAATGGTAGTGAAAAATCACACTAAGAAGCTCCAAGATGCACTAAAAAGTGCAAGGAAACTAAAATCACCAAAGGATCCAAAAAAATTGGTCTATAAAAATCAGTAGAAGTAATCATAACTCATGTGGTGGAAAAAAACCAAAATAAACCATTACGATTTTCCTTTGGTGACTAATTCCAAAATACATCAAAAGAAGGCCAAAAAGACCCACCACATGCCCAATTGAGAAGAGAATCATAAAAAATTGAATCGCTCAAAACCATAGAGTTTTTTTTGAACAAACCGGGGTAATGGATAGTAGATAAGTTGATCATAGTGTGAGAATATTGGGAAGCATGTGTCTTACATTGAGGAGACATATAAGAATAAAGCTTCAATCCTTGAGAAATCGACGCACAAGAGGATGCCGTAATGGTGAAGGGGTGGGATCGCATACAGCTATGGAGGTGAAAAAGAGTAGGGATAATGTGAAGAATAGGGAGGAATGAAATAAATAAAAATAGAAGAAAGAAAAAATAAAAAAATAAAAAAATAAAAAAAATTGAAATCAAAATTTTAAAATATTGGATAACCCGCATGATTTGCTCACAGTTTCCCAAACCATGCCCTAATCGTGTGCTAGACATTATGTAGGATAGGTACCCTAACATGGTTAATGCTAGGAAGATGCACGATTGATAAAATTGTGGTCCACCCATGCCAAAGAGAATTGTCCTAATCATATTCCTTCATTCACAGTTTCCACACTATTACTTCTAACCATGCACAATCTATGCTCAGGACCCCATTTTGCTTGAAAAATTTAAAATTCAAAACTAGGACAGTCCAAAATAATAATTGAAGCAAAAAGTAATTAAAATAATTAAAATAATAAAAATAATTAATTTTCAAGGTTATGGTTTGACAATTATCCCCACCACAATCAATTTATAACCCCAGAAAGTCACCCAGCCGAATAAAAAATCAAACTTAAATTCAAAACGGATCAAAGAAGGACAAAACCACCAACCTAGAGGTGACTCTTTTAACTTCCCAAGCTAAACCTGACCATATATAAGGAAAATCATAACCAAGAAGATCCATGATAGATCCATACACCATCAAAAACCAGCTTACACCAACCAACAATGGATCCAGGAACTCCCAACCCCAACCAGAAACCCTTAACACAAGGGAAACCCAAGGAATATAACTTAAACCAAAATAAGACAAAGAAAAAATTCATTATTTTCAGAAGATACAATCATTTACAAAGTGAGAATAAAACAAAACCAAAACTAATCCACCAAATTATAAGATAAAAATAAATAACCATTGATCAATGACTCACATCCATAAAGACACAACCATTAGAATTACATAAGGATAACACCACCATAATTTTTATAACTAAGAGAAACTTACAATGAGAAAATTTTTACTTCTAAAACCTTCACAGTTGATACAAGAGCTAAACCAAGGTTCTCCACACCCCGAAAATTCCTGACTATGTAAAGAGATTCACTATGGGGCATATGGCTGGATCCATGATGTCTTGAAGCATCTACTGCACTGCAGTCAAGATATTATATCCTCTGAAGGAGACCTCCTCTTCTAGAATCACAACATAGAGAAATTCTCCATGTCACCCATATAGACACATCATCAGTAATATTCAAGATTATTTTTAAAATATTACTTTAAAATCCCAAACTGTACACACTAGAATCGCACAAGAAGTCGACCTAATGAATAAAAGGTTGAAGATAATGAGGAAAATTTTTAGGAATAGGTTTCGTCGGTTCACAGTCCTCACCAGAGGGGGACCCTCCACAAGAACTAAGAAAAACCATTCCTTGACCTTTCGACAGATATCTTACATAAAATGAGGATATTATAAATGATCACTCAAAACTATCTCTAAAGAAAACGAAATGAGCTAAATGAAATGGTCAACATTCCCCTTCACTGTCAATTGACCTTGTGAGGCATCCACGACCTCTACCACATTACCATCCTTTACTTCCTCAATAATAAATCCCATGATAAAATTGGTCATAAAGATCACATAATTCAAATCAACTCGTAATGAGATCAAAACAACAATATTATACAAGTCTTGTCCTGACCCTTCAAACATACCCAAGAAAGCGCACACCTTCCCGACATCTGGAGTTCCCAAAACCCAAAGAAACTCAATTTTTCTAATCCACTCAAAAAATCCAATGGACCCTGATGACTATATAAAACCGAAATTGATTGAGATGATCTTGGATCTACCACTCTACTAGGAGTCTGGGGGGGCGATGACTAGATCAAAATCTTTAGAAACCTTCTAGATTTTTCTAGGTGGAATAATATCAACAACATAAGGCCAAAAACCAGATCAGCATCAATCCAAAACTGGACCAATTAACATTTTATACTAAAATCCAATCTCATAAAACAAAACATAATAAGACCAAAAAAATATAAATCAAATCTCAAAAAATAAGAACCAGAAAAACCTCATCAAACAAGCCAATAAATAACTTTTTTAAAACCACCATTTTCCATTTTCACCCATTTTAAAATTAAATTCCCCTTAAAAAATTAAAATCATTTTCCATTTCCAAAAATCATTTCTGAACATCCTCTTTGAAATTAAAAATTCCACCTCACTTTTCTATTTAAAACAACACAAATCATTATAAAAGAAGACAATTATTATTAGAATCCATTTTACTTTTCAAAAAAAACTTTGGAAAACCATGTCAAATCATTGATTTTAATTAGTCTCCCATGGTATCCTATGAACAATCAAATATATGTTTATCCTCACTTTCGTTTATATCATCCACACATAAATACCAACATTCACCTTCCAAAACACACAAATACAAAGACATGAGAAAGTTGATAAGTAATACCAAGGGTCATATATTCCATTTTATCATCAAAACTAAGAATTTAACAAATTCACAACTCACTTTTCCTCCAAATCATCCTTAGCTGTTCAAAATCCTGAATCAATTTCTCATTTAAAATCCATTTTTATCACTCAAAAAACCCCTTTAAAAAATAATTTTCCTTTAAAATACACTCACATGAAACCAAAAAAATAATAGCGCATCGCTAATACAAAAATAACATGAAAGAGAACTTATGTCCATAGATACCCCAACCACTTGATGTAGCAGACCATGTACTAAGCATGCACCAACCAGTGGAAGCATATTGAATCGTGCACATGATTACCACATGGTTCGATGCTTCATGTAAGCATACCATGTAACACCCTATCATTTCCACTATCATACCAAAACATACAAAAGATCATCAAACTGAACAAAAACCAACATCATAACTCAAACCAAAAATAAAGATTTAAAACCCAACATACCCTGGCGACTCAGGTCTCTTCACAAGTAGTGGTGTTAAAAAACTAACCCATGACCTACCTTATAAGCCCCAAAAATCATATCTCTGATATACCAAACATCCTAAATAAGAAATTACTTATATGATTCTTTTTTTCATGAACCGACTTGGGTCAACCCCAAACCGGTCATCCATGTTTGCTCGTGACAAGGATCGATAGGCATTCTTGATCCTCCCAGGCTGGTAACTTTAATTGGGCATCAAGATAGAGTAGTTAGGAATTATTCGGCCCATAAAAAAAATGAAAAATAAACAAACATAAATATAACATTAAAATGATAAACATTAGAAGTTGAAATAAAATAAAACTAAACATACCTCTATGTGACCATGAAGGTCAGCACTGATCACTAAAATGACATCGCCCTCTGGAAACTTAGACCGAGTTAGAATAAACACTCTAGTTCAAAAATGAATTAAGGCTATAGGCATAAGTATTAAAACTCAGTATTTTTTCCCAAATAAACTATTCTCTATCTCTTTCATATAAAATGAAAACAAATTCAATCTCATTGGAAAATACAACAATATAAAATTTGGATATTACTCTTATTTTTAAAAGAAGTAACAAGATGGAATTTATTAAGAACCATTTTCTTATATTGATTTTGGAAAACCATTTATCAATATTAATACACTTAAAATAATCCCTTTTTAATTAAGATAATACAATGGTGAAAATGTTTTAATAAGAAACCATAACATCAGGTCCAACAAACATGGGTAATTAAAACATGTTTTTTCATTGTTTTTGTAATGAAAATTAAACTGAGAACAAAGAATTTAATAAGATATAACATAGAAAACAAGGATAAAAGATAGCAAGAAACATGTTAAAACCTTATGATACTATCTTAGAGGGTACCTAGGATCCTTGTACCTCTGTGAAATGGTATGGAAACCATAACCGACAACGTCCTCATGCACGATCCACTATAGGGGAACACATCCCATGGTCTAGTGGTCTCTGACCATCATAAAATGTTTAGTCAATGTTGTAGCATCAATCCATATAGGGGAAATAAAGCCTCAACCATGACGATATTCCTAGAAAACTATTCTTAGTCTGCCCACCTAGGTACCTATGTTTCCCATGTGCTATATTTAAAATGGTTGAGAGTTTTTATCAAGAAAACATACATGTAAATATAATTTATTTTACCCAAAAACCCATCCAAGTTCTAACCAATTACACCCATCCTCATGATTATACCCCTTTTTAAGCCACACAACAATAGAAAAGCCTCTTTACTAGGAAGATATCACAAATCACACATTTCAAATAGACATCATTTATCTAAAAAAAGGGGGAATTTATCAATAGGGGTTTTCCACTTCCTCAAATCATTCTAAAAGTTCCAAATGAGACTCATTACATTACAAGGAATAAATACAATTAAAAAAAACATAATCACCTTATAATTTTAATTATAAAACCATTTAAAAGGCCAATTGTACAACTAAGAAACCTTTCATTTAGAAACATCCTTGAAACCATTCTTAACTCAAATCAACCCACTTAAAAAGTTCTAGATAGCTTATAGAAACCAAGTAAAGATCCACCTTAAAACGAACACAAAAAATTATATATGTATAGAATATGTATTTCATTAAAAAGTAGAAAATAAATTTTAAAAATTCCAAGAAATCATAGATTTAAAATTTAAAGGATTGGACATAGGGAACCTACCTCAAACTCAAGGAGAGCTACTTTAAGAGACGTAAAATCAAATCTTCCATTTCTTATTGGATTCATATACACCTTACAATACTACAAAACTGGTTTTATCTAGAGATATGGATTTAACAATTATAAATAAAAGTGCTATTAATGAACCCCATTGTTTACTCTAAAAAAACACTATTAAATGGGGTCTTTAACAATGCTAAAAAAGAGTTGTTAAAGGGGGACCTTTATCATCACTTGAAAAAAGTACTAATAAATCCCCCGCTTTAACAACGATAGTAAAAAAGCACTGAAAAAGTTTCCCCTAATCAGTGATAGTAAAAAAGAACCGATAAAAACCCCCTTTGTCTATGCTTTTTTAGCAGCACTGATAAATAGCATATATTAAAAAAATTATTTCATGGAAAATAATATATGAAGATATAAATATATTTTTAAAAATATTAATATAATATACATATTTTCAAATATGTTTTAGATAAATCTAAAAAATCATTTACACTAAATATATAAGATATTTCATGAAAATAGATAATAAAATAATTAAAAATATATTTTTAATTAATAATTTTATAATTATTAACAAGTAATAGTCATTTAACAAAAAATTGAAGATAAAAAAAATAAAAAAAAGTTTTAAAATAAGTAGAAAATTTAACTCGAACATCAAACGACCATAACTTTTTATTTCAGTGTTCGTTTGGGCTCTACTAAATATCAAATTAAAGACTGTGACAATCTCTAGGACTTGTTTACAAGGTGGAACCCCTTATACTGTTTATAGTTGGAAAAAGGACTAAAAATCCTCCAAAACTATGAGTTTAGTCAGGGAACCCCAATTTTTTAACATTAGATGGAATTTTAAGCTTGTTTTAGGGGTATTTTTCCCATTTTATATACGGACTGAATTTATTCCTATGTATTAAATTCATATTGATATTATAGTTTTAAAATTTTACCAATTTTCAAAATTTATTTTTATTAATATTTAAATATATGCATATTTTCTTTTATTTAATTATAATAAATCACTTTTATAAATATATATATCAACATATCTATGTTGAAATATATTTTTAAATATTTAAAGTAAATATTTATTATTCAATTTATTTAAAGTAAAACGTTATCCATTTTATTTACCTTATAAAAATGGATTCATATATATATATATACATATACAATTAATGTTTATATGTAATTATTTGTGTGTCTATAATTAACAAATATATATGTATATATATGTATATGTATATTCTAATATATGTTAATAGATACAAATTATAATTTTGTAAAAAACATATCTAACTGTTTTTAGGTGATACAAATATATAAATAATGTTTATATATACATATATGTGTATTAATAAATAGATATACATTTATATTAAATTATTGTATATTTAAATGACTATAATATATAATATATTTATATTAGTATAAGTATATATATATATATATATATATATATATATATGACAAACACATATATTTTATGAATTTAATTAAAAATAATTTTATAAATAGATGACTAAAAATATATTGGTAATATATATATATAAAGAAATAGAAATATCATTAAATGGACTACAGAATAACATGGTGCATTGGTAAAGGCATTACATATTCAAAGAAAAGGTGCAGGGTTCGAATCCAGGCGGGCATAGGAGGCTGGAAATTCACAAAGTGCTGATAAAGAGGTAGTGGGGTGAAATAGCTAATAAAGGGATGGGGGGATATTGTTAAAGGGGCCATGAAAGTGTTGATAAAGGGTTCATGATAATATATGTCAGACAAAATATAATTTTACCCCTTTAATAGTGCTAAAAAAGCGTTGTTAAAAGTGTCCTTTAATAGTGTTACAAAAATTGATGTTAAAGGGGTGATTTATTGGCGACTTTTTAAGTGATGTTAAAAGCCTATGGGTTTCAACCACGCTTTGGTAGTGAATTATTTTTTAGTGATGATAAATGCCTATTCTAGCACTGTTATAGGACTATTTTTTAGTAGTTTTTAATTTTAGGCAATGACACCTAGACCCTATGTACATATTTGCATAAAATAATATGTATAAGGGGATCCTTACACATATGCATATACATGCATATACCCATTGAAACTTACACACGTATGCATTCATATATATATATATATGTCAGCACCCCTTTCCACATTATATATATTCATCCTACCACTGGTGAATATATATAAAGGGGGAACCTACACAAATCGTTGTCTACATATGAATATGCATATATATATATATTTAAAAATGGAATATTGAAACCACCCAAAAAATCTCCATGACACACTAAAAAAATAATAAGAACCTAAAATCTCTAAATGGGGCCAAATAAAAATTGAGTTAAAAAAAGCAGTACAATGAATCCTTCCTCAAGCGGCTACGGTAAGCCCAAATAATCCAATATGCTTCTCCTTTGGAAATGAATGATGAAACACATCCTAAGAATTAATGAAAGACCCATTTCATTACCTATTGAGAATATAATCATCAAAAATAAGATAAATAAAAATCCAAAGGTTCATCTGAACAAGAGGGGGTGATGGGGAGAATAGAAATCAGCCAAAGAGGGAGAAGAGTCGGAAGAAGAGGTCTTACCTTTGGGTGACATCCCAGAATATTCTCGAAATATAGGACAAATCAGTGCACAAGAAGAGGTCACATGGGAGGGGAGCACACAAATGACTATAGAGTAGGAATGTAGGGAGATCACATGTGGAACATGGAGGAAGAAAAGAAAATAAAATAGAGGAAATAAAAATAGAAGAATAAAAAAAAGATAAATCAAAAATTTAAAATAATGGGAAACTCACAAGATTTGTGCACAGTTTACCAAACCATGTTCCAAACATGAAATGACCACTACCTAAGATAGTAAACCTTTCATGGTTACTCCTAATAAGATGAATGGTTAAGAAAATAGTACTCCAACCAGGCCAAATGGGACAATCATGATGATGGGACCTCACACATGGTTGCCACATAGTTACTCCAAACCATGAACAACCCTTGTACATGACCCCATTTATCTAATTTTTTTAAAAATTCAAACCCATTTTAGACAAAAAATCTGAAGAGAGAAAAAAAAGAATTAAAATAATTAAAATTTCAAGGTCCGGATATGACAGTGTCAGTCTACACATACACACGAGCGATGTTATCATTTTCCAACGGGTTGAATGGTAAAATGTAAAAAATATGTTATATTCAAAGAATAATATTATATTATAACCATTAAATATATCCATTAAAATTATCTATATAACCATCCAATATAGAAAATGATAAAAAATAAAATACATTGCTTCTTAGAGAGGGGTGTCCGTACATATGCCTGAGAGATGTTTTTATTTTTTTTAATACAAATGAGATATAAAAAGGCTATAATATTAACAGAATAAAATTTAATAATAAAAAATATGATGATGTAAAAATGTTAGTATGTTTATATAATATTTTTAAGAGTTTAAGGAAGAAATATAGTTGAAATAGATCACTAAAGAAATTTATCTATTCTTCGAGAATCTCTCTTTAGATTGAACCTTAAGCCATCATGAGATGATATTTTTGTGAAACCCAAAACTATAAGACATGGAAGGGTATTTGGGAAATTATTTAGTTATGTAGTAACTTAAATATAGTGTTCAAGTAGTGTATATAAGTGATAAGTTGAGTTACTCATTTATAAGTGAGGTGAGTTGAAAACTTATAAATACTAGAAACATTGTTATATAATATATTTATTATTCTAGTAAAGAGGATCCTAATTTTTATATTTATAAATATATAAAGTTTAAGTTTGAAATAAAGTCAAACAATAATATTAAATAATGTTTTATTATATTTTAATCCGTATCACTTCGGTTAACCCCTCTTTTAACTCATCATACCCTCACCATGGTAACAAGATTTTTACCATGAAAAATACTCATTATGGATAAAAATTAAGATAAAATTATTACCAAATATTATTAATAATTATTAAAAATATTGAATCTATTTTATAATATTTAATTATAATTTGTTTGGAAAATAATTATAATATCAGTGCAAAAAACATATAAAAATCATTTTTTGAGATAATTTATTTTTAAGCATAAAAAATATTTTATTTTTATTCCTTGCCTAGTAATTGTTTTGATGAATTTTAATATATTTTATTGAATATAGTTTCTAAAAATTACATTACAATAATTCATCAATAAATATTAACTCAATTTATTATGATAAAATACACCATGCACATAAAATTAGTTTTCTGAAAGATAACTCTTTACCATTAAATGATTTTATCTTCACTTATAAATAATTGATAATAAATGAATTAATGTTTATTAATTTGATTTTATTAAATATCAATATATTTAATCAAAATCCTAGTTAATTAGTGTTTAGGATACATAATATATATTAAAATAAAATTCTTTAATAAATTTTCCTTTTATCATCAAATAATATTATTTCTAACATTTAGAATTTTGTAATAATTTTCATAGGAATTAATAAATTATTTTTCATTAATTATATTTTAAAAAATATTTTTGATAATATATTTCATCCTATTAATACACTCTAATCCAATGGATGGAATTGAATATTCAAATTTAATAATATTTTAATAACATATCGTAGTTCATTGAAGTTCAAGGTTGAGTATAACATAAGCAATTAAAAAATATGAATTTATTTAAATGATAAATATATTCTAAAATATTTTGGTATTAAATTACACCCACATAATAATAATTTCTCCCTTAAAATTATATTACTCCAATTTGAAAAATTAGGATACCATTAACTCATCACATCCTCATGTTCCCATATAGCTTCTTCAAATTTATGGATTTTTCCAAAAAACTTATGACAATTTGAGTGGTCTTGTTTCACAAAAAATTTTCTCATTGATATAGAATCTCCAAAAAAAAACTCTTTATAAGAAATATCATGCCTAAAAACATCAATGTTTAGTACATTTTAAGGATCAATCATGTAATTCCTCAAAAGTGATATATGGAACACATCAGTACTAGAGGGAGGCTCGATGTAATTGCCAAGAAATTAACTACTACCTTGATATAACCAAGGATATTGAAGGGAACAATATATATAGGTATTATATTAACCTTATTTGAAAATCTCATATCCTTATTTTAGGAAAATATTCAAAGGAATACATTTTCTCCATCTTCAAATTCAAGATTATACTAATGATAGTCTCCACAACTTTTCTATCGAATCTAAGCTATCCTGATGTGCAGCTAAATGGATCTACCATTATTTTCCATTTAAACTAATAAATATGGTACCAATATCATTATTTATGTAAATTCATCCCAAAATATTGAATTTTCATACTAAATACTAGTGAGGGATTCAGATGGTACCCTCTAAAAGCTTGAGTGAAAGTTATTATTTTAAGAACATTTTACAATAGTAAGGTGTTGATACCAAGAACCATTAAAATATATATAGTGAGATCTCAACATATATTCTAGGGTTTAAGAATTTATCTTAGAATTAAAATCTATCTGAATATGATATGGGGTGATAAAGCTCAATAGATTATTTGATGTCTATTAAAGACTTATCTAGAACATTGATGTAATGCTTGGATCATGGCTAAATACAATAGAATGTGGTACCCATGAAACCTTAAAACTTCCTTAATGTATATTATGTAAATATGATCAGGATATAAATATTCCCTATTGCAATAAAATGTGATTAATTTTTAATGATATAAAATAAAACCCAATAACATTATAGTTTTTAAAAGTTTTGGTGAGTCTGATGATGAAATCCATGGTGATGTATTCCCATTTCCATACCAGTCTGAGTAATTATTATAAAATACCGTTATAATTTTTTTTACCAGCCATAAAAAAAATGAAATAATGGATATCAAGATACATATTTTATAATATCCATTTTCATTTTCTCCCATAAAAATATTCTTTGATATTTCTATGCATCTTTATACTTCCAGAATGAATAAAAAATAGTGAATTGTGATATTCATCCAATATATCCAAGAAATCTTATATTCACGAGACACAAAATTAGTTCATAAACCAAATAATTACATAAAAATCATGGTTGAACTCAATAAAATTACTCACATTCTTCTATAGTTCAACATTCCCCCTTATCACCTCTTTAATATATAAATGGAAATATGGTTGAATGTTCATATGAGTAATAAAGTATTTATCCACTTCCTTATTGATTTCATGGTCTAACTTCTTAAAATATATAATTATTTTATCTCATTAAATCCTCATATTAGAATAACTAACATCATAATTATTACTTAGAGAATATGAAACCTTATTCTATTTCCTAAGGTTGTAATTTATTGAGAAGTATTAATTTTTAATCAACTACAACCATATACTTTTCCACATATTCTAGTATTTCTATGTGTATATATGTTTGAATATTTTATGATCCAAATATATATCACACCTTTGAATATATAGATAATTACTCTATATTTTCAATAAAAAAATATTGTTGACATATCTAAATAATGAGTCGGATAATTCTTCTCATGGACCATCGAATGGTATGAGGAATAAGTTATTAAAATAACATTATTTATGTGAAATAATCCTGGTACTTTCTTAAACACATGAATATAGATCGTGAAAACTTCTACACTACATAGTAGAGTGAGTACAATTTCACTGACCGAAATTATTTTTAGATCCATGAAATTTTCCTTTTATTCATATAGCCAAAGGAAGTTGGACATCTTCTTAGTCAACTTTGTTAGTGTATTTGAAAACCTTGATAAATTTCTCAAAAAGTTTTTTTAGTATCCATCCATCATAAGAAAACTATTGATTTCAATCTTCGTTGTTGGTATAAGTCATTACTCAATAACTTTAATCTTTTAAGGATCCTTCGATATACCCTCCCTTGAGATTATATGGCCAGTGAATGAAACTATATATAGCCAAAAATAATAGTTGAAATAAATTTGGCATAAAAATTATCCTTCTTAAGAGTCTTAAAAAAACCATAAAATAATCTTCATGAACTTCATTTATCTTTTAATATAAAATAATATCATCTATAAAGTCTTTCATAAATTGATTAATTGATTATCTAAAGACTTTATTTATTAAATATATAATTATTGTAGGAGAATTGGTATGTTCAAATGGAATCAAAATAAATTCATAATTTCCATACCCTGTATAGATTGTTTTATTAGGTATATAGTCCATTTTTACTACCGACAATTGATATCCAGAATGGAGGTCATTATTGGAGAATTATTGAGATACAAATAGATGATAAATCAAGTAATCAATACTTGGTATAGGATACTTGTTATTAATAGCGATCTTGTTAATTTTGTGATAATAAATGAAAATATATATTGACCCATATTTCTTATTAAGAAAACGAATAGGTTCACTCCATATTGACACTCTAGGGCATATGAATCCATTATCTGGATTTCCCTAGAGTATCTTCTTTAACTATTACAACCCCACTAGGGCTATTCTATATGGAGCCTTTGAAATAGGTCTAGCAGTAGGTATAATTTTTATTGGAACTAAAACATCAATATTTAAGGGAATAAAAATAGATTCTTTAGGAAATAAATAGGAATATTCCTAAATAATATGCATATCCTTAATGTTGACTATCTCCATTAACATTTGAGATAAATTTACATCATGAATAGGTAGTTAGACCCATATAATAGAATTAATCTCCATTATAATTTCATATTCAATCTTACATATATAGATGATCATAGGTTGATTTAGAATATCAAACATGGCTTCCCATCCATATAAATTGATACATGCACTTTATAAAGAGATACAATCCATTTCCTAAATAACATTAGATTCATATATTGGGAGAATAAAAATATTTACAGGAAGCCCATTCCCAATAACATCTATCAGATAGGAGCTATAGAAAAGATATGTGGTCATCATACCATTATGAGTTTTTACTACTAACTAAACATCAAATCATTTAGTCCATAAAGTGATATTATTAGAAAAATATACAGATATAAAAGTTTTGATAGAGTAAGAAACAAATAAGATAATATAGTTCCATAGTGTATAACAAGTCTACCTTTAATCACTTCATTATTGTGAATCAATTTAGCAGTTGTGATCACATGATATTTCCCTTTGTCTCTTAGCTTAAAATGTTGCTAACCCTGATTATCATCAATATACCTTATATTTTTTCACTGGTTGGTTTAATGTACACAATCCCTACAATAAATACATTATATTTTGGGTGTCCTATTTGGTTGAGAATTATCACCATGCATTTCATTGGCTAAATTCTTCACATCAATTTTACATTCATTTTTTTTATGGTCTTGTTTTCCCCAGTTAAAATTATTTCAATAACCTATAAGGAAATTTCAACCCATCATCCTTCCAAACATCTGGAATGAAGGATGATAAATTTTATTTTTCCTATGGAAAAAATTATTAGAATTTCCTTGAAAATCAGTATTTCTCTTCTTGTAATAAACACCATGACAACAATGAGAGTATATAATCTCCATTTATAGCTTGAGATCACATCAAACTATTTTTTTCATAGCTATAAAATTATCGTATAGATAATGTTTTTTGGAGACATGGTCTTAACCCGCTATAGAATCAATGAAATTTACTTTAAGTGTTGATGAATAAACCTGATGCATACTTCAAAATTATGATGAAATTTTTTTCATAGGTAATAATAGATTAATAATCGTTATGATTTTGTTAAATAAATTCCCTCACCATTTTAGTGAAAATATTTTGTGGAAAGTACTTATATCATGGATTCAATTTCCTCCTCTGGAATTTTATTCTTGATAAGGGTCTACCATTGACCAGCTTCACATTCAAAATAAAACACAACCAAAAAAACATTCTCACTCTCTAATCATTAAAGAATAGAGATTATCCTTTCTATAGAATTGATCCATTTATCAGTAATAAGTTTATTAAAGGAAAAAATTAAAGAAGGGGGATGCTTCCATATAAAAGAATCAATGTTTAGTTGTCCCTTTCTTTTTACCATCTTAAATTTAGAATGATTCATGGTACCATTCATAGATTTAGAGAGTTGGGAGTGAATCGATGTAAGATTTTTCATCCCAAATTCCATTTCATTTGGGTTATCAGGGGGAATTTTTTTCATTGGCCATAATATTCATTTTTCACAAGATTACTCATAGTTCAATCCATTTAATAAAATAAAAAAACATTGTTTGAGTGTCAAACATCATTAATCATTGATAAAAATATTATAATAACAAAAATCATTCTAAATATATCATCATTATAACACATTCTTAATAATCTATAGAACTTTATCTTTATCATATATCAATTTTAGTTCATCATAGGTTTCCTTAGGTTTTATTATCTTATATTTTTTTGTAACCTATTCTTTAAAAAAAACTAAAACCTACTCTGATTCCAACTAAGGTGATATAGAAATAAAATAAATGAATATGACATCAATTTCGATGAATATTCAATATATCTCACAATAATGCACACCTCATCATTGTAAATGTTTAGTATATTTGGATACTAGATACCAAATCAAATTATTTCTTGAATGATATTTAATATCACCCTCAAATTTCTTCTCACACAGTACCCTTCTTATATTTAACCTATATAAAACCTTTTTTCATAACTTGATGTAATTGAAACATAATAAAGGGTTATCTTAGATTAAAAATAAGTGTAAAAAGATGAAATATTAAAAAATGATCATAAGTTAGCATAAAATAAGAATATGGGTATGAGAAATATAACATAACTTACTAAAGTAATAAAAATCAGTCAAATATCATTAATCATTATTAATAGAATATGATTTTTTCATAAAAAAGACATGAGTCCTATGCGTGAAGAATCAATATTAATCAATCATATCCCATAAGAACATATCATAAGCATAAGACTTATGTTTGTTTTTAAACATAAGTATAGAAATTAATTTACTTAGTCAAGGATCACTACCAAGACTATCATAATATATAATTCCATAGTGGATTGGGATCACTTTCCATTCCCATCATTTACTTATTCAAGTCTCGATGCAATAATTATCATAGTTGGAAGAATAAAGTATTTAGATAGGTTCACTCTATATTCTATTTAATATTATTTGATGATAAATTAATCATTACCCAACACATTAGAGGGATATATAATTATGGGACCATCCTTCTCAAAATGAAAACCATACATAAGTGTTCCCCATGGTCATAAAATAATTCATTATATTATAACCCTAGGAAAAATAATAGGATTAATATAAAATTCATCATAACTTAATAAACTATTGGGAAAGTAATTGGCTTCATAGAATTATCCTTAATGTAACATGATCATAAACCATCTGTAAATAAAATTGATGATATCATAAGGTCATATCCCCAACAAAGAATAAAAATCCTTAAAGGATGTTGGTATTGATGAAAAATATCTTTTGGAAAATTGTTTAAAATATTATTTGAAAATCAAGAGAAAAAGAACCTTTTGTTTTGGTAACTTTTTGAAACTAAAATTATCAGAAAAATAAGAAAATTATTTCTTTTGTAAAAATTAATTACACCACTTTATTGAGAAGGCGGTTTGTACGTACACATGGGTAATGTTTTAATTTTTGAGTGGATGGAAAAATAATGTTAAATAATAATTAACATTTAACTAATCATAATTATATAATATGTGTCATATATATTCATTAAATATACCATTATTATCCTACATGCAAAACATAAATGAAAAAATGAATCACATTGTTTCATGGAGGTGGTCATTCACACGTATGCATGAGAGACATTATCATTTTTCAATAGGTGGAATGTAATAAGGTAGAAAATATATTATATTTATAAAATAATAATTATTTTATAAAAAAAATATATATACATAAAACTAATTTATATATCCATTCAATAAATATGGTGATGAAAATTATACATCGCTCCATGGAGATGGTAGTATTTACATACACGTAAGAGATGTTTTTATTTTCCATTAGATATAAAAGAGGTAGAAAAATGTTTTAACATTTAAATAAAAAAATATAGTATTAAAAATATATTGAATTTATCATTTTTATATTGTTATATATTATTTTTAGGAGGATAAGGGAGAATGAAACTTGAAATATATTTTTAAATTCAATTATATATTCTTTGGGTTTCTTTCTTTGATTTACACCTTTATCCTTCTTGTGATGGTATTTTGTAGAGACATTGACCTTAAAAACGTGGTAATAATATTTTGGATGGTATTTTTTCAGGTCTTGGATGTACTTGAGTGCTCAAGTGGTGTGGAAAATTAAAAATAGAAGGTTCCCTTTTATAATTTTGGTGGGTGAAAAACTTATAAATACTTGAAAAATTATAATATAATATATAAATTACTCAAGTAATACGGTTCAAAAATATAATAGTTTCCAAAATTGGAATGTTAAGGATAAAATCCAATTTAAATATAAAAATAAATAAATTTTTATGATATTTCAAACCTTATCTCTTAGTTTAATCACCCTTTTAACCCTTACCATGGAAACAAGTTTTTTACCATAGTTACTATTCATTATAGGTAAAAATTAAGTTTTACTTATTACTAAATATTAATTATACTAATTAAAAATCTAGTGTCCATTTACATGATTTAATTCCTATATGTGGCAGAAATTAATTACAATATCCCTATAAAAACATATAAAATCATTTTTAGAGAAAATGTATTTTTAAGCAAAAAAATGATTTCATACTCAATAAATACCTTGAAAAGCCCATTAGATAAACGTTACAATATTTTATTGAATATATTACCTATGACATTTATTAAATTCATTCATAAATATGGATTTTTTTCTAATTTATTAATATAAAATAATTGTACACATAAAAACAAGTTTATGAAAAAACACACTTTTTACCTTCAAATAATTTATTCTCCACTTATAACCAATTAATAACCTATATATTAATGATTATTAAATTTTGTTACATTAAATAATAATATATTTCATCAAAATAATAATTAATTAGTGATTAATATACATCATATATAGAAAAATACAATACATTGGAAATAATCTTTTAACAAAAAATAATATTAATTTTAACATTTAAAAATGACTACTTATTTTCCATTGTATTAATCAATAATTTTTTTTTATGGAAAAATTTTATAAAAATTATTAATAATTTATTTAGTCCTACTCATACTCACCGATATAATGGATATATGATAAGAACCACACTTAATAATAATATTTCAATAGTATATCGCAATTTGATTAAGTCTAGGGATTCCTATAACACAAGCTATCAAATAATTTGAATTTATTTTAATGGGGAGAATATTATAAAATATTTTGGTGTTATAGAATAATATTTTTCTATTTAATTTTCCATTATATAATTACTATCTATAAATAATTTTATTTTAAGATATATATATATATATATATATATATATATAAAAGAAAACATGTTCATGCATACAACCCTTATTTCATAGTTTTTTTTGACACATCATTAGTGGTATTGTTCATAGTATTTAATTCTCACACCCTAAATTCAAACCTAAATGGTCATAAAGGATCTTTTTTATTAAATATAGGTGGAAAATATAACACAAGTATCTATTGAATGTTATTTATTAGTTTCCCATAATTGACCTTGAAGTAGGATGGGTTCCCACTTCCAAGTTAATGCTTTTAGAGGTGGTTTGAGGACTTGTTTGAATGATCAAACATACTATATTGAGTTTCTAATTCCCTAGGTATTTTTATTTATCCTTTATTATGGACTAAGTTGTGTGAGATAGTTTTTATGTGGACGTGTCTTATGTTTATTAATTATAGAATTACAATTTTTTCTATTTTTATCTTTTTTATTATGCCTTGTTTAGTTGCATTTTTTTGGATATTACTAACTTTTGATGGATTCATGATTCATTTTTGTATATATTTACCATAAAATATATCTACATAAATTATTGTAAATCATTCCAAAAACATTACATCTACACATGCGACATTATTCCCTTACCCCAGGGGATTGGGTAGCATTCCAAGTGTCGTAGTTCACATAATCCATGTTTTTTATAAGGGTTCTGTTCAAAGTGGTTATAATTCTAGAATTTTTCTTATGACCTTATAAAAAGGAGAAACTATATAAAAAATTTATAAATTTTACATTTCATATTTAAAAGTATATTTCTTTGTCTATGTAATTACAGGAGGTGGTTATATGTGGACCCATTTAAGATACAGGTGAATTAATAATCTCATTGAAAAATATGGTAATATATATCTATAGTTTACTTGAACTATATAGAAAATATAATCTATTTTTGAGAAATTTATTTCTATTATAGAATACACTAACCATTGTAACTCAGAATATATCTAAGTTTCCCTAAATTGAAGAATGTGAATATACCTTCAAGGAGATTTAATGGAGGTTGTTCACCACACATGTACTCACATTATGCTAAAGTGGATATGGGAATGTGATATATAGTGATTTATTAAATAGAGTTTGGATGTGTTTCATTCATTGAAATGAAAACATGGAAGCTTATGCATCATGTAAATCAAAGATATATGAGAAAAATTACCTAACACATGATCTGGAGTTAACGTAGGTATTTTTTATTAATAAATATATATAGTAATTATCCCTATATATAAATTATATATATATATACTAATCATAAGTGATTAAATTTTATATTCACATATAAGGTATTGAAAATGTGTTAAAGGATATAGTTAGAGTTGATCATGGATTTATATTGATTAATTCATTGCCTAAATTCATGAAGATTGGTTGAGGTCATATTGGATGGATTTCAAAAAAATTTGGGATTACCATCTTATATTGGGGGAATTCTCATATAATATTATTAAAGAACACAATGAATTGTGATGAAGAGTGCTAGTAATAGAGAGTATTTTATTTGTTATTAATATTATTAAATTCAATATATGTTGTGTTTTATTGAAAAATATTATGTAGTGGTAAGGTGATATAATAGTTCCATTAATGAGGATGTATTTTATGAAAATGGGAATATTGAAGAACACATTGAGTAGTAGTTTGAGACACATATTTGAGTTTAGTTGCATGCATTATTTTCCATCCATAAGTTCATATTATATAGATATATCCAAATATGAAGAGCATGACACAATGATATTTTAATATACGTTTACTTTTTAATATGTCAATGTGTTTGATATCTTTATCCACATGCAACAACAAACTTAAACTAATCCACAATATATTTCAATAAAAATATAATTAATAATTATGGACATAAGAAAACCTAGATATTAAATTATACGTAATAAATTATAGTATCATATTAATAAATATTTATTGATAAGAATATAATATAAATTTTAATAACAATGGAATTCAATTAATATAACTAAAACAACTAATACAGACATTTAATGCTTAGAAATGTATTAATGTAAATATTTATATTTACAAGATATGCATTTCTATTTTAATAAAAATGTGAATAAATATAATTGAATATATTTATATGAATAAATTTTCAATACTAATTTAATTATTAAAAGATAGGAAATATGTATAAGAATGGTTAATATTATAAAAAGGTTTTTTTCATATAAAAAGAGTTTATCATTATATCTCATTTCTTATTTAAAAGATAAATTTATAAATTTTAGAGTTTTATATGAAGAAATTTATATTTTATATTTATTAATGACAATAATATTTTCATATGATTATTTTTTGGGTATTATTCTGAACAAATTGATTTATAGATAAATAGTAAAAAATGTTGTGTTTACAAATAACATGACTTTTATGACATTATTATTATATAAGTATGAAGTTTAAATTATTGTAACCTTTTTATAAGACCAAAGAAGATTTTTAAAGAGTGAATATATAATTGGAAAAAAACTAGGATTCAATTTACAAACCCATATTTGACATTTTAGAACATTAGTTATATTTTTCAAAAAAATAGTACTTTATACATTTAGTATTTTAAAATTAAATTTTATAAATTTAATAAAATTAATATAAAAATAGATCTAAAAATTTAGAATATTTCAGTTCAAATTATATAGTTTGGACCATTTTATTTTCAATAATATAGTGAAAACTAAATTGGTAAAAACTGGATACCTTAGTAAAAATCAAAAGGGTTAAGAAGGGTTTATCCAAGATGGAAAGACCAAAAAAATCATTAAAACATGATTAGGAATGGGTTGTTAAGGCCTTTATTGAGGTTATACATTCCGCCTACATTATTTCTTAACTTTGGAGCCACATTCCATGTGTGTGACTTCCTATTATTAAAATGTTTTAGGTATTTACCTAAACGTCATTCCTTTCCAACTATAGAAGGGGAACACATCTCTTCACTTACCCTCAGACCAAAAACCTCTTAGATTGGAACTATTTTTTTTTCAAAACTCTTATAAAATTTTCTATAAACCTTAAATAGGTTCATTCATTCTAAAAGTACCATATCTTAATATATTTTTCCCTTAAAATAATAGATAATCCAAGAAATGAGGTATACATATTTAATCACTCCTTTCTCATTTCTATTTCTTTATTTTCACATTTGCTTCCAAAAATTAAAGTAAACCACCTAAAAATGATAAAATAAATATAATTAGTATTCTAAGAATTCATTTTGATGATTTTAAGATCATTGAACTCATTTAACTTTTACATTAAGAAAAATAGAAATATAAAATGTATGTATGTTCGGACAACCACCTCCATGAAGCAATAAGTTCATTTTTATTCACTTCCTAACTAGGATAGACAAAAAGGAAATAATTATGATATTTAAAACTTATTTAATATTATTAAATCACATAACATATTCCTCCACAATCTCATTCTATTAAAATTAAATCATCATATATGCGTATATGTATAATACCTCTTTAATGGATCAATGTATTTTGTTTTTGAATATCTCATTTCATAGATGATTCTAATAATTTGAGATAGATTTATTTGAATTTTGATATTTTTATACCACATTATAATTCTAATGTATCAAAAAAATAACACTAAATAATTTATTATTATTCTTCAATAATTATATTACAACTTAACCACATTGTAATCATCCATTTGTCATGTTTTGTTAACGTTTGGGTCAGTTTAACAAACTTTCTTTAAAAATGCGATGAAATAATATCAAGAATAACTACGGGAAATTAATTATTATTATAATATGATATAACTATTTTAATTATTAATATTATGGTTCTTTAATGGTATCATTAATAGTAAACTCATCAATTAATGAATCAATATTCATTTGTTAAAAATCACTAAAACTATCTCATCACTAATTTCATCTTCAAGGATCACAAGAAATACACCCATGGAATGAAATTTTGATATTATAAAATTTCATGGAACATAAATTATAGAAAATTAAATTAGTGTATAATGATGAAAATTAGAGTAATAATGAATACCAACAATGGTATTATGAAACTAGTTCATAATAATCTGGACTACTCACACCTAATATTGAAGACACGTGAAAAATAACTAATATATATATAAGGGTTATAAATGAAGAGAATAAATGTTCATATTTATGGATATGGTTCCTGGGTATGTATTTAATAGGATTTATTTAATTATTTTGGATGTTTTGTGCAAGTACAGAATGAATTAGGACCGATGTAAGGGGTTTTCTCTCAAATTTATTTCTTTGAGATGTGTTTTATATTATAAACCTAATTCCATTTATGTGGTTTATATACTAACTATTTTAGATGTTATATCATTAATTAATTTTATTTATATAAATATATGTTCACATTAAATCTCTATATTTTAGGAGGATTTGATTTAAATGCACCTTTAGTTATTAAGGGTTTTTTGTTAACTCCATTCACATTCATTGAGTTATGATTGTTCTTAATAAAATAATTTCATATAAGTTGGTCATATTATAACTTATTGATGAATTGTGCAATATTTTTTATAAGGAGGTGGGGATTTATATTTTTACCTCATCAAACCCTCTTCAAAAGTTTATTTCTGTATGAACAATGTCACCAATACAAATGTTTTGGAAACTCAATATTTTTTATTTAAGTTATAAAGTTTCTTCTTGAACATAGATCCTATAATTTATATATTTTCATCAATTTTATAATATATATGATATTATATCTTATAATTCATCCTGGAAAATTATTTTTTATACAAATATATTTCAATGAATGAATCCCTTTTCTTCAAATTATAACATGTTTTGAGTTATTCTAATCTTTATTATGTAGATATTTCTCTACCATATCCATGTTTAACCATCCCAAAAATGTTATCCAAACATATTTAAAAACCCTATTATATATTAAATAATTTAAAAACAATATTTTCATTAACAATTTTTTAGGATGAAGATTAATTACTATTTTTATGGTGTGTTTTTTCAACAAACCTACTTTAAAAATATAAAAATGTTTTTACCTTCCATGGTCAAATGTTTTTGTTTTTGAAAAAATATTTATTTGGATAAATTTTTGTCTATATTAAGGATCCATTTTGGGATAATATTTTTGAAGTAAATTTTTACCAATGTTTTTAGTTTCCCCTTTTAACAATGATTTTTGAAAATGTCCCACAACATCATCTCCTTATGAACGGTTAACAGATGTTTTCTAAAAGACTTTTTTTATGTTTTGTTTCCATTATCGTTTATAAAATAAAAATATATTTATTAAATGTGTTTATTTTTTATGAATTACCCTCCAAATTAATTTATTAAATAACAATTTTAGGTTATTTAGGTTTTTTATCCACGAAAACGATCATTGATGTCGTTTTATGTGATAGTGTTTGGGAATGTTAGAAAACCCACTTTCTTTTCATTAGTTCTTTTGATATGATGAATGATGTATATCTTATGGAATAAATAATCAAGGTTGATGATGGGTGGGGTCTCATTTCTCCCTCTAATTCATTATATAATGTTTAATATTTCATGACCTTATGAAGGTACAAAACATATAGCCCAAGACTATGAAGGCACAAATGTTTCTGTCTAAGACTAAAGAGATACACAGGTTATAGACCAACCCTTAAGAGATACATAGATTGTTTCCAAATATCTAATAGTTACATAGGTTTTTTCCTAAGATTATATAGGTACACAGGTTATAGACCAAGCATAAATAGGGTACACAGGTAGTTAACCCAAGCCCACTATGATATTGGGATCATGTTGTGAAGCCCGCTCCTTTATGTGATTTTATTTTCATAACTTATGTTCATTACATTTTCCTAGATATTCCAATTTTTTTAATGTTTACATGATTCTATAATAATGAAATATGCTCCAAAGACATGATATGATTTTTATTCCTCTTGATGACCTTACTATAGTCTTATGGTCATATGATATTTTTATTAGATATTTATATCCTTATACTTGTTGGCTCATGTTAGTTCCTCAATATTAGCTTATTATGAGATTGACCTATAGGGGGTGAGTTAGTGTATTCAGAGTGGTTGACCAATTAAAACACTTATTCCTTTAATGTCTCACCATCCCTAAAGTCTTTTGACCTTTAAACCTTGAGGGTCACTTGTTATATCATTCACAGAATAAACATTAGTTTTCATGTTATTCTTTAGTGTGCATACATAGACTAATTGGTTAAAAGATATTTTAATTAGTTCAAACTTATTGGGATATGTATAATAATTTTGTATCAATGATGTTCCATGAACCTATTCACTATTAATATTACTACTCTAAATAGGGGTCACTCCCCTTATAATGGTGTTGGTACAATTTAGTACATCACAAGGGTAACTTCATTAAATGTTCCTTTAAAAACTCACTTCTTGTGAAACGGATCACCTTCACACAATTGTTAGACTTTATTGTCCCTTCCATAGAATAACTTTCAGATAATTCATAATTGAATGTTTATAGATACCCTATTGATATTTTGCTGAGATTACACTTCAAAATATATGAATTTCTCATTTAAAAACATTATTCTTATTTTAAAGTGAATCTATAAATTCTATTACATTTTTGTTTTACATAGTAACATCCTCTTCTTCATTGGAGTATTCTAGAATAGATTCCAAATATTTTATCTTTCTCACCCTTCACATGGGACTACCCTATCAAATCTAAAAATATAATATGAAATATGTTCTTCAATCTTACTCATCTCTTAACTTTTAGTTGATATCCACTTATAAAAATAGGGAGGATATATTACCAAAATAGAAAACATGTCAAAATCATTATAGGTTATGAAAAATGAACATAAAAACTCCATAACATCTCATTGATCTCCCCATTTGTAAAAAACAAAAAACAACTTCATCTCTCATTTTTATATTATTTCAACATTAATTAAATATTTATTTAATTTAAATGTTTATAGCTACAAACACCATCACATTTGTATGGAATCATTGTCTAAAACCAATACACATGATTATAGAAGTATTAAATTACCGTTCAATAATATCTAAAATGATTTCTCCTAAAATATGTTCCTTATCCATCGATACTTACTTCAGTACTGCATTATTAAAAACCATTGGTAGTTTTTCCTCCAAAACACCAGGCACTACAGGGTGGTCACCTAATTTTCCCTTTTTGGTTTGAATTTCTACATATTGACCATAACCACCATTAAACACTTCCAAATTTATAATGGGATTCAATGAGATTCATAGGGAATCTTATAAACCACCAAATCCATCTCTATGAATTGTTCTATCCCATGTTAGACCTTTCAGATTATAGGTTATCAACATAGTATGTCACTTCAACTACGACCTCTACTACAGTAACATTATGACTATTTTTATTAGTCAGACTTCTAGGGTGCCACGGGGAGCTCAATAGAGCTATAAAAATCATGGTACACTTCACAATTCTCAACCATAACCTACTACGTGGAAATATTTACCTAGATCATTTGGTAGAGGTGCTATATATCTCAACCATAGGAACCACTATAGTGTGATCCCTTTATAGTTTCCTATGTTTTTCATTTCATTTTTAACACCCCCTATATTATGGGAATGGCCACATAAAAAGATCCTTTTCAACTAGAACCATGGCCACTACTACAACAAAATATAATTTGGTTTTTATGATGCACCCTTTTGAAATTATCTTCCATTCTATTCACTTATGGATTAACTCCAAACTTCATTCCTCCCTTTTTATGGATGATGTATCCAAGAAAAAAACCTTCAATATTAATTATCAACAAATCCAATCATCAATAAATCAATATAATTATTAACAATACTTTTAGAAAGAACTCTACTTATCAATAACACTCTTGTACACAAATATAACACTAATTTTTTAAAAAATAAAACACAATTATTTAAGATTATTAACAATATACCCCTTTGGATTTTGATGAAAATATTTCCTTTCACATAATTTCCCCTTTCTTGGTAATTAAATTAGAAGGAATCATGTTCTTCTTTTAAATTTGGGTTTTTTTCTTTTAATGCCTGAACACCCCTTTTAATAGAATCCTTTTCCTTTAATTTTCAAGACTTTATTGCCATTAATGTATGGGAATAAACTACATGAAAGATAAAAAGAAGATAAATATTCAATGTTCAAGAGGAATTCCTCATGGGATACAACACCACTAATGAGGAAAATGAGGACTTATTTATCTCATATCTTCTCCCCCAATTTCAAAATACTTTTTTCCTTTGTTATCATCCATTTGATGACTAGGCCAATAATTTTAATGAAAAAGAACAAAATTTATGGATGGAATGATTAACATTAGAAAACAACCTTAATATAATATCCATTCCTATTTTATTTTCTCTAGAGATTCATTTAGTAAATTTACCACGGGGCACTTGATATGTCAATAAATACTCAAATCCTACCGAGTCGGAGCTCTGTATAAGAAAGAAGATTTTTTATAGACCACTAAAGGTTATCTATGTCACAAATGAATATGAATGAAAAAAATCACATATTTGTAATTTTTTTCTTCTTGATAAACCTATGATATCTTACGCACCTCACTCTAAACAGTTAGAAGAAAAATAATAAATCACTTATTTTTGAGGATCATACCACATATGAAAATTAATATCATTTTTGAAATAAAAATTGATTCCAATTGAAAATTTTATCTTCCAAATCTTCACATGCATATTAAAAGTATAGATAATGCTAATATGCCTTTGAATTTAGATCAATACTCCACACAAGACATTACCTTTACATAAAAAATTATTGATGTCCAAATTTATAACACTATTTGATATAATATTATCAATTCTTCTTTCAAATCCGTAATATGATATTTTATAGTACCATCAACCCATTGATCATATCAACCGATTAAATTTAAAACTTTAAAAAATGGCTTGAAATAATAAATCATACAGGGATATGGTTAATTAAAACATTATCATGTATATGAGTGGGGATTTCCAAATTGTACCAACCCTTTAACATCCATATTTACATTCATAATTATTAATCTTTTGGAAAAGGAATTACATAATTTAATAAACATTATCCTCATATTATCTTATAGATAGATAAATAAAACTATTCTCAAAGGATCTACCTTGTGTGATACCTCTTCAAATATTCTCTTCATTAATGAGATCATTAACATCCTTCATTAGCTTGATATTTTATTTAAGTTTGGAATAGATCACACTTCAACAAGTATCTTCTTGTGTATAATTATAAGTGTATCTCAAATTTATATTTCTTATCTATTATATATTTATATTTTTCCTTTTAGTATTTTTTGATGAAACACTTTAGAAAACTTCTTCCTTTAAGGAGAAGAATTCCATCTTGGAATACTTCTTATTCGGTGGATTCTCCTTTACTTGTTCTTAAACCTTTTTGATATATGTCAGAACTTCTTTATTTAGATTCAAAATTTTATTTATTTTATTTTAAAAGAGTTTTTTGAGTATTCAGATCTTGGTTATTCATACACCCTTTGTTGAGGCCAATTTTTCATTCTCTAAAACATTGAAACTTTTATCCTTATTAACACAACCTTTTCCAAGATATCCATTCTCCATGTATGTCATAGGGGTGAAGTGTCTTAGTATGGGTTATTTATCCTTACATTAATTCTAATAATTCAAATACATTTCCATATGGATGAGGTGAGAAAAAATAATTAATTTTCTATAAGAATCACACCTTATGTGGTCTCTTTTTAATTCACATAAATGAATTAATGGAGTTTTTCTAATATATTTGGTCTTGTTGTCTTAAAAACATATACTCCTGACGTGTACAACACTTTCATAATATTATTAGTTTTATGCCTCGTTAATATATGGATTACTTCTTTTAGAATTATTATAGATTTCTATCTTCTATATTTCAAATATAGAATATTTATTTCTTTCGATACAGCTTTTGGATGGATTTTCATCTTCTCATTTGAGGTGTTTATCCTCACCTAAATCTATCTAATATTATCTACATTATTATTCAAATAAGCATCCATTTCCATAAAACTTTCTATAGAATACATTCTAGTTTTTATTTTTTCTTCAGGCCATGTTTTGAATATTTTTTTCTTGACTTAAATAACTTCTTTGTATTCATTTTTTTCAAAATATCCAACGAAAGTTATTCAATTTTATCAATTTTATCTATGATATTTTCTTCCCATTTTTATTATTCTAGAATTCAAGTCCACATATTCTGTATTTTCCATTTTTTCCTCCAAGGATAAATCTCCAAAAATTTTATAATAATATTGATGCTTGAATTAATATTTTTCTACCTTATATTATAGAGTTTGGATCTCCACTTGATCATTTCATGAAAACATTTTAGATTGGAAACTAGTGGTTGTTTCTACTATTTAATAAAAAATTATTTTCAATTCCAAAATTGCATCTAAAATTAAAAATGATTTCTCCACACAAGTTTTATAATCCAATGTCACATTAGATTTAGAGTTTTTGACCTTTATAAAATAATTAATATCTAGAGATGAATTCACATTTTTTCTTCTTTTTTATCCCATTATACATAAGGCACAATTCATCATCTTCTCTATCATGTTATTCCAATTTTATCCATATATCATTGAAGAACATTCCATGTGCATTCTATTTTTACAATTTATCTCTAAGGGAATCCTTTAATTTGTTTTTCACTAAGTCATTACTATCAATGCTTATTTTATCTTTTTCAAAGATAACTCTACATCTTCTTAATTGAACAATTTCTTTCTTCATAGCTTCTCATGGAACCCCAAGTGAATATTCTATATAATAAATAAAATAATTTTACAATTTTTTCAATTCATTACTTAAAAATGGAGCCTTATATAAGGATTATATTTCTATTTATAATACTTAAGAATAGGTTTGATCCTTAACAAATATAATAATGTTAAACATTTCCTATGATACCAATTTTTAGTCCCTCGATATGAGAATAATGTGAGATTACCCTGAGGGGGATGGGGGTATCAAGGTATTCATAGTGATTAACCAAGTAAAGAAACTCATTCCTTTAATGTCTCGCTTCCATGAAAGGATCCTGATCTATCAGGAGACATGATAATTTATAGGGTTCACCCTCACTGGGATACATCTAATAAGCATGAATAGAAGATGTTCCATGGATATAATCATTAATAATATCACTACTCTTCATATGGATCACTCCCCATATAATTGTTTAGGGACATATCTATGCTTCACAATTATCAGTCTCTCAAATGTTTCTTATAATGCTCACTGATGGTAGAAAGGATCACCTTGACCAAATTTTAGGACTTTTCAATCCATTACATAATAAAAATTGTATGGCATGTATCCAAGAATGTAGATATATTCTATTTTGATGTCCTACTGAGAAAATTATTTACAATCTATAAATATCCTCTTATAACACCTTCTTTTTCAACCATAATGAATTTGTAAATCCTCTATTGTTTTCTATTTTTATATTGATATAATATTAATCATTAAAAGGGTATTTAAAATATTCCATATTTTTGACCTTTCCTACCCCTCTCCTAGAAATCCAATATCTTCCCTGAGAATTAGATATAAAGATTATTATTTGGTTTATCCCCTATTCACTTCTAGTTGATCTTTCTTTCTTCATATATGGATACCATACACCCAAAAATTGGAAACCATTCATTGTATATATAATGTATGAAAACTGTCCATAAATACTTCGTAACTTATTTAAGATCTCCTCTATTTTAAGAAAAAAAATAATATATTCTTGGTTCATTTTTCTTTCCTTGCAGCATGAATTAAATCTCCATATCATTCACATGTGTAACACTCTAAACACCTTCACATAAAGTTGAAATCATGTTCTAAAAATGTGATACATGGTTATATAATAATTAAAAAACCATTCAAAAATCACAATAATGATTACTCCCAAAATCTATACATCATCCATAAAATTTTTTTTGACCATGGAATGGTGAAAAACCTTTGGTCATTTTGCCTCTAAAATTCTAAGCACTATGTTGTAGTCACTTGATAATTTTTTAATCTTAAAACTATTCTTGTCTATTATGACCACTAATAACCACTACTAGGCCTATATTGGGCTACCTTAGGTTTCATAGGGACACTCCTAAACCAACACTTCCACCTTTAAGGTGCAGAATATCATTGTTTTACCATTCTGAACTAAATATATTCAATACATCAATTCACTTCAACAACAACCTCTATAATGGTCACTTTTCCCCCTCTTTTCATAGATAAACTTCCATCATTCTATTCCGAGCACCATGATAGAGAAAAAATAATGTAATATTCATAATTTTTGAACATGACCTACTATATACCCATATTAGCGTTGAAATATTTCCATAGATGCTTGGTATCACCACCATAGAAACCACTATGAAATTTTCCCATTCTATTTTCCCATGTTGGGAACATAATTCTCAACAAATCCTATTTTATGGGCATAAAAACCTAGAAATATCATTTTCAACCATCACAAAAAAAACAACTATGACATGGTATTATTTAGTTATACATGTTTCACTATTACATAATACTCTTCCATTTTCTTCACCTCTAGAATGGATTTGTAATTCCTCCCTTACATTACCTAGATGATTCATACAAAAGTACAATGATCAAGATGACAAAAAAACATATACCATCATTAATAAATCAATCCCATTATAAAAAATCCTCCAAGAATCAACTCTTCTTATCAATAACCATCTAATCATCAAATCCAACACTTATTGTCATCAAATAAAACTGAGTTATTTAGGATTATTAATATCTCACATACTTATGAAATTTAAATTATTCTTCATTGTTATTATTCCTTAACTAATAATTTCTGATTTACCATTTGTTATGTTTCCATTTCCCAAGATTATGAGGATAAAGAAAGTATGAAATATATAGAAGAGTTTATTATGAGGATAATTT
Organism: Viscum album; assembly: GCA_963277665.1. NCBI lineage: Eukaryota > Viridiplantae > Streptophyta > Magnoliopsida > Santalales > Viscaceae > Viscum > Viscum album. Next base: position 878,315,637 of record OY728165.1, on the reverse strand, counting down.
TTTGAGAAGTTTAAGACTTATTATGGGTTAAGTAGTTCATCATATAGTGGTGAAAAATTCCCATTTTATACAAATAACTTGGGTTTTGATAGTAATTTTATTATCCCAATTCTCTAAAATTATAAATCTAAAAGGTCTAGGGAATGCATTTTAATCAAAAGGTTTCCTTTAAGTCATGTAGATAGATGGTCATGCTTGTGGGAAATTATAGTTTGTGTCAGAGGAGGGTTTAGATAAATTTAGAGGTTAGATAATGGTTGGGGATAATTTAAGGGTAAATAAGTTAAGATTGACCATATTTTCACAGGAATATATATCATATCAAGTTATTTGAATAAATTTTGAATATTTCAGGTATTAATATAAAAGAAAATTTGTTAAAACACTTTGGATTAGTCTAAGAGAGAATTTTAAGTATAAGATATCATATTGAGGCTTTGTTATAGTAGATATTGTGTGGTTCTTTGAGAAATTGAATCCATATCTAGATAATGAAAGTTGATGTAGGATTTAGAACAATTACACCTAGGGGCAATAACCCTAGAATGGAATTATTGGGTATTAAATTTATCTTCACCTGGTAAAAAAAATATTCCTAACTGAAAACCTAGTTTGGCACTCTTGAGGGATATGTTTTGGTTATTCACATTCAATTTGAAAAAAAATCACGAAGTATTTTATTATGATGTTAACTAATTAGAGTAGATAAACTAATAGGAATAATACCAGGGATCGCCTAGGATTTAACAAATATAGTCATAGGTTGAAATGAAATAATCATATGTTAAAAAAATGTGTCATTGGGGAAGAAATATTCATATTGAAGTTTTTGTATTCGTATTTTTAATATTATCAGAACCATTTTGAATTTATATTTTGTTTTGAAATAAGATCAAGAAAATGATTTTGAGAACAATATCTATCTAGAAACCACTACATTTTTCAACCGAAAAATGGGTTATACTTAAATGGTTAATAATTTTAGCATATTCCTATTATAATATAAATTTTATTTTCCTAGTATTATGTAAGGTAATGATTTTGATATTTTAATATGAATAATATATTGATACTCATTGATACTTTTATAATGGAATGCTATTTATCGATGAAATTATGGTATATTCTATGATTTAAGAGGATTATGTGAAATATATAAGGATTATTATTTAGTAGTTCTATTTTGATGGTTTGGAAGAATAATTAAATTATATTAATAACCATTAAAATTGATTTTATGATAAGGTTATATGTTTTCGGATAAATATTAGAAATTAAACTATGGAAGAATAGATCAGTATTACGTCTAATATATGTTTCATGTTGAGGAAATAAAGGTTTAATTTATTTTGTGAAAAGTGAGTTAGATAGTATTGATAGTCTTTAAATTTATTATTAAATTAATAAAAAAGTAATCTATGAATTTTTTTATGTTTATCTCATATTTTTATTGTGATATATATTGACTAGTTTTTGACTTTATGAACTAGTAATTAATACATTTTAGGGTTAAAGAAAGAGTTGATTTTGGTAGAATCAAATAATATCACTATGGTTTAATGTCTTAGAGATTCAAATGGTTTTGAGAATGTTATGTTATAGAGAATATATTATAAGAGTATATAAATATATTGGTATAATATTTTTTTAATGAATAATTTTATTGAGGAAATATAGGTATCTTGATATAGCCTAAGGGAGAAAGACAAATGTCATATTCGAAGTTATATCCTGAATGATGAATTTATTAAGAATACCCCCACTTACTTTCACTAGTATGCGATAATTAAAAGTATGAGAAAAATTTTTATTTAAGGGTTGTATGTAATACCTTGATATTTTTAAATTTTATTACTTTTAAATAATACAGAGTTCTTAATAACTTTCTCCACACACAACACCAAAATTAAATGTAAAGCCAATATATTTAGATAAAAATATATCTATTACGTATGTCTATTAAATAAATATACTAGTTAAATAAGGTAGAATAAATATTAGTATCCAATTTATAAAATATTTATATAAATAAATATAATAATTTCCTTAATAATAACGGAATTCAATTTATATAGCTAAAAAACCAATATGATTATTTTATACCTAAAAATGTACTTTTCACAATATTTTGTTTCTATGGGATGTGAATTTATATTTAAAAAAACATGTGATTAATGATGAAAACATATATTTCATATGAATGATTTATTAATAATAATTTAATTATAAAATGGTATAAAATATGGATGAGAATGGTTAATATTTTAGAAAATCTGTTTTCCTATAAAACTAATTTTTTTTATTATTTCTCATCATTTTCTTTAAAATTAAATTTTATAAATTTTAGAATTTTAATTTTAAAAAATGAGCATTATTTTTCTATTTAATATTCTAGTATTTTCTTATGATTAATTTTTTATTTTTTTCTAAAAATATTTATTTTTAGGTTAATAGTTAAAAATAATGTTTTTTGAAATTAGTTGACATTTATGATTTTATTAATACATAATTATAAATTGTAAATTAATGAATCCTTTTTATAATTCCAAATATATATTTAAAAAGTAAATTTAAATTTTAAAAAAATGCTATTTTTAATTTACAAACCCATATATGACATTATGAAACATAAGATATATTTTTCAAAAAATTATTTTAATTAGTTATACATTTTATACTTCAAAATTAATTTTTATCACAATAATAATATTAACATAATAAAATGGATTTTAAATTTTGAGTCATTAGTTTAAAATTATTTAGTAATTAATATTTTATTTTTATGCATAATGTGAAAATTACTTTTGTAAAAACTTGTTACCTTGTTAAAAATCGAAAGAGTTAGAATGGGTTGAACCAAGAGGGAAGAACCAAAAACATGTTCAAAGCACGTGTGGGAATGGTTTATTGAGACATTTAGTGTCCTCAATTTTTTCCCACCATTTTTTACCAATTTGAGTCACTTTTGTTGAAAGTGACTTCCCATTATTAAAATGTTTTGGATATTTTCAAAAATGAAATCCCTTTCCACTTATAAAAGGGAAAATCCTCACCTACCTTCCCCTCACACTAAAATCCACTTCATTATGGAAAAATTCTACTCAAATATCCCGTTAAAATTATTAGACACATTAGATATGGTTTTAGTCTTCTCAAACGACCATTCCTCAAAGGATTAACCAGCTTTAAAAAACAGATAATTCGAGACGCTTGGTATAAATTTATAATCGATCCTTTCTCATTTCTATTCCTTTATGTGAATTTTTTTTTATAAAATTCAATTAAACCATATTAAAATGATAAAAAAATTATCATAATTATACTGATATGTTTTTATGATGATGTTACAGGCATTAATGTCTTTTTAATTTTTCATTAAGAAAAACAAAAACAAGAAATGTTCGTATGTGTGTACTATCACCACTATGAAGTAACATGTTCATTTTCCATCACTACATAAAATTGATATTTAAAAAGGAAATTTAATTTATAATTATACTATATATAAATTATTTTACATTATAATATGATAAACCATATTACTTCTCTCTCCCATTCTATTAAAATGAAATCATTAAACATGTGTATGTGAAGACTACTACTTATATAGATTGATGCGTTCCATTTTTCAAGACCACATTTAATGGATTGTTATAATAACATTATTAAATGATAAATATTATTTTTATGAAATCATTAAGGTTTTTTCAATAAAATTGGGGAAGCTATTATTTATATGATCAATAAATGATTATTACAAAATTTACTGTCTTAAACATGCATACAAATAGGAAATTGATATATTCATTCTAAGTAGTAACATTATATTAATTATATTATTCTTTTAAAAAATTTTAATTAATATATAACAAAATATTTTATAAAAAATAATATCCTTACGATTCTGGTATAATGATATTATAACTAGCCCACCTCATAATTATCCATTAATCATGGTGTGTTCATGTTTGCAACTGTTTAGCCATTTACATAAAAAATTGTATTAAATTATATAATGTATGACTATAAAAAATTGATTTAAAGTATAAAATGATATAAATATGTTAATTATGTTTTTAATTTGGTTATTCATTGGTATTATGAATATTTAACTTGTTAATTAAGGAACAACTATTCGTTTATAAACATTCCCAAAAACTTACTCATCACCAATTTCATCTTCAAGGAGTGTAACTAAAATTACCTTGGTTTAAAATTATAACATTATAAATAAAAATGGGAAAAAATTAATGTATCTTCAATTATATTTTAATGATGATATTTTGGATAAGAATAAATACCAATAATGCTATTGGAAAACTAATTCAAAACAATCAAGAATACTCACACCAGATATTAAAAATTAATGACAATAACTAGAGTGTATATACGTATAGAATTTTCATAAATGAATAGTATAAATGATTATTATAATTATAAATATTCATAGGTATGTATTTATAAAAATTTATTTAATTACTCAGGATGTTTTGGGCTAGTGCAGAATGCCATATTATGGAGGTAGGGGTCTTCGTCTAAAATTCACCGATCTTAGATATGTTTTTATTATGCACCTAATTAAATTTATATGGTTTATTTAATAAGATTTTGAGATATTTTATCATGAATTAATATTTATTCATAGTATTTCAAGTATAACTTAATTATCCCTCCTTCATGAGGATATAATTTAAATTCTCTTCAAGTTGTAAGGGTTTTTATTAATTCTATTATCATTCACTGAGTTATGATTACTCTTATTGAACATATTTCATATAATTAGGGTAAATTATTAAATATTAATTAATTATGTGTTATTTTATATCAAAATAAGGGAATTTATATTTTTTACTTCATTAACCACTCTTTAAATTATTTTTTACTTCATGAAAAATGTTTCCCTTAAGATATTTTTGGTAAATTTAAATTCATTCATTGAGTTATAAAGTCTCTTCTTTAAATTAGTTCATCTAGGTTATATATTTTCTTACATTTACAAATTAATATGATATGATATCTTATATCTCATTATAAAAAATCATTTTTTAAATAAATCATTTTTATGAATGAGTTCATTTTTCACAGAATTATAATATGTTTTGAATTATTCTTATCCTACTTATCTAGTGATTTTAATTCAAAATCTATGTTTCACCTTCCTAAAAAAATTCTCACTTACGACATTTAAAGATTATTATATGTTAACCAATGTGAATATCATATTTCTGTTTACTGTTTTTAAAAATAATCTTTTATTATTTTTTTATGATATGAGTTTCCAGTAGATGGACTTTCAAAATATCAAAATATTTTTATATTCGATGATAAAATGTTTTGAATTCAATTAACAATTTACTTATATACATTTATTAATTTTTTAATGAGCCAATTATAGGGAATATTTTTATTGTAAAATTTTCCAAATGTTCTTACTTACCCCATCTAAAAATTATTCTGAAAATGAACAAAAACATCATCTCCTTATGAAAGGTTAACATATGTTTTATAAAATTCTATTTTTATATTATGTTTCTATTTAAAAAATTAAAATACATATATATTTATTCAATATTATTGTGTTTGATAAATCACCTTCTAAATTATATTATGAATTAATTACATTAGGTTACTTTGTTTTGGTGTCAACCTAACCAATAATTCAAGTAATTTTATGTGATATTGTTTGGGAATGTTATGAAACACATTTTCTTTTCATGATTTATTTGGATATGATGAGTGATTTATATATTATTGAGAACATATTCCAGGATGATTATAGGTGGGATCCTATATATTTTTTCATTATATTGGTTAATGTTCAATACCTCATGACCTTAAGAAGGTACACAGATTGTAGCCTAATCAGAAAGTGGTACAAGGGTTGTTGCCTAATCCTAAAGAGGTGTTTATCCCATGACTAAAGTAGAACATGTGTTTTTTCCAAGCCTAAATAGGTACAAAGGTTATTTCCCAAGCTTTAACAGGTAAAATAGTTATATCACATGCCTAAAGAGGGTGCACATTTTGTTATCCCATGCCCACTATGATATAGAAATGAGGTTGGAATTCCTAATCCACAAAGAGATTTTATTTATATGGGCTTATATTTATATTATTTTCCCAATATATTGTAGATTGATTTCATATATCAATGATAAAAGAATATTTTTATATAATTTGAAGATGTGATGTGGTTTTTATGCCTCTTAATGACCTTACCATGATCTTATGATCCTATGATCTTATTATCATATATTAAACTCCTCATACATATTGTATTAATTACTTATCATTCTACCCGTATACTTCATTGAAATTATTTCCTTAATAATAATTTGAGCTCACCCATTTATTATTATAACATTTTCCCAGGATATAATTAAATGAAAAATATTAAATCTATAGAATATTTTCTTATATGGATAATTTTTCAGATAATTTTAAGACTTTTTATGGGCTAAAAAATTACTTATATTATTTGTAAAAATATCCATTTGATATAAAGAGGATGTGTTTTTAAGTTATTTTTTTCCTAATTCTATAAAACTATAAACCTAAATTGTAATGGGAATTTATTATTATGAAATAATTTTTTTATGTTATTTAATTATATAATTATGTTTGTGAGATTCTATAAGGATTCATAGATAAAGAGTTGAAACCACAAGATCAATTTTGGATTTCTTATCATGGTATATACAGTTTTGTTATTAAAATTTTTAATTTGTGAAATCCATGTGATGTTTTGAAATAATGGAGAGTTTTTTAGTTATTGATGTGATACCACACCCTACACCACATCATTGTACTCGTCATTGTGTGCTTGGTAGTTTGGAAAATTAAAATAGGTGATGTATAAGAGTAGTATCCATTTTGGATGGTAGTTAAATTATAAATTCCACCAATGAAGGAAAATGGGGTGAATATACACTATAGTCCATCCCATTCATGGATTATGAGACTGAGTAGTTTTTGTGCTTCTAAATTGGGGATCATTATTCAATAATTTTATGAAACTTGGTATTTTTGGATAAAAAAAATACCTTTTTATCATGAAGATACCCTCTATATGAATAGATTATGTTGTAAAATATCTGATGAATATGTGGTTGATTTATATCAAGGTTGGTAAAAAAGGGTAGAAATATGGAACCATGATATGGTTTTGGGTTTGTTTTATTGAGAAAGTTCTTGTGTAAATTTTTTATCTCTAATGTATTTTTATTGGTCAGGGAGAAAGCTAGTTAAAAATATTTGTATTTTTGGTAGTAGACCAAAGTGGGAAGATGGTAATTTATAATATATTTTCATCAGAATGTTTTACTAGACACTCTATTATTCCATGGATTTATGAGTATCATTTTTGGATAGTTAGAGACAAATCCTAACATGGGAATTTCAAGTAGTCCTCATGCCTTGATTTTTTAAAACATTATGTTGTGCGAGGGTTTTAATATGTTGGATCTTCTATAACTTCATGTTAGTTAAGACTCTATCTTCATAACTTATAATGTAGCTATAAGTTAGAAATCCTCTTAAATATAGATCAATGACCATACATAATGAATTATATTTGTTTCTTTAATCATTTATTTGAATTTAAAATTTAAAATTTAATATTATGGTGGATATAGAGGATTTGGAAATGTAGCGAAGAAAAAATATATAGAAGGCACGAAACACATGGAGGTTATGGGAATTTAATTTAATAGAAGGTAAAATAACTTATTAGAAGTTTTTTACATTTCACATCTAGATTTATTATGTAATTTTTTTTCATGATTGGAATTTATTGAAAGTAAAAAATATAAAGAAAATATAGTAATAGACACATATTTGAGGAAATATGGAAATAAATAAATAAACAATCATCAAGAAAATCCTTTCTAATAGGTGTTGAAATATTTATCAATATTTGTGAAAGAGAATTATGTGTCATAAATATTTTTATAACCCTCTTAAATGTAGTGAGTGAAAGAGAGGAAGAGGTTATAGACCCCAGTAGAGCATTTCTCTCTTCTTAAGGTTATAACCTCATATAAGTGTAGTAGTGGTTAATTAATCACATCAATTCATCAAGATATGTGTCCCTTAATGTATCCTTCTATAGGTGAACCAAGTATAATTGTTTATGTCATGATATTTATTTTTCTATATTTTTTGTGATTCAAAATCATATTCCAGCTATCTTTTAAAATGTGATGAAAAGATCCCATTTGGTTTGAAGAAGAGAAGAAATTTTAGTTATCCTAATTCACCCCTATTAGGGTATCTAATTTGAACATATGGTAAAACTTTATTATAATTGTTTATATAGAAGAATATTTATTTATATTGAATTAAGTGTTTCTTTATTTTATTATTGGTGTAAAGTATTATAGTTGAATTTAAATACATACTTCATTGGTGATTTAAAGAGTTTGATGACAGAAATTATTGAATAGGATGGACCATAAAGAATATACATTTACATAAGATACCCACATAATATAATATTCCAAGAAGCATGATAAGATATTGGTGATTAAATAATCTCTTTGAATAAATATTATATTAGAGATCTATAGATTTCTTGGACTATATAGTTGCTATAAGCAGTTTTTGATAAAATTATATATGTTCTTTAATCCACTAACCATGGTAACTCGTAATAGAGTTAAGTTTCTATAAATATAAGAATGTAAATATACCTTCAAGAAGATTGAAAAAAGTTGTTCACCAAATATGTACTCACATTATCCTATAATGGATATGGGACTGTGATATATAGTGATTCATCAAAGAAAGTATTGGGGTGTGACCTTATCATAATTGAAAATGGTAGCTTATGCCTCATGTAAATTAAATCTCTATAAAAAAAATTACCTCATGCATGATCTAGAGTTAACCTATGTATTTTTTGTAATAAATATTTATTAGAATTATCCTTATAGATAAATTATATATATATATATACTAATCACAAGTGATTAAATTATATATTAAAAAATAAGGAGTTGAACATATGCTAAAGTGTATGGTTAGATTTAATCATGGATTAGGATTTATTAATTCAATACCTAAATTCATGAACATATGTTGTGGTCCTACTGGATGCATTTCAAAGGAATTTAAATTAATATATTCCCTTGGTGGAATTCTTTTATAATAATATTAAAGAACCCAATAGATTATGATGAAGAGTTTTAGTAATAGAGAGTGTTGAATTTTTTATTAATAAGCTTAAATTCAATATATGTTGATTTATATTGAATGTGATAGGGTAATGGAATGGCTCTATAAAAGTTCCATGAAAGGGGATGTATTTCATGAAGGGGAATAATAAAGAACACATTGAGAAATAGTTTCAGACCCATATTATAGTTTACATGAGTTGTATGAATTACCGTCCATCTATAATTTTATATTTTATAGATATATCCAAGGATGAAGAGTGGGAGACCTTGAGATTCAAATATAAGATTACTTTTAAATATGTCCATGTGTTCGATATATATCTCCACACGCAACACCAGATCTAAAAATATCCAAAATATATTTAAATAAAAATATAATTATTATTTATGACCCTTAGAAAAACTGGAAATTAAATTAGAAATAAAAAAATAGGGTATCTGATTCCTAAAATATTTATATATAGTAATATAATGTAACATTTAACACCAATGGAATTCAATTGACAAAACTAAAATAACTAATACGATCATTTTATGCTTAGAAATGTATTTATCTAACTATTAATTTTTATGAGATATGAAAATATATTTCAATAAACTTGTGATTAATGATAAGAAAATATATTTATATAAATTATTGGTTAATAATAATTTAATTAGTAATGTATAGGAAATTTGAAAGAGAATTTTTAACATTCTAAAAAATTCATTTTCTATAAAAATAGTTTTTCATTATATCTCATCTTTTTATTTAAAAGTTAAATTTATAAAAATTATAATTTGAATATGAAAAAAAGAATATTATTTTTTAATTAATCATAATAATATTTTCTTATGATTATTTTATTGGTATTTTTTTAACAAATTGATTTTTTGGTAAATAATGAAAAATACAAATTTTGAAAATATCATGAATATTATGATATTATTATTACATAATAATGATGTTTAAATTTAGGGAACATTTTTATGACACAAAATATTTATTTTAAAAGTGACTCTATAACTTTCAAAATTTTGGTTTCAATTTAAAAACCCATATTTGAAATTTTAGAATATTAGATATATTTTACAAAAAAATATTATACTATACATTTATTATTTTAAAATTAATTTTTATAAATTTGATAAAATTAACATAAAAATGAATTTAAAATTTTGGAACCAATAAATAAAAATTATTTAATTAGGTCTATTTTATGCTCAAGTATAAAGTTTAAACTACTTTTGTAAAAACTAGCTACCATGGTTAAAATCAAAATGGGTAAGAATGTTTTAACCAAGATGGAAAGAACACCAAAATGTATAAAACATTTTTATGAATGGGTGGTTAAGGCCTTTATGAAACTTATTTATTCCCCTCAATTATTTTTTAAATTTGGAGCCACTTTACTTAAGAGTGACTTCCCATTATTTAAAATTTTGGGGTATTTACATAAACATCATCCCTTTCCACTTATATAAGGGGAACATCTCTCTTCATTTCCCCCCGCACCAAAAACCACTTTTATTGAAAAATATATTGTTAAAAAGTATCCTAATAATTCCTCTACACAATAAATAGGTTCCATCCTCCTCAAAAGAACCATATGTCAAAGGCTTAACCCCATTCACAAATGAAATAATCCAAGAAATGAGGTAAAAATTTCTAATCACTAATTTTTCATTTAGATATATTTATTTTCTCTTTTTCTTCTTGAAATTAAAGTAAAATGTATTAAAATTATTACATAAATATAATTATTATACTTATATTTCATTCTTATGATGTTACAATTATTAAACTCCACTCCCTTTTCCATTAAGAAAAATAAAAATATGAAATTTCTGTATGTGCAGACAACTACCTACATGAAGTAACAATTTTTTTTTATTCACTACATATCACGAATAGTTAAAAATTAAATAATTATTATATTTAAAACATATTTAATATTATTAAATGATAAACCATATTCATACACACTCTCATTCTATGAAAATTAAATCATCATTTATGCATACGTGCAGACGACCTCTCCAATGGATCGATGTAATCTGTTTTTCAATACTGCCTTTCATAGTTGATTCTAAGAATTGAATATAGATTTATATGAACATTTATCATATTATAAAACTTTATAATTATAATTTAGAAAGAAAAATAACACTAAATAATGTAATTATGCTTCTGGTGTAAGATATTACCACTAAAACACCTCAAAATCATCTATTATTCATATTTTGTTAATGTTTGGGTTGGTTTAACAACCAACATGAACAATGTGATGAAATCATATCATGAATTAATATAGGAAAAATAAACTATTTTAATATGATATAAATATGTGAATTATTATTATTTTTGGTTATTTAATGGTATCGTGAATATTATAATCATTAATTAAGGAACAACTTTTCGTTTGTTAAAAATCACTGAAACTTTCTCACTGTAGATTTCATCTTCAAGGATCACAAAAAATAATCCCATGAAAATAAATTTTAATATTATAAATGATCATGGAACATAAATTATAGTACATTAAATTATTTCATAATGATGAAAATTTTCGAAATAACGAATTCCAATAATGTTATTATTAAAACCAGTCTAAAACAATTAGGAGTACTCACACCTGATATTGAAAACACCTGAAAACTAACACACATATATATATAATTTTTATAAATTATGAGTATAAATGGTCATATTTATGGATATGGTTTTTGGTTGTGTATTTAATAATATTTAGTTAATTATTCCGAATGTTTTTGTGCAAGTGTAGAATGATTCAAGATCAAGGTAAAGGTTTTCATCTCAAAAACCTCTCTTCATGAAATGTTTCATATTCTGAAACTAATTCCATTTAGGTGGTGTATATAATAACCATTTTAGAAATCAAATCATGAATTAAATTTTATTCATATACATTTATGTTCAATTTAAATCTCTATATTTCATCAGGATTTGATTAAATGCTCCTCAATCTGTGAAGGATTTTTGTTAACTCAATTCAAATTCATTGAGTTATGATCATTCATAATGAAATTATTTCATATAATGTGGGTAAATTATAAATAATTGGTGAATTATTTAGTATTTTTTATTGTTTTTTTGGTGTTTATATTTTTACCACATTAACCCCTCTTAATAATTTTATTTATTTATGAACAATGTTTTCTGTAAGGGATTTTTTGTAACTAAATATTTTTTATTTCAATTACAAGAATTATTCTTGAACATAGTTCTTATAACCTCCCTATTTTATTTAATTTACTAATTAATATGATATTCACTCTTGTAATTCATCATGTAAAATTATTTTTTATACAAGTATATTTCTATGAATGAATCCATTTTTCTTTAAATTATAACATTTTTTGAATTATTCTCATTTGTATAATATAGATATTTCTTAAAAAAATCCATGTTTAACCATACCAAATTTTTTTCCTAATATATTTTGAATCCATATTATATATTAACTAATCTGACTATCATATTTACATTAACCATTTTTAGGATAAACTTTAATTACTCGTTTTATGATGTGGGTTTTCAAAAAAGGTACTTTGAAAATCCTAAAAGGTTTTTACCTTTTATGGTCAAATGTTTTTTACATCCATACCAAATTTATTTGGATAAATTTTTGTCTTTTTGAGGAATTTATTTATGGATAATATTTTTAATGTAAATGTTTACCAAATCTTACACTTACCCATTTTAAAAATTTATTCTTAAAATGACCCACAACTTCATCTCCTTAAAAAAGTTTGAAAAATGTTTTATAAAATACTCATTTTTATTTTTTTCCCATTATCCTATTAAAAAAATATATTTCTTTAATGTGGTTATGTTTAATGAATTACCCACCAAATGACTTTATGATACAATTCATTTAGGTGATTGAGTTTCTCGTATCAACCAAACCTATTTTTTATATCATTTTATGTGATATTATTTGGGAATGTAAGGAAATACAATTTATTTTCATTAGTTATTTTGATATGAATAATGATGTATATCTTATGAAACACATATTCAAGTTTTATTATGGACAGGGTTACATATCTCACGCAAATTTATTATATAATGTTTAATATTTCATGAGATCAAGAAGGTACAAAAAATATTTCTCAAGGCTAAGGAGCCAGAGATGTTGTTGTATATGACTAAAGAGATACACATGATATAGATCATTCATAAATATATATACATATTGTTTCTGAATCTTGAAGAGTTATACATGGTTTTCTCAAAGCCTATATATTTACATGGGATGTAGACCAAGCCTAAAGGGGGTACACAGGTAGATAACCAAAAACCACTATGACATGGGAATCAAGCTGTGAAGGTTTCTCCATTATGTGATTTTATTTTCACAAACTTATGTTTATGATATTTTCTAGGATATTCCAAATTATTTTAATGTTTTCATGATTCTATAATATATAAATATTCTTCCAATAAAGGTTACTATTGTTATCAATCTTGATGAAGTTACTATACTATTATGCTCCTATGATATTTTTATTAGATGTTTATATACTTATACATGTTGTCTCATGTTAGTTACTAAATAAGATCTTAGTATTAGATTACCATATTGGGGTGAATTAGGGTATTTAGAGTGATTGGAAAATTAAAACACTTATTCCTTTAATGTATAACCTTACCTAAAGGATTTCAACCTTAAACCTTGAGGGATACTTTCTGATTCTCCTTAACTGGAAAAACATTATGTTTCATGATATTTTTTAGTGTTCATACATAATGTAATTGGAGAAAAGAGAATTTACATGGTTCATACTCATTGGGATATGTATAAAAAGTATGAATTAATAATGTTCGATGAACCTATTCACTATTAAGATCACTACTCTTTACATGTGTCACTCCCCTTACAATGGTGTTGGGATAACTCAATACCTCGCAAGGGTAACTCCCTTGAATATTTCTAATAATGATCACTTCATTTGAAAAAGATAACCATCATGAAATTTATCTAAAATATGGTCTCTTCCCCATAATCACTTAAATATAATTCATAACTGAATGTATATAGATACTCTATTGAAATATTTCTAAGCTTCCCCTTTAAAATCTATGAATTTATCATCACACCACCTTATTATTCTTTAAGAGTTAATCTATGAATCCAATTAAATTTTTGGTTTACATAGTAATATACTCTTCTTCATTATAATAGTATTCAATAGAATCCAAATATTTGATCTTTATCATCCATTACATGTAACTCATTAATCTTACCTAAGAAACGAATATGAAATATGTGCTTCAGTATTTCTCCTCTCTTCACAGATACTTAATCTACCCTTCTTAAAATATGGAATCTATATTCCCAAAAATAGATATCCCATCATCATAATTAAAGGTTATTAAATGTACTCATAAATAATTCCTAACTTCTCAATGACATCCCCATTTTTTGTAAATAAAAAACTACTTTATGGATAATTTTTATTTCATTTCATCATCAATTAAATCATCATTTAATTCACTTGTATACTGCAAAAAACACCTTCACATCAGGATTTATTCATGGTCTAAAACTAATACAAATGATTATCGAATAATTAATGTACCATAAAAGAATCCCTATAATTATTTCTTCTAAAATTTGTGCTTCATACATCAACACACACTTAACTACAGCACTGTGAAAAACTATTGGAATCTTTTCCTCCAAAAAAATTGGCACTATTTGGAAGTCACTTGATTTTTACTACTTTACATTGAAGCACAACCTGTTAACCACAACCACCATTAAACTCCACCACATTTTTATTGGGATTACATGAGATTCATAGGGAAAATCCGAAACCACCACATCCATCTCTATGATGTGGCCTTTCTCATGTTAGATGTTTTTGAATTATAGGTATTCAACACAACATGCTGCTTCAACTATAAACTCCACTAAAGTCACATTATTACTATTTTTCTTAGGAACACTTCCATCATTCCATGAATATATCCATAGAGTAGTAAAAATCATGGTAGAATTCATAATTATTGACCACAACCTACTCCATGGACATATTTTCCTTGATCATTTTTCATAGGTTCCCTAGAACAACACCATGGGAACCACTATGGTGTGACATTTTTCCTTTTGACCATGCTGATCCCTTTTTTTAAGACACCCTATGTTATAGGCATGGCCACCTGACATGATCCTTTGTAATTACCACCATGGACACCACTACAGCGTGGTATTCTTTGGTTGTTCTGATATACTCTTGTGTAATGATTTTCCATTCACTTCTCTTATGAATTTCCTCCAGACTTCCTTCCATCTTTTTTGTATGATGTATCCAATCAAAAACCATCAATATACATTTTCAACAAATTCAATCAACATTAAATCATGCTCATTTTTAAAAATAATTTGAGAACGAAATCTTCTTATCAATAACACATTTTTCAAGATATATAACACTTATTTTTTACAAATCCAAATAAATTATTTGGGATTTCTAAAAATCCACACCTTTGTATTTTTACGAAAATATTTCTTTCACATAAACCCCCCTTCTTGATAATTATATTAGAATGGATCATATTCTTCCATTAAATGTGGATATTTTCTTTTTATTCTTGAACACCACTTTGAATGGGATACTTTTCCTTTAATTTTACAATCGTTTACACCTTGATGTATGAGAAGAAACTCCAAGAATGATCAAAACCACATTAATCATCAATTTATAAGAGGGATTACTCATGGTCTAAACTCTAATAATGAAGATAAAAATGTATTATTTATTTCACATATTCTCCCCTTGTTTCAAATACCTAAATCCTTTGGTATCAATTATATAATTATTAGGAAAATCATTTAAAACCAAATGCACAAATTTTTTAATTAGAATGAGAAAATTTAGAAAACATCCAAAATACAATCTATGTTCCTATTTTATTTTATGCACTGATTAATTGACTGAATTTACCACTAGGAACTTGAGATGTTAATAAATACTCGAATACTACTAATTCGGAGATCAGTATATGAAATGATATTATTTATAGACCACAAAGGATATTTATGTCACTCATAAATATCAATGAAAAATAATCACATAGTTGGATTTTTGAATTCTTTATAAAACCTATGATCTCCAACACACCTAACTCCAAATATTTAGTTGGAAAATAATAAATCACTTAATTTTTAATGTCATACCACATATTAATTTTTTTTTCCGATTTTGAAATAAAAATTAATACCAATTGAAAACATTATCTTACAAATTTTAACATGAATCTTCAAATTAAAAATAAGGCTAATATGACTCTGAATTTAGATCACCACTTAGACTAAGACATTATCTTTTGACAGAAATTATAGATTTAAAAATTGGGAACACCACTTGATAAAGTTTTATCAAATATTATTTCAACTCCATAATATGTGATTTTCAAGAACAATCAACCCATGGATCATATCACCCCCTTAAATATACACCTTTGAGAAAATGATTAGAATAATAAATCATATAGGGAGAGGGTTACTTCAAACTTCAACATGTTGAGGAATAGGGATGGAAAAATTATACCCACACTCTGACTTCCATATTTCCTTTTCTATAAAGTTATTGTAAATTTATCCACCTATAAGTGGATAAATTTAGATGTGAATCCCCCCTGTAAAAATTCTCTATAAGAGAATCCTTTAATTTTTTCCATAATGCATTAATCTTAATTCTACTTTGATCCATTGCAAAGATAATTATGTGTCTCCTTAATAGAATAATTAATTCCTTTATAGATTCTCATGAAAATACAAGTTAATCTTTAATATTGGAAATAAATTAAATTTTTAATTCTTTAAAATTCATTCCATCAAAAAACGGATCCTTCTATATAGATTCCATTTATCTTCACAATACTTCAGACCAAGTTTGATCATTAATTATTCTAAGAATGATAAAACTCCTCTATGATACCAATTATTAGTCCCTCAATAGGGGCATAGATTGAGATTACCCTAGGGGGGTAATCATGGTATGTATAGTTATTAACCAATTAAAACACTTATTCCATTAAGTTCTAACTTCCCTAAAAGGATATTGATATATAAAGGGACATAAAAATTAACATGGTTCACCCTTATTGGGATATACCCAAGGAGAATGCATCGATGATGTTCCATGTACCAAATAACTAATAAGACCATTACTCTTCACAATGTTCACTCCCCATACCATGGTTTGGGGATATTTCATTGCATCCCAAGGGCCTCTAAATTGACTGTTCCTTCTGATCATCATGAATGATAGAAAGGATCACCTTAACATAATTTATAGAATTTAAAATCCCTTATCTAGTGAAAATTTCATGGAATTCATCCATAAATGTTGATAAATTCTTTTTTGATGTCTAACTCAAAAAATTCTTTGCAATCATTGAATATCTCTTCATAACAACTTCTTTTTCAACCAGAGTGCATTTGGATATCCTATTTTATTGCTGTTTTTACCAAAATGTCATATCATTCATTGTCAAAGTTTTTAATAGATTCCAAATCCTTGATATTTATTATGACTTTCCTAGAAATACTCTCTCCTACTTAAGAAATATATAAGAAATATGTTCTTTGGTCTACCCTCTATTCACTTCCAGTCAATCTTCTGTTCTTCAAATAGTGATACTATACACCCAATAATAAGAAACCTATCATATTATATATAGTGAATGAAAACCACCCATAAATACTTCATAACTTATTTATGATCTTATATATTTTGATCAAAAAAAAAACCTCTTTGATGATCATTTTCTTTTACTTTAAACATGAATTAAATCTACATATAATTCACATGTGAAATGATGAAAACACATTCACATCAAGATAGAATCATGTATTAAAAATCAGAGACATGATTATGGATGAATTTATAAACCATTCCGAAATCACCATAATGATTAATCCCAAAATATGCGCATCATCCATCAACATTCCATTCACAATGGAATGGTGAAAAAACTTTGGCCATTTGGCCTCCAAAACACTAGGCACTATGTCATAGTCACTTGATGTTTTCTTTTTTATCTTGAATTTGTGCCTATCAACCATAACCACTTCTGAAAACCAACTTATGTTTCATCTGGACACTCCTAAACCATCACTTCTAACTTTAAGGTTTGTAATATCCCATCTTGGAACTTTTGAACTAAAGATCTTCAACGCAACAGTTTACTTCAAGAAAAACCTCTACAATGTTCATTGTTTCCCCCCTTTCCCATATACACTTTCATTGTTATATTTTGAGAACCAAGACATAGTAAAAAATATGTTATTGTGTATAATAATTCAACACAAACTACTCTATGGCCATATTTTCCTTGACCATTTTTCAAAGATGCTCTGAAACTCAACCACAAGAAATAATTTGACATTTTCCTCATCTAATTTCCCAAGTTTAGATATTTCTTCTTAATACATTCTGTTCTATGAGAATAGACACCTAAAAATATCTTTTTTAACTAAAACTACTACCACCACTATGACATGGTATTTTTTGGTTGGTCGTGTTTCACTATTGTTAAATTCTCTTCCATTATCTTCACTTCTAGATTTCCTTTCGAATTCCTACATTACATTATATGGATGATTCATCCAACACAATAATGATCAAGATGACTTATCATAAAATCCAATCATTGAGATATAAATCCCATTATCAAAAATCCTAATAGCATGAAGTCATATTATCAGTAATAATCGTGTCATCAAATCCAACAATTGTTGTCCAAAAATAAATATTAGCTCTTTGGGATTCCAAATATATCACAAGGTTAAGAAATTACTATTATGCTTCATTTTAATTATTTAATTACTGATAATTTGAGATTTACCAAATGTTTTTTCCATTTCCCTAGATCAAGAATATTTTTAAATTATAAAATATCTAGAAGAGTTTTTTTTTATGAGGATAATTTATTGGGGATGTTGAAGAATTGTTATAGGATAAGCAGTTTTTCACAGAGTGGCGAGAATTTCTATTCGATATAAATAATATGGATTTTTGATATTTATTTTTTCCCATCTATCTAAAATTATAAACCTAAAAGTTCTTGGGAATTTATTTTAATCAAAATAATTTCATTATATTTTGTAATTATATGGTCATGTTTGAAAGATGTTGTAGTTCATGCTAGAGTGGGGATTCGATAAATTTAGAGGTTAAGATATTGTATGAGGACAATTTAAGGGTAACTAAGTTATGGTTGATCATATTTTCAAAGAAATATATAACCCATTATGTTTGTTGAAGTAATGTTGAATATTTTTGGGATCAAAATAAGATAAAATTAGTGAAAATCCTTTGGATAAGTCTAAGAAGGAATTATAATTAAAGGATGAAATCCTGAGGTTTTGTTAATGTAGGGATTCTGTGGTTTTTCTAGAAATTACATCCAATTATATGGACTAAAAGTGGATGCATGGTTTCAAACAACTACACCTAAGGGAAATAACCTTCAAATGGCTAGAATGGGTATTAACTTGATTGTCACCTAGTTCACAACAAAGAAAAAAGATTGGAAACTTGGTTTGACACTCCTGAGGGATATGTTTTGGTTCATCAAAATTTATTTTAAACCCATCATGATGTATTTGAGTACGATGATAACTAATTATGGTAGAGAACCTACGAAGAATAATACCACAAATAACCTAGGATTGAACAAATAGAGTCATAGTTTGAAATGATAGTATCATATATTTAAAAAATGTGTCATCAGGGAATGCATATTGATATTGAATTTTTCATATTCATATTTTGAATCTTATCACAAACGTTTTGGTTTTATATTTTTGTTGGAAAAAAGATCACAAAAATGAAGATGGGAAGGTATGTATCTAGAAACCACAATATCATTCAACTGAATAAGGGGGTAACTTAAATGGTTGATAATTTTATTATATTCCTATTATAATGGAAATGATAGCTTCCTAGTATTACATATGGTAGTTATTTTGATATTTTAATAGGAATGACATCCTGAAATTTATTGCTACTTTTATTAGTGAATGGTATTTAACGATGATATCGTCGTATATTATAGGAGTTTTGAGGATTATGTTAAACATATATGTATTAATCTTTAGTAATTATATTTTTATGGTTTGATATCTTAATTAAATGATTTTAATAACCATAAAAATTCATTTTATGAAAAAGTTATATTGTTTTGGGATAAATATTAAATATTACATGATAGAATAATAGATAACTATTATGTTTAATATATTTTTGATGTTGTGTTAATAAAGGGTAGATATATTTTGGAAAAGGCGAGTTAGATAATATTGATAGAATTGAAATTTATTATTGACTTAATGAAGAACTAATCCATGATATTTTTTTTATTTTTATATTATTTTTTTATTATGATATATATTTACTAGTTTGTGACTTTATAAACTAGTAATTAATATATTTTAGGGTTAAATATAGAGTTTATTTTTGGTGGCTTATATAATATCATTGTGGTTTAATTTCTTGGAGATTGATATGGTTTTGGTAACATTATATTATTGAAAATATATGATTTGGGTATATACATACATGGGTATATGATTTTTTGAATAACTAATGTTTCTTGATGAAATATATGTAATTTTATATAGCCTAATAGAGAAAGAATAATTTCATATTAGAATTTATATTTCGACTAATAAATTTGTTAAAAATACCCTAACTTACTTTTAATAGAATGTTATAATTAAATGTATGAGGAAAAATTTATTTAATAGGTGGATGTAACACCCAACATTTAAATATTTTATTACCTTAAAATAAGTTAACGTGCTCGATAACTGTCTCCAATCACAATAATGAACTTAAATGTAACAATAATATATATATATATATATATATTAAGTATAAACAATAAAAAATCAACCTGTTAAATGAGGGAGAATAAATTGGAGTATACAATTTATAAAATATTTATAGAAATAAATATAATGGTTTCTTTTAATACAAAAATAATTCGGTTGATATATCTAAAACAACTAATACATCCATTTTATACCTAAAATGTATTTTTATAAATATTTCTTTTCTCTACGATATGAATTTCTATTTAAAAAAATGATTGATTAATGATGATAAATATATTTAATATGAATAATTTATTAAGAATAATTTAATTATAAAAATATAGAAAATATGAATGAGTATGGTTAATATTTTAGAAAATCTATTTTACTATAAAAATAATTTTCAATTATATCTCATAGTTTTCTTTAAAAGTAAATTTTAAAAATTTTAGAATTTTAATTTTAAAAAATGAACATTATTTTTGTATTCAAAATTTTATAATTTTTTAAAAATGGTTTTTTTGATATTTCTATAAAAGTATTGATTTTTTTGTGAAAAGTACAAAATACCATTTTTGGAAATTACATGACTTTTATGAAATTATTAGTGTATAAGTTTGAAATATTAACTCATTAATCCTTTTTTATGACCAAATATGTATTTTAAAAGTTAATTTAAAATATTAAAAATTATGGTTTTATTTTACAAACCCATATTTGAAATTTGGGAACTTGAGTTATATTTTTCAAAAAATTATTTTTTATAAATTACAAATTTAGTATTTTAAAATTATTTTTTGTCAAATTAATAAAATTAATATTATAAAATGGATTTTAAATTTGAATCATTAGTTAAAAATTATTTTCTAAGGTATGTTTTATTTTTAATAATAAATTGAACATGACTTTTGTAAAATGAGTTACCTCAGTAACAAAAGAATGGGTAAAAAGGGTTGAACCAAGAAGTAAGAACCAAAAAAAAGTTTATATAATGTTTACGAATGGTTTCTTGAGAAATTTAATGACCTTATAACTTCTCCACCATTATTTACCAATTTTGAGTCACTTTTCATGAATGTGACTTCCTATTATTAAACAGTTTTGGGTATTTTCAAAAATGTCATCCCCTTCCACTTATAAAAGGTGATGTCCTTTCCTCCCTTCTCGTAACACCAACACCCACACAGATCCACCAAAAATATTCTCAAATATCTCAAAAAATTTAATATACACCTTATATATGGTTTCATTCTTCCCAAAAATACATTATATGAAGGCTTAACCGCGTTCAAAAATGAGACAATTTGAGATGCAAGGTATAAATTTCTAACCGCTCATTTCTCATTTCTATTTCTTTACATGCGCTTATTATTTATAAAATTCAATTACACCATAATAAAATGATAGGAAAAAATATTATAAATATACTTATATGTTTTTTCATGATTTCAAAAGCATTAATGACCTTTCTATTTTGCGTTAGGAAAAATAAATTCATGAAATGTCTATATGTGTGTACTACCGCCTCCACAAAGTAATATGTCCATTTTCCATCACTACATAAAATGGACAGTTAAAAGGTACATTTAATGTATAATTATTATATATACAAATTATTTAATATTTTAATATGATAAATTATATTTCTTCCATCTCCCATTCTATGAAAAACCAAATCATTAAACATTCGTAAGTGCATACTACGACCTTTATGGATCGATGTATTCCATTTTTCATTAACACATTTAATTTATTCTTATTATAGTGGGATTTAATTATAAAATTGTTTTTATGAAATCATTAATGTTTTTTAGATAAAATTTTGGAACCTATTATTTATATGAAAAATAAATGATTATTATAAAATTAACTATCTCTAACATGCATACTAAGAGGAAAACGATCTCTTTGTTCTATGTAATAACTTCATATTAATTTTATTATTCTTAAAAAAAATTAAAATTTAGATATATCACAATATTTAACAATAAATAATATCATTATGATTCAGGTATAATGATATTACAACTATTCGACCTCGTAATAATCTAATCACGGAGTGTTCATGTTTGGGTATGTTTAACCACCTAAATTAACAATGTCATTAAATTATATCATGGATGACTATAATAAATTAATTTATAGTACTAAATGATATAAATATGTTAATTATTATTTGATTTTGGTTCTTCAATGGTATCATAAATATTATACTCATTAATTAAGGAAGAACCATTTCTGTGATAAAAATCACTAAAACTTGTGCATCACCAATTTCATCTTCAAGGAATGTAACTCAAATTAACTTGGTATGAAATTATAAGATTATAAAAACTCATGGAAAAATATTAAAGAATCATGAATTATATTTTAATTATTATATTTGGGATAATAATTAATAATAATTATACTATTGTGAAACTAACTCAAAACAATCAAGAATACTCACACACAAAATAAAAAATCGGTGAAAAATGACTAGTATGTATATATATATAAAATCATGTCAATGAGGAGTATAAATTGTTATTATTATTCATAAGGTTCATAATTATATATTTATTAAACCTTTTTTAGTTATTCATAATGTTTTGTGCTAGTTAAGAATGAAAAAATATTAAAGTAAGGGTCTTCATCAAAAATTAAACTATTTTAGAATTTTTTTATTCACATAATTTAATTTATAGGATGTATATAAAAACCATTAGATATATTATATTAGTAATTGAAATTTATTAATTATTTTTTAAGTTCAATTTAATTATCCCCCCTTCATGAGGATATAATTTAAATGCTTCTCAAGTAGTAAGGGTTTTTGTTAACTCAATTCTTATTCACCGAGTTATGATTATTATTAATGAAATTATTTCATATAAGTAAGGGAGATTATTCACTATTAATGAATTATGTGTTATTTTATATTAAAATATCAGAATTTATATTTTTACTTCATCAATTCTCTTCAAATTATTTTTACTTCATGAACGCTATTTCCCTTAAGGTATTTTTGGTAACTCAAAATTCTTTCATTGAGTTATAAGGTTTATTATTGAAATTAGCTCATTTATGTTATACAAGTTCTTAAATTTTAAAATTCATATGATATTATATCATTTATATCAATGTGAAAAATGAGTTTTGATATAAATATCTTTCCATGAAATAATTCATTTTTCTGAAAATTATAATATGTTTTGAATTATTCTCATCCTCATTATGTTATGATTTCTCTTCTATATCTATGTTTAACCTTCCCAGAAATGTTTTCACATGATATTTTTAAAAACTATTATATGTTAACTATTTTGAATATCATATTTATATTTACCATTTTTAAAATAATGTTTGATTAACGTTTTTACATTATGGGTTTTAAACAAATATATTTTCAAAATATCAAAATATTTTTAGCTTTGATGATAAATTGTGTTGTCTTAAATTATAATTTTACTTGGATAATTTTACAAATTTTTAAGGAATAATTTGGTGGGAGTATTTTTATTGTAAAAATTTCAAAAATTTATTACCTAACCCTTCTAATAATTTCTTATGAAAATTACCTGGAACATCATCTCTTTATGAAAGGCTAACAAATGTTTTACAAAACACTATTTTTATATAAATTTTCCACTTCAATATTTAAAATCCAAATATCTTTCTTCAATATAATTATGTTTGATAAATCACCTTCTCAATTACATTGTGAAATAATTACCTTAAGTGACTACATTTTTTGTGTCAACCAAACCAATACTTAAATCCATTTTATATGATATATTTTTGGAATGTTATGAAACCCATTTTCATTTCATGAGTTATTTCGATACGATGAATGATTTATATGTTATCGAGGACATAATATAGGATGATTATAGGTGGGTTACTATATCTATTTCCATTTTATTGGTTAATTATCAATACCTCATGTCTATAGGAAGGTACATATATTCTAAAAAAATCCTAAAGAGGTACAAGGGTTATTTCCCAAGAATAAATAGTGTTTTAGCCTAAGTGTAAAAGTGGAACATGGGTTGTTGCCAAATCCTAAAGAGGTGAATTTTTTCCCAAGATTTAATAATTAAACTAGTAATATCCATCACCTAAGGATGGTACATATTTTTTTTTTCACTAGAACACAATGATATAGGAATTAGGTTTTGATTCCTACACCACAAAGTGATTTTATTTTTGTATTCTTATAGTTATGCTATTTTCCCAGGATATTCCAACGGATTTTCATATCTTAGTGATTCAATATTATTGTCATATGATTTAAATCTATGATATGGATTTTAGGCCTCTTAATGACCTTAAAATGGTCATACACTCCTGTGATCTTATTATCATATATTTTTATCTGCACCCATACTGTCTTACATGCTTATTATCCAACCCGAATACTTGATTAAAATGTTTCCAATACTATGAATTTGAGATCACTAATTTCTTATGATTCCATTTTCACATTTTATGAATAAAATAAAAGTATGAAATATCTAGAATATTTTATATATAGAGAATTTTTTGGAGAATTTAAATACTTGTTATGGGTTAAATATTTACTTATATAGTGGGGAAAAATATCCATTTGATAAAAGAACATGAATTTTATGTTTTTTTTATTCTAATTCTTTAAAAATATAATCCTAAAATGTCTTAGAAATTTATTATAGTGAAATAATTTCTTTAAGTCAATTAATTAAATAGTTATGTTTGTGAGATGCTATTAATTGTTACATATGTAGTGTTGCAACCACAACTTCAATGTTGGATTTATTATCACGGTATATATAGTGTTATCATTAATTATTTTAATTTGTTAAATCCATGGGATGTTTTTGAATATTGGGGAGTTTTTTAGTGATATAAGCAATAATACATCTTAAAATACATCATGGTACTCATTGTGGTGTTCCAAGTAGTTTGGAAATTTGAAATGGGTGTACATCAGGAGTATTTTCTATTTTAGATGGAATTTCAAATATAAACTCCACTCATGGAAGTCAACGAGGTGAATAAAAACTATAGTCCTTTCCATTATAGTATTATAAGATTAATTAGTTTATGTGTTTCTGAATTTGGGACCATGATTCGATAAATCCAGGAAACTTGGTTTTTTGGGATCAAAAACACCCTCTTTACCAAGAACATACTCTCCATGGGAATAGATTATATTGTGATTTATCTAATGAATAAGTGGCTAATTTATCTCATTGGTGGCCAAAATTGGTTGAATTATGGAACCATTACATGGTGGTGGATTTGGTTTATTGAGAACGTTCTTTTGTAATTTTTTTCTCTAAGTAAATTTTATTGGTCATAAATATAGTTAGTTAAATATATTAAAATTTCGGGTGGTAGAACAAAATTGGAAGAGGGTAATTTTCAATCCATTTTGTTTGGAATTTTATACTAGATGTTCCATTATATCATGAATCATAGTTCAAATTGTTTTGAATAATTAGAGACATAGCAAAAAATGGGAATTTAAAGTAGTCCATGTGCATTTATTTTTGAAAACATGATGTTCTGTGAAGTTTTTACTATGTTGGATCGAATATAACTTCATAGAAGTTACAGACTGATTTTCCAAAATTATAATTGATTTATAAGGTGTGAATACTCTTAAAGATAGAGTAATGATCAAAATTAATGAATTAGAATTTGTTCCTTAGTCATTAATTTGAATTTTAAATTTAAAATTTAACATTCTAGTGGATATAGAGGATTTGGAAATGCAGAGAAGGAAAAATATAGAGAAGGAATGACACACATGGGGGTTAGGAGAATTTTTTTGAATATCAGTTTAAATAACTTATTATAATTTTATTACTTTGAATATATTGATTTATGAAGTAATATTATTTTTATTGGAATTCATTGAAAGTATAGATTTGATGAAAAGATAATAATGAGCATATATTTGATAAAATATGGAAATTAAGAATTAATGAATCATTAAGAACACCCTTTCTGATTTTTGTGAAAATACTTTTCAATATTTATGTCAGAAAATTATGTGTCATATATATTCTTATAACCCTATTGAAAGTAGTTAGTGAAATAATGGAAGAGGTTATGGACCCAAGTGGATCACTGACCTCTTCCTAAATTCATAACCTCATTCTAGTATTGTTGTGGTTAATTATCCACATCTACACATCTTGGTATGTGTTCCTTCAAGTAGACTTATATAGCTGAACCAAGTATAATCAATTTATTCATGATATTTATTTTTATATGTTTGTTTTTCATTTAAAATCATATTCCACCTATCTTTTCTATTGTGATGAAAAGATCCAATTTTGTTTGATGAATATAAGAAATTACAGTTATGTAGAATGATGTATGAGGACGTGTTTATAAGATAAGTATGTGTTCAAAATGAGGATAAATGAAGCTATAGTTGGATATGTGAGGTTAAATCAAGAAGATTCCCTATCTAAAAAATAATAAATAGAATATTTTTAATGCTATATAGAAAATAAACTTTCACTTATGTAAGGAGTATCTATTTGATTAAGTGAGGGATTTATTAAAGGAGAACTCAAAAGAATAAACATAGATCAAAATATGATTTATTGTTCATGATAGGTTAAATATCATAAAGGAGATTGTGATTCATATTTATTTGGAACAAATGATATTTTTTTCTGGAAATTTGGGCATTTTTTAGAGCCATGATGTGTTATAATTTTTTTAAAGGCATTAAATATCTGAAAAGTAGTTCCAAAAATTATGTTTTTGATGAATTGTTACAAAAAGTTGAGTTTGGAAGGTAACATGTTAAATTAAGTCAACGATAATGATGATGATTAATCTAGAATTTAAAGTATAATAAAAGATGAAACATGTAATGATATGTGTGTTCAAATGTGGAAGCCGAACATGAGGCTAATTGATCTCGATGGTGAAGAGGTTCTGAAGAAAAAATGAAGTCCAAAAGCATCAATAATTAATATAATAATTATATAATAACCAATGTTTTAGAAGAATAGTTTTGAGTGAATCATGAAATGTTTTTTAAGATGATACTTTTCTTAAGTCTAGAAGATTATAATTTTAAGAGTATAAGCTACAGTAGATTATAATGTGATGAGATTAAATGGTAAAGAATATCAAAATTTTGGGTGGTTAAAAGCTAAGATGATTTCAATATTTTTTTTAATATTTATATAGCTGATAAAAATTATAGGTCAATAAATCTCTAATGTTTTTTATGATCAACCTAAAGTGGTGGAAGACTGATTAATTATTTTGATAAAATAGATTTTTTGATGCTTAATTTTTCTTTATGGTAAAAATATCTTTATTCTAAATATGTGATTTCAGATGATATTTAATGAATCATTAAAAAAGTTTTACCAAGTAATACATGAGTGGTCTTCACAATTGTTCTTATTTTTGTGGAAGCTTTAATTAAAGAAGGATGCATATTTGTAAAAATGGGAAATTTAACGTGAGGAATTCTTAGGGCCTACACTCACAAAAGTTTTAATACTCAATGAGGGATATAAAAGGTAAATAAATAATTTTTAGAAGAGTTTATTATTATTGAGAGATTTAATAAATAAAGGTAAATTGATATGGACATTCTAGAAGGTCATTTAGTTAAATAAGTGATTCAAACTTGTTTATTTTGGATGTTCATTTGAAGGTAATAAATGAGTCATTCCAACATGCATCTAGTATAAAATAAATTTCTTAAAAAAATAAGTCGTATAATGTTAAAATTTTCATAGATATATGTAGAATATATTTTATATTCTGGAAGTTAAATGAGGAAAACCAACATCCTAACAAACTAGTCCATCTTTCAGATATTAAAGAGAATAAAGATATTTAGAGGTTGGGTAAATTCAGAAGTTACCTTCATATTTTGAATATTTATAATGTTTATAAAGAATATAACACTATGATTATTTTTTATGCTTTATTTTATCATTTATAATATTTAGAGTATAGGGTCGACATGATTTCAGTTGAATTTATTCATTCATAATTAGTCAAATACCTACTGTTGAGGGTAAAGATATTACCTTGTGAGGGTGATATATCTAAGAGAAAACTAAAGATCTAGTTTATAACATTTTAATGAGAAGAATCCAAAACTAGTGGTATTACAGTATGGATAACCTATTAGAAGATAACATAGGATTTTTGAGATATATACTTAGGGTTAAGGATGTTTCTTTACCCATCTTAGGTTGATGACGATTTCTTATTACCTATTATAATTATTAATTTAAGGATGATACTTTATCTATTATTATAACCACATTTATATACTATTGATAAAAACAATGTCTTGGAATCAATCCGACCACATCAGGTAGTAAAAAACTACATTGGGATAAAAAATGAAAAAATACTATGTGTGATGCTCTATTTAATTTTACCTTTAATGCGGTATGAATATGTTGGTTGATACATATAAGATTCATTATTCATAATAGGTGTAGAGTTTTCAATAATTAGAGGGGTAATATTTTAGTGATATTAATTTAGTAAAATTAGTTTAGAGTAGTTCAATAAACACTACTAGGGTAACTATAAATTCCACTAGGAATTGAATTGGTATAAATGAAAAAGGCTCCACCTATGATTGGGTGTATGTTTTTCCTAATTTTTAATGGATTTATATTAATTATAGATTTGATGATGTTATTGATATGCCTCATCCATAGAATAGGGAATGTTTCCCTATCAACATGGTTGTTTCTACTAGAATGTTTAAAAATATGAAGAAAATATTTGTTAATAAATTAAGGAAGATTTCTCAACTAATGATGAAGATAATGGACTCAATAGTAGTCAATGTAAATAAATGTGGTAACATTTTTTTATTATTAATTGAAAATTATTCTCATAAAGATCCATTATAGTGTAGTAAAGTGTGTGAAAAAATTACACCACTTAGTGATTTTTACTATAAAAATAAAGATTACATTAAAATATCCCTCTTATGGTTGTCACATATATATATCAAGGGTATTCAGGATGAAAATTAATATCTTTAGGTGAATGTATATTATATAGAAAAAAATAATATGATATGTTGAAAAAATGAAACCCTCTCATCAAACTTGTTAAATCAAAAGAAAAATATAAACTTATATTTAATAAAACATTGCCTCTAAAATAGTAATTATAACACAATATCATTAATTTTAAAGCTAATATTAATGAATATTATTAAGAGAGTACTAAGAACTAAGGGAAACAAAAATAGATTATATTTATGTCACAAAAGATTATTTGGAAATCAAGTAAACATGGATAATGTATTTTGAAAATTATTTACAGGAAAAGGGAAATATTCCTAAAGATTAAGATGATAAGATGAAGAATTAATTGGAAGAAATAATTATTTTAGTTGAGGGTGAGAAAAATATCTTTTACTTAAAGTGGCCCGAGTTAGATGTAAAAATTGAGAAATCATGATGTCATTAAAGTTGAATCTTCCAAAGATTCTAAAATAAGATTAGATACCATGAAAATTTATAATAATATTCTTACTTCTAAAAGTAATCCTTCCATCTGTAAAAATTAAGTTGAAGATATCAATGGATAAATCCACTATAATCACATAAAAAAACACAACACTTCTCTATAAAATTTTTCAAGATATAATAATGATTCCATGAAATATACATGTTATAACATTATTTATGGTTTTATATGAGTGGAGAAACATATTGATAAACCCACCATATTATCAAATGTGGATTTAAGTAAGATAAAGAAATTGGATTACCCAAAAGAATCTTAGAAGGAATATGTTTTTATAAAAAACAACATGGTAATCGTTCTTTCTATATTGTTACATGAATTAAGAAATCAAGGATTATTAGATATTTTTGTTTATATAAATTGATTGAGCATAAAGATATAGAATTTTGGTATAACATGTCACTTATTTTAAGAGTAATAAGTCCTAAATTATGTGGGATAAAATATAAAGTTAAGAGATATGTGTACATGATATAGAAAAGTACACAGAAAATATAAATCAACTTACTTTAAACTGGTTTGAATTTATTAAAAATTTATAGAGAAATTAAAAATTCATCATATGATCACAATTTATAGTTCACAATAACATAGCATGATTAATTTACAATTAAATGGAGAAGTCCAATAAATAAAAAATCAATGTAAGAAGGAATATGAGTTCACTAAGGGGTGTATGAAAAAAGAAAATGTAAAAAAACAAGCCTAGAAGATTCTTAGGAAATACGGTACATTAAAGATAAAATGATTTTAATTCAAAAGGAAAGGTAACATATTTTATAATAAGAAAATGTCAATGAATATTAATGTGAAAGGAAGAAATATTAAGGAAAAAGTATGTCATTTTTGAGAAAAAAATAAAGGATTGGTTTGGTGGAACATATTTTTAAAAAATATTTTGAGTTTAATAATAGGGTTATAATGAAAGGTAACTTTACATCTCAAGAGAAATAATATGTAAAATCCAATCAGGTTGATCATTTTCTTAATTAATGCTTGATTGTTTTAGCTAAATTTTTTCAATTTTCAAGGAAGATAAAGTAGACACAAATGAATATACGTTCCTTGATAGTATATTTGAAAAGATAAATTATACATAAAAAGTAAGTGGATTTATGGAATAATAACATGATACGATAGAAAATTTATCTTTTGAATATAAAATAAAGATAAATTATGATGATTTCTCATAAAATTTGAGATTAAATTTAAAGAGTTTCTGGGTTAAGAAATATATCTCATCATTGTTTATATAACTAAGAAAAAAATGGGAAAACACCTTATACCCATATATTTTTTGTTTATTTTAATATGTAATAGTATTAAATCAGGTGAAATTTATGGGGAGAATATAAATTGAAATGAAATGTTTGAATAACTTTACAGATGTGTGTGAAATTTATCATGGATTGATTTTATTAGTACCATGTTTCCTCCTTATAATATGCCAATTGTTTTCATCAATAATGGAGTAAATGGATGGATTCTACCTTGTTAGTGGAAGTTGATATTGAAAAACTTAAAAATTTAAATATCTCATACAAATATAGAGTTTTTTGAAGTGGTTTAATTTACGGTTTTAAAACTTTATTAACATGAGGTGAAATATGTAATATTTCAGAAAAATTAGATATTTTTTGTTTCATATGTTGCAGTTTTCTATATTTATTTACTAGATATTAATATTTAGGATGATCAGATATTTCCTTAGAGAGATATATTTATCACCCTCTCCAATCCTTTTATAGAAATATTAAATTCTTTTTTAAGGGGGAAAATTTATTAGTTTAGGAAAGTAAAAAAGTAAACCAAGCGGGGAAAATTTTACCTAGATTGAATGAATTAATTTTATTTTTATATTGGGTGGTGATTATTACTTGAAAATATCATAGAATATATACTAAAAAGATAATTTATGTGTATGTATCACATTTTAGAATATTTATGGACACCCTTTTTATATAGAATAATATATATATTTATATACCTATCATTTATCACATATAGTTATAGTTGATTAGTGTATAGCTCATCATATTAATAAAATATATGTCATCCTTTTCTAAAGTGATTCAGGTTACGCATTCAGTAAGGAAGAAAGTTTAAATTATAAGTTATGATTAGAGCATGAGACGAGGATGACATTTTCTTACTCACGAACAATTATATTTATTGTTAAGAGGGGTAATGATAAAGATATTGGATTTTGGTTGAGATGAATTTTAAAATGGGTATTGAAAACAAATTCAATGAGGGTGAATGAAGAATAATATTGATTATTGTCAATAAGAGTAATATTAATACATGTTGAGTTCCATCATAAGTGATGGGGAAATGGGAAAAGATATTACAGTGTTTTGTGACTGTTAATTTATTTCATAGAATGGTGAAGACAATGAAACCCCTTTAGAAATATTTTGAGATATAGATTGAAATTTCCATAAGTTGTTTGTATTGATGACCATTCAGAAGATATACTCACAAGAGAAGAGTTACATATTAAGATAATGGTATTCCAATAAGAAGAGTGTATTAGAATTAATAATGAGGTCCGTGAATGTGTAATTTTTATAATGTAATATACATGTAGTGGAAGATATACCTGGCTGATGTCTGAAAGAGCATGAGAATTGAACTAATAAAGGAGATTGAAAAATATAGAAGATAAATTTGTAAAATGAACCCATATAAATAATATTCCTTGGAACATGATCCATATAAAAATCATGATCCAAAAACCAATAGGGTTTGATATATTTATGAATATTAGATATATTTGGATATGATTTTTAATGATGTAAGAGAGTGTACTTATATGAGAAGTATGAGTTCAAATGGAAGAGATAAGTAACTGAAACTAGCTGTGTGAGTTTAAATTTATAAGTTTCACAAGACACAAAATAGTAAATAAAATATTTCAATAGATATATAAAGTATAACACTTCAATTTTGTATGGAGTATATTTTTTGATAAGTGAAGGATTTCTAAAATGAGAACTCACAAAAATAACCATTTTTCATATAACTATTTATTATACCTCAAGGATTAAATATCATGGTGGAGAGCATGATTCAAGTTGAGTTTGAAAAAATGATATTGAATCAAGATACTATATTATTTTGAGGATCCATGATAGGTTCTAGAGAATTGAAAAAGGTATTCAATATATAAAAATAAGTTATATAATTTTATTTCCATAGATGTTGTTTTGAAAAGGAATGTTTAGATGTTATAAGAATGAGCTAAGTCAATGAGAAGACTAAATATTGACTTGGAACAGTAATAAAATAAAATAAAATAAGTGTCATTTTTCTGTATGGGAGTCTAGAAATGAGAGATTAAGATAAATATATTATATCCAAATGGTGATGAATTTGAAAATCACATGTAATGTCCAAAATATTTGTAAATATGAGAGAAAAACTCTAGAATATCCATATTTATGGAAGAATAATTTAGAATGAAGCTCATAATTTTATTCAAGATGATAATTTAACTAATTAATGAAGATTAAATGTTATGAATTGGCAGTTGAAGATGATTATAAGTTAGTTACATTAAATAATAAATAATTTCAAAATCCGAGGATATCTAATGCTAGAATGATCTCGGTATCAATGCAAGATTAACTCTGAATATCAAAAGAATATATTAGAGTAACCAAAATATTTTATATGTTAAAACTAAGGAATAATAATAGTTATTTATTTTTTATATGACATAAATAAAATGATTTTTATATATTCTTGTAACATGTTAATATTTTAAAAGAAAATTTTGTTCGATAGCTAACGTTTCACAGAAAACTATGAAAAAAACTAAAATATATCATTATTTTAACACAACCATTAAAAAAATTCCATTTAATTATTCGGTGTGAATATGATTAACTGTATTGTTATATTTAAATGAATTCCATTTTCAATAAAAGTTTATTTATTTTTAGGAAATAAACACATAATTTTTCATAGTCATTTTAATCTTCAAAAATATGTTTTTTCTAAAAATATTTTTATTGATCTTTATGAGAAATTGAATATATTTATTTTTCGAAACATTTTCAAAATGTATTTGGAAAAATAAAATTTATTTTTGGACTCATCAGTTAAAAATTAGCTGATGGTAATTTTTGGTAAGTTCCTAAAATTTTATTTTGGGATAAAAAGTAGAAATATTATTTTAATGAAATACCATAAATATTATGAAATAATATTTATATGATCATGATTTTTTATTAATTAACACTTATTCTTGATTAAAATTATTTATGAATTGAATAAGACCTAATGTGTTAAACTTATAAAATCATGCCCAATATTTTGAGAAAAACAATTTTACTTTTTTAAAAAACTATTTTTATAGGCTATACACATAACATATTTAGAATGTGTTTTATAAATTTTATAAATTTAGTCAAGTAAAATTGATTCCATATTTGAAATAATGTTGAAAAAATAAGGTTATAAGTTCATTTTCATTTTTAGGAATAAAAAATTAACCATGGTAAAAAAATGTTTACTGAAATAAAGGTAAAATGATGCAGCCTATTAAAGTTAAAAGGTATACGAATAAAATAACTAAAAACAAAAAAAATTATATGGGATGTTGATATGTTTATAAACATTAAAATTTATTTAAAACATTAATTATAAAGCATTTTTTGGAATTAATTCCACCCAAATGTGTATGGATCTCAATATAAAATAATTATTTTTTAAACACATAAAACCACTCCTCCTAAAGTATAAATACCACTCTTCAGCACCCCTTCCTCATCAAAATCATTTAAGATTTTATAATCTATGCAAAACCCTATCCTTACTACTCTCTATATGAATATTTTTTAATGTTATCACCCAATTACTAATTCCATGTTCCTTAAGGGGCCCTTCAAAGAGGTGATATTCAAGAGGTAACTTTCTCAAATAACCTCTCTTAATTTTTTTCCTCTTCTAAATTCTATTCACCTCCTTCATTATTAAAATCATAATAACTCCATTATAATGTATATAATGGAATCTTATATTTCTAATGGAATATTTTCTATCCAAACATTTTCTCGTATCCTATTTTTAAAGGAAGGAACCCATTATCTAAATTATATTAGTTAACTATCTCTATGGATAATGATTTTGTTTGTTTTCCATTATCACCTTCAAGGATGGTCATAAGAGTATTATTATGGTTAAATTATATTTTAATATGTATATTATAACTTATTTAACTTTTGAAAATAATATATATTCATAATATTAATTTAAACAAAAATAGTTCTCGATGGTCAGAAAACCCATCAAAATAAACTAATCATTTATAATTAATGTTTTATCAAATGAATCATCCTCACGAGTTGCATCGATGGTAAAGTGTAGGTTTTGGAAGTCACGAGTTGAACACCTGCTGGTAACGTTTTTGTATAATTAATACCCACGGTTTTAAAACCGTGGGTAAAGATATTGAGAATAAGGAAATGGGTATGATGATTTTAGAGTGTTGAAAAAATAGCTATACCTACGGTTTGTAAAATAGTGGGTATAGGATCGGGACATATCCCGACACCTCGGTTTCCCACGGTTCACAAAACCGTGGGTATAACATATACCCATGGTTTTGGGGGATATAGCCACAGTTTTAAACCTTGGGTATAGGTCAAATTTCCAGTAGTGTTTTCCCCAGGATGCCAGTATGTTTATTATGGTTGATATGTTGTGTTAAGATAAGATAATAATGGTGTTATCAAAGGATTATCTATGTTGTATTTTATATTTTAAATTATAATGAAATTCTCAGGAATATTTATAGTTTTCCAAAAATACTAATATTTTTGGTCCTTTGGGATGTGATAACGTAAATATTATAGTAATGTATTAAAGAAAACACTGACTTTGGGCTATTAGGGTCAGGGTCATTACAGTTGGTATCAATGTAAGTTTAGTTTAAAACATTAGAACTAGATTTATGAAAACATACATTAGAGAACGTAACCCTATTAAATAATTTATAAGTACTTCTAAATAAACCAAACTTATGATTTAGATGTTATTTATACCTAAATTTTCAATTTATGGTAAATAATTTTGAGATTATATATTATGTTTCATAATGTTATGATCTAATATAGTATGTTACACTATTTATAAATGGATCATTGTAGAAGGAATGAGAACCGTATCAAGGAATGTAATACATGTATGTATTTCCCTCATAAGAAAGATAATTATGTTTCAGATGGATTTTAAAATAGAGTTGAACAACATATTACTATACTGGGATAGTTAACTGAGGTAATGACAAATAACCTTACCCATATAGATCAACTTTATCCACAACTTGGTGAAAAAATGTTATATAACTTTATGCGACAAAAAACATTATCATTCAATGGAACTCAAAATAAATTTGTACATGATTAAAGGATATATTTTATAGAGAATATATTTCATGCTTTGGGAAGTAACTTAAAGGAAAATTTTATCATGGGATTTTATCATCTCTCAGGAAATTCATATCAATGGTGGTCATTGGTTCAAAAGAATAAGGTGGACGGGGAAATAGAGAACATGGAATCAATGGATTTTAAAGAACTTTTCTTGGAAAAATACTTTCCACGTGAATAACGAGTGGATATAGAGGCACAATTTATAAGTGAGAGGAAAAAGGAGGATTATAATGTTTTTAATTATGAAACCAACTTTACAAGGATTGAATGGTATTCCATGAACTTCATATATAATGCAAAGAGTAATATTGACTATTTCTTTAGTAGGATTAAACCAATACATCGAGCGAAACAAGCATTCCAATCATTCTAATCATATGAGTATATAATATCATGTTCCATCATGACAGAGAAGGAATTTCCAAAGTCTAGTGGCCATAAAATAAAATAATGAAAATAAGATAATGGTAGAGAGAAATATGGATAAAAGAAAGAAGGGAGGGAAGGATTTTCCCATATGTGACATTTGTGGAATGAAACACGCTCATAATTTCATAACGGGAATGTAAGTTTATTAGAAGTGTGGAGAGAAAGGAAACCATGATTTTCATTTCAATGGAATGAAGGAAGGTTTAAATGTGACATGTTTCAATTATAAGGGGATGGGTCACTACATAAATGAATTCCTAATAGGGAATATACCTCATAATAAGCTAAGGGATCAAGGTCAATCTTATGCTATTGATATAACCAAAAAGGAATTATTATTGTTCTTACGTTTTTGGATCTAAGAAATATGTTTCATGAAATTATCATTATTGGAATTATGAAATGTATAAGGATTGTATTATAGTAAATTTTCTTTAATTATTTGAGGGAATATGGGGAATAGTACCAATGAATAGAAAAGTGATTCAGTGGAAAGTTGATATTTTTGAAAATACATGTATTAATTAAAGACAACACTTAATATGTTCATGACATTGAGACAATAATTTTGGTATTAACATATGATATACCTTGGAGTTGATTAATGATTTTTTGATGAATTTATTTATGCTAAAATTGATATAATTGAAAACATATTTGGATTTAATGAAAATATAAAATAATATATGTTTTACTTAATGAATAATGAATCATGCATGCATTCATTAATGCTTTATAGTAATTCAAGTTACTAAATTTTTTTAAATGAATACATGATGATGGTATTTACATGGTTGGTATGTAACAATTATGAAATAGTTCATTTTGTTTAATAGATAATTAGTAAGTTCATTATTGAAAATTAATATCCTTATATAAAATTTTTAGATCTTAGACTTTTGGAAGATTCATAAGTTTAATCATTTATGAAATGGTTTAAGATGAACTTTGGATGAGGTTTTAAATATTAATGTATTTATACATATTAGATAACTTCTTCCAAACATATTGGTTTTGGAAAGCATTTTGAGATAGAAAAAATTAATTTTCACTCTTTATGGAAATTTTGATTTGTTAAAATTTATTTTTAGTTCTTCAGGAATAAATAAATTATTTTTGGATATTCATTTCATGGAGTAAGGGATGAAATTACTATGGATTTTCTCACTGGATTACCAAATACTACAAGAAATAATGATGAAATATAGGTTATAATATTTTTGGGAATGAAAAATGAAATGTATGAGATAAACATAAAAGTAATTTTTGGATTCTTTTAATGATTATATAAATATATTTTTAGAAAAAGGTCAAACAACATGTTGGGAGATAACCTATCACATCCGGCTAGGCTGCAAGGCTTAAAACCAAAACCAAAGGGAGAGAAGGGTGAATCACCTACCACTGGCCTATGTGTTGTGTTGGTTAGTATAACATAGTTATTTTATTTAAATCATATCATATATAATGTATAAGTTCAATGGGAACCCTATATAACAAAGATAAATTGAATACTTTGTAATTTTATAATATTTTGGAGGAAAGGATGAGTTTGTGGTGGAAATGTTTTATTGGATGAAACTCTACAAGTAAATTATGTATATTTTTTTATGTTCTTACTCTAGGAATTAAGACAATTCCTAAAATTTGGTAAAAGTATTATCGAATAAAAAAAATTATTCATTTAATTTTCTTAACAAGAAATCATTGGCCTTTTAACCAATCAAAGATTTACAGTTTTGTGATGGTAAAATTTTTAATGACCTTATTATATATTATTCTCCATTTTAAGTTTATAGTTATATTTCATTTCCATGTTCATGTTTTCCAATCCCACTAATGTTTTCATATTTGGAAACCTAATTTTTTGGTGACCTTCACATTTTACTTTCATTTTTCTTAACAAGACATTTTATTAACACTTATTATGTTATGGGTTTCCCACAAATGAATTTTAAAATAAAAAAAAATTCAAACTGAAATTTCAAATTGAGAAGAAAATATTTATTGAAGGAGGGAAAAATTAAATACCTTGATATTTTTAAAGAACACTATGTTTGATAGCTTAAATTGCATAGAACACTAACCTTAAACGAACTCAAAAATATAATTATTTTGGCTTGACCATTATAAACTAGATGTCAAGTTAGAAGGTGTGAATAGGAATAAATATATTATTAAATACATATGAATGTCATTGTTTAATAAAAACTTTTTTATTGTTATGAAATGGACACATAATTTTTAGAAAAGTTATTTTATTCTTCAAATGAATGTTTTCTTAAAAAATGATTTTTCTTGCTATATATGTGAAAATAAATATAATTTAATTTTTACACTTTCATAAAATTTATTTTGGAAAAATCTTTATTTTTTGATTCATTACATCAAGAATAACTTATTATATTGTTTTAAAGTTTTCTGAAAATTTGATTTTTGGGGTAAAAAGTGAAAATATTGGTTTTACAAAATATAATAACTCTTACGAAATAATAATTATATGATCATGATTTAAAAAAAATTAACACTTATTCTTGATAAAACATTATTTAATGAATGATATAATACATAATGTTTCACACATAGAAACACATGCCTAGTATTTTGAAAACCATGATTTTACCTTATCTAAAAAACCGTTTTATGGGTTATATGCGAAACATATTTAGAATTTATTATCCTCGTTTTCATATATAAAATCAAGTAAAATTGACTCCATTATTGGAATATTCTGATCAAAATTAGGTTAAAAGTTAATTTTAAATTTTAGGCAACAAAAAGTTATTGTGGTAAAAAACGATTTACTGTAGTATTGGTAAAATAATGAAGCAGGTTAATGTTAAAATGTTAAAATATTAAAATACCTAAAATATAAAAAATTAAATGGGTTTTTTATTTGTCTATAATCATTAAAAACATTAAGAAATTAATTATAGACCAAATTCCTTGTAATTAACTCCACAAAAATGTGGTTGGCTTTAAATATAAAATAATCAATATTTAATCACTTAAAACCACCCCTGCAAAGTGTAAATACTACTCCTCACCACACCCTTTCTCCTCACAAGTCATGAAGCCTTTTAAACCACTTAAAACCCCAATAATCATCTATCTATTGAATTACAATTGAATCTATTCTACTGATTCCATGTTTCTTAAGTGGTCCTTTAAGGAGGTGATATTCATTCGGTAACTTTCTCAAACATCCTATCTTAATTTATTTTCTTTTTCTAATTTATCTTTACCTAATTCATACATAAAACATACTAAAAATATTATCATTTAAATAATTTAATTTTATATTTCTAATGGAATATTTTACATCCTCCCATTTGTATATCTTCTCTAATTCATAGAAACGAAACCATTGTCCAAAATATGATGGTAAACTGTGTCCATGGATAATGATTTTGTTTGTTTTGTATTATCTCCTTCAAGGGTATACATACAACTATTATTGTAGTTAAATTATATTTTAATATGTATATTATAAACTATTTCATGTTCTTGAACTAGTATATATACATAATAATAAATAAAAAGAAACTAGTTCATGATAGTCATAAAAAACATCAATATAAACTAAACATTTATCATTAACGTTTTATCAAATGAATCATCTTCATGTCAGAAATAAAAAAAATATATAAGAAAATTTAAATATATGGATTTTAATGAATACCATTTCATTTCAATTATAGTGTATTATTTCCCTTTGAAATAAAAAACCATAATTATACACATGTGAACCGACTATGAAACCATGAAACGATCTCACCTGAAACAAAAAATAATGAAATATTTTGAATGAATAATTAATAAGATAATATAAAACGACAATATAAGGTATGATAAATATTTGTATAATTCCATAATTAATTAATGAAATTATTTTAACCGATATACACGAGTTTAAATTATGAAAAACATAAGGGAAAGTTGACTTAAAGGATTTTTTAACTCCATTTCCATTCATTAGGTTAAACTTATACTTCATTTTGTAATGTTAAGATTATGTGTAAAATAACTTTGGATTACCTTATGTTTTTTAAACTTTTTTTATATGTATTTATATTATAAACACATATTCAATTAATTTTATTAACTATCACTTAATTGATATCATTTTTAAGAGGCAATAATTTGTAATAAATTATTTCTTATAAAGTTTTCCTTAAAACTCTATTTTTTATTCCAGGTTCATGTTCTCTATAATTGTTTCAAAAAAATATTTTAATATTACCATATGATT
This sequence comes from Viscum album, assembly GCA_963277665.1. Classification (NCBI taxonomy): domain Eukaryota; kingdom Viridiplantae; phylum Streptophyta; class Magnoliopsida; order Santalales; family Viscaceae; genus Viscum; species Viscum album. The sequence goes on along the minus strand of OY728165.1, from coordinate 878,273,993 downwards.
GTTTAAATTCATTTTTACTCATTTTTGACTGTTTATAAAATGTTTTGAATGATATATTTTGTAATTTTCTTGACAAGGTTCTTTGAGACATTACCAATAAAAATATAGAAGGAATATTTTTTTTACTCAAACAGCATTTGTAGATTTACCTTCCATCATAACACCCAAATTCATTGAATATTAATTTACAAGTATCCATAGTTATTTAAAAATAAGAAATTTTCTTTTAAAATTACACCAAATTTTAAAAATAAGTGATTTTATAATTAAAAAAGTGTATTTTCCTCATGAATTTTTCTTGATATCATTTAATGTATTTATATCTATGTAAAAAATAATTTCTGGAATCTTATATTCATTGGGGTTTATCTGTTATAATAATATATTACCTATTATATTAAATGGTATATGATTAGTTTGACAAGGAATGTAGTATTTTGTTACCATTCACCATATTACTTTGGATGCTTTGTGATTATATTTACTAATTGGGAAAGTTTTTTACATTATGTATATTTGATAAAATTAAAATTTATATGTTGATTTTGTTTCTCCCCATTATTATGAGTAATTAATTAGACTTAGTAAGTGACAGTTGAGGCCCACTATATCCCCTCAATGCATTGGTAGCTCTAATGATACAAACTATTTTGGGTATTAGATGATGTCTTACATGTTTATGTGTAGTGTCTTGGAAGAATTCTTGAAAATAAGTTTATGGTGTTTTCAATTATGACTTACCTCATTATGAGGTTATTTGTTGATTTCCATGTGGTAATTTGAGTATTAGAACAACCATTCTTAACTTCTCTAGCTCATGTGACTATTTATAAGGCATTATTTGTTCAATTTTATTCTATCCATATTATGATCAAGATATTGAATAAATAAAATGTATATCAATTATTTTCACTTCCGTTATTTTTTATTCTTATTTATGATATTTCTTATTGTAATTAACCCTTACTAAGTATTTTATCTCATTACATTATTATGTTTTATTTTTTCCTATGATTCCAAGATGTTTATTTTGGTTGATATGTAGGGTCAAGATAGGATAAAAATATTGTTCTGAAAGGATTAAATATATTGTATATTATATTTTAAATTGTAATGTATGGTTAAATAATGCATACAATTTTATAAAACTACTATATTGTTTATTCCTTGGGGATGCGATTCCTTGTATATTATGAGAATGTAATAAATTAACCACCAACTCTAGGCTACTAGGGTTGGGATATTTACAGTTCGTTATTGAAAAAATATCACATGTCTAAATACATGATTCAAGATCATATTAAAGGAATCACTAAGGATGTTTTACGATGGACTAAGTAAAAAATCATCAAGGACATGCTCAGTTTGATGAAATCCATAAATAAAGAATACCATATTTTTGAGAATGTGGTAAAATCAGATTGACAAATTATTAGATCTTTCACTTCCACATTTTATAAAGTGTTATGTAATAAACATGAACTATAAAAGTAGGATAGATCATTATGTGAAGATATGATGATGATATGAAGATTGAGAAAATAGAGATAAGCAGAGCTTTACATTTCATATGATCATTATGTTGTAGAAGTGAGTCCTAATTGGATGTTATTATATATTATTTGATGTTGGGGAAGGAGTGAGTAAATGTTGTATCTAATATAAAATAAATTAAGTCAAAGAAGAATAGGTAGAAATTCTAAAAGTACATGGAGCTATATAGAAAGTATTTAAGTTTACATATGTTCAATGAGGAAGGGAAAATTCTTGTTAAAACTACTCCACCATCCGCACGTTTATGTTCTTGAAGAGTTTTTAATTTGATTTTATCTAGAAGATTCCATCATTTTATGAATATTCATAAATTTTATAATGAAATTAACTTGAATATACATTATTATTCTTGATTTTATCATTCTGAGAATTGAGAGTACATGGATGACATGCATGTAGTTGAAGTTATCTATCCATTGGTAGTAAAAGACTTACTATATTGGAAGATGATGTTACATTGTGATTCATATACATCTTAGAATACAATACATATATTTTTTATAATAGTTTAAAGAAAAGAATTATCAATTGGATGGATTTTAGTATATAGAACTAGTCTAAAGACAACCTAGGATTTTTGAGAAATATCCTCATGGTTACAGATGATACCTACTGTATATTAGGTTATATATGACACCTTCCACCTAATGTAATATTTTATCTTGGGATATTTCATTATACAGTGTTGTAATAACATTTATTCACTAGTAATAAAATAATTATGTTAGACTATACTGAAACATATAAATGAGTTTGTACCCACACTTGGATCCAACCAAGAAAAAACATGTTATATGCTATCTTTACTTTCTACATTAAATGTGGTATGAATGTGTTCATTAATGGATGAAAGATATATTCATTCCAATATTTATAGAGGTTAGAGTAACAGTAAGGGTAATTTTTAAGAGAAACTTTTTCAGAAAATTTACTTACACTGATTAACCCTTCTCTAAGATTAATTGTTCGATCCACTGGTCACTCTAAATAGTTTCCACTATAGAATTGAAATGGAACCATATGATTATTTGTATGGGAATAGGTATAGAACTATAAAATATTTAGATAAAGTGAGAGAGATAATTATATTGTGACTATATCTTTCTCATGAGATGCAAAAAATGATTAAATCCACTCATCATCATATTAATACAGTGAAATATTATTTATATTTGATGAAATATATAATTTAATGTTGGATAAAAATAATTCATTAAAATATAATAATGGAATAGGGTTATTGTATTAATAAATTAGTAAATATTGAGCTATATCTACATTTTTCACTTTGAGATTTATGATTTTTTGTGGAATGTGGCGTATACATTAACACTTACATAGAACCTCCCTAAAGGTCATGGAATTTTCCACATATTTTTATTAAGATAGTACATAATTGATCCATCACATTTTATAAACTTAGTGGTTATATAAATATAATATGAACCCTCTTATTAGGAACAACCAATATAGATCATAGACAATATATAAATTTTTCTATGAAACAAGGCTTCTCACATGGTAATTTTTTTCTAGTGGAATCAAATGGTTAAGGATGAAATATTGGAATCAAAAGATTTAATGAAGAAAAATTACCCTCATATTTGTTCATCTGAGTAATGAAATTTATTAAGTGTAGTTTTTTTTCAAAGGGGTAGATTATAACATCCCATATTTTTATTCCTTAACAATGTTGAATAAATTATTTCACACAAATCAGTAAACCAAAAAAACAAAAAATTATTCTACTATAAAACGATTTTACAACCTAAAGAAAATTAATACATTATAATAAATAAATATGAAATATCACCACAAAATTTTTAAAAGGAATAAAAAAATAAGTAAATAAAAAGATTAAAAAATTAAAAATTTTATCCGCATTGTTTTTTCTAATGATCATACCTACAATTATAACTACAGATAGAAGGAGTAATAATATAAATTCAACTGATAGTTTGATAAATAAAATAAATATAATTATGAATGAATCATATAAATATTTTTAAAGTTATATATAGGATTAAAATTTTGTAATATAACCATTAGATATACATATAACTGTTGGGAATGAATATAACATATGATTATATTGAAAATGTTACAATATATATGTAATCATTTAGAAGAAATGAATAATTTTTTATGAGTCATATATTGAATATAAATAATAAATAAATAATATTGACAAAATAATTTTGGTATAAAAATATATGAAAATATAATCATTCATAACATAAGACATTTTTTCAATATTGTTTACTAAAGTATTAAGTATTTTTATATAATTATTAAATTTAGCCAATATTGAAATTTAAGTTGAAAAAAATTATTTCAAATTTGGAATCATTATATCTAAATTAGATAAGAGATTCAATGTCATTTTTGGGTAAAAAATAAGTTATTGTTGTGAATAGTGAAAGAAATTGATAATATATAAAAAGGATAAAATACATTATATTGCAAAAAATATGTGTATTGATTATGGGAGAACTGTTTTTATAATAGGGGTAATATCTTACTGAAATTATTTCCACTTATGGGCCACTCTTTATGGTAAAATAGAATTCTATATTTATATCAGAATAAAACAATATAGATATTCCCCTCAAACCCATGTATAAAAGGACCCCTCCACCAACGTTCCCAATAAAAATTTATCCATCAGTTTCATATTGAATACCATTCAAAATTTTATCCCCTATATTTGTATCTCTTGTAAGATATATTTTGGTTTCAATAATGAGGGATAAATATTTTATTTTGAAGGAAGTCATTTCAAGACCATGCTATTCAATCAATTTAAGTAATGATTTATTATTTATATATTTATTTTATATCTTACCCTACACTCATATAAAACTATATCACAAAATCTAATGATATCTTATTAAAATTATTTTAATTATTTAAAAATTACATTATTATAACATAACCCTGTACCCGTTCTCGCTCAATAGTATAACATGTTATTTTTTGGTTCGGTTCATCCACCAACATGGATTATGAAATAATTTCATCATAAATTTATTTAGGGATATATATTATGACATTAATTATGGTAATATATGATATTAATGATTAATATATTTTATTATTATTATTATAAAATTGATTCACCTAAGTGAATGATCATTAAAATGCAACTAGTTAATATTGGAAATGATACCTAGAACATGCATGATGCGATTTTAGTTCCTATAAAAATACCCATATATTCTCCCAAATGATAATGGGACATGATGAATCCTTATGAAAATTTTATTCTAATACCCAAAATGACCTACAAAGGATGAACTTAGTATCATTGAATGATTATCAAAAGTGTCTTACCAAAACAAGCATTGTATAATAAAAAATACTAAAATATGATGATGAAAATGAATAAAAATGAGTATAAATTAAAAATATAATAGGTATTAAACATGATTAAGGTGATAAAATGAATTATTAAGAATTAAATGTTTATTATACAGGGGTTAAGAATTCATTTTTGGAGAAAAATTTTAATGGTAGGGGTTTCTCTAAAAATATTTTTTATCACATGAGACTATCATACCTAAATATCTGTTGGGAATATATATATATATATATATATATATTAACATTAAATATAAATAACTATTTTTCTTATCCTCTATTTATGTTTTTTATTTACATGTATTTTCATCATTTTTAAAGTCTTGGATTCATAGTTAATCAAAAATGACTTTTATAAGGGAACCTTTCTGTATCTTTTATTCTTAGATGAAAATAATTCAACTCTATATCTTTATTTTTTATACTTTTTTCATTAATTTCATTATATATACATTATGTATTTTCTTAAGGTAACCTTTTATTAATTTTTTATTACTTACAGAGTTGGTAATGGAATATTCTTATCTCTCATACATTATGTTTCTATATTAGTCATTTAATCCCACTATTTTCTTCAGTTTCTTAGGAAGTTTCCTTTTCATGATTTCAAGATTCATCAAAGTAATTTTTATTTAATTTATAATTTATTTTTAAAATTATATATTTATAATTTATTTCTTTTTAAAAGTTATCAAAATGTAAGAGATATTTCTTCTTATATTATGAAACATTTTATAATATTATTCTGAAAATATTTTAATGTATGTAAAAATCAATTAATATTTATTATAATTAACTAGGGATATGATTTAATGAAAAGAAATAAAATATTTCTTTTTATTATTAAATTTTTATTTCTTAAGAAAATTATTATGTAACATATTTTATTTTCATGTGTTAATTAAGATATGATTTGATGAATTATTTTCATGATAATGTGACAAACATATGTATGGATTATCATTATATGATGATTATGATTGGAATTATATATACCTTAAAATGAAATTGTTATGGTTTATTTCTCATGAGATGTATTGTTATAGGATATTAGAGGGTATTCTAGTCCACTTATTATGTGACATGTTTCTCAGCACTGTGATGATGGTTTTATCCGAGAACCATGACGTAAGATATGATTTTTTATACCTATGTATGTATAACATTTCTATGACTTTCTATATTTCTATATTATGTATCATACTTATGTATTTATTCATGTTATGATACAAGGTTCTAGATTCTTTGCGTATGATTTTTTTCATTATTTTCTCATTATAATTTGTTTGTTTTATTCATACCCTTTTGTGATATTCTTTATCATCACCTATGTTGATTAGATTGATATATATTATGTTTTAACACTTTCATATAATCTAATCTCAACCTTTTCTTTCATTTATATTCCCAATGCAATGAAAAGTGATATTACATGTGATATGTTTTGTAAGGATTTATGTATGATGAAAATTTGTGGGAAATATAAACTATATTTTTAAAATAAGATGTTTATAAAACTAATCTCTAAATACATTAAACCTTTTGGTTATAAAGATGTGATTTGTTATGATTTTTCATAGATGATAATGTATTTTCATGTATTATATATGTATTTTATGGTTGTGTTATGTCACTCTAGGCCGCTGTATAATTAGACCCGAAGAAGATAACCTCCACAACCACACTTATCCCTAAGAATGATTGTGTATTCAAACATTTAATTATTATGACCTCTATAAGAGAATAAAACAACACTCTATCCCTCTATAGAATAACAATAACTTCTATCATTATATAAATTCAAATATGAAAGATAAATCAGACCTACCACTAGTTAAAACATTCAATTACTAAAAAAATTAGAACTGCCATCTATAACCTTACTCCTTGAGAGGTCCTAATGAATTCTTGCTCAAAATGATATGTTTAGTGAAATAATATTGCATATCACCTCCACCTTATCCAAGAAAATCATAATACTTTGTAAATATAAATAAGATGACCTGGTGTAAAACCATTTGTTGTAATTCCTCATCAAAATATTGATTATTGGTCACCTTATTAGTAAAAATATTGGGAGCATATTGATTAAGATTCCTAGAAAAATATTGAATCACATTCACACTCAGTATCCCTACCCAATGGAGAGAAAATACATCCACCTACCAACATTTTGTGTCATAGAAAATAACTCAATAATTAATTACATTAAAAAATATTCCCAGGATTCCTTTAACTCCTCCTAATCACCCAGAAACATGATTAACCACAAATCAAAGTTCGTCCCTATAAATAAATAAAACTCATTATCCAATGATCTTCACACATATAAAATTGAAATAAATATTAGGCTCTACTAAAAAATATATATATATTGATCTAAGGAATGCCCCTATGCATTACTAAGATGTGATACTGAAACTAAAATAATTATTTCCTCTATGAATCATCCTCCTTATGGATATCCCTTTGGTCAATAATTGATGCATCTTACAACACTTTTCCTATTCGAACCACATAGAGAAGATTCCAACCAGATATATATATAATATGAAACATGAAATACTAATCATGTGAGATATAATTTCATTTAAACACATTTATTGGATACTTATTAATTTTTCAACACTTCCCCTATTCAAATAGTAGTGAAAATAACATGACATGTTCATGGTACACAGACCTCTACACTAAAATAATAGAACTCTTTCATAAACATATTCAGTGGATATAAGGCCATTTTTTAAGAATTTAGTGGCCATTTTATGTCATGGATGGTTCCTTGCCTTATATCATAGGTAATGTTCAAGTAACATGTAATGATACCAAACTCAATGTAGTCCATTATAGTGACTAACTAAAAACTACTTTGTATCAGTCATCATAATCTATGATACCACTCTTTCACAAACTATACTTGTTGGAACTCCTCCTAGGAAGATAGTGAAGCTGATTGTGACCGTTGAAGGCTACCATCAATTAAATATAGTATAGATACTAGCACCGAGGGCCTAAACAGAAATAATGAAGGAATTACCTTCATGAATTACAAGAACTAAAGGGAAAACACAAATCTAATATATAAAATATAAAATAAAACCAATCCAAAATTTCATCTTATTTCATATATAAATAAGTCTCTATAAAAATACCCATTATAAACTCATACAAAAGTGATAATATCCTCGATGTTGGATTCTATATGCTATAAATATCTAGCATGATCACGAACTTGAAAAAGAAAATATGAATAATATATATCTAGTAGGTGTGAAAATAAAATTATACTCAATAAGTTTTCCCCAAAAGACTCTATTATAAATTTTAACAAAGTATATTAAAGACTCAATGAATATAAATGGAAACTAATGCATTGCTTATTCTAGATTATCTACCACCCAACATCACCAAGTTTAACACATGAAATATGAATATATCGATGAAAACATAATATCAAAAGTATATAGATATAATATTACCTCATTTACACTTTCCTAATGAATTGTTCCCCTTAAAACCCTAATGAAATATGTTATAGGTCTCCCATCCAATCCATATCAACCTAGACACATCCTCATACCACATCATTTCTAAAACCATATAGTCATCATTTATTATAATATAAATGCATCCTAACACTATTCCTACGGCACACCATATATCTATCACCTAACCACATACTAGTATACCAAAAATAAAATAGGAAAAAATTACAAAAACATAAAGGGCATCAAAAATGTTCCCTCCTCTCCATGTACACCTTAAAAACTCAACGATGTCACAACCTCAATATCAAAACATCACTTCCATATCACAACATAATATAACCTTTGTTTCCCAAAACCTATACTATGTCTAGAAGAAATAAAAATGAAGGGGGTAGTCATAAATATGTTTCACTTCCATCATAGATATTGAATAATATACCTAGAACTAAAGACCTCATAGGATCATTATTATGATTACCCGACTTAGGTGGCAGTGCGTAAAAAATAATATAAAATATAATGGATATAATAGTCCAATCAATGTTAATCTAATGGTTAAATTTTAGATTTGACACATTTATTCCTATGACATATAAATATCACTTCATGATTTCCACTAAATAACAATATTCTCTACTGTGTCTAAATACAATATATAACAACTATATTATCACCACACAATTACATTACAAAAACAATAAACTTGTCATTTGAAAATTTATTATCTTTATCAAAATACTCATTCATGATCCACATTAAAAAAATTATACCAATTGTTTTACCACCACTATAATTTTATACATAATATTCATTCCATATATTCTAATTTTGGTAATTCATATCATTTATCACCATTTTAATTAATTTATTTAGAATTTTGTGTAAGTATCAAAACCCAACTATCATTTTCATTTAAATAGTTTCCCTTATTAGTTTCAATTATTCTTACATAAACCCTATAAATTATAACATAATGACTACATTAACCATAACTAACCACCATGAAAATAATAAACATTGAAAAAAAAAATTCCTCCACCACTTTTATAATAACAACCACACTAAGATAGAATAACAAAAAATACCCACACCACTACATTTAATCATTAAAAACATTAACATAATCATTATCCCTTTCCACCAATAATAGACAAAAACTACAACCCCAAACATAAAAAATACAATGCTATAATTTATTATGGAAAAAAATAAACCCTATATAATTGTATTATAATTATAGGGAATATCAATTCTAGTTATATTCTTCTCTTAATCTTTAACATCATTAATTTTTACCAATTAAACATGATTTTTCATACTGATAACAACAAAGAAAATGTATCATCATTATTGAAGAAATATCTATCAACTAAAAAGGGTAATAACATGGGAAAAATAAAAAAACCAGGGTTATAGATTTCACTACCCATTTTTTTCATTTTGGATATGTCCAGTTATTTTATTCTATGGTTAATTCCATTTTTCATCCCATTAGAAAATAATGCATCATTAATCAATATTAATACAGAAATAAAATAGAATTTCTAAATCAATGGCCTCAAATATAAAAATGATTTATGAAATGATGAGAAAGAGGAGAAGCTAGAGATCAAACACAACCAAATTCAAACTAATCAACCATAGGATCGACACACATAATACCTAAACTATACATATATCAAACCTAATCCCCAACCACTGACATTACCCCTAGGAATAGAAAAATAAATAAGGAATAACCGAATGGGTGAAAGGAGAGAAAATTATATCTTGTTGGATTGATATCGTGAATTAGAGATATCATATACACAAATGTTGGCCAGAGAATTACAACAATAGACCACTGGGTAATAAAAGATTAATGAAGACTAAATATAAATTAATTATGAGAATAACATAGCCTAAATTTAAAATAAATTTTTTTGCGACACCACCATAATGTGGTGATATATTCATTAAGTTGTGATGGGATTTATTAATGCAAGATCCAAAATTCCTATCCATTAAACAAAATTTCTACCCATTTTCTGAATTTTTGTTTCACTCGATTAAAAATTCTATTATGCTTAAGATAACATAATATCATTATAAATGAATATTTTGAACATAAAAATGATTTAATTCATTAACCTTTATGATATAGAATGCTTTCCATCTCTCTTTACACCCATACTTCATGACTCAAATATGAAATAGAGTTACCTTAATTATGTCATAGACCACTATGAAGTCCGAAACATCCATTTTATCCTTCCTCTTTTCTAAAAGGGATTACACCAATGGTCCACAATAACTAAATAAATATCCATATGATATAGATTTCCACTACCTCCTAAAAAACCCAAAAAATCTAAAAACCTCTTAAAATTCATAAACCCAACAATAAAACCAACAAAACTCGCCAAAAATGAGACAAATCCATCCAATGTGGGATATTATTTTATAAAAAACATTTTTAACCCTTAAATTTCCCAAATTCAATTTTTATTCTCAGAAATTATTTTAAACTTCTTTATAATACCTGAAACACATACAAACATAATGTATAGTTTTAGTGATGTTTGGGATAATATATTAAAACAATTTATTCTCTCTCACGCGTAAAGTAACTCTATAAGGGATCAAAATAATTGAAATTATAAAAAATATTAAAAAATAAATAAATTTAATATAGAGTTAAAATATGTGATACATAAAAATGATTCCTCAGTTGGAAATAAGGTTATAATCTACGAGCTTCAATGTTCTTTCTTTTCTCTCCCATTCTACTCAAGAATAAATCTATCAAACTTATTTTAATGATATTTATAATATTTTTAAAAATAAGAAAAATCCCATAATATATAACAGAATTATCAATAACATGTTTTTTATAATAATTAGTTCACCATATATAAAAAAGAACTTCCCCCTTCAATATCATAAATACTTGTTAAAATTTCATTGAATCAGATTATAATTAGACACCTTTTCTCTACCAAGAGAGACTAAATTACCCAAATAAGAAAAAGTAAGGGTGTGGTGGTGTTTTACCATTAACCATTTGATAATATAATAATTTTCATCTTAATGAGACAAATTAACATCAATAAATATTATCTAAAAATTAAATAAAATATCATGATTGTATCTTAAATTATTTAATAAAATTCAATTTTTTTTGATTGATCCAATTAACCTGTATCTAAAATGAATTGAATCATTTGACAAATCCAAATGAGAAACACTTGGGAAATTCCTTGGAACATTAAAAGATTTAATGTTACTATAATTGAGTAATATTTTAGTCCATGTACTAAAGAAATAAATTACCAAAATAAATAATAACTAGGAAATATGATCTACATATTTAACCCATCTCAATGGTTAATAAACCATAAGATCACTTTATAACCATTACTGATAGAAATTTAAAATCAAAGGCACCCATAATATATTTCAAAATAATTCATTCTCTCTATAGAAATACATGTTTTTCTTCTAGAAAATAAAATTTTGACTTCAAAACTACTGTTTTTCAATAAAATATTTAAAAATTTACTTTCACTAGAAAAAATTAAAAATAAAAATTACATTTTTAATTAAAAAAAGAATACTATTTTTTTAAAAAAATAATTTCATATCCTTTTTAATTATTAAAAATATATCTTATTTATTTTAAAATATAATTATTAAAATTTGGATTTTGAATTTTAATAATTTGAAAAATCATAAATATTAATGAAATTAATTTTAAAATATCCAATTTTCATTAAAATATATGAGAAATAGATTTTTTAATGGTTTATTTTTTTAATTAATTTAAAAACTTATTTCTATTAATAAATTAGAATTTTTATATTTTAAAAATATTTATAAAATTATAGTTTAAAATAAAAAAAATATATTCTTTCACATAATATTATAATTGGAAATTAGAACCAATCATTCAATTTACAAAATCAATAAACATACATCTTTTTAATTCAATAGAAATATGAATTCATTTCATTTATAATTAAAAATAAAATAAAGATATAATTTTGGGATAAAATAAAATATGTTCCATCCAATGTTGAGAATTTGTTTATTAAATGATAAAATGTGGTCCAAGGCTCGAAACAAGTCAAGTAGGTCTAATATAATGCAGACCTAAAGCATCCACATGAACCCAAATTACAAGCTCAGGGGGGAGAGATCCAATACTACAAAAACTAATATGAGGGTTGGCAGGTGAATCCCATGATTCCATGAAGTATATAACATTGTTACCTTTTCTCTACATCTGATAAACACTAATGCCATCATAAAAAATCCTCTTGTAGTTACAGAGTAAATAAGTGAAATCCCATGGAATTATATAGGTACCTTGAATTGATTTGAGGATATTAATGGAGTCAATTTCCATGTGGTGAATACATAATTCATGGGAGAATCACAATTCTATCCCCTTGAGTAGAAATATATCCTCAACCATGAGGGAATCACCTTGAATGAACCACAAACCGAAGGAAAAGACTACATATCAATGATGGTTTCAAACTACTCCCATTCCCCAAATGAAACCATTCATATATGAACTATAAAATTTTAATTTGAGGCCTGATCTAAGAGGGTTCCATTGACTCCAATTACCTTGATGAATCACCCTTGGTGATGAAAAGGTGATCCTGTTACTTTCCATGAAGCATCGAAGGTAAGGGTCCAGTCCACCCTACTTGAGTAACATCACAAGATACATTATTGGGGACTTCACCCTAGAACTCAAAGTTGTGTTGGAGATGGATTGAACCTCATTCCCAACCCTATTACGTACTGACCATAAAATCCAATTTCCCACTCTAAACACCATAGAATGATTCCTCTATTCATGCATATAGTCCATTGAGTCGAAGAACCAGGCATGAAAAATAATCATCCCCAGAGAGACACTTTACATCACACTATTCTAAGAACCTTAAAATATTCTAGATACATGCCTCCCAATCACCATCAAAGAATAAATCCATAGTAAAATCTTATTTAGGTCCGTGGTAGTAATAACATTTGGATGCAACAAAAATCCATCTTCGATGCACCTCTTCATCCATGGGGAGAACATGATTGTTAATCCTCCATCTGAGGAAGTTAAACATGGTAAAGATGTTAGTGCACCAAAAAGTCCCTCCCCATGAGTCATGGCCATCATTAGCAGGAAAAATCCCATGGTAAGTATTTTTCAAAAAAGTGATGGACTAGGAGCCCGTGAACACCAATAGGTCTAGTTCATTCGTAATAATAATACTTTGGAAATAGTCCAGGTGAGAGGCGGTAAGAACAACTTTAATGAAGGAAATAAAATAGGTGTGCTGTAAGAAATATTGGTCAGGAACTAAGAAACCCACAATTTAATGGTACTCCTAGACCAGTTTTCACTCTAAAATTTGATCAACCCCTCTCTAATAATCCATCTTGAATGTTTCTGAAGATTAAGGATGTGATGATTTGTAGAATCCCAAAGATTATAACATCTCCCACCTACAATGTCAAGCTACTATCCATATTTTTTAATGTATATTGGTTCCCATAAATATCTCCACTCCAAAACATCCCAAGTCAGCTTTACCTATAGGTAATACATGGAATTTGAAACACTCCCGAGGATAAAACCTCCCTCCTCAAAATTGGGATCCATATTTTCCATGAGGATTGATGATATTTCACTACTTCTTAGGAATCCAAAATAAATCTAGCCAAGTTTCTATCAATATTAAGAAGAACCATATTGGTAGTAATTTTGGACTATATGAAATGCATGAAGATGTATGTTAACACACTATTGACTAAGTTAATTCTTCCCCCAAAGGAACAAAAATGGGTTTTCCAGTTAATAATAAGAGCAATAATTTTATCCAAAATACAATCAAAATGATGTATATGAATTATACCCAATGAAATTGGAGCCCCTAAATAATTCATGGGTTAGTGTGTCTAAGAAACCCCCAAACTATCTTCAACCCTATTACCCTATCACCTAAAAAAATCCTGGAGATATAAACACCACTCTTCCCACAACTAATGACCTGCCTACTCGAATTACAGTAAACATCAAGGATACAATTAAGATATTGAATGTTCCTATTGAAACCATTGATAAATATAATAATATCATCCATAATTAATATGTGGTAGATTCCTAAGATGTTTGGATTTCACTAGAAAGGCCAGAAAAAACCAACAGAGTAACTTTTATTCAGGTATCTACTAAATGTGTCTTGAACCATAATAAATACATTGGGTGAGAATGGATCCTCCTATCTCAGTACATCAAACTATTTAATGAAACCATATATTTTACATTAAAATTAATTAAGAAACATATAGACCCAATCCATTTGAATAAGGGATCGACCACCATATCAGAGAAACCCATACAACTCCTGACTCTAATGATGAAACTCCGCTCAACATGGTCATAGGATTTCTTCAAGTCATGCTTAATGATAACATTTTAGATCAGTTCAATCTTATTGATATCACCCATCATTTCTTGATCCAAAGAAATGGACAACTGAATGGACCTTCCTTGAATGAAATCCTGCTTCTCATATGAAATACACTTATGGAGGTGTAACACAAGTCTTTGATTGATAACGGTGGAAATAACATTGTAGGTAAAATTTCAAATACAGATCAGTGGGATTTTATTTAATAAAGTGGGATTCTTGAATTTGGGAATGATAATTAACATGAACCCACATTACACCTGTGGTAAACCTCACCTCTAGAAATAATCTTGAATACATTACACTGGCCAATGTTTGATGAAGTCTTAATAGATGATGTAACCGGATCCCATAAATCCATCAGGGTCGGGTGAACTTTCATAGTTAAGTAACGTGATAGACTTATACACCTATTACTCATCTAGGCCCTTTCAAAAACCCCATTGATGTCATGGAAGACCACATGCAGGATGGTGTTAAAGTGGTCTGAGTTCCCTTCTAGGTATCCATCACGCATGCTCCTTCATTCATGCATGAAATAAAGTAGTATTTTTATCATGCTCTTTAATCCAAGTCACCCATGTTCTATCCCTGTCACTTCATTCCTACTCAAGGAGTAGGTCAAGACGATTCATCAAACACATGAAATAGCTAAACAAATATCCCCCCATTAAGATTCTTTCCCTTGGTCATACTATTCAATATTATCTTTTATGGTATCAATGACCAGAAAGAGAGAAGGTTTGGAGTTTTTTCATAGATAAAGACCCTCTTTCATCCTTTGAAGATGGTTTTAAAATAAAAACCAAGAGTTATACCCTTATGGTTAATGCACCATATTTACTTGTCCCATGAGAATCCAAGGTCAAGAAGGCTATATTGGTCCAAAAATCCCACAAAATATTTCTTATCTTTTAATGGGTAAGTTCATCCACCATTTCTTTCATGATGCTCAAGGATGCAATTAAAATCCCCACCAATGAGCCAGGCCTCATGAGATATGTTGAGGTCACACCGACTATTCCAAAGAAGTTCTCGGTCATTCAGATCACATTTAGCATAAACTAAGGAAATTAAACAAGAGTAAAACCCAAAAATGAATTTGAAATAAATATGTTGTCTTGATACAACAACCCTATAGAGAAATACTATATGGTTAAATAAAATCCAAATGTGATGGTTATATTAGTCTCCAGGAATGAAATGAAAAAAGAAGAGGTTACTTGAAAAATATCAGATTATTGATTATTGTTGTTTGTGTTAAAATATTAAAACCAATTAATCCTATCTATATCTAATTTCCAATAGGAGGAAGTCAGTCTTTAATCACGAACCCAGGCCCCAGAAATTTCAGATTAGGAAGGAGATCAAGGGAAAAGAAGGTGACAAGATTTTTCCCCCAATGAAGAAGAGAAATTTTGTTGGGTAGAAGAGGAATATTGATCATATTTAACCAGGGCATGGGTTCAAATACCGTTATAATAAGGGGAGTAATTATCAGAATCCATACCTTACTTAAAAAATGACAGTAAGATGAACCTATTTGATAGAGGCAACACACTGGGTGTTTTTGGACAAGGACCAAGGATTGATTCCTTCACCTTTATGAAAACTAGATGTGGGTCATTAAAATAAATAACCTCATCTGTCAAGGATAATGAGTTATAAAGAAAAACATGACCTTTTTCAAGGTAGGAGAAAATGTCCAGTGCATAATGATAGAGAACCAGGTTACGTATTAGTTGAGATGACCACAAGTTAGCATCCCCAAAAAATTTGATGGATCTGAGGGGGGAGGTAAAACTTATATAGGGTAGGACATGGGGGAAACATATTAAGGGATATTAGGGGGAGGGAAGATTAGGTGCTGGCGAGTTTGGCCTCTACACCAAATGCTCACTAGAGGATGATGGCTACTTTGGGGGAGGAGTTGTCGACAGGAACTAAACCTTGAGAAACACTTGGAGAGAGTGGACATATAAATTAAATATGGTAAAAAAATTATTGGGATAAAGATACATGATGGATTTAAACCAATACAATTCTTCAATCACCCTAAAAAATATGTAGGATAGGGAAGGCTGAGCTAAATTCATCTTGATACAGATGTAAGCCACTCCAACATCCTGAAGTTAAAGAGTTCATTCATCACCATAAATTAAAGATCCAAGGGTGTATCGAATTATGAAAATGACAGAAATGTTGTGGAATGAGGGGTAGTATATGTAAGTTCCCCTAGACTACATCTTGTGGTGATTCTCTTCTAAAATGAGCCTCTATAGACCACCAGAAGAGATTGAAACACCATTTTCCAAACAACCATCGGCTTTGAGACCAGGCTTTCACAAATTATTCATGTGACACCATCACAACGTAGAATTATTTAAAATTCAATGCTGATAACCTCTCTAGATCCTCCAGTCCCCAATAAACAACGATGTTTTGGAAAAGAGCTAGAGGGTGTTTATCTACTCCAAAACAGGTCACCAAGGTCCACTGGTGAAACTCAATAACCTAAATAAAGGATGATGAAAGGAAATAATCCAATAGATATCTTCAGTAGAAAGACACATGTATATTTCTTATAGGAATTTTAGAAATCATAGGATTCCAGACTGATTGGTAAGTCACTAGGTGAAGTAGGACCTCCTTTATCAAAGGGTTTTCTAGGGTAACACCAAAGGGCCACATGACCACCAGATCTATGGAGCCGAGGACAGGGGTGATTCGGCGATGATAGGGGGGATCATCCATAAGAAGAAGAGTCAGAGAAAAATCTAGAATTGGATGATATGTGGGCATATAAGGAGAAAAAAACAAAAAACATTTCAATTTTTTGAAACAATTTATAAAAAATAATATAAAAAACATATAAGAATTTTTCATTAAAAATTATTTAAATAGATTTTATATTGAAAAACATCAACCTAAAATAAATCCTTTTAACCATTATAAATTTATAAACATCTCTTTATTTAACATGAACCAGCATGGGTTGGCTCCCAAACCGAGCACCCAAGGTGGCCTGAAATAAATCCTGAGAGGCATTCCAAGTCCTCATGGGCTGGAAACTAGTGTTGGACATCAAATGAAACTCAATTGGAAATGATTTATACCATAAATAATATATAAATAAATAATATCAAAATACTAGAAAAAACTGGTAGAGAAAAATAATTAAAACTAAATGGTTAAAAATACCTTTATGTGGCCTCATGGGTCCCCTCTAAGCATAGAACCACACTAACTTCATGAGAGATCCAGAGCTGAAATAAATCGAAGATGAAAAATTATAGAGTATATAAGAAGAAGTATTTAGTAGAAGATCCAGAGTCTAAAAAATGCTTTATTTATTACCTTTAAATAGAAAACCATTTCATTCCAGTTTGAAATAAAATAATAAAAATAGTTTTTCATTTACTTTTTAAACAAGTAAGTAGTTGATGTTTCTCAAACCCCATTTTCCCATCATAGTTCAAAAACACTTTCCAAAAAGTGAAATACATTCCCAAAATCTATTTGTACAAAGAGTCATAAAATAAAAGAATAATTTCAATGAAAATAATATCAAAAAGTGAAAAAATAGATGAAAATATAATACATATAAATTAGAAATGATGTATAGTTTTCTTGTAAAGGCATGATAGGAAAAAGTATTTTATAAAAACATCAAAAAAATGGGAAAAAATATAATACCTATAAATTAGTTAACAAAAGATATTCATAGACACCGAGTAAAGAGAAACTATACATAATGAGTTTGGAAATATTTATCATCATATTGATTCCAAATAGTGTCCGTAACCAACCTAACTAACCTCAGTTAACCATACTAGAAGCACAAACCTCATGGAAACTCTATAGGGATCTAGTCCATCTATTTGAGAATAAATATAAACCATATCTTGACTCTCAATATGAGTCCTAGGTTCCCATGGATATAAAAAATGTTAGAGGTGAGGAAGTAAGAATTAATACAACATATCAATCATGAAAAGACACCATACTTTCTAAGCCCACCTTCCATCACCATCCATTAAAATTCTCCCCATAATCTAGAGTTTTTGTGGAATTTACAACTTTTAAGAAGAAATTCGATCTTACCGAATAAGTCATATCATTTTAACACAATCCTTTACAATTTAAAAACCCATTTTTCATACTATTTGGAAAAATAATAGGACATTTAAATTTTAAGGAAATACTGGATAGAGGTCCAAAGAAAAATTAATATTTTCTAACATGCATGAATAAAAAAATTTAGAGTTTAAATCATGAAATTGTGTTTTTTACCTTTCAAAACACATTTTTTAATCATGCTTTGTCAAATAAAACCCATGTCCATAACATAAAAAAAACATAGAAACCCAAAAATGCCAATTTCATCAATCAAATTAATTTTTCATATTATAATTACTTTATAATATAATAAAAAATTCAATAAAACATGAAAGAAATCATATTTTCCAATTTAAAGGCTTATACATTGGGAACCCACCTCAAAACATGTTTCCTTCGGTGATGGTCACTTAAAAATTTCACACATATACACCTATTAATAAGTATATATATATATATATATGCAACCCTTAACCTGATGTAAATATTCTCCTCACCAAGTGGTAATATGTACAAAGAGGGTATGTATAATTATATGTATCTGCCTATGTATATGTGTGAAATCCATGTTCAAGTAGATATAAATCATTTCCTTTTAAAGATGTCACAAGAATCACCCTTAACTCGGTTCACACAAACTCTAATAACTAAGTAACAACCAAAATAGACACCCAAATCAGTTCAGGGTTTCACCCTAGGTTATGCAAACCATAAGGGAAGAATAAAAACTAAGGAATGAAGAAAAAATAAGGAGGATGAGAATAATAAAAAATAACAGGATATGATTTCACTAAAAATGAGAATCTGAATCAGCCAGGATTCAAAGGGAGGAGGGGGGGTGGTAACATGTTAGGATCCCCCTTTGGGTGTGTTTTTGTGAGACTGATGGGGTAAGGGAGGAATGAGGGATATACCTTTTAGGGGTTCATTAATATTAATATTATTTTTTTCTTTTATTTAATTTTTAATCTAATTAATTATTTTTAACAATGGTTAGGCCACATGGTTTGGCCACACTGTCTTCTAGACTGTTTCCAACCATGTGAGTGCCTCTGAAAAAGGTAGGAAACTACATGGTTTAAAAAAATATCACCTAACCATGAAGAGACCTGGTACTTCATCCAAATTACGTATGACATCCCCAGGTGGGTCTCAAACTCTTTCACCATTACATACCACTATGCATCACATCTTCTTTGGTCTATATAGTTTATCTTGTGTTGGAGAACAATTTCCATTAATCTTGCACCACCCATGTCCCTCAAAAAATTTCCAACTTTGGACCAGAAAACATAGGAAATACAATAGAACAAAAGTTGGATTTAAAATAAATAAACTAAAATAGAATTTTCATATCAGGGTGTGAAGATTCTCCCTATGATTGAAAATTTCTTCCCTCAAAATGTTAAAATGTTTTGAATAATACTAACACAAATAACAGAAAACCAAACACTTGAAATGAAACCTCTACCATCAGAAGACTAAAAATTTAGAACTCACATTCCACCTAGATCCTAAAGCATTGAAATACAAAGAAGCTGGTAAAACTATCTTAAAGAAATCAGCTTGATAATATGAGAATCAGTTGACTAGACCAAAGGACTTGAAATTATGATGAAAGGACCAAGATAAAAACTCTAATTTATAAACACCACTCAACATTGAACACCCCAACCCTTAACATATAAACATGTATGGAGCACATCATGGTATATTTGGGATCTCCATGAGAATCAATCACACGACCCAATATCTAATCCAACTAACTACTATGATCAGGTTCATGTAGGGTGGAAACAAAGAATTACACTCACTACTAGAACACAATGTACCCAAAAATAAAATGCATGGACATGAATAATAGGATCACCGGTAGCTTCTTTCATGGTGGTATCCCCACTATTTTAGGAATCTGACTAAAACATAATTTTTCAATCTATAACAACTCACAAATCCAAATAAACCTCTAGCAATGATGTGATATCACTTGACCAGCTTGAGAGGGGACATCAATGTGAACCGTAGTGGGTATCCACACCATTCAGGAACTAGATATCATGGAGGATGGACTAGGAGGAACCCTCAATGGACTACCATCTTATAGAAAAATATCTGAACAAAAGAAACTCAAACTGGACATCGAACCAAAACTTTATTTATAATTCCTTAAGATATATCATCTCTAGAAAAATGCCACCCAAAAGCAAAACTACTCCAAAATAATGATAACCATAAAAGAGTTCTATAACACCCAAGACAGGGTTATATTAAATAGAGACTTTATCCAATGAGTCACATGGACATATGTTTTCCTCCCCATACACCAGAGGCCATCGAATAGAAGTGAAAATCTATGATGGTATGGTTGGGAGACTATACCCTTATGATCTGAGTAACACAACAGTAAAAACAATTAGCAAAAGCATTATATAAATTAAAGAAAAACATAATCATGAATATAAAATTAGTAAAAGGTAAAAAAATCCAAATTAAATATCATATAGAAGATAAGTATTTATTGTCTATAAAAAAGTGAAAAACCACATGGAAGATAACCTCCAAAAATGTACACGTATCAAAAGTACAAAAAGACAAAAATGACTATCTCCAGATTTCATCACGATCCTAGCTCAGTCTTGTGCTACCTTTCTCATATGCATGATCAATAAAGTATCATAAAACGGGAAATTTTATCGATCCCTACCTATGTCAATGATGTCTATCTGTATACCCAACCGTGGCTCAAAAAGTCTGTGAGATAACACTCAGTAGGATACCACCAATAGTGTCTATAGGAAATATAGTATGTGCATATAAGATAAATATGTTTGAAAAATATGATAGTAATATAAATGAATAAGAATTAGTGATATTATATAATCCATGAACTACAACCAAATGACCATACCACAAATATCTATAAATCATGATATAATATCCACTGTGGTCTATGTCAAGTAATCTAGTGTTTGACCCCAAGGGTCGGATCCAAGGTATAAGGACCAAAGCACCCTCATCATGTCAGGCCTAAATGGTTTATATCCAAGATAAAAATCCAAGTAATACTCATTGTGTTAGACTTATATGGGAAAAATCCTTGGTCTAAATGCCTAAGGCATCCCCTCAAGTCCTTGGAGTATCTTTTTAGAAACTCAGTAACAACTTGGGTAGAGCCCAAGGAGAATTTCTATAGATCATGTACAAGGTAGTAAAAGAATGATGGATTCAAGGAGTAGAAATGCCTTTTTCATCTAAATAAATCTGAATCCATGGAGTAGAAATGTCAACGAAATCTAATGTCAGACCCAACCCAGCAGGTTAGATCTAATTGGGAGAAAAGTCCTTGGAAACCAAAGTAATTAAATGTTAGATCGATATAGCCTACATACAAGTATTATATATTTACTTATCATAGAAATCATTTAAAAATTCATTAATAATTCCATAAGACATTTCATAATCATATATAATCCATATGTTCATCCAAACCATTCCAAAATGTCAATTTAATCCATTTTACAATTTTAGTCACTTGTAATCTTATGGAAAGGAGGCATAAACCCTCTCCTAATATCAAATTAAATTAAAAACGGTTCCCACTAGAATGCTGAGCTCACATAAACCCAAAAGGGTGGTATAAAAAAGGTAAGATACATAAACACACCTCATAGATGGTCCGAGTTGATGTTGGAAACCTCCAACCATCACATGGAAATTAATGGGAAACACAAAAATGTTTTAACAATTTAATCAAGGAATTAATTTAATTTTTTGGAGAAATTATAGAAGATTCTGTATGAGAAATATTGACAACACGGTATAAAATAATTAAATATTAAGGGAAAAGGTATAGACCACCTAATCTATAGATTTGGTAGAAAACTAGTCTAGTATCGAACACTAATTCAGTCTAGATCAAGAGAAAAAGGAAAAACAAACAGAAACCCTAGAATTAGGGAAGATTATATTACACCAAAATAACTCCATATATATCAAGGATAATAGAAAAATGAGAAAGGTGAATAAAGAACTAATAAACATATATATAATGAGATCAATAACAGAATAAATGGAGTCCTGACCGGGGAGTTCCTTTGATCACTAGATTAGTTCTGAGGAACCTATTAAAATGAGAGGTAGATGGTCACTAATAGAGGAAAATAAGAAACAGGTGGGGTTAAACTTTAAAACATTTATGGTCAAAAAGTCATTTTCTCTCAAAATACTAGGCCACATGGTTGTAAAAACTGTGTGCCAACTGTTCTTCCTTTGATGTCCTAGAACCCCCACACATGGTTCATGAGCATGATTTGGGAAACCTTTTGAAAACTGTACTTTTACCCTCTTCTAAAAAATATAGTTTTCTTTCATGGGAATGCGACCCTGGTAGCACAGTTTCATCAAACTGTATAGTCCTAGAAAAACCTCTAGACCAACCCACATGGATACTCTTAACCATATGTCCTAGGAATTACGGTTTCTACTAACCATGAGGCCCAATTTAATTTTCTAAAAACCAATTTTATGGGCTCTGAACATGCCCCATACACCCTCAAAACATCTATGGCCTTATTAGGAACTTATATTTGGTAAAAAAATGAAATTAAACTAGAATTCATAATATTCGTACCTCATAGAAAAACCATAGAGCTTATAATATCCGCCCTTAAAAAATCATCCAAAACATTCCCTTCCAAGGGTGGTTAAGCATCATATAAGAACAATTTTGGCCACTAATCATGTACATCATCCTCCCACTACGTTTTGTCATTCTGTACATGGCCATGCTGCCATATAACTCTCATTCTAGAGGAACTGACTGACCTTGCAGGGCCTTCATGTTACTATAAACGATATGAATAGGGTTATCCTCAAAGGACACATATAACTATAACTCAAACTCATTTGGATTAAGAATATTAAATGAGTTCAAGTGTTAATTATGTAGCTTAGATACATGGAATATATCAAGCAAGGTATGGTAACTATGAGGTAACTAAAACCGATAGGCTACCAAAATGACTCCCTTTAGAATCTAGAAAGTCTTGACATGTCATGGTGAAAGCTTGCCATGTTTATGAATCTGTATGTATCCCATACTCAGAGAGATAAGTAAAAAAGAGATGATCCCGAACCTCGATCTCTAAATGTCATTAATAGCGATCAAAATTAGATTTCAAACAAGACTGTGTAATATCCATCCACTTCCAAGTCAACTGAACCTGCTACAAAGTCTTTTAAATGATATGAGGTTCAAGTAGTACTAACTCTCATTACATTATCCAGTATAATGTTAATTAGATTGGATTACCTTATAATGTATCATTAGTTATCATCTGTATAGTCTCCAAATAAAAATTATTGTAGGTGAATTCAACTAGGGGTATATGCCACTCTAAAGAAACCCTAAAATAGATGGAATGTGGTCTAAGAATGTTCTTTAGAACCTATATTTTGTGATCTAACTATAAATTAGTTCTTGGGTGGTATTCTCTGCTAAGAAGAACCTATTTACACAACACACTATGCAAGACTTGAATAATTTTAGTTTCAAATTGGACATCCCAATCTGATTCAATGGTATGAGGACCCCCATAATGGTTCATAATATTAGGAATATAAAGCCTCCCAAGATCATCTCCTGATAAGGTCCCATTGATTGGTAGGAAATGGGTGACCATCATGATACTATCTAAAAAACCCATACAACATCACTACCTCAAAGTGACCTCAGTGACCTAGTCATGAAATCCATTTCCACATCTTCCCATTTCCACATGGGAATGGGTAACTGCTATAAAATATAATTTGGTCATTGTTGTTCCACCTTCACCTACTGATAGGTGGACCACCAAGTGAAAGAACCATATACCTCTTATTTCATTCCTGACCAACAATACCGGTGGTGTAAATTCAGATTCCTATTGGTTATGTTGGGATGTACCTCCCCTGATGAATTGTGAAACCCTCCAATAAACTCATTATGTATGTCTGTTGGAACCCATACATGACCACATATGTGTAAAATCTCATCCTTACTAATGATGTAAACAATAGGTGGGACCTCACCTTCCCTAGTCTCTCATAGGACTAGGACCTCAGAATTTGACATCTACCTCAACCCGACACTATACATAATAATGTAAGTCATCACTAAGGATGAGATAAAATTAAACATATGAAAATCCCACACCTCCAAGTACATTTCTAAAAACAAACCAACTTTATTTCATAAGGTTTAAGTAATGATGTGTAAATATGTACTTGATGATTTTGTTTTCCCTGTACAAGATAAAATTCTATCCTAGTAAATAATTCCTACAACAACAGAAGACATGAACAATTTTGTTAAATATGAGATCATGCGTCTAGTATTTTATCTCTTGTGGTCACAACTGATGATATTTTTATTCCATTACTCAGTCCCCCTGCATCAGAACTACTCCTAGAAAAATACCAGATTCATAACAATACACAATGTTTCTTTTGCCCAGGTCTAATAGAATTAGGACCACCACTGAAGTTAGTCTTCATTTTAGCTCCTAAAGGTCAATCTCTTAGGTATCCGACCATAAAAACATCACACACTTCTTAGTAAATCCCATATGAGGTGATGATAAGTGTGAGAAGATATGTATAAAATGAATGTTAGAAAAATATCTCCCCAAGAAACTCCCTATGTCAAAGCTGTTCTTGGGATGATCTCAAGAAACTATATCTCTCCCTTTCATTGGGTCAACTGATACTACTTTCCCTAAGATAATATGACCCTAGAAGTGAATATTATCAATCCAAAATTATCAATTTTTGAGATTATCATATAACTGATTCTCTCTCAGTTTATCCAAAATGATCTCAAGATGTTTGGGATGGTCATGTTAATTGTGAGAATAAACCAATATATTATTGATGAATAACACCACAAAAGAATCTAGATATGGATGAAAAATTTAGTTAATTAGATCCAAAAAAAATGTTGGAGTTTTCGTAAGACCAAAAAACATAACCTAATACTCATATAGACCATACATGTCATAAAAGGTTGTATGAGCTATATTTGAAGGTCGAATAAGAACATGATGATAACCTGACCTCAAATCAATTTTCGAGAATTCATAATCTCCTCAGATCTGGTTGAAGAGATCATCTATCTGCAACAAATGATATCAGTACGTAACTATCAATTGGTTCAATTTTTATTAATCCATACATATCATAATATTTCTACTAGTATTTTTCACAAAAAGGACCGATGAACCCCATGGAGAAGTATTGGATCATATAAACCCCTATTCTTCCAAGTCCATTAGCTGCTTATTATGATCCTTCAAATCTGTAATATCCATCCTATAAGGAGTAATGAATATCAGTGCAGTTATAGGAACTAGATTGACATAAAAATCCACCTATTTATCATGAGGTAAAATAGAAAACTCATTAGAAAAAAACATACCTAAAATAATATTCTACTAAAGGGAATTAAACCTGATGCATTCTCTGATCTTATAGTTAGAGGCTAGAAATATAGGATATCACACAACCCATCCCACGATTCTCTGGTCCAAATCTACTAGTATGGACATATCATTCCCCATTCTGATTAAAAACCCCACCCTATGGTGATGTAAATGTTACCCTTTGAAAATATTATTCAATGAACACATGAAAGGGAACCAAATAGTTCATAATGAGAATGACGTCAAACCCAGTCATATCGAGGAAAAATATGTACCATATAAAGTGAATCCCACCCACCTTAAGGGGTCACTCTATGCACTAGTTTATATTATTTGGTCAAATACCCAATGAAGTTTCAAGTTTCATTATGACATCATAAAACTGAACAACATGCCCAAGTATCTCCCTAATAAGTAAAGATATGAAGTAATTTAAATCACCTATATTAAATGGAAGATGATAGAATATTATCTAATAGGATCCTACATCTCACTATTGATGGCCCAACTCTCTAATACTCATGTATAGGTTGTACTGGAAATATATGTCCTGAACTGTGACCCCATGAAATGGAATGACCACTCTAATCAGTCCCACTCTAATTTCAAGGTGCAACATGCATCTGGATCCCTCATCCATGACCACCTACTCATCCTAAATAATCAGTAGTAACCCATATCTCATCCAGATTTGTAGCTTGGAATCCCACACCTAAATAAAGAGTCAGTTTTGATCTCGTCCCACTAACCACTAGAGGAATTGTTCTATAGAACCACTGTATATCGCCAATCCTACTGCATGCTCAACACATGACTGGGTTTCTATCACATTCTTACCCTATATGTCCTTACCTTCCAAACTAATGATAGAAGACATAATTACCAGTACCCACACACTGGTTAGTGTTCCCATTATGAGATTTCTCAAAACTATTATTCCTTCCAACTATCACTAACACACTTGGTTGAGAAGCTTCACTACCCTACTAGGGGACTCTAGATTCAGTTAAATTACATTCAGAATTCAGTTACCAATTCACTATCTTATTAATAGTAGTCAACTGGATCATGTTCTCCTATGACCATATGGGATGCTCGTGACCTTCCTTGAAGCGTTTCTCCCTCGATGACACATCAATACGATACACATGCACAAAGCACTGAAGATATATAAATAAAGCAGAATACTCTATAATGGTTATCACACCTCACTCCAGACACATAAACTCACTAGACCATTCATCTATCAGAGTCTCATGAATAATGTAGTCATAAAAGATAGTTTGTAATTCCATCCAAATCATATCTTTAATCCTATCAGCTTGGTTCAAAAAATCCCACCAATGGTTTGAGGATTTCCAAATCATATTCATAGAAATTTTTATTCTCCTCTTATTAGGTGTATCTAGATGATTGATAATTGATAAAATAGTCCTAAGAAACAACTCAGTAGCATGTGGCCTACCATCCCCTGAAATAGTGGGTGGATGATACTACTGGAACACACATGTCAAATCTGTTATAGTTGACGCAGACCATGGGGATCCTTGAACGGTCTGTATAAAGTGTAGGGAAATCTTATAGAACTGTGAATCTTCACACATATCAAGAAAAATGGGTAGTGCCGTAAGTGGAACTACTAGAGGTTATAATGGTGTTCCAAGTCCCACCACCTCTAGAGCATTGTTGTCACCACCCTCCTGGCATACAAATGGAGGTCTTTGTGGTGTAATATATCTAAAAAATCCAAGATAATGCCTCAATCAAGGTTTAGTAACAACAAAATCACAAATAGAAACATAGGATAGGAACAAAACTTCATATAAACAATCCACACCCATCTTCCTGCTTCTAAAGATAAGATTAAGTAATAGGAAATACTATAAAAATTATTAGAGATATTTCATACTACCCACTCTAAATCCCAATCTATGTCAAGCTCTTTATTTCACTGCATGGGTCATGGTACATGGACTTTTAATAGAAATTGGAAACTACATTTCATGATGACCTTTACATTTCATGATTTCAATTTAATTTAATTTCATATTTTTATTAAAATTATATTTAAATGGTTGAACCAAATGTATCTCCACTTATAACCTATAAGGTACTATAAACCTTATAATCTATTTCATAACATCCATTTAATCCCAACCATAACATGTTCTAGTCCATGCGACCAATGGTACATGATTCAACGTGCCTTAATTGCCTTCTTAGGGTGTCTGTTGTATCATATATATGAAAACAATGTTTAGGTTAAGAAGGGACTCTATGTATCAATTATTTAACACCATAAGCTTCCATAGTATTCTTCTCTGTGAATAATAAAATAGCGTGCATTGTACACAACTTCTAGTTCTAACACACCTTGACCAATCAAACTAGCCGTTATTAATAGTAATACCCACTTTTGGAAATTTTATAAATTTTATTTTTCAAAATGGACTTCATTTTGGATTCTGAATATCAAAATTATCTTAGAGTGAATTTTTGGTATTTTTCTGAATACATTCAATTTTTTATAAATAGTGATAAGCACTGTGTTATTGTTTAAAACTGACTTTTTATTTAAATAATTAGATATTTTATTTAAATTTATTTTAGGTAAATATAGATACATAATATCTATATATGTTCAATTTTATTCATTGGAGTCATTTCATAATAATATTTGATATATAGAATTTTATTGAACATTTTACCGTCTTTACCAACCTTCTTGGAGCATTTCCAAATTTGCATAAAACTAAATTTTACCCCTTATATGAATTGAATTTAAAAACTCCAAGAGTCATGGTTGAAATCAGTAAGTAAAATGTGGTTCAATAATATGAAAGTAATTTTTGGTGAATAGAAACGGTTGACTTTTATTTACCACAGTTAAAAGTAAATCGGGTAATTAAAGGTAAATAGTGGTATTATAATTACCCTAAAATGTGTTCTAATTATTTTAGATAAGTGTATTTAGGCCATAATAAACCTTAGGAATTAAATATGATCCTTTTGGTCCACTTGGATTAGATTAGAACATTTATTATTATTTCTTTAAAGAAGAGTTAAATGTGTTAAATTCAAAGTTTAATAACCAAACCATTCTTAATATATGGTTATACATAAGATAAATTCGACTATAAATATTCATTAGAAATATAATAACATTTATTAAATAATGGTATTTTATTTTTAATTTATATACATTAATTAATTAAATTTTTTTGACACCATGATGATGTAGTAATTACGTTATAACTGAAAGATTAAAATAATTGATATTATAAATATCCAAATAAATGTAAATTGAGACTTTTGATTAATTAAACTAATTTTATAGATTAATATAACATATTAGGGTTTATTAAATAAATTTTCTTAGAAGTGATAATGTTTTTATGACTTTTACAAAAATAAAATACCAAATACTGTCAAGATTGACATAAATGTGTTTTCAAAAATATACTATATTTTTAATTGATATAATATTACAAAAAATATATTGTTTGTAAAAATGACTTATATAAGGTTATATATATAAATAATTAACCACTTGGGGTTCTCTTGTATTTTTATAGTATGTTTATTAACCATTTATTATAATAATACAAGAATACATGGTAAAAGTTAAACTATTTAACTAAGTATTAAATCTAAAAGATAAGGTTAATATGGTGACCTAAACCTATCTAAAACCTGTTGAATGAGATTTTTTCGACCCATAACAACCATATCATTGAAATATTTCCTTTTTTAGACATTACAAACCAAATATTATTGTATAATAAAATAATATTTCAAGCTTTTCCAAAAGTGACCCTCACCTCTGTAATAAAAGGGTACTTCACCTTCTCTCAAAATCACACCTCCAAATACATTTGGCACGGCCAAGACCTACTAAAATATCCTCCAATCTACCCTCATTTATTACTAGAGTCATTAAATTGACCAGAAATCCAACTTATAGAGCCCCTTTGATCAACTCAAAAGGAAACACCCAAAGAAGAGGTAATAATTTCACCACCTCTTTTAATGTTATTTTCTTCTTCCACTTCCACTTTATTTTGTATTTCCATACAAAATTAATAACTGCAGTACCTTATACATAATATTATGTTATTATAAATATGGCACAACCATATTCATTATTTCATCCATCCCATGAATGACAAGTCACCATACGTGCATACGTACGGCTTACCGTCTCCACACCGTGGTGGAGTTTGTTATTCAAACACATCATTATTTGAATGGGTATAATAATGAGTATAAATAATGTAAATAATAAATATAACATGTTAATGATTATTTATATATTATATACCATCCAATTACATATTATTTAACCATCAATAGAATCATATTGTCGCTCGTGCTTACATACAAATTACCCTCTCCACAAATGTGATGAAATTCATTCCCCATCATAACCATTCAAGAATAATTTTCATTTTAGGATTAAAAATAATGTTTATGAACCTAAAATAATTCTAGATATGATTCCAATACATCCTATCCATAACAAACAAGGATTACATAACCAATCATATAAAGGAAAATGAATCAGTTAACACCCGAAACAATGATACTGTTGAAATATTATTAACAAGGCAATATTAAATGATTAAATAAGATATCATATTTATGTATGTGGTTATTGTATAATTTAATAAAAATGATTTAAATATTATACAGAAGGTTAACATACCCTCTATCAAGTAAAAGTACAAGGAAAAGGTTAATTATTCAATCTCTTCATTATCTTAGGTTGTTTATACATGAGTATCTAATGGGACCTCTTTATATTCCACATCAATCTTTCTTAAAAATGTATTCCAATTTTTTTTACTATTTTCTAGACTATGGTCTAATGTAATATATACCCTTGTTTTAATTTTTATAAAATTTTTATAAAGGAATCTTTCTATCATTTTCCAAACAAGGTCATTTATGACCTTTTCGAAAAAATTAAGGAAAGAATGCTTTTTAACTTATACGGCGAGTGCAACTATTTTCTACCATTATAAATCCTTCTAAGATTCCCTTATAGGATTGTAAGAATATTTTCAAAATAAATGTTTTTTATAATTACATGAATTTTAAATGATTTTAAAATAGAATGAGATATTTCTATAAAATAGTTTTGATTTCATCTATGTCAACATAATTTGATAGATTTTACACTTGTTTGATGTCAATTCATTATGAAACAATCTTCCATATTGTATTGAAGGTTTTTTGATTTGTTTGACTATAGATGTGTTATTTTTAAACCATTTAAAGTTTATGGTTAAAATATTAACATTTTGAATGCTAGTTTTAATCCGAATATTTATGTTATGTTTCAACCATTTCATATGAGGAATGTATTGGACTTAGTAAGTGACAGGTATATCCCAATATAGCTCATCGATGCATTGGTGGGTCCATGAGACAAACTAATGTCTTGGACAAGTCCTTGACAAAAGATTCTTTGAAGTCTTGTCATGAGGCCTTGACTATGTTGTTATGATGTCTATAATTATAGATTCCATCATTATAAAATTGGCTATTGATATTACATGTGATTATTAGACTTGTAGAATATCCATGTGAATAATTAAATAGAATTATTTGATTTATCATTGCCATATTATTATGAAGTTTATGTTTAAAGGGATTTTTTATCCTTATGCATTGCCTTAAATATTTATGCTTATTTAATATAGTTTTCGCTATATTGTTATCCTTGATGAGCATCTAAGCTCACCACTTTATTATGTTTTATTTTTCAAAGGATGTGAAGAATTATTTTACGATTAAACTAAAAGAATAGATTAATGAATATAATAGTGTTCAAAGGGGACACAATTTTTTCATGATGTAATTTAGAAATTATGTATGTATCTAGTACTTCCAAAGATACTAAACTGAGTAGTCTTTAAGGACATGATTCCTTATATCATACCAAATATATGTAATAATGAACCAACACTAGGGAACTTGGGTTGGGGTGTTACATTTGGTATCTGAGGAAGTTTAGTATAAACCTTCGAAGTAATATTTAAAAAAACTCTGATTAGATAACAGTACCCTAAGATAAACTTTGAGGATTAGTATAGAAGAACTTCTTAGAATTTTGGTAATGTATGGATTTTGTGTATTTTCCCAGAGAAACATCCATGTCTTGATACGATCAGGTATAAGAGGATCTGGAATAGATGTAACTAGGAGTGAAAACTCTGAGAAGGAGTTTCAGGCTTGACCCAGGTTATCCTGGTACACGACAATGGGCCATGCTGCGCTCTTGGTTGCGACACTCCTAAGGGATATGCTCAGGATAATTAAAATTTTCATTACAAACCATTATGAAGGATTTATGAGAAAATAAATTCTCATGGAAAACATTTTTTTATTATAAATTATATGCAAAAAGTATTAAATTTATGTTAGGTATTTTACTATTTTGGAATTATGTGTTGCGATTCAAAAACTAATCAAGTGTATGTTATTATTTAGAAATGGTGCCTAGTGGAAGTAATGAAAACCGTATCAATTCATGTAATACATGTAGGGATTAACTACATACTCTAGATAATTATAAAAGAGCTGGTGACGCTATAGATTTTGAGTGCAGTGGAAGCGTGTTTGCGGGTGTACCCAAATTTAATTTCTTCCATTAACGACGTTTAATCCGAGATCTGTCATGATAATAATACTCCAGATCACCAGAATATAATGAAAAATTTAATAAAATATGGGGGTCCGGAAACCATATAGAGGATCATCATATGTTGGTTATAATTAATTTAATTAAAAAACATGAATTACCTTGACGGAATTCTCTCTCCGTTGATGTTTTCTGGTCACGATCCGATGTGATCCGTCGATACGTTGTATAATCCAAGTGTAGGATTCCTCTAGCAGCGATCCACATGTGCTCCATGGATCTATGGATGTCTCCATAGGGATATCTGGGTGCTAGCGTAGAAGGACCTTCACTTGCGATGTCCTCCTTCGATCACCTTGATCCCATGGAAAAGGATTTCTCTTTCGTAGCTTGTTTGAATTCTTGGATGAAAATAATTCTCTCTTGGATTGAGATCTTTCTCTAGATCCTTTGTGTATAACCCCCAAAAATTTATTGGATACTGATAATTATATAATTTTGATTTTAGTCACTATAAATAATAAAATGAATTAATTACCCAAAAGCATTTATTCATTTCACTTAATTCTTAGCAATACCCCATGTCTAGTATAACCGTTGACTATTATTATTACTTGACATGTGCCCAGTGAATTACACCTAATATTATTTAATTAAATAAATAATATTATTTCTCATAAATTCTCTAAAAAATACACAGTGTGTATATTAATATACATGGTGTGTAAATTTGTCTTTTCTATTCTTTTTATTTCCTCCATCACATTTATTAGACCTTGAATAATGGATATTTATTTCTAAAATAAATATCACTATATTATTCACTAAAAAATATATTATTTCACCAGCAATATATTCTCTCAAATAACTAGTGTCAAAATAAATATGATCATGCATCCTTAAATAATTATTAAACCATAATCTGAAATAATCATTATTCAACTAATTAAATTAATATTTAACTGAGATACTTAGACACACTTAGTGTGTGCCCCTCTAGGACTATTTCTCAGTGTAATTATGCGGATCCTTCCTAAATTCCAAGGTTTGCGTCTAGAAACCCACCAAGGAACCCGTAGAAAAAGATGTTAATACTGCAATGACATGTCACCTCCTATGAACACTTACCGTGTAATGTAATCCCTTTGTCTTGATATCTCGAATCAAGCAGGTTACATGATAGTGCCATCAACCCATGTAATTTATTATTCATTCTTTGACTTTCCGGAATTGAACTTTCTCATTCCTTACCATGGCCATGGATTTATTTAGGCTATATCAATTCCATCAAATGGCCTGAGATATATACTTCTATTATGGAACAGAAGGGAAAAATCCTTTCTTGCGTTATCTATTAATTCAGTATTACTCGTAGTGCACCCAACATATCATACCTTGCTATGAACAGTGTCTCATCACAGTTTTCATAAATACATCTAAGTGTGCGAGTTGTAATACCCATTAATAATAATCTTAAAGTATAAGGTCCAATACACATGTCTGTAGAAAGGAACGTCCAATGACACTATGAAATGTTGATTTCTTACAGGTGGGTCTTGTTCACATAATATCCTCATAGATATTACCAAGGGTTCACACCAGGAGAAGGTGCCTCAATTTATTATGAGTCCTCACCCCTTATAGCCTGTATTATTTGTTTCCCTAAAATAACATCATCCGATCATAGAACATATATTCAAGAGCAATGTTATGGAACTTCTAGGTTCTCATCATAGTAGGGATCGACTATGAACCTTTAATGAAACAGTTATCCATAGAACATTATCACATGAATTGTTATGTAGAAGAACAAACAAGATGTGATAATTTATTTATTAACAAATAAAGTAAAAAGTAGATGGTTTTATGCCCCCAACCCCAAAATACTCCCAGTTGTACTAGATCCAACTGCTAACAAAAATTAACCCGCTAGATCTCACATGATATTCATGCTTCTTCTGAGATAGGCCTTTAGTCAAGGGGTTTTCCACGTTCTCTTTTATGGACACCCTGCTCATTGTAACTTCACCCCTTTGATAGAAATACCTCAAGAGGTGATACTTTCATAGTATGTGCTTTGTCTGTTAATGTGACCTTTGTTCTTTTAAAAGATCCACTGCTGTGGTATTATCAGAATATAATGTGATAGGATATTTATTGGAAGGCAACACATCAAGAACATGGACAAAGTTCTGAATCTAGATGGCTTCCTTGGATACATCAAAAGCCATAATAAATTCAGACTCCACTATAGAACCGACAATAACTAGTTGCTTTGAACTCTTCCAGATCACAACTCCACCCTTGAAATAGAAAGCATATCTAGATTGAGACTTCAAATCGTTCTGATATGTATAAAAGCCAAAATCAGTATACCCTCCGATGAGAGGCTCCTCATCTTCTCCATACACCAGGAACATATCCTTAGTTCTTCTCAGATACTTAAGGATTTTCTTAATAGTAGTCCAATGATGTTCTCCTAGATCTTCTTGATATCTTTATACCATTCTTAGTGCATAGGAAATATCAATCCTGGTACATAACTTGGCATACATGATGGATCCTATAGCCTAAGCCTATGGGATCGTACTCATTCTATATATATTTTGTTGTTTATGAGGACACATTTTCATAGAAAGATGTAGGCCATGTGACACTGGAACCAATCCTCTCATGGATTGTTCCATACTAAATCTCTTTAGTATCTAGTCATTGTATTTACCCTGACTTAGTCCAAGCATGTAACACCCCAACCCTAGTTTCCTAGAGTCAGTGCATTATTAAATAACATTGGCATGATCACAAGG
This sequence comes from Viscum album, assembly GCA_963277665.1. Classification (NCBI taxonomy): domain Eukaryota; kingdom Viridiplantae; phylum Streptophyta; class Magnoliopsida; order Santalales; family Viscaceae; genus Viscum; species Viscum album. The sequence continues at coordinate 878,238,098 of OY728165.1, read as the reverse complement.
AAATCATGTCTCAAAATTCCGATCAGTTTAGTATTATTAGTAACAAGATTCATACATAAGTTAATCTTTACAACTTCAAGAGAAATACAACATGAATATATTTAATTAGAAATATCCAAGCCTCCTAGATTATGACTGAAAGTCACTCATAACTAACTTCTTCATATCCTGGTAAAATTGAACATAAGAAAGGGGTGAGCTCAAACGCTCAGTAAGGGTATGAAATACAGTGGAAGATGACATAAATATTAAACATGATGAATAATTGAAACCACATGCCTTTACCAATAATAAACATGAATAATTTTATGGCAGGAAAATGAGCTGAGTAAATAATGCCATAATAAAACATAATCATGTGTATTCTACTAGATGAATGACCCCATGAACCATCAAAATTATATTCATGATGGGGGAATGTATAATACCGGACATTCAGAAACATTATGTCAAGGCCTTGACCAAGACGTCTAAAAATGATTACGGCCTCGGCCAAAACCATATATCAATATTGGGAAAGGGCCTCAACAAATTCCACATATAGTTGTCCATTAGACCTACCGATGCATCAAGGAGCTATAGCAGGTTCCACCCATCACTTACTAAGTCCAATACATTCCTCATATGAAAAAGTTTAAACATATCATAAACATCCGTATTAAAACTAGCATATGAAATGTCAATACTTTAACCATAAACCATGAATGGTATAAAAATAGAACATCCATAGTCGAACATATCAAAAAACGAGCAATAAAATATGGATGTTTTGTATCATAATAAATCAACTTCAAATAAACATAATATCCATTAAAAGATGCTGACATAGATGAAATCAAAAACCTTTTTAGAGAAATATATCTTTCTATTTTGAGATAATTTAAGAGTAACATAATTATAATGAAATAATTTATTTTGAAAATATTCATTTAAGATTTTAAGGGAAGCTTTGAAGATGTTATAATGGCGGAAAATAGCTGCACCCACCGTGTAAGTTAAAAAACATTCTTACCTTAAATTTATTGAAAAGGTTAAAAAGGTCCCTCTTTTGAAAATGATGGAAAGATTCCTTTATAAAAATATTATAAAAAGTCAAAAAAGGGTATAAATGACTATAACCCATAGTCTATAATATAGTAAGAATGATTTGAAATACATTTTTAAGAAACATGGATGTGGATGATAAAGATGTCCTAGTAGATACTTACGTAAAAACAACCTCGAATAATAAAGAGATTGTGAAATTAACCATTACCTTGTACTTTTCCTTGGTCTAGGATAGGTTAACATCTTGTATAATGGTGAAATAATTGTTATTAAATTATACAATAATCATATACATTAATATTATATCATATATGATCTTTTAAAATTACTTTGTTTAAAATATCTTAGTATTATTGTTGTTTCGAGTGTTAACATATTTGTTTTCATTTATATTAGTTGTTATGTTAGTAATATTTGTTATGTATGGGATGTATCTTATTCATATCCAGAGTTATATCTACTATTTATACATTATGTTTAATCATTAAATGAAAATTGGTCTTGAATGGATACAGTGGGGAATGAATCTCATCGCGTTCGTGGAGACGGTAATCTGTATGTACGCACGAGTGACAATATCATTCTTTTGATATTTAAATAATATATAATTGCATGGTATATCATATATACTGATTCATTATAATTTTATATTTAGTATTTACATGAATTACACATCATTATTATTACCATCCAAATAATAAGGTATTGAATAACAATTACACCACGACGTGGAGACGACAACCGTACGTACGCACGTATGGTGACATGTCATTAAAAGGTTGGATAGAATTATGAATATGGATGTTCCATATTTATAATTACATCATAGTATGTAGAATATACTGGAGTTATTATTTTAGAATGGAAATAACAAAGAAAGAAGAAGTGTAAGAAGAAAAGAACTTGAAAGAGGCTGGTGAAATTATTATCTCTTCTTCGGGCTCTTCCTATTGACTTGATCAAAAGGGATCCTTAAGTTGGCTGTATGAATAAATTAAGGCCTCTAGGTTGTCTTGAGGGATGTTTAGAGGATATTTGGGTAGATTGTGGCCGAACCAAATGGATTTGAAGGTGTGAATTAGAGATAAGGGGGAGTGCCCTTTTATAAGAGGGGTGAGGGGCACCTTAGGAAAAGCTATAAATATTATTTTATAATAAATTCATTTTCAGATTCTAATGGATTAAAAATATATTATTTAAAGGATATGGTGGGGATGGGTCAAAAACCACTTATCCAAGAGGTTTTTTATAGGTTTGGGTCACTATACTAACTTTATCTTTTAGATTTAACTCTTAGTTAAATAGTTTGACATTTACCATGTATCTTTGTATTTTTATATTATATGGTTAATAAACATACCATACACATCCATACGAACCCCAAGTGGTGCCTCAATTAAAAAACTATCATTATAAATTTACTTTGGCTGAACCTTAAATTTTTAGAAATAGAATATCAATTAATAATATCATATTGGTTTTAAAAACTCTTTTATGTCAATTTTGACACTATTTGGTATTTTTTTTGCTAAATTCATAAAAGAATTATTAATTTGAATAAAATTCATCTAACCAACCCTAATATGTCATAGTAACCTAGAAAATTAGTGGAATTCCTAAAAAGTCTCAAATTACATTTATATGGATATTTATAATATCAATTATTTCAATATATCATTAATTAGGTAATTACTACATCACAATTGTGTCATAAATAAATTAAATTATTTAATGTCTAAAAATTATAAATAAAATACCATTATGTAGGAAATCTTCTTAAATTTCAAATTAAAATTTATAATCTAATTTATCTTATGTATAACCCTATATTAAAAAAATTTAGTTATTACACTTTGATTTTATCTCTTTTAACTCTTCTTCGAATTAAATAATAATAAATTTCCTAATCTAATCCATGTGGACCAAAGAGGTTCATATTTTATTCCTAAGGTCGTTTTTGGTCGAATTATACTTATCCAATAGAATTAGTACATGTGTTATGTTAATAATAATATCATTTTTACCCTTAATTACCCTATTTACTTTTAACCATGGTAAATAAAAGTAAAAAGTTACTATTCCCCCAAAATTATTTTTATCTTATTGAACCACATTTTACTCCTTGATATTAACTGTGTCTCTTGTATTTTTAAAAATCCACTTGCAGAAGTGGTAAAATTATATATTATGTGAATTTGAAAATTCTCATAAGAGGTGGGTAAAAGACAGTGAAACGTTCAATAAAATTTTTATATATCTAAAATTATTATAAACTAACTCCAAATAAATACATTGAACATATATAAGTATTATGTATCTATTTTTACCTAAAATAAATTTAAATAAAATAAATAATTATTTAGATAAAAATTCAGTTTTAAACTATAACTCAGTGTTTTCACTATTCATCAACAATTGAAAGTTTTCAGAAAAATACAAAAAATTCACACTATGTTAATTTCGATATTCAAAATCCAAAAATGAAGTCCATTTTGAAAGAAAAAATTTATAAAATTTCAAAAAGTGGGTATTATTATTCATAATAGCTATTTTGATTGGTTGTGGTGTGTGTTAGAACATAAAGTTGCGTACAATACACGCTACTGTATTATTCAAAGAGAATCATATTGTGGAATCTTGAGGTGTTACATTCTCCCCTCCGTAAAATAATTTTTTCCTCGACATTTCTAGAATACTACCACATGAAAAGACTTGGGTGGTTCTTCATCATAAGTTCCTCATGTTCCCACATTGCCTCTTCCATCTTATGGTTTCTCCATAGATATTTTACGAGACGAGTCATCTAGTTTCTTAGAACTTGCTCTCTTATATAAAGAACCTTGACAGGATCTTTGCAATAAGACAGATTGGGTTCCAGTTCTAATTCACCTAGGTGAGTACATGTGTTGGGTCAGACATGTATTTTCTCAACTGTGATACGTGGAACACATCGTGAACTTTGGAGAGATTTGGCGGCATTTCCAAATGATAATCTACAACCCCAATTCTTTCTAGAATTTCAAAAGGTCTGATGTACCTAGGACTCAATTTTCTCTTCTTACCGTAACGTATAACACCCTTCTATAGATATACCTTCAAGAAAACATGATATCCTACCTAAAATTCCAAATCCTTCCTTCGGTTATCATCATTGCTCTTCTTCCTACTTTGAGCTACTTTGATGTGGTTTTGGATTACCATCACATTTTCCATTGTTTCCTCCACCAGTTCTAGTCCTATGAGTTTTCTTTCACCAACATCATCCCAACAGGTTGGTGTGAGACATCTCTTTTCATATAACACTTCATATAGTGTCATCTTAATACTCAAATGGAAGGTATTGTTATAAGAAAATTCTACCAGAGGTAAATATTGATCCCACATACCCTGAAAGTCATGTTAGAAAGATCTCAACATTTCTTCTATGGTTTGAATAGTTCGTTCTGATTGTCCATCAATTTGGGGTGGTAGGTAGTGCTCAAATGAAGTTTAGTATCCAGGGATTTCTGAAGACTTTTCCAATATCCTGATGTAAAACGTGGATCATGATCAGAAACAGCCTATAATGGTACTCCATGAAGTTTAACAACTTCATTAATATATAGTCTTTCAAATATTTCATGTGGTAAATCTTTTCTTATAGCAAGAAAATGTGCTAACATGGTAAGACGATCAAAAATGACCCAAATTGCATCGTTCCTTCAAGGAGTCTTTGGTTGTCCCATGACAAAGTCCATTGTAATATTATCCCATTTCCACTCAGGTATGGAAAGAGGTTTCATGACTCTTCCTGGCTGTTGTCTTCCAGCTTTCACTTGTTGAAAAACCATACATCATGACACAAAATAAAAAATCTCCCTCTTCATGTTGTCCCACCAAAAATGTTCCTTCAAATCTCTATACATTTTGGTGCTCCTGGGTTGTATATAGAAATTGGAACTATGAGCATCATCCAACAATACCCTTTTTATATCAGGTATATCAGGAAAACAAAGTCTCTTCCCAAACATCAAAATTCCATCTTCATACACAAAGTCACTCAATCTCCCTTCATTCACAGATTGAATATTCTTTTGAAACTCTTCAACACTGTTCTGACAACACTTTATCCATTCTAGTAAATATGGTTTGGCAACCATTTGAAAAAGCATTGATGTTTCACCTTCCATGGATATTCCCATATTCATCTTTACTAGATCCATGTATATAGGATCTTTTTCAAATCTTATCTTGTTCAAAACTCCATGATCTTTTCTACTCAAAGTATCCACCACCTTATTTTCCTTCCCCGGGTGGTAGTGTATAGTGCAATCATAAACCTTGAGTAGTTCAATCCATCACCTTTTCTGCATATTTAGTTCTTTTTGTGAGAAAATATACTTCAAAATATTGTGATCAGTATATATATCACATTTTTCACCATAGAGATATTGTCTCCATATCTTCAAAGCAAATATTACAGATTCTAACTCATGATCATGAGTAGGAGAGTATTTCTCATGAATTTTTAGTTGTCTTGATGCATAGGCAATAACCATATCATTCTGCATAAAGACACAACCAAGTCCTTTCTTTGAAGAATCACTATAAATAACAAAACCATCATTCCCCGATGGTAGAGTCAATATAAGAGCATTGAATAATATTTTCTTTAGTTCTGCAAAACATTCTTCACACTCTTTTGTCCAAACAAATTTAACCCCTTTACGTGTGAACTTGGTTAATGGGTTATCCAACCTGGAAACATTCTGGATGAAAAATCGATAATAACATGCTAAACCAACAAAACAGCATACCTCATTTATACTCATTGGTGGTGGACATTCATGGATTGATCTTGTCTTAGAAGGATCAACAAAGATTCCGTCCTTAGAGACAATATGGCCATGAAAATAAATCTTCTGAAGCCAGAATTCACACTTGATAAAATCCCCATATAATTCATGTATTCTCAGAGTCTTCAAGACAATGCGCAAGTGATTTTCATGATCTTCGTAGATTTTGGAGTATACCAAGATATCATCAATAAATACCACTAAAAGTCATCAAGATATTACTTGAAAACTCTATTCATTAGATCCATGAAAACAGAGGGTGCATTATTCAGCCCAAAAGGCATTACTGTAAACTTGTATTTCCAGTACCTGGTTCGAAATGCTGTCTTTGGAATGTTTTCCTTGTTCACACACAAATGAAGGTATCCAGATTGAAGGTGAATCTTTGAAAAGTATTGAGATCCATAAAGTTAGTTGAATAAATCATCAATAAGAGGTAGGGGATACTTTTTCTTTATCGTTACATCATTGATCTCCCTATAGTCAATTCACAACCTCATAGATCATTTATTATTCTTAACAAAAAGTATAGGGGCTCCCTATGGAGAAACACTAGGGAGAATAAATCCCTTATTACTCAATTCTTCTAGTTGTTTCTTTAATTACACTAATTCCACAGTGGCCATTCTATAAGGGGTCTTCAATATAAGCCTTGAACTAGGAATTAAATCAATGGAAAACTCAATTTCTCATTCTGGAGGATGTCTAGGTAAATATTCTGGAAACACATAAACATATTATTTCAAAATAGGTACATCATATATTTTAACATTCCATTCCTCACCCATTGTTATTTCATTCCCTTCCTCCCCAATAATTGAATTTAGCTGAGCTACTGGGGGTGGTTCTAGATAAGAATTAGGTTTTGATGATTCTGCTCTAAAGATAAGGTGTTCTTTATCATCGTCATCAAAAATTGTAAGCTCCTTCTTCTTACAATAGATTTTTTCATCCTGGTCCAAAATCCAATCCATACCGAGGATTATATCCAATTCAATCATGGGTTTGACGATGAGATCAGCAGATAAAGAACATTTATATGCTCTAATGGGGACTAATTCACAAAACATTGTTGCGATGAAACTTCCCTTAGGAGTTTTTACTAACAACTCCCTTGTTATATCAAATTGGAAATATCTAATTTTCTTAGAAAACTAGGAATATATGAAACAATGTGATGATCCAGAATCAAATAAAGAATTTTCTAAACTTGAGGAAACCATTAAATTACCTGCCATCACGTCTTTCAGGGCTTCAAACTCATCAGTAGTGATCGCATAAGCATGGACTTGATCCCTTGGAATTTTCTGAGGTATGTTTCCCTGATACTTAGGACATTCATTTTCTTAATGTCCCATCTCACTGCAATTGTAGCATTAAACATTGGTAGCATCTTCCTTTCCCTTACAATCACCAGCTATATGGATTTTCTGTCCACATTTGTAGAATAATCCTTTTCCTTTTAGACAGGAACCATGGTTCTTCCTTCCACAATTATCAAAGGGAGGAAATTCAATTATTCCCTTCTACCATATTTCCTTATTTCCTTTCCAAGATTGTTCATCAGATATCTTCTTCTCTTGCTTTGATTTAAATTCATAAGACTTAGAGAATTTCTTTTCTATCTTGATAGCACACGAGACAATATCTTCGTATGATGAGAAGGATTGTGATACTAATGCTCGATAGAGAAATGGTTTTAACCCATCAAAGAAATGATCAATATTACTTCTTGGGTTATGTATATAATCTGCAACATGCCTCTCTAACCTTGTCAAGTTAGCCTCATACTTTGTGACATTCTCATCCTCCTTTTTCCTCAGACTTAGAAATTGTCTTTACATATCTGCTCGATGGTCACAAGGAAAGTATTTTTCTAAGAAAATCTCTTTAAACATCCTCCATTCCATATTTTACACTTTATCATCTTCCTTTGTGTTTTGAATCAATGACCATTATTGGTCAGCATCTCCAGTTTGTCGGTAAACTGCCATGACAACTTTTTCTCTTTCACTACTCCCCAAGGTATGAAATATTTTCTCTACATAATTTATCCATTTCTCAAATACTAATAGATTTTTACTCCCATTTAATGTCGCTGGTTGTTGCCTCATGAAGTGATCTAACATTGATCCTCCATGCGGTAGATCAGGGTGCTCCAAACTGGAAAGGTTATTATTCATAACCTGAGTGAGTTGTCTCAGTATGGAGATAAGCTGGTCAGCACTAGTTGTATCTCCAGCTCCACTATACTTATCTTGAATAGGAGGGAAATCCTTACATGAAGTGCGTGCATTGATACAGTTTTCATTCCTTCCACTAGGCTCCATTTCAAAACAATGTCATACACTAGATTAGTTTATGAATCACAATACATAAATCCAAACATGTAAAACACTTAACATAAATTGAACAGTTTTTGGATATAATCCATAATCATAAAATTTTTTTCCTTGAGAAAGTATATACTCATATACCCTTCATAATGGGTTTTAAAGAAAATGAGAATTATCCTAAGCATATCCTTTGGGAGTGTCGTAACCAAGAGTGCAGTAAGGCCCGTTGTCATGCACCGGTTCCAGTTCGAGTCTAGCTCAAAGTGGTGTCTTCAGGTTTTACCCTTACGTACATCTATTCCAGTGCTGCCTCCACCTTCTCATATCCAAACAGAGATGTATTGTTTGGAAAACTCACAAAATCTCTACAATACCAATATTCTAGGAAGTTCTTCTATACTAATCCTCAAAGTCTATCTTAGGGCTATGTGCTCTAATCAGAGTTTATCTAAATCTAGTTTCCAAGGTTTGTACTAAACTTACTCTGATACCAACTATAACGCCCCGAACCTAGTTACCTCGAGTCAGTGAATTATTACATTACATTGGCATGATCACAAGGAAATAATGTCTTGAAAGTCTGATCAGTTTAGTATTATTGGAAACAAGATTCATACATACTTTCAACTTTACAACTAGAAGAGAAATAAAAGACGAATATATTTAATTGAAAACATCCAAGACTCCTAGATTATTCCCACAAGTCACTCATAACTAACTTCTTCATATCTTGGTAAAATGAAACATAAGAAAGGGGTGAGCTCAAATTCTCAGTAAGGGTAAGAAATACAGTAGAAGATAACATAAATATTAAGAAAGGTGAATAATTGAAACCACATGCCTTTAGCAATAATAAACATGAATACTTTTATGGAAGAAATATGATCTAAGTAAATAATTCAATAATAAAACATAATCATGGGTATTATACTAGAAAAATGACCACATGAAACATCAATATTATTTTCATAATTAGGGAATGTATAATGTCAGACATTCTGAAACATTTTTTCAAGGCCTTGGCCAAGACGTCTAAAAATGATTAAGGCCTTGTCCAAAACCATATATCTAAATTGGAAAAGGGCCTTAGCCAATTCCATGTCTAGTTGTCTCAAGAGACCTATCGATACATCGAGGAGCTATAGCAGGCTCCACCCGCCACTTACTAAGTCCAATACATTCCTCATATGAAATAGTTTAAACATATCATAAACATCCACATTAAAAATAGAATACTAAATGTCAATAATTTAAATATAAACCATGAATGGTATAAAAATAGCACATCCATAATCAAACATATCACAAAACCTTCAATACAATATGGAAGTTTTGTTTCATAATAATTCAAATTCAAATAAACTTGAAATCCATCAAAGCATGTTGACATAGATGAAATCAAAACCCTTTTTACAGAAATATCTCTTTCTATTTTGAAATAATTTAAGAGTCACATAATTACAATGAAAACATTAATTTTTAAAATATTCTTATAAGATTTTAAGGAAAGCTTTGATGATATCATAACGGTGGAAAATAGCTGCACCTGTTGTATAAGTTAAAAAAACATTCTTGCCTTAAATTTTCCTAAAAGGATAAAAATGACCTTTTTTGGAAAACCATGGAAGGATTCCAATATAAAAATTTTATAAAAATTAAAACAAGGGTATAAATGACTTTAACCAACAGTCTATAATAATTTAATAATCTTTTGAAATACATTTTTAAGAAACATGAATGTGGATGATAAAGAGGTCCCAGTAGATACGTAAAAACAACCTTGGATAATAAAGAGATTATGAAATTATCCCTTACCTTGTAGTTTTCCTTGGTCATGTATAGGTTATCCTCTTTTATAATGGTGAAATAATTGTTATTAAAATATTGAATAATCATATACATTAATATGATATCATATATGATCTTTTAACATTTCTTTGTTAATAATATCTTTGTATTATTGTTATTTCAGGTGTTAACAGATTCACTTTCCTTTATGTTCTTTGCTAAGTGAGTCATATTTGTTATGGATGGGATGTAACTTATTCATATACATAATGGTATAAAGTCTTTAAACATTATTTTTAATCATCAAATGAAAATTACTCTTGAATGGATATTATGGGGAATGAATCTCATCGCGTTCGTGGAGAAGGTAATCTGTATGTATGCATGAGTGACAATATCTTTTTTTTGATATTAAAATAATATATAATTGGATGGTATTTTCTATATATATAATAACTATCATGTTATATTTATTATTTACATGAATTACACATCATTATTATACCCATCCAAATAATAAGGTGTTGAATAACAATTACCCCACGACGTGGAGACGGTAATCCGTACATACACACGTATGGTGACATGTCATTCAAATGATGGATAAAATGATTAATATGGATGTAACATATTTATAATAACATCACACTATATAGAATATACTAGATTTATTATTTTACAATGTAAATAACAAATAATGAATAAGTGGAAGAAGAAAATAACATTAACGAGGGCGGTGAAATTATTACCTCTTATTCGGGTTCTTATTTTTGATTTGATCAAAAGGGCTCCTTATGTTGGCTTTATTACTAATGGAGGGCCTCTAGGATGTAGTGAGGGAAGTTTAGAGGATATTTGGGCAAAGTTTGTCCAAACCAAATTTCTTTGAAGGCGTGAATTAGAGAGAAGGGGAAGTTTCCTTTTATAATAGGGGTGAGGGGAACCTTAGGAAAAGATAGAAATATTATTTTATAATAAAATCATTTTTGGTTTCTAATGGCTCCAAAATGGATTATTTAAAATCTAAGGTGGGGATGGATCAAAAACCACTCAACCAATAGGTTTTAGACTGGTTTGGGTCACTATATTAACATTATTTTTTAGATTTAACTCTTAGTTAAATAGTTTGGCATTTACCATATCTCTTTGTATTTTTATATTATATGGTTAATAAATATACTATATTCCTCAAAGCCAACCCCAATTGGTTCATTAATGATACACCTATAATTATATCAGTCCTTTGGCCGATCCATATATTTTTAGGAATAGAATATCAATTAATAATATAATATTGGTTTTTAAAACCCTTTTATGTCAATTTTGAAACTATTTGGTATTTTTTTTATAAATTCATTACAGCATTATTACTTTGAAAAAAATTCATATAACCAACACTAAAATTTCATATTAACCAATAAAATTAGTGGAATTCAAAAAAGACTCAAATTACATTTATTTGGATATTTATTATATCAATTATTTTAATATTTCATTAATTAGGTAATTACTGCATCACCATTGTGTCATAAATAAATTAAATTATTTTATGTATAAAAAATATAAATAAAATACCATTATGGAGGAAATATTTGTATCTTTATAATTAATATTTATAATTGAATTTATCTTATGTATATCTCTATATTAAAAATGTTTTAGTTATTAAACTTTGATTTTATCTCTTTTAACTCTTCTTTCAATTAATTAATAATAAATGTCCTATTATAATCCAAGTGGACCAAATAGACTCATATTTTTATTCATAATGTTGTTTTTGGTCAAATTATACTTATCCAATAGAATTAGGACATGTGTTAGGGTAATAATAATATCAATTTTACCCTTAATTGCCTTATTTACTTTTAACCGTGGTAAATAAAAGTAAAAAAGTTACTATTCAACAAAAATTATTTTTATATTATTTTACTCCTTGATATTTTCCATGTCTCTCGGATTTTTGAAATTCTACTCACAGAAGATGTAAAATTATGTTTTATGTGAATTTTCAAATTCTCCTAGGATGTGGGTAAAAGACAGTGAAAGTTAAAGAAAGTTTTTATATATCTAAAGTTATTATAAACTAAATAAAATGAGTTACATTAAACTTATATATGTATTATGTATCTATTTTGACTAAATATAAATTTAAATAAACTAAATTATTATTTAAATAAAAATTCAGTTTTAAACAATAACTAAGTGTTTTCACTATTAATCAAAATTGAAAGTTTTCAGAAAAATACCAAAAAATCACCCTAAGCTAATTTCGATATTCCAAATCCAAAAATGAAGTCCATTTTGAATGATGAAATTTATAAAATTTCAAAATGTTGGTATTACTATTCAAAACAACTAGTTTGATTGGTTGTGGTGTGTGTTAGAACTCAAAGCTGTGTACAATACACGCTACTGTATTATTTAAACAGAAGTTTACCATGGAATCTTGGGGTGTTACATTCTCCCCCCTTCAAATAATTTCATCCTCAACATTTCTATAATACTATTTCATGAAAATAATTGGGTGGTTCTTCATCATAAGTTCCTCGGGTTCCCACGTTTCCTCTTCTATCTTATGGTTTCTCTATAGAACTTTTCCCAGATGATTCGTCTAGTTTCTCAGCACTTTCTCTCTTGTATTAAGAACCTTGATGGGCTCTTCGCAATAAGATAGGTCGGGTTCCAGTTCTAATTCCTCATAGGTGAGTACATACGTTGGGTCAGGCATGTATTTTTTCAACAGTGATACATAGAACACATCATGAACTTTGGAGAGATTTGGTAGCATTGCTAAACGATAATCTACAGCCCCAATTCTTTCTAGAATTTCGAAAGGTCCGATATACCTAGGACTCAATTTTCCCGTCTTACCAAAATGTATAACACCCTTCCATGTAAACACCTTCAAGAAAAGATGATATACTACCTGAAATTCCAAATCCTTCATTTTTTTATCAGCATAGATCTTCTACCTAATCTGAGCTGCTTTGATGTAGTTTTGGATTACCTTCACCTTTTCCATCATTTCCTCTAACAGTTCTGGGCCTATGAATTTTCTTCCACCAATATCATCCCAACAGGTTTATGTGTGACATATCTTTTCTTATAACGCTTCAAATGGTGCCATCTGAATACTTGAATGGGAGCTATTGTTATAGGAAAATTATACTAGAGGTAAATATTGATCCCACATAACTTGAAATTCAAGTGAGAAAGATCTCAACATGTCTTCTAAGGTTTTAGTAGTACATTCTGATTGTGCATCAGTTTGGGGGTGGTAGGCAGTGCTCAAATGAAGTTCAGTATCCAGGGATTTCTAAAGTCTTTTCCAGAATATTTATATTAAACATGGATCATGATCAGAAATAATCGATAGTGGTATTCCATGAAGTCAAACAACATCATTAATATATAGTCTTTCCAATTGTTCAAGTGTTAAATCTTCTCTTATAGCAAGAAAATGAGTTGAATTCATAAGACGATCAACAAAGACCCAAATTGCATCGTTACTTCGAGGAGTCTTTGGTAGTCCCATGACAGAGTTCATTGTAATATTATCCCATTTCCACTCAGGTATGGAAAGAGGTTTCATGAGTCCTCCAAGCTGTTGTCTTCCAGATTTCACTTGCTGACAAACCATACATCTTGACACAAAATCAGAAATCTCCATCTTCATGTTGTCCCATCAAAAATGCTCCTTCAAATATCTATTCATTTTGGTTCTCCCAAGATGTACAGAGAAATCGGAACTATGAGCATCATCCAACCATTCCATTTTTAGATCAGGTATATCGGGAACACAAAGTCTTTTCCCAAACTTCTAAATTCCATCTTCATACAAAAAGTCACTAAATCTCCCATCATTCATAGCTTTAATATTTTTTTGAAACTCTTCATCACCGGTATGATAAACCTTTATCCTTTCTAGTAAATATGGTTTGGAAACCATTTGAAAAATAATTAATGTTTCACCTTCCATGGTTATTCACATATCCATCTTTACTAGATCCATGTATATAGGATCCTTTTCAACTCTCGTGTTGTTCAAATCTCTATGATTCTTTCTACTCACAGCATATTCCACCTTATTTTCCTTCCCCGAGTGGTAGTGTATAGTGAAATCATAATCCTTTAGTAGTTCAAGCCATCACTTTTTCAACATATTGAGTTCTTTCTGTGAGAAAATATACTTCAAACTCTTGTGATCAATATATATCTTACATTTTTCACCATAGAGATAGTGTCTCTATATCTTCAAAGCAAAGATTACAGCTACTAACTAAAGATCATGAGTACGATAGTTTTGCTCATGATTTTTTAGCTGTCATGATGCACAAGAAATAACCCTATCATTCTGCATAAGGACATAACCAAGACCATTCTTTGAAGCATCACTATAAATAACAAACCCATCATTCCCCGATTATAGATTCAATATAAGAGCATTGACTAATATTTTATTAATTCATTCAAAACTTTCTTCACACTCTTTTTTCTAAACAAATTTAACCCCTTTATGTGTGATCTTTGTTAATGGGTTAGCCAAACTCACAAAATTCTGTATGAAACGTCGATAATAACCTGCTAAACAAATAAAACTATGTACCTGAGTTATAATAATTGGTGAGGTAAATTATTTTATTGCACTTGTATTATAAGGATCAACAGAGATTACATCCGTAGAGAAAATATAGTTGGGAAAAGAAATCTCCTAATTCTAGAATTCACACTTTCTAAACATCCCATATAATTCATGTATTCTTAGAGTCTTCAGGATAATGCACAAGTGATTTTCATGATCTTCGTTGCTTTTGGAATATACCAAGATATCATCAATAAATACCACTAAAAATTCATCAAGATATTCCTTAAAAACTCTATTCATTAGATCCATGAAAACAGATGGTGCATTAGATAGCCCAAAAGGCATTTTTGTAAAGTCGTAATGCCCATACCTGGTTTGAAATGCTGTCTTCGGAATGTCCACCTTCTTCACGCACAACTGATGGTATCCAGATCGAAGTTAAATCTTTGAAAAGTATTGAGCTCCATGAATTTGGTCAAATAAATCATCAATGCGAGGTAGGGGATACTTGTTCTTTATTGTTATAGCATTGATCTCCCTATAGTCAATGCACAATCTCATAGATCCATCTTTCTTCTTAACAAAAAGTACATGGTCTCCCCATAGAGAAACTCTTGGGTGAATAAATCCCTTATTACTCAATTCCTCTAGTTGTTTCTTTAATTTTACTAATTCCATAGTGGATATTATATAAGGGGTCTTTGATATGGGCCTTGAACCAGGAATTTAATCAATGGAAAACTCAATTTCTCATTCTAGAGGATTTCATGGTAAATCTTCTTGAAACACATCAACTTATTCTTTCACAATAGGTACATCATCTATTTGAACATTAATTTCCTCACCCACAGTTATTTCATTCTCTTCCTCCCCAATAATTGAATTCAGTTGAGCTACTGGGGGTGGTTCTAAATAAGAATCAGGTGGTGATGATTCTACTCTAAAGATAAGGTGTTCTTTATCATCGTCATCAAAAATTGTAACCACATTGTTTTTACAATAAATTTTTGCATCATGGTCTGAAATAAAATCCATACCGAGGATTATATCAAATTCAATCATGGTTATTATGATGAGATCAATAGATAAAGAACATTTATATGCTCAAAAGGGGAATGATTCACAAAACTTTGTTGCGATGATACTTCCCTTAGGAGTTTTGACTGACAACTCCCTTGTTAAATAAAATTGGAAATATATAATATTCCTAGAAAACTGGGAAGGTATGAAATAATGTGATGATCCAAAATCAACTAAAGAATTTTTAAACATGAGTGAACCATTAAATTACCTACCACCATGTCTTTCGAGGCTTCAAACTCCGCAGTAGTAACTGAGGATCAATGTTATACCGATTCATGAGGCAACAACCACCAACATTCAATGTAACTAAAAATCCACTTGTAACTCAGCAATTCATAAGTTCCATAGAGAAAAAAATTCATGCTTTGGGTATTAGCTAAAAGGAAAAAGTTTTCATATAATCTTATCACCTCATGGGAGATGCAGATCAATGGTTTTCATTAATTCAAAACACAAAGGAGGATGGAGAAGTAACAAATATAGAATGGAGGGAGTTTAAATAAATTTTCTTAGAAAAATACTTTCCTCGTGATCATGAAAGAGATTTGGAAAGAAAAATTATTAGACTGAGGAAAAATGAGGATGAGAATGTCACAGAGTATTGGGCTAACTTTATAAGGCTAGTAAGGCATGCATTAGATTATATACATAACCCAAGGAGTAAGATTGATTTATTCATTGATGGGTTAAAACCATTTCTCTGTTGATAGTTAGTCTCAAAATCCTTCTCATCATACAGAGATATTGTCTCATCTGCTATCAATATAGAAAATGAATTACCTAAGTCATACGACTTTAATTAAAAGCAAGAGAAGAAGAGATCTGCTGAAAACTCTGGAAATGGAAATAAGGGGAAGAAGAAGAAATTAGAATTTATATCCTGTAGTAAATATGGGAAGAAACACCCCAGTACATGCTTTAAGGGAATGGGAGTATGTTAAAAGTTTGGTGAAAAAGGCCACCAAGCTCATGATTGCAAGGGAAAGAAAGAGGTTGTCAATTTTGAATGCTACAATTGTAGAGAAATGGGGCATTATGCAAATTAATGACCTATATACCAAGGAAACATATGTTAGAAAAGGAAAAGGGATCAAGGCCAACCTTATGAGAGCACTAATACTGAGGTAGAATCTCTGAATGATGTGGTGGTAGGTAATTTAATGGTTCCCTCAAATTTAGCCAATTCTTTATTTGATTCTAGTTCATCTCATTATTTCATATCTTCCTATTTTTCTATGAAAATTTGATATTTCCAATTAGATTAAAAAGCAGACTTGTCAATCAAAACTCTTAATGGATTTATTATTGCAACAAAGTTTTGTGAATCAGTTCCCATTAGTGAATATAAACGTACATTATCTAGTGATATCATTGTCATACCCATTATAAAATTTTATATAATACTTGTTTTGGATTGGCTTTTGGACCATGATGCAAAAAGTTATTGTAAAAAGAAGGAGTTTACCATTTTTAATTATGATAATGAGTACCTTGTATTTAGAGTAGAAATTTCACCATCGGATTCTCATCTAGATCCACCCCTAGAAGCTCTACTAAATTCAATTATTGGGGAGGAAGAGAATAAAATAACTATGGGTGAGTAAAGAAATGTTCAAATAGAGGATGTACCTATTGTGCAATAATATGTTGATGTGTTTGCATAGGATTTACCTAGACATCCTCGAGATTGGGAAATTCAGTTTTCCATTGACTTAATTCCTAGTTCAACGCTCATATAGAAGACCCCTTATATAATGGACACTATGGAATTAGTGGAACTAAAGAAACAACTATAGGAATTGTGAAATTATGGGTTTATTCACCTTAGTGTTTCCCCATGTGGAGCCCCTGTTCATTTTTTAAGAAGAAAGATTGATCTATGAGGTTGTGCATTGACTATTGGGAGATCAATGCTATAACAATAAAGAACAAGTATCCCCTACCTCACATTGATGATTTATTCAATCAACTTCATGGATCTCAATATTTTCCAAATATTGGACTTTGATCTAGATATCATCAGTTGTGTATGAAGAAGGAAGACACTCTGAATATGGGATTTCGTACCAACTATGGGCACTACGAGTTTACAGTAATGCCTTTTAGACTGATTAATCACCCTCTATATTCATGGATCTATTGAAAAGATTTTTCAAGGAATATATTGATGACTTTGTAGTGGTATTTATTGATGATATCTTTGTTTACTTCAATAGATACAAAAATCCTGAAAATCACTTATGCACTATTCTGAAAACCCTGAGAAGAAATGAATTATAAGGAATAATTAGCAAGTGTGAATTCTGGATCCAGGAAATTTCTTTTCTTGGCCATATTTTCTCTAAGGATGGAATCACTAACGATCCTTCAAAGACGAAGGCAATCAAAGAATGTCCAGCACAGACAAGTATAACCGATGTACATAGTTTTATTTGTTTAAGAGGTCATTATTGGGGTTTCGTCCAGAATTTCTCCCTATTGGATAACCCATTAACCAAGCATACACATAAAGGGGCTAAATTTGTTTGGAAAAAAGAGTTTGAAGAATGTTTTGAAGAATTAAAGAAAATATTTTTCAGTGCCCTTATCTTGAATCTACCATTAGGGAATGATGGGTTTGTTAATTATAGTGGTGCTTCCATGAAAGGACTTGGTTGTGTCCTTATGCAGAATGATAGAGTTATTCCCAATGTATCATGACAACTAAAAATACATAAACAAAACTATCACTCTCATGATCTTGAGTTATCTGCTATAATCTTTTCTTTGAAGATATGGAGACACTATCTCTATGTAGACAAATGTGAGATATTTACCTATCATAAGATTTTTAAGTATATTTTCTCATATAAAGAACTCAAAATGAAGAAAAGACAATGTCTTGAACAAGTCAAAAACTATTATTTCACTATAAACTACCACCCAAGGAAGGAAAATAATGTGGAAGATGCATTGAGCAGAAACGATCATGGAGTACTGAACAAGATAAGAGTTGAAGGGGATCTTATTTTCAAGGATCTAATAAATATGGATATGGGAATAATCATGGAAGTTGAAACCTCAATACTTTTCTCAAATGGTTTCCAAACAATCTTTACTAGAAATAAAAAAATGTTCTCAGACTGATGATGATGAGTTTCAAAAAAAAATTTAAAGTTGTGAACAATGGGAGATTGATTGACTTCGTATGTGAAGATGAAATTTTAAAATTTGGGAAGAGACATTTCATTCCTGACATACCTGAACTAAAAAGTGATTTGTTTGATGATGCTCATAGCTCCAATTTCACTATACACCATATTAGCACTAATATGTATAGAGATTTGATGCAACATTTTTGGTGGGACAACATGAAGAGGTAGATTACTGATTATGTGTTAAGATGTATGGATGGTCAATAGCTGAAGGCTGGAAGAAAACATCCTAGAAGAGTCATGCAACCTCTTCTCATACCTTAGTGGAAATGGGATGATATTATGATGAACTTTGTCATGGGGATAACAAATACTTATAGAAGGAATGATGCAATATGGTTCATTGTAGATCATCTTACCAAGTCAACACATTTTCTTTCTATAAGAGAAGATTTACCACTTGAACGTTTATCAAGACTATATATTAATGAAGTTTTAAGACTTTATGGAGTACTGCTATCGATTTTTTCTAATCGTGATCCCCATTTTACTTTAAGATTCTGGAAAATCTTCAGAAGGCCCTGGATACTGAACATCGTCTGAGCACTGCCTACCACCATCAAACTAATGGACAATCAGAAAAAAATATTCAAACCTTATAAGAAATGTTGAGATCTTTCTCACTTGAAATTCAAGGTATGTGGGATCAATATTTACCTATCGTAGAATATTTTTACAATAATAGCTTCCATTCAAGTATTCAAATGGCACCATATAAAGCATTATATGGAAAGAGATGTCACACACAAACTTTTTGGGATGATTTTGGTGAAAGAAATATGGTAGGCCTAGAACTTGTTGAGGAAATAATGGAAAAGATAAATATTATCCACACCCACATCAAAGCAGCCCAAAGTAGGGAAAAGAGCTATGTCGATAACTGAGGGACGGATTTGTATTTTCAAGTAGGAGATCATGTTTTCTTGAAGGTATCTTCCTGGAAGGGTGTTATAAGATTTGGTAAGAAGGGAAAATTAAGTATTAGGTACATAAAACCTTTCAAAATTCTTGAACGAATTGGATTTGTAGCTTATTGTTTGGAAATGCCTTTAAGTCTCTTCAAAGTTCACGATGTGTTCCATGTATCACTGTTGAGAAAATACATGCCTTACCCAACTCATGTACTCAACTATGACGAAATAGAACTGGAACCCAACCTATCTATTATGAAGAGCCCATCAGAATTCATGATACTAGAGAACAAGTGTTGATAAACGGGACAACTCATCTGGTGAACTTTCTATGGAGAGACCAAAAGATTGAATAGGCAATGTGGGAACCTGAGAAACTTATGATAAAGAACCACATGAATATTTTTATGTAGTAATATTCTAGAGAATTCGAGGATGAAATAATTGTAAGGATGGAAAATGTAACACCCCAAGCTTCTATAGTACGCTTCTCTTTGAATAATACAATCGCTTGCGTTGTACACAACTTCGAGTTCTAACACACCACGACCAATCAAACTAGCCATTATGAATAGTAATACCCACTTTTTGAAATTTTATAAATTTTATTTTTCAAAATGGATTTCATTTTGGGATTCATAATTTCAAAATTATCTTAGCGTGAATTTTTGGTTTTTTTTGAAAACATTCAATTTTTGATGAATAGTGAAAAGCACTGCATTATTGTTTAAAACCAAATTTATATTTAAATAATTAGTTATTTTAGTTAAATTTACATTAGGTAAAAATAGATACATAATAACTATATATGATCAATGTAATTCATTGAATTCATTTTATAGTAATATTAGATATATAAAATTTTATTGAACTTCTTACCATCTTTTACCCACCTTATAGGCGCATTTACAAATTTGAATAAAAACAATTTTACCACTTCTTTGAATTAAATTTCAAAAATCCAAGAGTCACAGTGGACATCAGTAAGTAAAATGTGTTTCAATAAGATGAAAATAATTTTTTGTGAATAGTGATTTTTGACTTTTATTTACAACAGTTAAAAGAAAATTTAATGGTAAAAATGATATTATAATTACCCTAACACATGTACTAATTATATTAGATAAGTTTTTTTTGAAAAAAATAAACCTTAGATATAAAATATTATCCTTTTGGTCCACTTTAATTAGATTAGGACATTTATTATTATTTTATTTAAAGTAGAGTTAAAAGTGTTAAATTCTGTGTTTAATAACTAAACCATTTTTAATATAGGGTTATAAATAAGATGAATTCGAATATAAATATTAATTAAAAACATAATAATATTTCCTACATAACATTAGTTTATTTATAATTTTTATATGTTAAATAATTAAATTTATTTTTGGCACAATGATGATGCAGTAATTACCTTATTAATGAAAGATTAAAATAATTGATATTATAAATATTCAAATAAATGTAAATTGAAACTTTTGATGAATTAATATAATTTTCTAGGCTAATATGACATGTTAGGGTTGATTAAATAATTTTTTTCGAAGTGATACAGTTTTTATGACTTTCACAAATACAAAATACCGAATTGTTTCAAAATTGACATAAATGAGTTTTAAAAAAAATACAATATTATTAATTGATGTAATATTAATAACAATATAATTTTTGGAAAAAGGAATTATATAAGGTTATATATATCAATAATTAAACACTTGGTGTTCTCTTGTCTTTATATAGTAAGATTATTAACCATTTGTTATAATAATACAAGAATACATGGTAAAATTTAACCTATTTAACTAAGAGAAAAATCTAAAAGATAAGGTTAATATGGTGACCGAAACATATATAAAACCTATTTGTTGAGTGGTTTTCAACCTATCCTTACCTTATCTTCTAAATAAATCATTTTTGTTCCATTATGAATCCAATATGATTTTATAATAAAATAATATTTCAAGCTTTTCATAAAGTGACCCTCACTTCTCTTATAAAAGGGCACATTCCCTTCTCTCAAAATCACACCTCCAAATCCATTTGGATCATCCAAAACCTACACAAATATCCTCCAAACTACCCTCACTTCTACCTAGATTCCTTAGGTATATCAAAAAGTGAACCTATGGAGCCATTTTGATCAACTCAAAAGGAAACTCCCGAAGAAGATGTAATAATTTCAAAACCTCTTTCAATGTTATTTTCTTTTCACACTTTCTCTTTCTTTGTTGTTTCCATACCAAAATAATAAATCTAGTAAATTATATATACTATGATTTTTTTATAAATATAGTAAAAACATATTCATTAATTTATCCATCCCATGAATGACAAGTCACCATACATGCGTACGTACGTTTTACTGTCTCCATGTTGAGGTTTAGTTTGTTAATCGAACACTTCATTATTTGGATGATATAATAATGAGTATAACTGATGTAAATAATAAATATATCATTTTAATAATTATTTATATATGATTTAACATCCAATGTCAAATTATTTCACCATCAATAGAATGATATTGTCGCTCTTGCGTACATACTGATTACTGTCTCCACGAATGCGATAAATTCATTCCCCATCACAACCATTCATGAATAATTTTTATTTTATGATAAAAAATAATGGTTAATAACTTAATATCATTCCGTATATGAATCAAATACATCCTATCCATAACAAAAATGTCTTACATAACCATGTATATAAAGAAAAACGAATCTGTCAACACCCGAAACAATGATACTGCCGAAATTTTATTAACAAAGAAATATTAGAAGATCATATATGATATCATATTTATGTATGTGGTTCTTTTAAAATCTAATAACAATTATTTAACTATTATACAATAGTTTAACGTACCCTCAATAAAAAAAATACTAGGTAAGGGTTAATTCTACAATCTCTTCATTAAGGAAAGAATGTTTTATTAACTTATACAGTGAGTGTGGCTATTTTCTTCTTTTAAACACCTTATTAAATTACCTTACAATATTATAAGAATATTTTCAAAATAAATGTTTTATTATATATTTACATGACTTTTAAATGATTTCAAAATAGAATGATACATTTCTATCAAATAGTTTTAATTTCATCTATGTCAACATCCTTTGATGGATTTTACACTTGTTTGAAGTTGATTTATTATAAAACAATATTCCTTATTGTTTTGAAGGTTTTGTGATATGATTGACTATGGATGTGTTATTTTTATACCATTCATGGTATACGGTTAAATTATTAACTTTTTTATTCTAGTTTTAACACGAATGTTTATGTTATGTTTCAACCTTTTTATATGAGGAATGCATTGGACATAGTAAGTGATGGGTCGAGCCTGCTATAGCTCCTCGATGTATCAGTAGGTATCATGAGATAAACTAGTGTCTTGGAACAAGGCCTTGAAAAAAATCATTTTTTTAGTCATGGTACGAGTCCTTGACTATGTGGTTATGATGTACGACATTATGCATTCCATCATTATTAAATTGACTATTGATATTACATGTGATTATTCGACTAGTAGAATAGCCATGTGAATAAGTAAATGACATTATTTGATTTATCTTTACCATATTATGCTAATTTTTATGTTTAAAAGGCTTTTTCTTTAGTCTTATATATTGCCTTAAATATTTTTTTATGATAGTTTCCACTATATTGTTTTCCTTACTGAGCATCTGAGCTCACCTATTTCTTATGTTTTATTTTTCCCGTGATGTGAAGAAGTATATTACGATTAACCTATAGAAATAGGCTAAGAGATATAATATTTTTCAGAGGGAACACAATTTTTTTCAAGTCGTAATGTAAAACTTATGTATGTATCTAGTACATACAAGGCAACAAAACTGATCGGTCTTTCGGGACATGATTCCTTGTATCATACCAATGTTAGGTAATAATGCACTAACTCTGGGTAACTTGGGTCGGGGTGTTACAAATTATGTTCCTCAATATCTTGTAAGAATTGTTAATCTATAACAATTTTATATCAAAAGTCACACATAATAAATGTCACATAGTCATGAAATGCATCCTTTATGGCATTGAATATGCATGGCATGTGAATCCTATATAGTACCTAGAATGATGCATGATCCATGCTTAATTTATATATTGGTCGAAGGATAAAATGAAATAATTTAGTAATAGAAATAATAACATTCCATAGAATTTGGATTACCTAACAATGGAATTAAACCAACTTTAATTGGAAAAATCCAGAAAAATATGTCCCATCCTGAGAAAATTGGATTTTTCTAGTATATGGGTTAGCTACTCCCATTAAAAAATCATTTCCAAATTCCAAAAAAAATTAATTCTCATTTCTTCCATCCCAAATAGTAAGGTTTAGAAATAAAGAAAATAAATAAAAAAGGATCTGATACCACTTTGTATCACATAGACCTAGGTGCCACTAAATGGTACCCTGAGCTGGTGGGTCATATTGGCTCAAGCGCACCACCCCATATGATAGATGATTATGACTAGAAATGAGGGTCTGTGATGGTATAGTGGGGAGACTATACCCTCATGATTAGAGTTACAAAGTGGTATCACAAGTAAATAAATTATTTGAATCGTTATATAAATCACTGAAAGAAGATAAACATCCTAATGAAATAAATAAATGGTAAATGAATCTAAAGGAAATATCTAATAAAAGATGAGTATGTCCTCTCTCTATAAACAATTATAAGAAATACATGTATGTAAGACTATAATATAATACATGTATCAGAATCACAAAATGACCAAAAATGGAATATCCAGATAGCATCATGATCCTATCTTGGTCTTGTGCTCCCCCTTCTTTTAATCATAATATATCAAGAATTGTAAAGTGGGTTCTTTCACTGGTCCCTACTTACATCCATGAAGTCTATTAGAGTACCCAATAGTTTCCTAAATAGGGTGTGAGATAACACTCATTAGGCCACAACCAATGGTGTCTACAAAAAATCCAATCTATGCATATAAGCTGAAGTAGTATGCAATATATTATAGTAAAATAAATGAACAAGTGGGAGTAAAACTTTCAAATATTCCAACTATAATCAAACACCCATATAATAGATATCTATAAAACATGATATAAAATACACTATAACCTATTCTAAATAATAAAGTGTTATTACCCAATGGTTTGATACAATGTATCAATAACAATGCATCCACAACATGTCAGGATAACGTGGGATGAATCCAATGTAAAAATACCAAGTCATACTTTGCATGTCAGGCCTACATAGTCTATATACTAGGTATAAATGACCAAGGAATCCCTTAAATGCATTGTAGAATCACCATAGAGACTCGATAATGACTAGGGTAGAGCCCAAGGAGTATATCCACAGAGCATTTTCAAGGTGGTCCATGATGGACAGATCTAAGGAGTAGCAATATCCATGGTATAAAAATAAATCTAGATACATGGATTAGAAACAACCATGGAATACAATGTCAAATATATGTGGCAATATCCAAAGAGTAGAAATGTACTTTCCATCCAAAGAAATAATGTTTCAGACCCACACGGTCTTGATCCAATTAGTAAAACTATCATTAGAATCTAAATAACTTAACATTTAATTAACCAATACATATCCCATTTCATAATCATACATAATCTATGAGTTCATCCCACTCATTCAAAAATTTCCATTTAATCCATTTAACTATTTTAGATACATATAATAACCTTAAAAGATGGTAGTAACCCTCTGTTAATATCAAATTCAATTTCAAAAAATGCTCCCACTAGGATGGTGATCTCTAACACACCGAACAAGGTAGTATAAAATGGGGAAGTTATATAAACACACCACATGGGTGGTCCAGTAAGAGGTTGAAAACCTTCAACCATCACATGGTACTAAGTGGGAAACCTAACAAGGATCCAAAAATTTATTCCAGGCCTTATATTTATTTTTTAGAGAAACTATGGAAGGCCTTATGTGTGACACAGTGATAATAGGGTATAAAACAACTAAACTTTAAGGTAAATTTTATAAAAAAACTACCATATACAAATGGTAGAATACTCATCCATTATAAAACATTTATTTAAACCTGATTAGGAGAATAAAGAAATAATGGACTAAAACCATGGAACTATGGCATAAAATATTTCTCCCAAATAAATTCATCTATATCAATCCAAACATTGAAAGGATAAATAGGAATAGAGAAAACAAAGGTGCATATCTAATGAGACCAATGGAAGAAGAAATGCAGTTTGGGTTGGGGAGTTTATTTTATCCCTATATTAGGTGTGAGAAAGATCTCAAAATGAGAGTTAGGTATACACCTCTTGAGGACAATAAGAAAGAGAGAGAAGGATTTAAAATTTAAAATATTTAAGGGTAAATGGTCATTTTCACTTAAAAATCGTGTCACATGGTTTGGCTGCACGGTTGTTCAAATCATGCACGAACTGTTTGAATTTACCTATCATAGAACACCCCTCACACATTTCATGTTCATGGTTGTTGGAACCACGTGAAAACCATTATTTTAGACTCTACAAAAATTTCAAGTGGATCAAATGGGTGTGAAACCTTAGATGAAAAATTTGATCAAACTGTGTGGCCCTAGACAGACCCCCAGACCACCTCACTTAGTTACTCCTAACCAAGAGGAATGGGTTTCATGGTTGGTACTAACTGTGTGGCCAAATCACCTTTTCCAAAAATTGAGCCTTCAATCTCTAAAAAATACATTGACACCCCTAAACCCTCCATGACCTCAACAAGTAATTAAATTTGTTCAAAACAATGAAATTAAACTAGAATTGAAAAGATCTATACGTCATAGAAAAACCAATCATCTTACAAGTTCACATCCACCTGACACAACCACAGAAATACCAAAAAAATGGGACCACTAAGATCCCCTAACATGATAATTAAAAAATAAAAATCTACAAAAGGGGAAATGTAAATAGTGTCCACTTTGATGTTAGAGAAAACATGTCAGATATAGATCCCCCACACGTGGAAACTCCTACACTTTGTAAAAATATTTACCATGATACTTATGGATGGAGACCTAATGTCTTTAAGCATCTACTTCCCCATTGTTAGGAGATTAAAATCTCGAGATGAAATGTCTTATTTTGGTGGTAAAACTTATAAAACCCCCTTTAGGTGACCCAAGTGGCCAGGACAATTGGAAATTATTCAAATAATATAATTACAAACAAGTAATCCTCCTCTTTCTCAATTGAACAAGGTTGAAGAAAAACTAAGAATAAATGGGTTTGGTCCAATGCTTGGAAGGGACTAGACTCCACCCCTCGATTCAGAGTATGGGTAGAGTCATCAATTAAAACACCGAGAGAAACAATTATTTATAATTTCATCAATGACTCTAACCATAAAAAATTATACGATCTCAAACCAGTAAAAAATGATATAACTGATTTCCAAAACCAACAATCACTTAGACATCCAAGGAAGGAACCTCAATGACTAACCAACCACTATTTTGTAATATTATTTAGTGGAATCTATAAAAAAATCACAAACTGAATCAAAACACATAAAAACCAAAAACTCCACATCTAATCATGAATCATGAACCCAAAATTCAAAACACCACTTTAATAAATAAACCCAACACAATAAAACCTGAAGGAAACCAGAAACAAATAAGAAACATCAAACAATTACTCACTCACCAAAATAATTGAATTACCTCTTTTTGAAAACCAATTTGAATTTATAAATAAAACTTTTGATTATGAAACTCCCGCCAATGTTATCTTATATAACTTCACATATGTGTTCAAACCCACCTATCTTTATATCCATAGACAAATATATATCATCATGAAGTTACCAAACACATAGAACATATGTGAATGTCTATAAGGATTACCAAGGGTCACTAAAGAAAAACTATTATACATTTAAAAAAAGATTTACCAATATCCAAAACATTACTAAATTTAAAACATTATGTCACTAAAATAAAACTTATACTTGTTCCCAATTTACATTCCAAACCACATTTCTAACAACCTTTTCAAAATTCAGAAAAAAATCTATTTAATTTTCAAAACACTCACCATTTTTTTCAATAACCAAAAAATTTCATTTTAGATATCTGATTTGGATAAAAAAACAATAATTTTTAACACCCAATGTTAGAACCCCAAAACCTTATTAAAACAACCTAAAAATAAGAAAGTGTAACTCAACAACCAATGAACAGAAATTAACTTTTTTAAAAGAAAATGATGATGTTCACATTTTGGCCACACATTTTGGTAGATCATGCCCCAACCATGTGATAAAAAATGAGGTCTACAAATACAATTTCATGGTATATGAATTATTTTATAAATTGTGCACATTAACTTTTCTCCCCATAAATCAATCAAAAAAACCACTCAAATATTTGTATCTTCTCAAAATAAACCATCAATTTTTAAATCCAATAATAAACACTCAAAAAAACTAAGAACCTCAAAAACATCCAAGATTTTAACTTGGATTTTAAGGAACATCCATCCTAGACCACCATGGAAATTCATGAATCTTTTCAAACAGGTGGTGATCAAGGAAAAACCCATGAATGACCAATTTAATCCTAAAAATCATATCTCAAAACAATGAGACAACCCCAAATAATAAGGGATAATTTCTCAAATACTTATTTTTCAGGAACCACCCCGATCCAAACCCTGAACATAACCCACAAGATGTAATGAGACAAAGAAGAAGAGGTGATCCTGATCCTCTTGGGATAGAAACTAGTTCTTGGAATAAAATGAAACTCAATTGGGAACATTTTATCCCAAAAATGATTGATGAATAAACAAGATGAAAATAATTGAGAAAACTAGTATCATAAAATGAATAAAACTAAACGTTTAAACATACCTATATGAGACATCTTGGGTCACCTCCAACCATAGAACCACACTCACTCCAATAGATATCTAGAACCAAGATAACTTAAAGTTTAAAACTTATAGAGAATATAGGTGTGATTATTAAAATCCGCATTAAGAGTTCCAAAGGAAAAATACACTATGTTCCTTTCCTTTAAAGAGAAAACCATATTATTCTAGTTTTAAATAAAATAATAAAAATAGGGTTTCATTTTCTTTTGAAATAGGTAAAAAGATGATGTTTCTTAAAAATGGTTTTCCATTCTTAATTCTAAAATACATTCTAAAAAGTGAAAGACATTCTTAAAACGCATTTTTAAGAAGATACATAAAATAAAAGAATCATTTCAGGGAAAATCATATAAAAAGTGAAAAAAATTAAGGAAAATAGAATACATATAAATAGCCAATGTTGATAGGGTTTTCCTATAAAATCATGAAATGTAAAAGGATTTTATAAAAATATCACAAAATGGGAGAAAGTGAATAGTTTTAAAATACATAACATAAGATATTACATGTCACCATGTGAATAAACTATATAATTACTTTTTTTGGAACCATCATTCAACCTATCAATGTGATCCAGATAAAATAACCAACCTAACTTCTCTCAACTACCATCACCAGTGGCAAAGATAACATGGCCACTCCCTGGGGATATAGTTCATCTGATCTGAAGTAAATAAAAACCATATATCGACTCTCAATTTGATGCCTAGGATCCCATATATATATTAAACATGGGAGGTGAATATTAATTCATGAATAAAACCTATAAATCATCAAAAATATACCATACATGCTAAGAACAATGATGAACACCATCTATGAAAATTCCCACTAGAATGGATAGTAATCAGGGAAGTTAGATCTTTCAAGAAAACATTCAATGTTACTAACCATGATTTATAATTTTTAAATCAATCATCACCATTTGAAAAATAATTTTTTAAACACATTATAAAATTAACATGTATTAAAATTTTAAAGAAATACCAAATGAAGGGACAAAAAATCTTTGATATTTTCCAACTTGCACAAATAAAATATTTTAGAGGTTAAATCTTGTACTTTTTTGATTCACCTTTCAAAAAAAATTAAACAATATTCATTTGAGAAAACCCATGTAAAAAATATAACAAAACATGAGAACAAAAAAGAATCCAACCCCATCTATCAAAATAATTTGTCGTATTATACATACTTTATAATATAATAAAACACCTAATAAATCATCCAATAGAACAATAGTGTAATCATAGTTTCAAAATTATAGTCTTGGAGAAATGAAAACAACCTGAAAATTGGAAGTCCTTGATGAATTTCACTTCACACTTACAAGCATACACACTCCCCCACACACACAAAGAGAAACACACACACACACACACACCCCCCCTTCAAACGATGTACATGTTCTCCACTCCGTGAGGTAATATTTACAAAACGATTATACGCACATATATGTATTTACGAATTTATATGTGCTCAAGATATATTCAATGATCCAAAAATCATCATGTTCGAAGAATTCCGTAAGAACATGCCTCACCTCGGACCTTGAAAACCTTATGATCCAAGGAACAACCAAAATAGACCCCCAAAACTAGTTGGGGTTTTACCCTTGGATGCGCACACCACAAGGGAAAAAATAAACTATGTAATACAGTAAGAATAATGAGATGTATATGAAGAAAAAAATCACCAAAGATGATCAGACTTGAAATTGGAAAGCGAATCATCCAAGAATCGAAGGGTGGAGAGGGATAGGTCGTACGTCGCGAGCCCCCTGTGGGTGTGGATTCATGCAAGTGAGGGTTGGGGGGAATGAGGGATACCCAATTTAAGGTTTTCTTGATAATAATATTAATATAATTTCATTCTGTTTAATTTTTAATTAGTTAAGTAATTATTTTTAAAAATTCAAAAATCTAAACGGTTTTTCAACAAGGTCTTCTATACCCTGCTTTAATGGTGACAGTGCCTTTGAAAAAGGTATGAAGAAACATTATTTTGGATACATGGTTTCACAAACTATATTCCTAAATATAAAGATCCTTGGTGCTTCTACCAACGGCTCTATGTCCTCTTGGGGTGGGTCACACACCTATGTGCCTAGCGTTATAGCTCCCTAACACTTCTTGCTAGTGTCATATGGTTTGTTTTGGGTCGACACATGGTTTTCTCTAACCATGAACCAATCTTTCACCACCCATTTACCTTAAAAAAATGCAATTTTCATCGAAAACACCTGAGAAAAAACAATGGAAAAAAGGATGCTAAAAATGAGTTAAAAAAAGAGTAGTTTTGGGTCATGGTGATACATTATTCACTAAAAAAGATTCTTTTACTTTAAAAAATAAAGACAAAATATACTATATCATTTAAAAATAAATAAATTTTCCCATATTTCAATCACTAGATATAAAAGTTTCACCTCTACAAAATACAAACAAAATTTTTCATCTGTAATTATAAAAATTCGACATTTCTTTTTAAATAAATGACCCTTTAAGTAGGGATATAAAAAACCGATTTCTACTGATAAAGCAGAAATATCTATTTTTTATTTTTTAAAATATATATTCTTTTATTTTAAAAAATTTAAAATCATTATACAGTAAAATTTACTTTTTAATTTTTCTTAAAATAACAAAACTCAATTTATAAAAAAATTATTTTATATATTTAAGGAATTAATAAAATTATATCCTTAATTTAAAATTAAATAAAATTTTTTCCTATATGAAATAAAAAATGAAAACATTTCTTTTTTTTAAATATTTATAAAAACTTGTTTTTATAAATTGCAATTCTTTTCAATTAGAAATATAAAAACCCATTTTTATTTATAAAAAATAATATAAATCCTGATATTACATTTTTGAAAAAGGATAATTTCCCTTTCTAAATTAGAAATTTAAAATAACCCTATAATAATCTTAAAAAATGTGAAGATAATAACAAAATATCATTATTCCTTTAAAAACACCATATATTCATTTTGAGTTTTTCTAGAATATTTTTTAATTTTCATTAAAAAAAATTTTAATTTAAAAAATATAATAATTTTTTCAATGAATGAATTTGTTTTAAAAAAATCTCCATGAAAATTTTAAAAATACTTAAAATAAATAAAATTTATTTCATCCAATGTTTCAATTTTAAATATATAAATTTATGAAAAAAATTTCCATCTATAAAAATTAGTAATATCTAACATATAAAAAAATTAGAAAAATCTATAAATTAATTTTTTTAAAGAAAATATAATTTTAAGCTTTAAATAATCACATTTTCTAAAAAATCCTTTTCCATTGAACCAAAATACAATGATCATTTTATAAAATAAAAAAGTCACCTAACATTAAAAAATGAAAAATTACTTTGTTAATTAAAAAATAATTGTTTTTTGAAAAATCTCATAAAAAATTATTATATTTTAATTTTTTTTCCAAAAATCCATATTTTAATATAAAAATTGTAATTTTTTGCATATTTTTTCTAAATATTTTCAAGATGTTTAAAATTTCCTTATATACCATGAATGATTTAAAAAATAATAATTTTTCTTTAAAATTCCCCTTTAAGTAAAAAATTTAAAAAGAACCCATTTGATTCTTTAAAAACATTATAATATAATTTTTTTTGGAAAAATAATATATATAATCATTATTTTATTAAAAATATAAATCTTATATTTGAAAAAATGCATCCATATTCCTTAAAATATTAAAAAATTCACTTTTCCTTTAAAAAATTCGAACTACAGTCTCTATTTTCATTTGAGTAACAAAATAAAAATAACTATATTTAATTTTAATATAATATAAATATAAATACAATCCATTAAAAATTCAAAAAAATATCCTTAATTTTTAGTAAATTTTTTATTTTGTTATCAAAAAAATAAATCATAGAGTGGATTAAAAAACTTAATAAAATTTAATGTTATAAAAAACCTATTTTCATTTTAATAGAATATTAAAATAATCAACTTCATAAAAACAAACAATAAAATATCATAATCATTTAAAAATTATAAATAATAATAAATAATACTTATCATTATTAATAAAATTGAAAAAAATATTTTTATACTAAATTAAGTTATTAAATCTTATTATAACAGGAAAAAATAGTTTTTAATTTTTAAAAAGAGAATTTTTTTCAATAAATAAATGATTTTTTTATTTATATAAATTATAAAGAATTCTAATTAATTGTTTTTCAGAAAAAACCGAAAAGAGTTATTAATTTTATATTTTAAATCCAGGAGTATTTTATTAATTTTAAAATGACAATTTTATTTAATTTTTTATCAAAATATACTAAAATAAATGGAACCAAGTCAAGTTGAATAAAATTATTAAAAAATCAAATTGAATAAAACTTAATTAAAATGGATTGACCTGAAGTGAGTTAATTTAAACCAAAATGAATTGATTGGAACCATAACTATTTGAATTGATCTTAACTATCATAAATAAAATCAAACCAAATATTAATGAAAAAAACTGAAATAATAAAAATTGGTGTCATGACTCGTCCCGTGGGGCCCGTGCTATGACTACCCAAGCCCTCCTTCCATAGGCAATGGGCTGGTGACTAGCACCAAAGTTGTAATTCCCTAAAACTGGGAAGGCATTTCCTTTATAACCTGTAAAAACAAACAACTAATATGAACAGAAGTAAACATTATAACCAACAAGTGAGTATAGAAAGTAAAAAGGGGCCAGAATATAAGCCCAACTAGAAAGTACAAGGAACTGAAAGTACAAGTACAATAGAGGAAATATGAAAAACTGCCACGAGGTCATCCTCCGAGATTCCTTCCTGAAGTGTAGGTACATATCATATCCACAACACTCCATGTCTGTCTGTCTCCTCAGTGTACTGACTAGCCGTAAGGTCCACCTCCGGGTACCATCTAGTCCTGGTACTCTCAGCCTCGGTCAGCGATGTCTGTCATCTGCATCCAACACAATGAGGTAAGGGCATAGCCCATGAAAGGGTGAGTATAACAATACTCAGTAGGGACCCGAGACCCTTAAGGTCTCACAAAATATAACATGTATAATCCAAAAATAACGAAATCAACAGATAACCCCACTTAGGTATATGCCCATACATATACCTTAGTAATCAAATAATCTATCTAAATCATGAGGTAAACACAGAAGTTACAAGCTCAGCTCAACCATGATTTTTATCCACATTTTAGAAACCACGGTTTCTGGAGAACTCCTCCTATGTAAAGTACAGTGGGCCTTCTATGACACCAAGGCACTTCCCACTAACCTTGGACTGCTGAGGTACTCCTCCTGTTGAGTACTGTTGCTCTGATGTGTCACCAAGGTGCTCCCCACCGTGGGTCTACCGCCACAACTTGGTGCTCCCCCTAATAGCCTATAGAGGTACTCCTCCTGTCGAGTACTGCGAGTCTGCCGCCACAACCAGGCGCTCCTCCGCTGTGGATCTGCCACCACAACCAGACACTCCCCACTGGGCTAGTCGAGTCACTCCGAGTCAATTGGTCAGCAGTCATCAAGTCTCAGCCAGCTACGAGATCTCCGCACTCAAATCTCTCATCATTGGAAAGATCCGCTCCATGAGCTACTGTTCAAAACACTAACTATCACAAAGTCCCACGATGAAGTATCTTAAATGTCGGCCACGTCATAGAGGTCTCAATGCAATAGACGGCATGTCAACCGGACACCCGGTTTGTGAGTTATTATACTTTTAGTATTAGGGGTCTTGTTGGATTCATGAATGATCCAACCTGACCGTATCTCAACAATACACCAAACTCTTATGGGGTGTACTCAAAGATACATTCATGCTCCAAGATTACCAGCACAGCTGACATTTCGTCAAACGGATGCCCGATTCCAAAGATATGGCCAAAAGAATGTAAAGGGTCATAGCATGCCCATGTTCGGTCTGACCGACCCGACTCAGTCTGGGCCGACCTCGTTCAGGTTGACCCATCTTGACACATTGGGACTGGTCCGACCCATTGGGTAGGCCAAACTGTTGGGTTCGACCCTACCCGCTAGGCCCAGCCCAGTAGGCTCTGAGGGGCCGCAGAGGGCTGAGAGTACGTGGACCGGCCGCGAGGGCGCATACCAGTTTCTAGGGCACGGACCGGCCGAGAGGGTGTGGACCGGTTTGGACGAAGTGCCGCGAGGGGGGTGGGAGGTTGGCTCGGCTAGGGTGCCGTGAGGGGCACGGGAGGCCGGCTCGGTCGGGGTTCTGTGAGGGCATGGTTTGGATGGGGGCTCAGAAGGCCAGCTCGGCCAAGAGATGGTTCGACAGGGATGCGCGAGCAGCCGTGAGGGCAATTTCGGCCGAGAGGTGCGGGTGGTCGGGAGGCGCGGGCAGCCGGGAGGGCACCGCGGTTCGGCCTGGGGCGGTGTTGCTGGTTCGGCCGATGGATGGGGTGGCTGGGGCCGGGCCATCTGGTTCGTTTAGGCAGATGGTGCAGGCAGGGTGGCATGACCTATGGGCGGTGCGGCTGAGGCCGGCTCAGGTGGGGCGAGGTGTGGCACATGCCGGTGCAGCCTGGGGCGGTGCGGCGTGGGCCGGTTCGGCCGGGGCATGGTGCGTTTCGGGACAGGGTGGTCCGAGCGCAGCATGGAATGGGCCAGTTGGGACGGATTAAGGCACAACGCGGGCAGTTTCGGTCACCGGGGTGGGGGGGGGGGGGTGCGGCTGGCGGGCGACGCAGGTCGCGGAGGCCGCAGGTAGTGCGACCCTTTGCCTTCATCGCATTCGTCATCTCGTTGCCTCGTCGCCATTCCAAAGAACATCACAAATAGGTACAACGGAGGGGTCGGGCCATATTATTTTTCCCCACACCCTCCACGTTTAGGGTGGTAGAAAGTGGATCAATTCATTCTCAATTTTCAAAGAATTAATAAGAAAATAAGATAGGAGAAAAATCAATCCAACTCCCCAAATATTCCCACAAAAACAATTCCCAACCCACAAAGAAAAACATTCATAGTGATTCTTTACATAAGAAGGGAAGAACTAAAAGAATAATATCATATTCAAATAAATTCCCTACCTTGATTTTTGTTCGTCGACGGAGTTGTGGGGAAGAAGATAGAGTTGTCTTCCTCCGTTGCGTCCGCCATACACTTCTAATCCAAGATCGTGCATCAGTTCGTTGACGATGATGAGGAGGGAGGGACGGTCGTCGAAGACATCCCACGTCGGTTTGTCTCGGCAAGGTTCTTCCGAGGAAGAAGTCTAAGATGCTTTTCACCGACATTCTTTGTGGAGGAAGTTCTTCATTTTTTATTAGCGATACATTTTCCCTCAAAAAATATTTACACCTTTTCCAACAAAAGAAAAGGTAGCCAAGATTAATAGGTTATAAAATCTATTAATTCATCCTCCAATGGCCTGAAGGCCTTCATATTTTATTGATCGTCAATAATCTACCTTTCAAGGGGTGAGGTGGAACCCTTACAAGCCCCATAGGCGTATGTATTACATACCCCATAGGCCTTAGAGGAATTTAGTGCCTGTAGGCTTCAAATATTACATGCATCCCAGACCGACTACTTGGATCTTCTCCTCCCCAGTATCTTCATCATGAAATCATCTCTCCACCTTTGCATGGCTGTTCGGCTAGGCTTTCTCGTGTATGCACAGGCTTGTCCCGATGGCAGGTGCTATACCCTCTCATTTTGGAAATCTGTTTAGCTTCTACACCGGTGAAAGCTCCATTCTCATCCTCATTCTAAAGCTTGTTCCTTGTGGGTTGTCTGGTTTTGATTTGCACTTTAGGTGGCCCAAAGGCCTTGAGGTGGCCCAAAGGCCTTACTGACCTGAAGTCCTGGGTGGCTCGAAGGCCTTAAAGGACTCAGGGACCAAATCAGTGGCTCGAAGGCCCAAACGGTGGAATATTACCAGCTACTATAGTGCCAAATAGTGCCTGCTATAGTTCCTGCTCTAGTACCTGCTATAGTACTGCACAGTTCCTGCTATAGTACTGCTACAGTACGCCCAGAAATTATCCTTTTTCTGGTTTTGATCCTAGGTCTCTTGGATGCACCTAAGGAGTCCTCACCAACTGTGCTAAGGCTCATGTGCAAATCTATTAAGTAGTTGGCCTAATAATTCAAATTGCGTGAATTAATTAAGTTGGATACACTTAATTAATTCATGAGTTTGGCACAATTAAAAGAGAGGAAGGGTTGACACCATTAAAGGAGGGGGTGTAGAGACTCTCCCTCATTAATGATGGGAGTTGAGAGGTTTTCCTCTCCCACCATTATTAGGGGGTTTAGTCCTAGGTATTCCCCACATTGTAACCTCTCACAGGAGGTTAGGTTAGGGTG
Organism: Viscum album; assembly: GCA_963277665.1. Taxonomy (NCBI): domain Eukaryota; kingdom Viridiplantae; phylum Streptophyta; class Magnoliopsida; order Santalales; family Viscaceae; genus Viscum; species Viscum album. Next base: position 878,201,048 of record OY728165.1, on the reverse strand, counting down.
GTCCACACCACCATATCCTCTCATGGGAGGTTATAGATGGGTGGTCCCCACACTTCAACTCTCACAAGGAGGTTTAGTTTGGGTGGAGCAACCTCCAACTTCCACATGGTGGCTCAAAAATAAAATAAAGTGTAGTTCATTTTATTTTATTATTTTCCACAAAAAACCGAAAAACTATCTTTTATTCTTGACCCACTACCGTCAAAGTGAAAGTCTCATTAAGTGAATATCGGTATTGCATGTTCAATGGTGCCCTCAGATTTCAATTCTATGTACCAGTTCAAAATTTATAAAAACCTACTCGTACGTTTACTAAACGTACCTGAACAAAACTTCAGAAATTGATTTTGGGCACTCTGGGCCTTAGAATCACATGCCATCAAGTTTCGCGGACTCCTAAAATTCCCATTTAATTATGAAAAAATTACATGGGAATTTTGGGTCGTTACATTCTCCCCATCTTAGGGCTTTACGTACCCCTAAGCTACAATTGATAACTAAGGAAACATGTGGGGGTACTGAGCACACATCTTAGTCTCCCGCTCCCATGTGTTCTCTTGTAGGTTCCCATGCTACCAGAAAACGCGTACCATAGGTATTGACCTTCCACGAAGGAGCTACTCCTGTCGATCCTCAATCTCTACTGTAACCGCCATAATAGTCACCCCATCATCGATGTCCATCTCGCCATGTTCGAGGATGTGGGAAGGGTCATGCACGTATCTCCTCAACTGGAATACGTGGAAGACGTCATGCACCCGATTCAACTGAGGTGGAAGATAAAAGTGGTAATCCACCTCTCCAACTCTACTAAGATGCTGAAAAGGACTGATGAATCTTGGATATTACTTACCGCCTCAGCCAAATCTCCATAGACCTCATCGAGGTGAGACCCGTAGAAAAACATGGTGGTCATCCTCGAACTCCAAAGATCTCCATCTCCAGTCAGCATACAACTTTTTCTTACTCTTCGCAGTTTTAATCTACTCCTGGATGATCTGCACCTTCTCTGTGGTAGCCCATATCATCTCTATTCCCACCAGGCCTGACTCCCCTGAGTCAGTCCAGGACAAAGGTTATCTGCAAGGTCGCTTGTACAACGCCTTAAAAGTTACCATCCCTTTGGTGGAGTGATAACTATTGTTATATGAAAACTCCATGAAAGGTAATTGATCCTCCCAGCTATAACTGAAGTCAAGGACACAATCATAAAGCATGTCCTTGAGGGTCTGAATGATCCTATCTCTGACCATCTGTTTGGGGATGGAAGGTGGTGCTCAAACAAAGCTACATTGTGAAAGCTTCCTGCAACCCCTTCCACAGCTGAGAAATAAAGCATGCATCATGATCGGAGATAATCGTCAAAGGTAATCCATGTAGGTTCACAATCTCTGGAACATAGAGGCATCCCACGCTCTCTAATGAACCCTGCTCTCTGATTGGTAGGAAGTGGGCCGACCTGGTGAGTCAGTCGATGATCACCCAGATCGAATCATGAACTATAGATGTACATGGAATTCCTATCATGAAATCCATGGATATCACATCCCACTCCCAATCCAGGACCTCTAAAGTCTGAACCAAGCCTGTTGGTACTTGATGCTCCACCTTCACTTGCTGAAAAGTGAGGCACTGAGAAAAAAACGCTGCAATTCCTTTCATCATTACCGGCCACCAGTGCTGTCAACAGAGATCCTATTACATCTTTTCCACTCATGTATGTACCACTTGAGGGGATGCGTGTAACTCCCTAAACACATCCTTCTTAAGTGACACAGGAACAATAGTACAACATATGAAGAGGATGAAGTGATCCCCACCTTCATAAAATCCATCACGTTCCTGCCCTATGGATATCTGAGCTTGTCATGTATCGCAATCAATGTCCCCACACTGCACCTCCCTAACTCGCTGAAGAAGTGGGGGAGTGACTATAAGATACTGAAGGAAGGATCCTCCATCTCTATCCACAAAGGATATCTGCAATGCAGCCATCTACTTTGTCGCCTCGCCTAGTAGCTGTATACCAGATCTCCTGCTAAGTGCATCTGCAACAAAGTTTCTATTCCCAGGAGTATATAATATCTCGAAGTCATAGTGCTGGAGGAACTCAAGCCAAGATCATTGTCTCAGGTTTAGGTCTTCTTGAGAGAAGATATACCTGATACTCTTATGATCAGGGTACATGATAAAACGTTCACCCATCAGATAGTGTCATCACATCTTCAAGGAGAAGACCACTACTACTAACTCGAGGTCATGGGTAGCATAGTTCTTCTCATGATATCTCAGCTAACGAGAGCCATATGTTATCACTTATCACTCCTGCATCAGGACACATCCGAGTCCGGTCAATGATGCGTCGTAGTAGACTACATACCCTACGCCTTCCTCTAGAAGCCTCAATATGGGGGAACTAGTCAGCCACTGCCTCAGCTGTTGAAAGCTCTGTTGGCATCTCTCCGACATCCCAAAGGGTTTCCCCTTCTTTGTCAAGGCTGATAGTGGTGCTGCAAATCTAGATAATTCTAGCACAAACCTTCGGTAGTATCCAACCAAACCCAATAAACTTCGTACCTCCGTCACACACTTGGGTGGCTCCCAAGCAATTACTGCCTCAATAATCATTGGACCTATAACAACTCTAGCCTCTAAGATGACATTTCCTAGAAATCGAACCTCTCATATTATATAAATGGCACTTCGAGAGCTTACCATAAAGCTAGTGCTCTCCGAGTTTGTCCAGTACTACCTGCAAGTGATAGGCACGCTCCTCCTCAGTAGTCGATTATATCAGAATGTCGTCGATGAAGACTAAGACAAAGCGATCGAGGTATGGCTTAAATATCATATTCATGAGTCCCATGAACATAGCTAGAGCATTGGTTATACCGAATGACAAAACCAAGAACTCGTAGAGGTCGTACCGACATCTGAAGGCCGTCTTCTGCACATCATCTTCTCAAACTATGAGCCGGTGATAGCATGACCTGAGTTCAGTCTTCGAGAACCAGTGTGCTCCCTTCAGCTAATCAAAGAGGTTGTCAATCCTCGATAGTGGGCACTTTTTCTTCAAGGAAACCTAGTTCAGGTGTCGGTAGTCAACACAAAGCCTCAAGCTCCCATACACCTTCTTGGTGAACATAATTAGGGCTGCCCAGTTAGAAACACTAGGCCGGATGAATCCCTTCCCCTACAAGTCCGAAAGCTATACTTGCATCTTGAAAAGCTCCACGGGAGCCATCTGATATTCAGAAGTAGATTTCAGTGTCATCCTGGGGTACAAGTCAATGTTAATGTCCACCTCTCTGTGAGAATGTAGACGAGGGACATCATCAGGGAAGACATTCCTATACTGGTCCACCACTACAGGATAGTATGGACTCTTTACATGAACGGCTCCAAGGGTAAGGCAAGCCAACTGATGAGTGATCAGCTGCACTCTCCTTCGGGAAAGTTCACCCTGCGCTTCAAAGGCTCCCTTCTCGCATGTAAAGGTAAACGTGGTCCCATATGTGAGGACACACCTCACATTGTGCCTAATATAGTTGATATGGGCATTGACTGTATATAATTTGTCAATACCCAAGATGATGTCTTAAGGCCTCGACGCTGCTAGTAAGAGATCCTAGCCAAATCTCTCACCTCCTAGAGTAATCTCACACTACCGGAACTAGTGTGTAATCATAAAATCTACTCTCGTAGGAGTCTCCAGACTTAAGGATCGATCCAATGGCTCTGTTGGAATCTTCGAGCAACGAACGAGGGCAGTGGAAATGAAATACTGAATGGAACTTGTGTCTATTAGAACTACAGCTAAGGTGGAATAGACACATATGGTACCTCGTATCATCTCCAGATCACCATGATCGTAGGCCTCAGCTACTTGGAGCTGATCTCTCCCATGTCAACCTGCTCTCTATGGTTAGGGTGGACCTCCTGGCGGTGATGGTGGTAACACAAAAAAATGTTGTTCACAACCAACTGCATGACTAGCTCCACTGACACGTCATCCAAATCCTTGCGGACCACCTTGGTCAATTCTCTGTCTCTACCTGGGCATTCCTTCAACCATATGCAGATCATTTTAACAGCGGGTCAGACAGTAACGATCCATGTGACCCTATCAACCGCATGTGAAACACTTCCCACTCCTGGCATATATGTCTCTGCTATGGGTGCCCTGCACAATCGAACCTGAGTTATGGAGTCGTCCACCTATAGGTCTAGTCCTATTGGACCTCTGCAACATCTGTCTGCTGCCAGATGCAGAAGACTCCGCTATGTGTTGACTGGTGTTGGATCTTGCTGTTGGAGACTACTCAGCAAGGAAACTCTCCACTAAGAGGGCTCTCTCTAACACCCCTTCCAGCGTCAGGATGCTGAGTGAGATCACCGAAGCTCCGATCTCCCTCCTGAGTCCCTGCTCGAAGGTCAGGGCCCTGAAGAAAGGGTCTCTTACTATATTGGTGGAGTATCATGAGAGGTCTGTGAACCCTACTGAGTACTGAGCTACAGTCATACTGCCTTGCTACAGAAAAAGTTTCTCTAGTATGAGTACTTTACGAAGAGTCTCTGGGACAAACACTACCGAAAATAAGATCTTGATGTCTATCTAGAGAAGCATCATATCATCGTGAACTTGTAGCATCATGTTCCACCATCTTCCCACTACTTCTTATAGAAAGTTGGAATCATGAATCACCATGAGGTCAGTTGGGGTACCTACCAGTCAGAAAACACTCACCACAGCCTCCAGCCAATCCTTAGCCGCCTTTCGGTCCGTCTCTCTCCTAAACCTGGTTGGCCTCTGGCACTAGAACTCGTGAAACATGATCAAGTGGCGTGAATCATCTACTACTGGGGATGGTGGAATTAGTGGACTAATGGGAAGTGGTACCACTAGTGCCTCCACTGGAAAAGGACCCTGCTCCGAGGCCTCGTCGCTTGGTGGGATATCTGTGCATACAACTCTCGGTACTCTGGCTGGTCATATGTGGGGAGGCATCTTGAAAGAAACAGATGTGACACAGTCAAAAGATTATAACTGGTGAGCTGACCTAGTTAAGTTGACTTAAAGAAGTCTTTTGAAAACACACATGCAATCAGTGTTTTCGTGCACTGAGTTGAAATCAGAGGTCAGGGTCCTAGTGTATGGAATACACCGGCCACCGCACCAACACTAGATTTCTTGAATGGAGAACCACACTCAAAAATATTAACACTATTTCTTCATAGAAAATAAAGAATAGAGTCCCAAGTTCTGTGCTAGAACAAATTCCACTAATACCAATTTGTCACGACCAGTCCCCTGGGGCCTGTTCCGTGACAACCCCAAACCCACCTTCCATGGGACAGGGGATGGAAACTAGCACCAAAGGCGTAATTCCCTAAAACTGGGAAGGAATTACATTTATAACCTATAAACACACACATAAGATATGAACACGAGTAAACTGTATAACCAAAAAGTGAGTACAGAAATTAAAAAAGGGTCCAGGATACAAGCCCAACTAGAAAGTACATGGAACTGAAAGTGCAAGTACAATTGAAGAAATATGAAAAATAGACACTACGTCATCCTCTAATATTCCTACCTAAAGGGTAGGTATAGATCGTCTACACAGCACTCCATGCCTGTTCATCTCCTCCGAGTACTGACACGTTGTAATGTCCACCTATGGGTACCGTCCAGTCTTGGTACTCTCAGCCTCGGTCAACATTATTCGTCATCTGTATCCAACACAACAAGGTACATGCATATCTTATGTAGGGGTGAGTATAACAATACTCAGTAGGGACCCCGAGACCCTTAAAGTATAACAAAACCCAACAAGGATTAACCAAAATGAATGAAATCAACAAATAACCCCACTTGGGTATATGGAAATACATATACCTAAGTTATCATGTAATCCATCTCAATCATGAGGAAAACATAAAAGTTACTGAATTAGCTCAATTAGGAATTTTATTCACATTATTGAAACCACGACTGCTGGGTAACTCCTCCTCTGTCAAGTGCAATGGTTATTCCACGACACCAAGTCACTTCCCACTAACCTTGGACTACTGAGGTACTCCTCCTATCAACTACAATGGGTCTGCTGCGTCACCAAGGCTCTCCCCACACTGGGTCTACCGCTACAACCAGGTGCTCCCCCTAATATCCTGCAGAGGTACTACTCCTGTCAAGTACCGTAGGTTTTCCACCATAACTAGGCACTCCTCCACCGTGGGTCTACCGCCACAAACAGGCACTCCCCACTAGGCTAGTTGAGTCACTTCGAGTCAATCGGTCAGTAGTCGACATGTCCCAGCTAGCTACTAGGTCTCCGCACTCAGCTCGCTCATCATCAGAAGGATTTATTCCATGAGCTACTAGTCAAAAAAACCAACTATAAAAAATTCCCACGAAAAATTATCACAAAGGTTCACCATGTCATAGAGGTATCAATGCAATGGACAGTGTGTCAATCAGACGCCCTGTCTGTGAGTTATTATCCTTTCAGTCCTGGGGGCCCAGTTGGATTCGTGAACTATCCAACCTGACCATATCTCAACTATACCCCAAAATCTAGTGGGGTATACACAAAGGGGTCGTCATACTCCATGATTACTAGTGCCACTGACGGTTCATACAACGGACACCCAATGCCAAAGATATGTTCAAAATAAAGTAAAGGGTCATAGCAGGCATGATTCTGGTTCGACCCGGCCTGACTCAATCTAGGCCAATCTGGTTCAGGTCACCCGACTTAACTCATTGGGTCTGGACCGACCCATTGGGAGGGCCATCCTATCGGGTTCAGCCCGGCCCGCTGGTCCCATTACAGAAGGTTGCAAGGGGCCGAGAGGGCCCGGACCGGCATTGGTTCGGCACGAGGGTGGTTCGGTCCCATGGGCGATGTGAGGGGCGTGGGAGACCGGCTCGGCCAGGGCGCCACGGGGGGCGTGGGAGGCTAGCTTAGCCGGGGCGCCGTTCAACCGGGGTCTCTTGAGGCCGACTCAGCTAGAATATGGTTAGTCTGAGATGCGCGGGAGGCCGGGAGGGCACGAGTGGATGGGAGGCATGGGCGGTCGGGAGGCACGGGGGGCCGAGTGTGCACCGAGGTTCGGCCCAGGGCAGCTGAGCCAGTTCAGCCGATAGACGGGGTGGTCGGGGCTGGGTCAGCCATTTCAGTCAGGAGGAGGGCGCAACCAGGTTGGCACGACCGGGGTGTGGCACAGTCAGGGCCAATTCAGTCGGGGCGCCAAGCAGATTGGGCCAGTTCGACCGGGGCGTGTTGCGGCTTGGGCCGGTTCGGCCAGCGGGGGGGGGGGGGGGGGGGGTTGCGGCTGGCATGCATCGCGCGTCGCGGAGGCTGTAGGAAGCATCACCTTTTCCTTCGTTGCATTAGTCATCTCGATGCCTCATCTCCGTTCTGAAGAACATCACAAACAAGTACGGTAGAGCGGTCGGGCCATGTTGGTTTGGCCCACACCCTCCGGGTTTAGGGTGGTAGCAAGAAGATGAATTCTTTCATGAATTTTATAGAATTAACAAGAAAATAAGATAGAAGAATAATCAATCTAACACCCTATATCTTCTCACAAAAACAATTTTCAACGTACAAGGAAAAACAACCACAATGATTCTTTAATTTAGAAGGGAAGAACTGAAGGAATAATATCATATTCAAATAAATTCCCTACCTTGATCTTTGTTCGTCGATGGAGTCATGGGGAAGAATATGGAGTTTTCATTATTTGTCACGTCTGCCACACACTTCCAATCCAAGATCATGTGTCGGTTCGTTGACAATGATGAGGAGTGAAGGTCGGTCATCAATGAAATCTCACGTCGGTTTCCTCCACAAGGCGCTTCCGAGGAAGAAGTTGAAGATGCTCCTTTCCAGTGTTCTTCGTGGAGGAAGTTATTCATTCTTCATTGGCGAGAGCTTTTCTCTAAAAATCTTTTTCATCATTGGCCAATAAAAGAAACGATATCCAAGAATAATATATTATAGAATCTATTAAGTTGTTGGCATAAGAATTCGATTGCGTGAATTAATTAAGTTGGATTCACTTAATTAATTCATGTGGTTGTCACAATTAAAACGGAGGAAGGGTTGACACCATTAAATGAGGGTGGTGGGGAGACTCTCCCTGATTAATGAGGGGAGTTGAGAGGTTTTCCTCTCCCACCCTTATTAGGGGGGTTTAGTCCAGGGTGGTCCCCACATCGTAACCTCTCGCAGGAGGTTAGGTTCGGGTGGGCCCCACCACAATAACCTCTCTTGGGAGGTTATGGTCGGGTGGTCCCCACAGTTCAACTTCCACAATGAGGTTTAGTTCTAGTCTACTCCACCTCCAACTTCCACATGGTGGATCAAAAATAAAATAAAGTGTAGTTCACTTTATTTTATTATTTTCCATGAAAAATCCAAAAACTATCTTTTATTATCGACCCACTGCCGTCAAGGTGAAAGTCTCCTTAAGAGAATATCAGTGTAGTGAGTTCAATGTAGCCCATGGATTTCAATTCTGAGTACTAGTACAAAATATATAAAAAATCACCCGTACGTTTATAGAACGTACCCGAACAAAACGTCAGGAATTGATTCTGGGCACTCCGGGACTCGGAATCACATGCCGTTAAGTTTCGAGGACTCATAAAATTCCCATTTAATTAAAAAAAATTACAAGGAAATTTTGAGTGTTTACAATTGGACTACAAAGAGTTTAATTGATTGAAACCTTACAAACATGATCAAAAATAAACATAACCAAATTTACTAGAACATTCCTTAATAAATTTAAACAAAATTAAACAGATATAACCTACATAAAACCAAATAACAAGGAATTAGTCAAACCCAAAAATTAATTAAATATTATTAATGTAAGAATACATAAACCTAATATAAAACAATTAACCAAACTATATTTTATATGAAGCTACTCATCCTAAATAAAACCAATACAATTAAAACTATTGTTACCATCCTTATTTTCAATTAATAAAGATAAAGTGAAAAAATATATATTCTTGTTGAATTGGTTTATTTTGATTTATTTTTAGTATGTTATGTGTTTTTTGATTAAATATGGTTTATATTGATTTTATTTAATTGGGATTAGTTTATTTCACATTAATTAGATTTAGTTAGTTTATTTGGATATATTTCAAGTTAAGTGATCTTGTGTGGGTTGGATAAAATTTTATCACATTCTAACCATGTTAGTTCGTGTGTGTTTGCTTCAATATAGTTTTTTTGTTTTTGTTAAGTTATAATAGGTTTAATTTTATTATTTTAATTTGTCACTAGTTTTTATTATATTAAAATGATTCATTTTTTATAAAATTTTATTGATATTGTATCAATTAATTTTAATATATAATAATATAATTTGGTTTAATTTGTTTTATATTATTTTCAAAATATTTGATTTAGTTTATGTTAATTTATTTCAGTACAATTTAATATAAGATACAATTGTTTGTGAAAGTTAGATTCAATTGGATTTGGGTTTGGTAAGGTTAATTGTTTTGGTATGGGTTAATTAGGTTCATTTCAGTTCATATAGGTTAGATTTATTTTATTTGGGTTTCATTAATATTATTCAATTTTTTGTTAATTTTGTTTGATTTAATTCAATTTAGTTTAGTATCGTTTTTTAATTAGATCAATTTGATCCAATTTGGATATAATTTTTTGGAATAATTTATAGTCAATTTTGATAAGTATTGTATAATATAGTTTTTAACTTGATTGAATTAAAATTGAATATGGTGTTTTCAATTGTGTTTTTTATCATTTGGGCCATGCCAATTTTAGTTAAGTGAATTTAGTAATTTTTTAGTTCAATTTAGATAAATTTATATTTTCTTGGTTAAATTTCGTTTTTTTAATTTGATAAATCTTTTTTTTGGATTAGTTCAGTTTAAATAATTTTTTTCCTGGTTGAGCCTATCCATTTTAGTTTATTTTATTTGGGTTGGTCTAATTTTATTGGTTTTATATTAATTTAATTTTTTATTGTATTATTTTAGTTTTTTTTTTCTATTTTTTGGGATTGTATTGTCTGGTTTGGTTTGGTTTATTTGGTATCAATTAAGTTTGATTTTGTTTATTTTATTTTTTCTCAATTTAGGTAAAATTCATTCATTTATTAACATTTATTCTATTTGGATTTTTTAGTGCCAATTTACATTGATTTTATTTTAGTCAATTTACTCTAGTTATTATATATTTAGGATTGTTTTTATTCATTAAGGTTAGGAAATATTGAGTCTATTTGGGATGGGTTGGGTATGTTTAATTTTTCTTAGGTTATTTAGGTTTGGTTTACTCCAGTACAATAAATACTGGTTATTTCTAATTTAATATATTCGTGATCCATTATGTCTGTTTCAATTTGTGTCTTGTAAAATAAATTTGATTCAGTTGGGTGATATTCATTATAGTTAAATCATACTCAATTATATTTTTCTTTGGTTTGGTTTATGTTTTTCCAGTCTAGTTGGGATCATTTTGGTAGGTTCTACATTTTTTGGGGTAGACCTTCTTGGATATTTATGTCCTAGTTTTATTTAATTTGGATTAGTTGAATTTTAGTTGGTATGGGTGGATTAAAACTCATTATTAAATAGTTTATATTAGTTAATTTCTGTTTGTATTGATTTTTTTGGTGAGATTTGGTCAAATTTTCCATTTTATTTGTTTATCATTTTGAGATTAATTAGTTTAGTCATCTTTAGTTTAGTTTAGTTTAGTTTATTTTATGTCAGGTTTTTTTCAGTTTCATAGGGATTGTGTTAGTCTGATTTGTTCTTATTTGATTTAGATATATCAAGGATGAAATAAACTAACTTGAATGAAACATAAACCTAATAAATTGAATTTGATAAAATTGATCTTGATAAATTGAAACAATTCTAATAAAATTTAACCAAACCAACCTAAATAGATAAAAACCAAATTAATAAAACTTTTTCTAGTGAATTATACCAAAACCGAACCAAACTAACCCTATCCAAAAAAATTGGCTTTAATAAAACTCACCCAAATCAATGAAAACTGAACAAAATAAAACATAATGAACTAAATTGAATCAAATAGGTTAAGTTATATTTATATGGGCTATACTAAAATAATTTTGCCTTAAATGAAACAATCCTACCTAAAAAAACTCAACTAATCTAGAAAAAAATATAGAAAAAAATTAAACCAAAACCAACCAAATTTGTAAAAATAAAATGAAACAGACTTGAATGATACCCACCTAATATAAATTAATTTCAAAAAATCTCAACTATAATGAATTGTATAATACATAAATTAATTAAAAAGATTAAAAATATAAAAAAACCAAATCCAAATAAAATGAAATTGAACAAACCCACCTAACCTAAATAAATACAAACCAAATTAAACAAAACACAACCAAATAAAATAGAACAAAACTGATTTTATTTTATCTAAACGGGATTGAATTAAATATAAAATAATGATATAAAATAAAAAAGATGACTATAATGACATTACTTATATGGAAGAACTAGGTCATAATAATTATATATATAACCTAAACACCCATAAATTCAGTGTTAAAAAAATTTCAATTTCATTCCAAGAAATATTTCATATTTTTTAAATAGAAATTGTTTTTTTGAAACGAAAAGTGATTTTTGAGGGGAAATAATTTATGATTTTTTAAAAATAAAATAATATAAATTTATGATAAAAAATATTTTTGAATTGAAATTAGCGTAAAAATTTATTTATCTAAAAAACTGTAATTTATATTTAATTAAAATTAAAAAAATTCTTGTTCCCTATGAAAAAAAAGACTATTTATTTTGAAAATACCCTTTTCAATTAATTAAATCACCCTTAACCCTTTAAAATAAAGATATATAATTTATTTAATTGAAAATATTTATATTTAAAAGGAAAATGTGATTATATGTCACTACCCCCTCCACCCAAAGCTACCCCTCTTATGTCAATAATGAGAGATGAGAGATAATTACCTATGAAACACACCTACAATTGGACATGGATTGATGACTAGCACCAAGGGTATAACATACACATAAATGGGTTGTATTAACGTATATGATTTGAAGTGTAAGAGATAAGATAAGAATAACAACCAAACATATATTGCACATAAAAAAAAGAAGAATAAATCATAGTACAAGATATAAATGAAATGACATAAATATAAAATAATATAAATACTCTAGAATGAATCCTACATAGTGACTATGAAGTTCTAATAGCTCCTGAAAAACTCCACGAACTAGAAAATTCATACTTGATCACCAACCATCCTGTACCGACCTAAAAAACATTATATATATATATAGGGTGATCATAACATGTATACTAAGTATGTTCCTCCTAATAAACCCTCATGAAAAATTTTAAGTAAGCATATGAAATCCTAGTGAGTAAAAACATGAAACTAACTCATCACCTAAATAGTAAACTATTATTTTCCCGTTATCACCATGGTTATCACCCACCATGTATTATATATAAGAGATCATATAATATAATAATATATTAGGTAACTATGATGGCACTTCCCAACAGGTTTTCCACACTTCCCTAATGTCTCACATACTTATAAATATCTCTCCAAAACCCACCCCAAAGACACCTAGGAAAAAGTAAACTATACCAAAGAGATTTGGGTTAATATATCATGAACCTCATACATAACATCATCCCATCAGCCCAACCACATATCCAAATAGTAACTGAGTAGTTTTCTAGATTTACCACATCCGGTACGTCATGCATTAAACCTCAAGACATAAAATACCATACACGACACACATATAATAGTTCATAGGATACAGTATATAGATATATATGTGTTTAAAAATAACATCAATCCATTACAGCACTCTACATACATATATAAGGTAAGATATCCTGAGTTCATAGTAGCACATAAACTACTATGACAAGAGAGTGAGGTTTTATGGGGTAGTAATCCATCCATTCCATGCCAACCTAGATATTAGGGAAAACACCCTCCTAGTGTCCACTGGTTGTCAGTCACCCTACCAACATGAGATTGGTAGCTTATAAAATCAAAAAACATACATGATATATAAGGCTCACAACCACACTAAGGGAATCTATATAGCATTAGACTCATTTTCCACTAATTCCACAAAAGACTTCATGCAACCACTATTAAGGACTATGTATCAAAGAAAACAAGAATCAAGCATCATTTAATTAATTAATTATATATTAATTTATATTATTCCATTTTCTTTTCTTTGACTGAGATTATAATCATCTCAATCAAGTGTGGTGACACAATTAATTGTTTAATAGTATTATCAAGAATTTTATTATCATAAAGTAATCTTGAAGATCCAAATCCATTATTTATTTAGTCTATTTATCATTTCAATCACATCTGGGTACTCTTGGAATCAGCCCGAGCTACTACATAAAAATTCACTCATTGTGAAATTGATCAAACAGCTTCCCGTAATTAGAAACTGATTATATAAATAACCACCAACCATTGGTTATTAAACATGTAAATTCATTATTAATTAGGAATCCTAGTTTATAGTACAAAAAATGGGAAAGTTAAACTTAATTCCATTCTATCACTCCCGATGTCTACCTTGACACCACTATACATAACATCACATCCCGCATCCCATGAAATTATCTTCATCATAACTGTTACCCCATGAAACTATCACAAACCTGGGCATCCCTGACTAGGATCATCAGTAAAGACAATACCCTATGAAAAAATCACAACATTAAGAATTCCCATTCATTATTCTAACTTTACAAGGTTAATATTAAATCACATCAATGCTCTAAATCCCTAGAGCATAAATATATATTAAATGTATTATTCCTCACACAAATGCTAGGAAACTATGAATAAAAGTAAATCCATCCTTTATCAAACAACATTGAGAACACTCATACCCAATGAAATAATTTAAGAAATCATTTATTTTTTATTAAATATCATTAATTATTTAATTAATTTAACAATTAATCTCAATTACTATATACTTATAAATTTACAATTTTAAACATTATGTATTTAATTTTTCATTATATTTTAAGTTTTTTTTGAAATATATCATCTATATCAATGGTAATTATTTCAATATGCCACTGTTAAAATAATCATAGAATTTTCAGATTTAAGTAGTCATCAAATTTCAATGTATATCAAATATGTTTAACAATCATAATAAAAGATAACAAACTATATAGTAAATCTCATAGGAAATTAATATATTCCATAATAATGTGATCAAACAACCCAAATAATTCCAAACATGTATATAAATATTCCCACATGCTATAATATTGATGGTTCCAAAAATTTATTTCAATTATTACATGTGATAAAACATATCCAAGCATGTAAAAATTTCTACACATGTAATATTATTATTTTGAAAAATAATAACAATAATATTTCATGAGAAAATATCCCTTTTAATGATCTAATATACATAATTATCAAATAATTATCATCAATGTTATTTAAGGTTTAATACCCTCACAAACTATCATTTTGATTTAATAAAACATTAATTAGAAATAGACATATGATTATCCATTTTTAACATATATAAAATTTACAGAATAATTATCATTATTATATAACATGAAAAATACTTATTTCCTATTATTATGATAATTTAATAGATTATAAAGCATTATTATATAATAATTCCCAGTGTTGACAATTATTATCAATAATATCCTCTAAACTTAATTTTAAATAAAAAATTTCTCAATTTTAAGATATCTTTATTTATCTTTTAAAAGAAATATTATCTTTAATTAAATTATAGAAATTAAATAAAACATGTTAATCATTTAATTTAATAAGTAAACATTTATTTCATTACTTTAAATATTACTAACATATTAATTCTGTTACGCAAAATTATTGTTTTATTAGAAGAAACATCTTAATGTATAAATTATACTTCCATTTAAAATTCAAGAATTTATATTATTCAATCAATAGAATTTTATAGCATGTAATTTATATTTATATTTTATATTTTAGAGATTATCACATATTCATTCCTCATAAAATTATTTTCTAGATTATTATTTGATTATATTTAATGACAATATTCTAAATATGGGATTCTAATGTATAATAATTCCAAATCTTCATATAAACTAAAGGATAATTCATAGATCCCATACTCAATTTTATTATATTGAAAATTTATACACCCAAAATAGTGGCGAGAGATATATAGAATCCTTAATATTGGAATCACAATATTGGAATGCAAGGAAGTTGCCTATATCAACTACATATGGATCACAATACTTTAGAGAAGTCTTTGAGATCACCCAGACATGAGAGAAACAAAGACGAACTCAAAGAGTGAAAGAAACTCATTTTATCATTAATAATATCCCTCCTTTAATACTCCATCAAATTTTTATAAAATATTTATATAAATATTCCAAATATAAAGAAAGTTCAAGGTCGTATTAAAAACTATTAAACAAGAATAAAACCGCAGATTTACCATTTATTCTAATAAATTTATACTGAAAACGTATTACAGGAGGTTCATGAAGGGAAATATAGAGTTTATAAATAAAGTATGCAACATATACACCTAAGACATCTACTATAAAAGGGTAAAATTCTTTTACCCTTATGAATTTGGTTACCCTTTTGGGTGCAGAAGAAATATAAATATACCTTTACGTATTATAATAATACCTTTATGCGGGTAGGGAAAAGATCGAGATCCCCTTATACAAGGCTTGTCTTACCCTTATGTAGGCTTCGGAGAATCCTAGGTACCCTTGAAATAGAATTAGGGTCAGGGGATTACCATTACATGAGTAGAAGTATATCCTTACACATATTTGAACAACCTTTTACAGATAGAATAATTCTGGGGATACCCATACATACAAAAGAAAATATTATAATTACCCTTAAAAGAACATTTTACTACCTTCATACAGCGTATGAGGGATCTTGGATACCCTTACATAAAGTACATATTACCCTTACATGGGTTTTTGGACACCTTGTTTACCCTTATGAGAGCTGGTAATGAACTTTACATAGTGCATAACACAGACCTCAACACTTACATAAATCAAGGACACCATAAAATGACTTCACACAAATAAAATAAAGTTATCTATTCCCATACACAACATTATAAAAACAGCTGTTTCCATTATGGAAATAAATGGTTATATATAACAGTTTGAATAACCATAAAATTATTAATTTTTTCATGTATAAAAACATTTAAATAACTAGTATATGACTTTATTAATACTTAAAATACTCTCAATTTTACTTCAAAAATATTAGAATAACGTTAAAAATTAAAAATTAATTTCCCAAATAGTTTTTTACAACTTGAAATTTTATCAATGATTTGTAAAACCATTTAAAAACATATTTATAATTTTAAAAAGAATTTTTAAAACAACTTCTAATTTTATGAAATTGCTCATGATCTATCCAAACCCCTTAAAAAGGGATTAGGAAAATAAAATATCTTTCACCAGATACCTCTCAAAATATTATAATCCTCAAGAATTAAAAAAAACATGTGATGAGATAGAAGGGATTGAGGATAAATCAATAATCCTATGAGATACACCTCAGTGTCATGACTATACATGGAAAAGAAAAAACACTCCATATGAACAATGAATAAAGCTACAAAACTCTTTAAAAAAATTCAAAATAATATCCTAGGGGAGAAACCACTAAAACAAGAGAAATACAACTAATAAAACATTACATCAATAAAATAATTGATCACACATATAAATTTGAGATTAACTAATTCATCCCAACAAAAAACAATTATTAAAAAACATTGGAATTTAACCACACATTTGTTAATTTCATTCCTACACGAGGTTACATCAAAGGCTATATAGATTTCTATAAAAATCCTAGTAATTTATTAATATCTACCAAAAAATTATAGATGAAAAAACCTTCAAAATCAAACAATTACCATTGATTTTAATAGAAACAATAGAAATTCATTTACATTTATCATGATAGAAAATTATAATTCATAATTTCCAAAACATACCATGCTTAAAATTTCATGATAAAAGAAAATTATCATTCATGCATAAAAATTTATTAAAAAAATTAAATATTTTAGTTAAAATATTTCATAATCCATGCTGGTTAAGAAGCTCAAAACCTAATTTTTTTTGAATGATTCATTTATTGCTATATATATGTATCCAAAAATTTCAAATCAAAACTCATTAAATTTATAAAAAATGTGGATAAAAACGTTTTATAAATTCTATTGTATTTATAATATGGTAGGTAAAGAAAAATAAAAAAAAATCTATTTTTAATATTTATTTAAAACAAGGTATTTATCAAAATATTCTTTGAGAAAACACTTTAAATATATTTTGAAAAAATAATTTTGAAATAAATACAAGTTTAATAGAATAATGAAAATTATTTATTTATTAAAACTTTTTATATAAAAATAATATTTTGAAGGGGGATCACTAATTATTGTTATAAAACATGAAAAAAATTCCAAGTATTCTATAAATAATGTAAATTCTCATTTTCAAAAAACATTTCTATTTAACATTAATTCTGTGATATATCACATTCATAGACATGTTACATGTTTTCATAATATTATTTTTATTTAACTTACATATATCTACAATGCTATTTTGAAAAATGATATTAAAATGAAAAACATAAAAACTTAGTGAACTCAATTTAAAACTAGACATGAATTATAAAAAATTTACATTATCTTGTTTTAAAAAAATTACACGTTTGATAGAAAATAGTATTTATTAGTGGCACAATAATGAAATTGATACACTAGATATAATGCATGAGTCTACATTTACCAATTACAACATCTACATTATATCACATTTAATAATTCTACATCAACTTTACATAATTTTTTTCAATCAACACATACACTATGAAAAAATACTACAACAATCATAAAAATAAAAGGATCATATCCACCATAACATGATATTATCTGCTATAGGTGGAACTAAAATTATTGCATAGTCTGAAAACAAGTAATTATATAGTGCTTCATGATGGGTTAAGTGTCCCATCTCTTCATATGATCAAGGCCATAACATACATAAACAGTATGATAGGAATTCCTTTTAGGGATATAAGCACACCATGACACAACCATATTATAAAAAAGGTATCACGCACAACCCAAAACGTACAAGAATTTAATTCATAATAGAGAGAGTAATTAAACCAACACTATATAGAAATAAATTAAATAAAAACATACAATATCCTCTTTTTCTCGAACTATGTCCCATATCACCTAGAACTGGTGAAGAATATATCTATTATAGAAATGTAATACATAGAATAACCCTTTATACAAGATAATATATTCAATACACGATTTCTGAGAGAAGGGTGTAATATGTACTTGATGATAACAACCCCTCCCATCAGGCCAAACAAGGGCCCTATGTGAGAGTAAACAGTGCCACTTCACCCAAACTGAATAAGGTCCTGATGTAAGTGTAATAGAATGATATGAAAAATGTTATAGAAATCCCTTTCCCCTAACCACATCACCATCTCAACACTAGGATCAAGGAATGAGTTATTCTTACCATATCTGAAGGCCAATAGTTGTGACTAGGAAACAAAAGGGTGAAGTGATACAAATGATCATTAGTCAATTATTTATTAGGTGGGTTTCCAGAACACAAATGAGTAGGTTTAACTATACTCATTTTGATGGGATATCAATCAAAATAATGATGATAAAACTAGTCATTCACTTCACATGGATAACAATCGAAGGGTTTCGAGCTCAATGAAGGAAATTCAATGTTCTAACCACACATAAATAATATAGATTATAAATCCTATATAAGAGGGGAAACAAAACCGGCTGAAGTTGTAACACCCCTTGTTTTTCTAAAAATAAATAGAAATGCATGGAACAATTTTTTAGGTAGATATTTTTAACTAACCTTTAAAACATTACTTTTCCACTTCTATGTTTTGAATTTCAAGAAACTTTCATCTACAATTGTGTTCATTAAGTTATTTGGAGTCTATTGGAACCAACTTTTTTTCAGTGAAGAGTAACATACCCTTATGAATAGTAATATGGCCACAATGAATAGTAAATTTTATTATTATTTTATTTTCTTAAGTCTTTAAGATAATAACATCTTGGATAATTTTTTATCGTGATATAGAAGTAGTTATAGAATTAGAATTGTTAATTTTTGAATTAAGTATGATTTTATTTAAAAATTAAATTAATAATATTTAGAAAATTATTTCAAAAAAATGGACTTCATTTTTTAATTCTACACGTCAAAAAATGGTTAGGCTAATGTTTTAGGTTTTTTATGAAATTCATGATTTTTCTGTGAATAGTGAAATATGATAAAATACCGTATAATCAAATTATCAGTAAAATACACTATTTATGACAACATAGGTGATTCAAGGCCACTTGGATTGAACTCACATGCCATTATTACTATTTGAGTTCACATGAACTATGAATATTCATAATCATGGGTAACAATATTATATTAATGATAAAATTAATGAAAAATACCCCCTCTCCTCCACTATAAATACCACCCTCACCCCCATCTTTTTCCCACACCTCTAAAGCCTTGAGCCATGCCTAAGTTCTATACAATACTCCTCCCAAAGATCTTCCCCACGTCCTATATCTTCTGCTCTCACCAAAAGACCAAAACCAAATCCCTTAAGAATGATCTCAAGGAGAAGAGATAAAGAGGTAAACATCCTCTTTTTTTCTTTCTTTTCGTTAATTTTATGTTATTCTCTTCCTTTACCTTTTGAATTATGTTGGGATATTTCATTCCATATCCCCCTTACTGTACATTTTATGATGATATATTCCCTTTCTCTCATCAAAATATTTTTATGAAATTTTAAGAGATGACGTCAGGCTGCCTAATATTCGTGGGAAATTTCTCAAGTTTTCTTTTATTTCATGATTCCTTTTTCTTCATTCCTCACACCCTCTAATCCAAGATGCATGATATCTCTAGAATCATATATATTATAGATGTTCTCATGTTCATGTAAAATTCATCATCAATGTTCTTCTCTTCTCCCACTTATTCAAAGGATTAAAAACATTGTCCATGATGTGTCGAATTACCGACATCGTGGACAATGTGATTTCATTTTTCTTTAAATACTTCAAGTCTAGTCATGAAACCATTTTTATGGTTGAACCAGGTTATAATATATATATATTATGTCTAATAAATCTTTCTAGAATTTGTTTTAACACATGGTTTTAAATTATAAAATGAAATGAGGTCGTTATTATCGAAGAACCACTAAAATGATCTAAAGGAACATCATTAATGTTTTAAATAATGAATCATCCTCATATTAATCATCAAAATGATAAATGGTATAAATTATGGTACTAGGAATATGGAAATAACTTCCCATTCCAATTATGGAGTTTCACTTTCAATCTACAAGAACATCCATTGTGAACCAAACATGGAAATCATGTAAAGAACTCAAAAAAAAAACAGTGAAAGGAGCAAAGTACTAACAATTAAATGGTGAAATGATGTTATGAAATGATTATATAAGATGTTATAAACATGAACATGTTTCATTAAAATACTAATAACACTATATTAAAAATATTACAATAAGTTTAAACAAGTTTTAAGTAATACAAGCCCGAGGTAAGGAAATTTTTAACCCAATTTCCATTATTTGGGTTAACATTCTACTTCATTATTTAGGTACTATTTAAATTTTTTGTGTGATGAGTTATGTTTATATTATGTTTCATTATGAATATATACAGTTTTTATAAAAACTATATCCACTCTATAATAATGTGTAATGTTATGAATGTATTATTCTAATTCTATAAAGCTCTAAACTTGAAAAGATCCTCAATGTAAAAGAAAGTGTTTTCTTGACTAAATTCAAGATTATGTATGTAATAAGGAAGGGTCCTTATAGTTGGTATCAAAGTATGGTTTAGATAACATTCGGTGTTAGGGTGATGTTAATAGAATATCATAAAAGATTTTCACTCTATGTTTAATTTGAAATATTATAGCATTTAAATATTACCATGTTTCTTCATCTAACATATGTTTGTTTAGAATCGTTGTCTGTAGAATTAATAGGGATGCTGAAGAGGAGACGCACTGACAGAATGACATCCTTCCGGAACTATAACCCAGAATGGTAGGGATTGGAACCGAGCAGTTTGTGACAGTAATGGATCCTCTTATGCAGGGAATAAATGGTGGTGGAATCCATTAAAGAGAACCAATAGAGGTACCACAATGGAACATGACAGTAGTGGAACATTTTACGAGACAACACCCTCCTGCATTCAAGGGATATTCTGAACTAGTAGAAGTTTAAGGATTGATCAAAGCCCATGAAATGATATTTTTTGTTATGGGATGTTCAGACTATCAAATGTTAAGTTGTTATATTTACCATTTTGAAGGGGAAGCTGATCATTGGTGGTCAGTGGTAAGGAATATCAAAGGTAGTTAGGATTTTGATACCTTAGAGTGGGAAAAAATTTAAAAGTATTTTCCTTGAAAAATATTTTCCTAAGGTGGTGTGACTTAGAATAGAGAAGCAATTCCATGAATTGAAATAGAAGGAGGAAGATTCAGTGGATGTGTATGAAGAGAACATCACCCGACTGACGAGGTATGCCCAAAATATTATTTGGGATCCTAATAGAAAAATCAACTGCTTTTACTCGGGATTGATTCCAAGGAATCGAAGGGCGTTGACCTCCCATGAATTGAAAAGTAATGAGAAACTTGTCTGATGTGTTGAGAGGGAAGAGATGGAGTTTTTTGATGATCACATGCATTTTGGAAACAAAGAGAAAAAAGGTCTAGTTAGCAAGCCATGGGTTAGAATCAACGAAAGAAATATGATGCTAAGAAAATCCAATTTCAAGTTTGTGAAAAGTGTAGAAAGAAACACACTGGGGAATGTTTTGAAAAACTGGGAAGTATATTAAATGTGGTAAGTTTGTACATATGGTCTGAGATTGAAATGTAAATGATCTTATGACTAATCCTGAAAATCAGACTGTAAAGTGTTTTAAATGTGGTGAGATGGGTCATTATGAAAATGCCTTCCCCAAGAGATATCTGAATGATACAAAGAAGCCAGACTACAAGCAGAAAGGTGTAGTGAGATCCTTTGTTACTACGTCAGCAGATATCAGGCCATCCAATGAAGTTGTATCACATACATTGTTTGTTCACTCAGATTTTGATAAAGTTTTGTTTGATACGAGGTCTATACATTCCTTTATATCTGATAAATTTTCTAGTAACTTGGAAATATCACATCAACAAATAAGACCCGAACATGTTGTTAAAACACCAGGGGTAAATGTTATAGAAATGTGGAATTATAAGAATAATTATATTGTTGTTAGTGGAAAGAATTTACCTACAAATTTTTTTGTTTTACCATTTTTTGAGTTTGATGTTATTATGGGGATGGACAAGCTTTCTGATTATCATGCTAAAATTGACTGTAGAGAAAAAGAAGTTGTTTTTATGAAAGAGTTTTTGTTTGTATACAAGAATGAACCCATACAATTGATAACATATCAGGAAGTTCAGAAAATATTGAAAGATGGAAATGAATGTTATCTTGCTCATATTGTTGAAAAAGGGAACTACTCAAATTAATGATGTGACAGTTGTAAATGAATACCTTGATATTTTCCCTGATGATTTACCCGGTGTCATACGTGAAAATGAAGTCGAATTCACAATAGATTTAGTTCCTAATGACTAGACAATTTCAAAACCCCCATATCATATGGATCCAATAGAACTTCTTGAATTGAAAAACCAGTCGCAGTATTTTCTTGTCAAAGGCTTCATTCATCCTAGCACTTCACCATGGGGAGCCCCTATTTTTCTTGTTAAAAAGAAGGATAGTTCCATGAGACTTTACATTTGATTGTAGATATTTGAATAACATCACTATTAAAAACATGTATCCTTTGCCTCATATCGATAACGTGTTTGATCAGATCTAGGTAGCTCAATAATTTTCCAAGATTGACTTGAGATTCTGATACCATCTACTGAAGATGAAAGAGGATGATATCCCAAAAACAACATTTCATACTAGTTATGGGCATTATAAATTTTTTGTTATGTAGTTTGGATTAACTAATGAACCTTCTATATTCATGAATCTTATGAATATATTATTTCATGAGTTCTTTGATAAGTTTGTGGTTGTATTTATTGATGACATTCTGGAATTTTCTAAAAATAAATAGGAACATGAAAAAATTTTAAGGGTTGTTTTGAAAACATTAAAAAAAAGAAACTATATGGATAATTCAGAAAGTGTGATTTTTGGTTGAAAAAAAATTCTTTTATTGGGCACATTATAAATAAGGATGGAATAATAGTTATTCCTACCAATACAAAATTAGTTGATGAATGGCCAAGACCCATAAATATTATAGAGATTCATTGTTTTCTTGGGTTAGAAGGTTATTACAGATGATTTATTAAAAACATTGCATGGTTATCTAGATAGATAACTATCTTAACATGGAAAGGGGATAAATTTTTTTTGGATAGAGGAATGTGATGTTTGTTTTGAGAAACTGAAGAAGAGATTGGTGAATGCTCTAGTTTTGTCCTTACCTTCCCAAAATGGTGAGTTTGTCATCTACAGTGATGTTTCTTTAAAGGGACTTATTTTTTTATGCAGAATGATTAGGTAATTGCCTATGCTTCGAGACAACTGAAACCTCGTGAGATAAATTATCCCACAAATGATTTGGAATTGGAAGTTTTGGTTTTTTATTTGAAAATTTGGAGGCATCATCTATACGGAACCAAATTCCAAATATATACTGACCATAAAAATCATAAGTTTATATTCACTCAAAAGGAATTAAACAAGAGGTAGAGAAGATTGCTTGAACTCATAAAGGATTATGACTGCAAGATTAATTACCATCCTGGAAAAGAAAACCAAATAGCAGATGCATTAAGTCAGAAACAACATGCATCATTAACCATGTTACATTTGGAGCATGATCCCTTGATTAATGATTTGATGAATTTGGGCTTAGAAGTTGTTGGTTTAGAGTATACCTCAGTTTTGTTTCAGGATTCAGTGCAGTATTTGTTGTTAGATAGAATTAAGAAAGCACAGAAGGAATATCATGAGCTAGGGAAAAAGGTAGAATTGGTTGAAATGGGTATGTTTCTAGAATTTAACCTTGAAAAAGATTGTGTTTTAAGATTTCGAACAAGGTTGTGTGTGCCTAGTGATTCTCAGTTGAAGAAAGATTTGTTGTGAGAAGATCATAGTTCTCCATTTTCTGTTCATTCTGGAAGTACTAAGATGTATAGAGACCTTCAAAAGTATTATTGGTGGGATGGAATGAAAAGAGATATTGCTGATTTTACCATGAAATTTTTGACGTGTCAATAGGTTAAATCAGGGTGACAGTTACCGAAGGGGATGCTTCAGCCTTTTCCAGTGCAATAGTGGTAATGGGATAATGTATCCATGGACATTGTGGTGGGACTACCAATGACTTCTCAATGTAACAATGTGATTTGGGTTGTTTTTGATCGGCTAACAAAGTCTGCACATTTTATTTCTATTCAAGATACAATGAATTTGGATCAACTTTCTCGATTGTACTTCAAGGATATTTTCAGGTAACATGGAGTTACTCTTTCCATTATATCTGACTGAGATCCCAGGTTCACTTCTAACTTTTTGAAGGGACTTCAAAAGTCGTTGGGAACAAAGTTAAATTTCAGCACATATTTTCATCCTCAATCAGATAGGAAGTCAGAACGAATGATTCAAACTTTTGAGGATATGCTTCGAACTTGTTCAATAGACTATCAGAGAAGTTGGGATAAACATCTTTATTTAGTTGAGATTTCTTATAATAACAGTTTTCATTCATGTATTCATATGGCACCTTCTGTGTCCTTGTGTGGGAAGTAGTGTCAGACTCCAGTGTTTTGGGATGAAGTCTGCGAATGAATGTTGATGGGGCCATAATTAGTAGAAGAAGTGGCTGAGAAAGTTAGGATGATCCAACAGCACATGAAGACAGCTTAGATCAGGTAGAAAAGTTATGCACATAATAGAGGTAAAGACATCTCTTTCGAGGTTGGTGACCATGTTTTCCTTAAAATCTCTCCTTGGAAAAGTGTGATGTGTTTCGGTAAGAAAGGGAAGCTAAGCCCACAGTTCCTCGGTCCTTTTGAAATCATAGAGAAAGTTGGAATAGTGGCATACCGCATAACTTTTCCTCATATTTGGTCACATGTACACAATGTTTTTCATGTTTCGATGTTGAGAAAGTATGTTCCAGATTCATCACATGTCTTGAGCCCAGAAGCAGTTCAGCTGGAAGAGAACCTTTCTTATAAAGAGAAATCAGTTCAGATTCTTGATCTAAGGGAACATGTATTGCAAAATAAGGTAATCCACCAGGTAAAGGTTTTGTGGAGAAACCACATGGTTGAAGAAGAAACATGGAAGTTTGAAAATGCTAGGAGGAAAAAGTACCCTCATTTTATTAATAAGTAAATAAAATTTCAAGGATGCAACTTCCAAAAGGTGAGGATAATCTAATACCCCTTTCTTTTCTAAAAATAAATATAAATTCTTGGAACTTTGTTTTAAGTAGATATTTTTAACTAGCCTTTAAAACATAACTTTTCAACTTCTATTTTTTGAATTTCAAGAAACTACCATCTACAATTATGTTCAGTATGTCATTTGGAGTCTATTAGAACCAACTTGTTTTTTTAGTGAATAGTAAGATACCCTTATGAATAGTAATATGGCCATAATTAATAGTAAATTTTATTATTATTTTATTTTCCTAAGGCTTTAAGATAATAACATCTTAGTTAATTTTTCATCGTGATATAGAAGTAACTATAGAATAAGAATTGTTAATATTTAAATTCAGTATAATTTTATTTAAAAATTAAATTAATATATTTGGAAATTATTTTAAAAAAATGGACTTCATTTTTTAATTATACACGTTGAGAAATGGTTAGGGAATTTTTTTGGGTTTTTTCTGAAATTCTTGATTTTTCGGTGAATAGTGAAATACGATAAAATACCATATAATAAAATTATCAGTAAAATACACTATTTAGGACATATTAGGTGACGCAAGGCCACATGGCTCAAACTCACATGCCATTATTACTATTTTAGGTCAGATGATCTAAGACTATTCATAATCCTGGGCAAAAATATTATATTAATGATTAAAATAATGAAAAATACCCCCTCTCCCCCATGATAAATACCACCCTCACTCCCCTATTCTTCCCACACCTCTCAAGCATTGATCCATGCCTAAGTTATACCCAATCCTCCTCCCAAGTCTCTTAACCACATCCTAGATCTTCTGGTCTCCCCAAAAGACCAAAACCAAATCCCTTAAGAAGGATCTCAAGGAGAAGATATCAAGAGGTAAACATCCTCTTTTATTTTATTTCTTTTATTTCATTTTATGTTATCCTATTCCTTTAACTTTTTAATTATGTTGGTATATTTAATTACATATCCCCCATTACTATCCATATTATGATGAGATATTCATTTTCTCTCATAAAACTATTGTTATGAAATTTTAAGAGACGTTGTTAGGCTTCCGAATTTTCGTTAGAAATTTCTCAAGTATATTTTTATTTCATGATTCCTTTTTCTTATTTACTCACCCCCTATTATCCAAGAGGCATGAAATCTCTAGAATCATTGATATTCTAGATGTTCTCATGTTCATGGAAAATTCTTTATCATTTTTCTTCTCCTCTCCCACTTATTCAATGAATTAAAAACATAGTCCATGATGTGTCGAATTACCGACATCATGGACGATGTGATTTTATTTTTATTTAAATCCATCAAGTCTGGTTATGAAACCATTTTTATGGTTGAAATAGGTTAAAATATATGTATTAGGTCTCATAAGTGGTTCTGGAATTTGTTTTAAGACACGGATTTAATTTATAAAATGAAATGAGGGCGTTATTATCAAAGAACCACTAAAATGATCTAAACGAACATCATTAATGTTTTAACTTAAGAATCATCTTTATATTAAACATCAAAATGATAAATGGTATAAATTATGATACGGGGAATATGTATATACCTTTCCATTCTAATTCAAGAGTTTCACTTCCAATTGACAAGAACATCCACCGTGAACCAAACATGGAAATCATGTAAAGAACTCACCAAAAGATAGTGCAAGGAGCAAAGTACTATCAACTAATGGGTGAAATGACGTTATGAAATGATCATATAATATGTTATAAAAATGAAAATGTTTCATTAAAATACTAATAACACTCTTTTAACCATATTAAAATATGTTTAAACATGTTTTATGTATGACAAGATGGAAGTAAAGGAATTTTTAACCCGATTTCCATTCTTTGGGTTAACCTTCTACTTCATTATTTATATTTTATTTAAATTGTTTTTGGGATGAGTTCTATTTATATTAATTTCTATTATGTATATTTATAGTATATATAAAAACTCTATCCACTCTATTATGTCTATGTTCAATTGTATGATATTTATAAGGGGATTTTCATTAAAAGTCCTCTTTTTAAATTCGATTTCACGAAATTCCAAAGTAATGTTTTTATGGAATTATTCATGTTGTAAGATTATGTTTTGGATCTTGGGAATTATTTATGATGAAGGGTGGGACCAATATATCCCTCCAATGCATTTTGTATGAGTACTTTGGAGGTTGGCCATATGGTTACTCCAAGTGTAACTATGATGGTTACACAAAGTAAGGTAGCCATGAGGGTTTCAAATTATACGGTAGTCAAGAATGGTTACAAGATTATGTATGTAATGTCCCAAGATACCTTTATGGTTATATTTATGTTCTCATGTTTTGTGTGGATCGTTTTTGAATCTCATGTTACACAAAGTAAGTATATATGTGTGACCAAAATGACTTTCGAAAATGCTTTCATACGTTACAAGTATTAATGGACTAATGCGATCTTTCCTTCTTTTCCATCCCTTACTGAGCTTTTATGCTCATCCCATGTTTTTAATTGATTTTCACAGGTTAATGGATGTGTAAGACAAGTAAAGAATCCAGTTAAATGTTGAAGAATTTTCAAGGAGTCTTTTTTTTAAGTTTTAGTGTTTTATATTAAAAAAAATGGAAACAGTTTTTATGATATCTACTTTGTAATAATGTGTAATGCTATGAATGTATTTTTATAATTATATAAAGATCTAAACATTAAAAGATTCTCAATGTATAAGTAACTGTTTTCTTGACTAAATTCATTATTATGTATGTAATAAGACACAGTCCTTACCGAAGTTCCACCTTTTCAGAAAAAATAAATTCAGCATCAAAATTAATGCAGAACATCCTAGACAAAAAAAACCAACTCCTCACTAACACTAAGGAATAAGAAGAACCACCACTGATCTAATCCACACAACATAATAAAATCCAAACAATATTAGTTCTCCATCTAATCATGATACAAACCAAAGGATATCACTACCTCCTCCTACCAAACCTCCATCATAGGATTTGAAACAAATCCATTAGGCATGTATTGACTCTAAAACATGAAATAACCAAGTGTCCTGCTATGATAATCATCATCATCATCATTAAATCTATGTCGTTTTGCTAACAAAAATTGTTAAACATCATGGAAAAGACTTAATTTTGATATTGAATTGGCTCTACTCCTATGAAAGGAAAAACTCTTAAGGACTCATAACCCTGAACACAGATTAGTTATGATTAATTACTTCCTTCATTCTTAACCATTCCACATTTTACCCCATTATAAACAAGGTCAATACATGGATGATTCATGATCCTTTCCTAGGTCTCTACCCTTAATCAAGAA
Source organism: Viscum album (assembly GCA_963277665.1). NCBI lineage: Eukaryota > Viridiplantae > Streptophyta > Magnoliopsida > Santalales > Viscaceae > Viscum > Viscum album. Next base: position 878,172,024 of record OY728165.1, on the reverse strand, counting down.
TCACATTGCCTATCATATCTAGTAAACTCAAATTTCCTCGCATCAGATCATAGGGGATCCTAAAATCCTTTATCATAACTAGTCTTCATTAGTTATAGGATATAATAAGACCATATAACACTATCTCACTACCAACCCATATATCATCACCAGTGCCAAACTCCAAAATCCTTCCATTCTCTCAACCATTCACATTGATACCACTATTTCATGGCCCCATCCCTTTATAGGTACCCCTCCTATGTCGACACTGAAAGAAGGGAGATAATGATTTCTAAAGCCCGCCTCTAATAGGTCACATATGAGAGACTAAGATTTAGGGCATAACATGCACACATATGGGAGGCATTAAATTCTAGGATTTGAAGATCCCAATACATGATTTGAATGTAATGAAATAAAATTAAAAAAATTTAAAGGCACGAGAAAATATCCTAGACAGTGACCATGAAGCCCTAACAACTTCCGAAGAACTTATCAAACATGGGAAGTCCAGCTCAATCTTCAACAAACTATTATTGGCCAAAAAAATAGTTTATATATATATCTTTGGTGAACATAACATTTATACTTAGTAGGATCCTCCCTAAAACCACTTATGAAAAATGTGAAAGAAGCAAACTAAATCCAAGTGAGTAAAAAAATTAAACTAAATTTTCACTTTAATAGGGTTACTATTAATTTCCCATATGCACCATGGATTTATCTCACTATGTATCACATGAAATATATCGTATATTATAAAAAATATGGAACCTTGATACTACATTTCCCCTAGTTTTCCACTCTACCCCAATTTCACATGTCATAAATTTTCTCTATTCAAAATCTATCCTAGAGACACCTGGGATAATATATCGGGTACCCTATACATTGAATCATCCCATCAACCCACCACATATTCATATAGTAACTGTGTTGTTTTTGGGATCTATCATAACCCATATATCATGTATTATACATGAATCCATCACATACCATACCCGAAAAATCTATAATAATCCATATGATTCTATATATAGAGATATATATGTTTGATAAAAATAATAAGCCATTACATACATTTGTACAAATATATAGGGAAATATTACCACTATGTATACCAATACATAATACTACCAAGAGAAGAGATAAGGGTTAAAGGGGGGTTATTATCCATCCATTCATCACCAATCTATATATTGGGGAAAATACACCCCTAATGTACACTTGTTATAAATCACCATACTAACATGGTTTGGGTAGAATATGAAATCAAAAACATACATGATATGTTTAAGGATCAAAACCACACTAATGTAAAATACTCATCCTTAGATTAATTTTTGGATAATTATGCACAACACTCTCGAATTCCACAGCTAAGGCCTATGTATCAATGAATACAAGCATCAAGATTAATTCAATTAATTAATTGTCCATTAAATAGTATTATTTAGTTTTATTTTCCAAGATTGAAATTTTAATCTTTTATGACAAGTATTGATGTAATTATTAATTATTTTATTATATTATCATGTATTTAATCACCACAAAACAATATTTAAGAACCAGATTCATTCTTTCATTATTAGATTTTTAATTTCGTAAATATTTAGTTACTATAGGACTCACCCCAAGGTACCACATAAAAATTCCAATCATAGTACATGGTATAAAAATGATTAAAATAGTGAGAAACTGAATATATAATTAACCATAGTCCATTATACATTAAAAAAATATTATTCATTATCATCCTAGTATCCTAACGTCCCACACAAAAACAATAGGAAATGACATATTTATCCCATTCTATCAGTACCGGCTCCATCCTCAACACCACTACACATAACAACACATCTTTAGTCCCATAAAAATATTACCATTATAACTAGCACCATGTTCGACCATCACAGCTTCGAGCACCCCCATCCATAATCATCCTCATAACCAATACCTATGCCACAATCACAACCTCAGTCATTCCTTGTTATTATTCCAAAAACATGATGTTTACATTCAATTACATTAAGGATATGAATCCATAGATCATAAATACATATTAATTGTATTATTCCACACATAATTCCCATTAAATTATAGCTAAAATAAATAATTTATTTCATCCTTTATTAAACAACATCGAGCTCGCTCATCCCAAAATTAATTATTTAAGCATTCATTCATTTTATTCCAAACTATCATTCATTATTTGAATAATTTTATAATTAATCTTAGTATCTATTTAATTATACATTTCCAATGATAAATAATATATATTTAATTAGGTGTTCTTACTATAGCTTGTTTCTTAAACATGTCATAATTCTTTAGGATAATTATTTAAAAAAGACTCATTTAATATAATCAAATAATTATCATATTTATGTTGTTGTCAAATTTACAGGTATATATACAGTTCTTATCAACCATAGTATAAGATATCACACAATCTAGTAAATATTAGAGGCACTATATATATTTCCAAAACATGTAACCAAACATCCCAAATATATCAAAACATGAATATCAATAATCCCACATGTGATAACACTAATTATTCCATAATTTAATTAAATTATAACTATTTATAATCATATCTGAGAATAAATAATATTCAATGAATGAAAGATTATTATTCAGCAAAATAATAATTCGAAGAACACACAAAAAAACATCCCTTTAATTTTTTTAATATATAGATTTAACAACTAATTTTCATCAAATATTATTTAAGAGGTTTAACACCCTATCATGAAATAATTTTGAATTAGTAAAAATTAATTTGAAAATTACATCATATTATCCATTTCTCGCTCCATTATAATTTATAGAATAATTATCATTATTATAAAACATGGGAAATATTTATTTTTTTATCCGTATGATAATATTATTGATTATAAAATATTATTACATACTTAATGAATTAAGACATTAATTAACAATAATAAATATTATTATAAATGATATTAATTGAACAAACATTTCAATAAAAAAGTTAAACATCCTAAGATAAATTTATTAATCCACGGAATGAAATATTATCACTCACTTCTGCTGTTTTCCTCTTGTAAATCACTGAACCATAAATAGAGGTGGGATAGATAGAGAATCCTTTATCCTGGAAACATAGTCTTGGAATATGAGGAAGAATCCAAGATCAACTACAGATGGCTCATAAGACTCCAAAAAGGATTTGAGATTACTTATTCTTAAGAGGTAAAAGGAGGAACTCAAACAAGAGAAAGAAATTCATTTTAATATTCATAAATTTCCCTCCATTTATATTCTATAAAATTTCAATCAATGCTTCATTAAAATATTCTATAATTATGGAATTTCAAATGTGTCATTGAAAACTCATAATGAAGATGAAAAACCCCAATTTACTATTTATTAAGATTAATTTATACTAAAAACGTTTTACAAGATAATTAGGAATGAAAATTTGGAGTTTTAAATCAATTTCCTCTACCAATACATAGAAGGCATGCGCTACATAGTGGTAAAATTGTTTTACCCTTACATGGCTGGTAATATTTATGAGAGAATAAGAAATCTAAAGCTATATTTATATAGTGGAGGACTACATTTACATGGGTAAGGAAAATACTGATCTTCCCTTATGCAAGACTGGGTTTTCACTTATCCAGGCTTTAGAAAACCCATGGTTCCCATATTTGAGATTTCGGATTTGAGGATTACCCTTACTCGAGCTGGAGAATACCCTTACACAGAATCAAACTTTCCTTAGAAAAATATAAGAATTTAGCGGGTTTTCCATATTTATTTAAGTAAATATTAGACTTAACTTATGTCAGTGTTAGACTGCTTTTATGTATATTATGGGGGATCCAGAAATCCCTTATATGAAGTTCACCTTACCCTTACATGGGAATTAGGAAACCCATTCTACCCTTACCTGAGCCTTGGATGACCTTTACACAATCTTGAACTCTAGTTTATATCCTTACACAACTCAAGTAAACCATGTCATACATTTACACAACTATAAGAAATCTCTACTTACCCTAACATATCCTTTTAAAAGTAGAAGTTACCATGTCGATACATGGGGATCTTTAACATTATACTATTCTTTATTCTTTAAAATAGATGATCAAAACCATTTATATGTGTGAGATATATTTCTCTTTTTTACATGAAGTCATATATTTTTATTTGAGATAATAATTTCAATAAGTTGAAATTATGGTATATATGAATAGCCTTTTAATTATTGATATAACGATAATGAACTATGTTCTATTTTACTCTTGATCTTTCTACCTTTGACAATAACAAAATAATAATTCCTAGAACTCCTACTTAATATTTTTCTTATACAAACCCTATATGTATCAATCAATGCTCACTATAATTTTTAATATTATTTTATTATTTTAAGAACATATAACAATCAATTATTTCAGAATTTGTTTTCTTTTAAAAAATATTCGATAGTGTGTGGTATACAAAAAAAATTATCTTAAAAGAACCTCAATATATTACTATTTAATTATTATTATTATATCATAACTCTTATTTTGGAGGGTATGAATTGGAATAAACATCCTCAATTCTATATTTTTAATTCAATGTGATCAATTTTAATGGTTAAGTGAGAACCCTCACAAAAATAAACCAAAAAATGAACAAACCCCATCTTAATTGTCAAAACCCCCACACATCAAAAAAAAAAAAAATAATCAAACCCCAAAAGATAACACAAATCCATTAAAATCATGTTCAGGTCTATTAGAATAATTATCCATATATAATTTATAGTGAAGAGTAATCCTTCCTATTATTGGTAAAAATATAGATCTCATAATCTCAACTATGTTTCATCCATTTATTCCTTCCTGGGTAGTGGATACCCATATTGATTCTTCCCTCTAAACCATCCCATGAGAAGATGATATCACTATCCTCTTATATGTCTTCCCCCTTGGTTCCTTTTTCCTTATCTATATTTTCCCCATTATCTTGGTATGAAACACATTTCTCATGTTTTTTACACACAATTTCAATCCCTTCATAACAGTTTCATAGTTTAATAGCATCCAAGGTCCTAATTGAATTTAGCCTCTTCACTATATTCGAATCTACCACATATTTGGATAATTCCCCTTGCATTGAAGTGTAATAGTTATTGCATTTGTTTGGACCACCCTCTCTAGTATCATGGATCATTACCTTAATAGAATCATGATCCTATATTACAACATATTAAAATGAATGAATGTTTTGTTGCCTACTGATTGGGATCAAAACACCACCTTCTCGAGTCCCCTCTTCCCTCCCTGGAAAACCTGAGCCTGCCAAGAATTTCTATCTCCCATATTGGGCCTTAGTCAGTCATAAATAGATGTAATATTTGACTCTGGGTTCATTATTATTGATTTTTTTTATGAATTTAGGATTACCCATATTTTAAGTTCCTAATTTTTCCACCTCATGGACTTTGTGAGTTTCATATTTCATCACCTTCAAATCCTGCACCTTCCCGTTCCAAAACACGTGACCACAGAATGATTCCAAATGGACCATCCGACTGTAAAATGGGCAATAATATTTCCATGATTTAAAAACAACTACTTTTTCACACAAAATTATTCTTTAACTATTATCCATATCTACTCTACCGGGGACTTAAAACTATCAACGTCTATACAAATTTGTGGACAAGAAAGGTGAATCACTATATCCATTCTACTATCTGAACACCAGTAGTTACATACCATATTTACAAGTATACACATAATATAATGGTTTTGAAACAGTAGTGGGAGTTAAAGGAAACAAACCCAGATAACTAAAATAAGAGAATCCATCTTTATATAAAAAAAAGAGTACTACAGAGTAGATAGGAGAAGAACCTAGTACATTAGTGAGGTGCTTTGGACCTTGAGATAATTAAATCATCCATCGATGCTAATCTGATCATGAAATTCCTTTTTTCAAGAATCCACATAATCAAGTGTTATAGTAAAACCAAAGATCCAAAAAAATCTATCAAAAGCTTATACCAAAGGAAAATGATGTCAGAATCATTCTACCAGGGTTATGTTGAAGAGATCCAAAGTGTTTGTGAACCTCAATGGAATGATTAAAAATAGAGGTGATCTGCCAAATAAATCTAGTACTTTCAGGATAATTGAGATATATCGAAATAATGGAATAAAATAAGGGTCCTAGAAATGGACAAAAGTTTTTATATGATCCTTTGATGAACATGAGAGCTAGGTATCCCCCCCTCCGCTAGGGGAGGGATCTTTGACATCGTTACCTAGGGCATCGCCAAGACATTGACTAAGAAGATAGAGCAGGTTTGAACTATAATTGAATTAAAAATTTTTTGAAATAAAATTTTAATGTTATTAATTAATAAAATGAATAAAACATCATACATTGATTAAAAATTGTTTATAATTGAAGATAAAATAACTCAATGGTAAAAGTGGTATTTTTCAGAAAACTATTTTATGTGGAAATGAATTTTTAGCTTAATAAATTTCATTAATAACTATTGATAAATGATTCGAATAAAATAAGTAGGTTATATATTCAATTTATTGATTTTCCATTAATTTAATTATCATAATTTTAAATTTAATGAGAGTATTTTTATTTTTTTCAAAACCATTTTTTATATTTTTTATGTAGATATCTTCCAAAAAATTTCCCTATATTGTATATTTAATTTTCAAAATAGAAATAAATTTTGAAATAATCATTTCATAATATTATTAGGATGAATTGTTTGGATTTCCTCAAAAGATTGATTTTTGAGTGAAAAATGAAATACTATTTTTTTTGAAATAATGTCATTTCATTTGTTTATATCATGTTATTTGAAAGTCCCATTAAGTTTTTTATATTTTAAACTAACATAATATATATTTTATTCACCAAAATATAATTAATTCATTATTAATTCTAATTATATTTGATTTTTTTATAAGTTCATTTTCAAGATTAAATACAGATTTCTATAAAAAATATTTTTCTATGAGTTTTGCGAACTTATATTAAAATTGGTTTTTTAATCCATTATAAATTAAAAATTATAAAATTAATTTAAAATTTATAGTCATGATATCAAAACTTTCTTATTAGGTTAATTTTATTTTTGGTCATAAAATCAAGTTACTGAGTTAAACAAACGAGTCATCGAGGTAAAGGTAAATTACGGTAAAAAATGAAATTAAGTATAAAAGGTCAAAAGTACCTCAAGACATATACCTTAATTTTTTTAAGATAGATTTCTCTACCTATCCTTCTTATTAGTCATTTTTATGTCATCCTCTGAAATATTGGTTGGATTACAAAAGAAGGAACTGTTAGGTTTAATAAATTATCATTTTCTTTAATTTAATATCTAAAATATTTTTTCACAGTTAGGATAAGGGTAAATATATATAATTATTGAAAAAATATGGAAATAATTATTTATAAAAATTTTATTTCTTTTAAATATTTTATCCCTAATTTTTAAATATATTATAGTTTTTTAAAATACATAAGTAGTGTCTAAAGAAATCTTGTGAAAGACTAAGAAATATCAAATAAATGGTTTAAAAAATATTAATATTTTGTATATTAAGATTTATTATGGTATTTTAAAAATTATATAGATACTTATTAAAAATAATTTATGATTTATCTATTTTAATTTTAACTAAATTGTATATTGTTGCATTTGAATTTATATTTTTTGAATAGTCTTGAAAAATAATTTAAATGGTATTTAATGTTTAAAAATAATTATAAAAACATAAAATATTAAAATATCTCAACTGGATTGGAAATTGTTTATTATATTTTGAATTTCTCATTTATGTGCCACTTGGATATTTTATAATTACTTCCATAACCCTTAAATATTGGAACCTTTTTTATAATTTTTATCGTTAAATAGGGTTAATATATGGTTTAAACCAACTTATAGTGATTAAAATAACACATAAACCTATATAAATTTTATTCAATGATTATATTTTACCATATACTTTCTATTTTCAAATTTATGGAACATTGGATCCATTTAAAATAGAATCTACTTTCTTTTCTTCCTCACCATATTGAGCCATTCTTCTAGACCAATTTCATCCAAAATAAATTCCCAGGCTTCCTCTTGATGTACTAGATGTTCTATTCTCACCAAAATCCAAACCCATAAGTATTAATGTGTCAGCCAAAGTAGATTTCTTGTAGAATATTTATAAATCTTAACAAAGTGTTTTAATGTTCATATCTTCTTATAACACCTTTAAAAATTCTACAACCATTATGATATAATAAAATCGGTATAATAAATATTTTTAGATATTATTATATTTATGTAACAACCCATTTTAATCTACATTCAATATTATGATAAATGAAAGCATTACTTGTATACCCATGTTGACTACCACCTCCACGAATTGATGTGTATTATTTTTCATCACCATCTCACAAGGATGGATATTATGATAAATATAATGAAAATAAATTATATTTATAAGATTATTATGATTTTTAATGATAATATATATCTTTCCTTCTTACCCATACATCTGTTGGAAAGTGATAACATCATTCATGCGTATGTGTGAACTACCACCTCCACGAAGTGATGTGATTTACTTTTCATCTCCTCTATTCATTTATTATTAACAAATGTATTTAATCAATAAAATTTAAAATTATATAACTATTAATATTCTATAAATGATGAAAAAATTATCAATTTGACCCTAGTTAACCAATTGAAGTCTTATTGGACTTATAAATCGAACATCCTCAAAACATCCAACACAAACTTGTCCATTTTAGTAACTAAATAAAACATAATAAAAAATGAAATAAATAGAATAATAATAACGAAATGTACCTGAAAATATTTCTTAATTTTTTTTAAAACCAATATAATGGTATGACTCAGAAGGGTATACATTCGAATGAAATAAGTTAGGACATGAGGTAAGGGGCTTTGTTTTAAAAATATTATTTTAATTTATTTCTTAAAAATCATGTTAGTCAATGTTGATGTTCTTTTTAATGTTTCAAGAATGTTATTATTTTTGATTAAAAGTTTTAAAATGTTCATTTTCAACTATTATTTACATTCATTACAATTCTTTAAAAATTAATCTTTGTGAACATTTACCACACAAGTACTTTTTGAATTTTTTTTCCAATACGTAAAAGGAACCATTATTTTAATTATTATTGAATGATTTTCCCCAATGTCATGACTTTTCATTTAATTTGAGATTCATTTATAAGTATCCTTGTTTATTATCAAATAAAATATTTTTTCTCAATATTAAAAAAAAATATTTTAAAAATGTTTTTTAAGTAAAGAGAAAACTATTCTAATATTTATGAGATAAATGAAACTTTTATTACTTACAAGATTGAGTGAAAATTTAATTGAGCTTTGTTATTTAAGTGCAAGATATGTACATTTTATTAATTCTACGGTTCATAGAAATTTTATTTGGATAATGGGTGAGCTTGTTATATATAAGATGATGGGTGATCCGGTCATGGCTCTATAATGCATTGGGTAAAGTGAAAGATTTGACCTATGATAGGTTGATCCTAAGATTTAGGAGAATTATACAGTTATGTGACTATATTATAAAGGTTCATATAAGAATGAATTCAAGGATAATATCCTAAAATACATAATAAATATACATTAAGTGGTCTTTGAAGGAAATATTTTGATATCCAAATTTATGAAAATTCACTTATGATTTTAGGAAATGTTTTTGAACATTTCAAATATTAAATTATTTTTTCATTTAAAATGTATTCTTGAGTTTTTCATTTTTTCCCAAAAACACTAATGATTATGATTTTGTATTTATGAATTGTTATGAAATGTATGGTTGCATATATTTTTAAATTAATCTATTTTCATATATAATTAAAAGAGTATTTGAAATCAAATTTTATAATCATATAGGTAAAATTTCTTATGAATTTTTTCTATTTTACAAATAGAATAATTGTTTTATTATCTTTTATATCCGTTAATGATATTTGTATTGGGAATACAATATTTTTACATGATTTAATATAGTTTAAGGATGAGTAGGAAAATTAATTAATTCAGAATTTTAGTTGTGGGGGTTACATATGAAGAAACAAGTGTCTCTTCATAAAGAAAATGTTTTGTGGGAAAAATAGAAATTGTATGAAAGGTTTCACTTTTTAATTTAATATATTTTCTATTTATCTAAAACTAAAAACCATAATGATCATTGGAATTTAATAAAGTATATACCATTTCATTAATAATGTAATTATAGGTTGATTATGATATAAGGAATTATATTTGGTATCATAGGAATGGTTTAGATAAACTTAATGGTTATTATGATTTGGATGAGGATATTTTAAGAGTTATTGACATAATCATGGGTTAAATAATATAAGGTTGATCATAGAGAATAGATACCCATTTGAGGTTTTATGTGATGGGAGTTTAAGATGATTAAGGGTATTTTAGGAAACATTTATTATAATACTATCCTTGGGTTTAGTAAATGTATTAATTAAAATTTTATTTGAGGCATAATCAATTTATTTATTTTGGAAATTATTCAAAAATCATTCATAACATTTTGGTTTATTATGATCATTTATTATGAGGTAAATATTGTTAATTAGGAAAAGGGTTATTAAATTTTGGGAACATATTTTTTATCATATAGATAACTATGGGATTGTAAAGTTATTTAGTGACTACATGATTAATTTTTTTTAACAAAGTTCACTATTCTGTGAAATTAAATGATTAAGGTAAAAATAATTTTCTGAATGAATATTGGGTTAATTTAGAGAATAATATATCATTTTATTTTTAATAAATTAGCATGTTTTTTTAAATTACATTATTAGGGAATACACATTTTTTTATGTGACTTCATGAGTAATTTATGTTACTTGGAGATAAATGTTAATTTGATATCAAAATAATTTGTTATTATATATTTGTAAATTTTTGGTTTTGAATTTTTTGTGGAATAGTTTAAATATTGTAAATGTTATTTACTTATGTATTATTTAAAGTTGAACTTTGGGTGTTATTTGTAATGATTTTGAGATTAATTAAGAATTTAAATATTTTAAGGATTATTTATATTGGATATTATTTTAATTTTTTCTAAAAAATTTGGGTTTTGATTAATGTATAGAAACAAATGAAAAAAATCAACCATTTATAGATCCTATGATATTTTATAAGTTTATTTTATCTCTTTAGGCATGAAGAAATCATCTTGATAATTCATTTAAAAGAGTGAGAGATGATATAGAAGTAGAAAATCATATTGAACCACAACCAAATGGTGAAATTATGATTATGGAATGGAATGAAATAAAGTATGTTTATTTTTACATGTTATATATCTTGATGGTAAAAGAGCCCCTCAACTCTAGAAAAATAAAATAAAATGAAAATTTTATCCTTTTATGATCATTTTTAATGAAGTTAAGTTATATTATCTTCTCATAATTGTATAATATTATCACTTAAATTGTTTTTATTTAGAAGTCAATATTTTCACATCCCACCAATGTTCTCCAAATCATGGAACCTAATTATGTGTTATTTTTTGTTACCATTATATTTTTGTTTTCTTCATTTCAAAATGATGTTTTATTATCCATTTTCATGATATAGGTATTTAAAAAATCTACTTTTAGATATTTAAATGTTTTTTCCTTTTATGATCATATGTTTTATATTCCACTCCATGTATTTTTTTAAGAAAATGTTTTAAAACCTGTTTGTCGAACATGATATAAAATTAGGAGGGTGAATTTTATTTAGGGGTAATAATTTAGCACATAAATATTTTATAACTTATTTTATTTAAAAAATACATTCGAGAGAGTGTGGTATATGCAAAATTGATTTTAAAAAATCCTTGAAATATTATTATTTAAATATTACCAATATAATATATATAATGGTTTGGTGGATGTGAATATGAATGAACTTATTATGAAATATATGTATAAATTTTTTCCTTAATAAAATGAAAAATTAATAATATATTGTTTATAAATTAGTTGTAAACAAAGATAAAATATTTAGAATGAGAAAGAGTTATTTATCATAAAACTATTTTTATGTGTGTAATGTATTTTAATCATTATATAACAAATTAATTATTAGTGAAAAATTACTATACATAATTAAATAAATTATATATATAATTTAATTAATTATAATTCATTTAATTGTGGTTATTAGGCAAGGAAGGGGAATAAATCCATTTCATGCTTCAAAAATTTGTTTTTTTAAAAATGGGATTTATTACATTTTACTGGAAGATATTATAATCAATTTATCAAATTTTATGTATTTTGAAAAAAATGTGGCATGATTTTTTTAAATCATGATTTCATAATGGGATTTGGATTAATTTTTTTGGATTTTTCCGAAATGATTGTTTTTGAGTATATAGTGAAAATGATGATTTCTGAAAAACATTCATTTATCTTCATTAAATAATTTATTTTAATAGTCCCATTTTGTTTTATATTAATTTTTAAATTAAAATAATATTCATTTTATTAAAAATAATCTAATTAATTCCTTGGAAATATATATTATATTTTATTTTCCAATAAGTTCATTTTTATGTTTAAAAACATTTTTTAAAAATGTTATTCATTATATTTTTAAAACATGTATTAATTTTTTTTTCCACATATAAAATTGACTCTTGTAAAATGGATTTAAAATTCTAAATCAAAATTTCCATATTTGGTTATAAGGTTAATTTTATTTTGTACACTAAAATATGTTACCAAGGTAAACAAATAAGTTATCACGATAAATGTAACTCCAGTAACAAATTGACGTTAAGTGGAAAATGAATAAAATGCCTAAAAAATTAACCCTTATTCTTTTAATGAGAATAATATTGACATATCATACTTTTTGAAATATTTTTTATTGAATAAATTGAAATTTTGGTCAGATTCCAAGAGAATGAAGTGTTATATTAAGTAAAATTTCATTTTATTTTATTTTATATCTAAAATATGTTGTCTTGATTAGGATAAGAGTGAATATAAATTATAAACTAACCATGATTATGATAAATATTTATAATAATTTAATTCCATGTTAATATTTTTTAAATTTTTAAATACAGTATAATTATTTAAAATTATTATTCACTATTGGTACAAAGATTTTACAATCAAATCCAAAAATCAAATAAATGGGTTTTAAAATATTATAATTTAGAATATATATGGGTTATGGTATTCTATTAAATTTAATGAAAATTATGTAATATAAGTGAAGGTTTAAGAGTTTTAATTCATATCATTTTCATTTAATTTCTATTTTTTGAATATTCTAGAATGTGATGTTAAATTGTATTTAATGTTTAAAATAATTTTTAAGTTAGTATAAAATAATAAAAATATAATAATAAAGAAATTTTATGGGATATAATTTAGGATATCAGGAATATTCTATTTATATAACACTTATAATTTTTAAAATTACTTTTATTATCCTTAATGGTTTAAATTTTTTACAATGGTTAAGGTTAAACAAGGTCAATGAGTGGGTTAAACCAAAAGATATGGTTTAAAAAGACTCATGTACTTGTATAAGTTTAATTTATTAACTATATTTAGACTTTATTATGGTTAAATTTTTATATATTTTACTTTTGATCCATTTTAAATTAGTTATAAATATATTATATATTAATATTTTATATATTTACATGATTTCCACCCACTTCATTTACAAAATGTAATTTCTTATCCTCTCTTTTTAACAAATCATGAGACATTTATATCAATAAATATACAAATATATACCATACCAAACTTTTTCCTTCTATATTATATATTATTATATCACTAGAAGACCAACCTATAAGGCTTATTGGGTAATCGAGAGGAGGCTTCTCAAAGAAGAGGTGGATCTCTTAACAGATTTTTTTCATGTCTGTTTCTTATTCTACCTAATTAAAATTTTATATAAATAGGATGATATAATAACATCAGTATCATATAAATACAGAAATGACATTGTGTTTATGGAAAAAACCCTTTTTATCTTACTATCCATCCAATTGGTAATGAAAACATTGTGCATGCTTATATTTGGAATACCACCTCCATGAAGTGATGTGTTTCATTTTTCATCGCTGACTCACAAGGATGTTTATTGTCATATATTTTATTAGTATAAATTATATTTTTGACACAATTATTTATCTATCAATATAATATATTACTTACCTTCTTACCCTATCATCTTTGGTAAAATGACAATGTCGTTTGTTTGTACATGTGGACCACCACCACCATGAAGCGATGTGATACTTTTTTCATACATGCCCTTCATAGAGCATTTTAAAATGTATTTAATATATAAAAATAATATTAATTTTCATGATTAATATTATGGATATAATGTAACGATGATACCTATGACCATAGTCAGCATACTTACGTTATTTTCGACTTATAATTCGAATATCCTCAAAACATATAACGTGAACTTAACTGTTTTAGTAACTAAAAAACATAGAAATAAATGAAAAGAAATTGAAAAATTATAACATAATTAATAAGATTTTTTTTTACTCATGTAGAAAAAAATTTAATTTTTTTACTTATGAGGTTATCTATTCAAACGAAATGAATAGGGCTCAATAAAAGGGTATTTATTTTAAAAATATTATTTTAAAGACTTCCTTTGGTTTATTTTTCATCCATGTAATGGTTTGTTTAAATGTATCAAGAATTTTATTATTTATACTTAAATATTTTAGAATTCAATTTTTATTATTCATGAATTTTATAACATTGTTTTAGAAATAATATTTCTAATGTATTTCATATGAGTTAGTTTTTATATTAATTACCAATGTGTGAACAAAATATTTGCTTTAATGATAATAGAATGAATATATTTTTCAAATTTCATTAATTTTATTACATTGTTTTAGAAAAAATATTTTTAATGTATTTCATATGAGTATCTTTTTATATTCTTTACTAAAGTGTGAATGGAATATTTGTTTTAATAATAATAGAATGAATATATTTTCCAAATTTCATGAATTTTATTTTCTTTGAAATATAAATTATAAATTTCCATGGTTATTTTCATAGAAAATATTTTTTTTTAAATTTCTATAATCTTTTAGATTCAAAAAGTTTTTTATGTAATAGTAACTTATTCAAATCTTTATGAGTTAATTGATAATGCCTTTACTTATGGGTTTGAATGTTAATTCAAAAGTGTCTTATGTTATATGTTAATATATATATGATTTATGTATTCTATGGTTATTTTAAATTTTATATGAATGATGTGTTAACCCAATAGATCTCAAATTCATTGGTTTAAGTGACAAAGTTATCTGGATTTATGTTATAGCTAAAAGATTTGGGAATTACCTGTTAGGTGATTCCATTTTAAGGGTTTTTGTACAAATTAATGTAGGTATAACTTCCCATGTTTCCTATATGATATGGTTGGAATGGTTTTTAAAAGGAAATATTTATATTTTAAATGTTTAAAAACTAGCTTATTTTTATAAGAAAAATTAATGACTTTTTTTAAGGGTAAAAGTATTTTTTTAATAGAAAATATATTCATGACTTTTTCAACTTCTTTCAAGAAAACCTAATGATTAATATTTTTATTTATGAATTATTATCAAATATTATGTTAAAATATTTAGAAATTAATTTTTTCATAGATAAGTAAATTAATATTTTAGTTCAATGTTTACTATGAAAAATGTAAAATTTCTTATGAATTTTTCAAGTTTGTAATTGGATTAATGGGTTAATATTATTCTATGTCTTTTAATGAGATTTATTTCTATCATTATACATTTTAAAATGTTTTTAATATTTCTTTTAGATGAGTATAAATATTAATAATGTCACAATTTTGATTGTGGGACTTACCTAGAATGAAGAAATTGTTTATTTATAAAGAACATGTTTTGTGAAACAATGGACATTGGGTGGAAGTTACCACTTTGTAATATAATTGATTTGATAATTATCTAAATCTATAAAGCTAAAAGATCATGGGAATGTAAAAAAGTACAACGCTTATATTAAATCATGAAATTATGGGTCGATTATGATATAGGGAATTATAGGACACGATATTGAATTTATTATATATAATCTCCCCTTTTGAGCCTTATATGAACATATATCTCTTATTTCGTACTCTTTCCAGAAATAATTAAATTTTTTAATAGGGCTCTATACCTCGTTCAAGAATATCTTCATATAGTATTTATACATGGATGTTCTACAAAATTCAATATAACCCATGGTGTAGATCACACCACATTTCTTCATGATTTTCAAGGTCATAAAATATGACCCATGAAAAGAACCTGATTAAAATTAAAATGAATGCCTAGAAGTAAACTCCAATAATTCCACAAATTTTTGATTTATTATCCATGAATAATTTATCATAAATTAACCCCCAATTCATATGTTTTATGGATATATCTATTTAAAATACATGATTATTATTCTATAAATTATCTATTAAAAATCTCCATCAACCTTAACAAATATAACTGCTCAATATTTTTATTTAAACCCTTAATTTAATATCACTAAATAATAACCTCATAATTCCTCCATTAAAACATCTTTAAAACTCCATGAATTTCTCAAAAAAATACTGCTTCCCATTTATCTATATTTCCCAAAAATTGTGGAATCTTTTTCCCAGATCTTCATGAAATGAAGCTCCTTTAAACATCCTAAAATATTGTAGTTTCTTGACATTCTCAGTAAAAAATCTATAACTACTACATGGTGAGGATACTATTTCTATTTTAAATTTACTAAAAGGGTGGTTTGAGACTCCATGGTGTGGTTTAATCTCCAGGTTCTCATCTCAACTTTTATAATCTCAGCATGCTAACTCCACAACATGGTATCTGAGTTTTCCCTCTCTCTCCTAGGTAAAACCTCAAGCTTGAATTCCATTAACCCTATTATGTTCTCCATTATTTATCCATTTCAAATATCCATTTATTTGTCATGTGCCTTAAACAAATTATATTTCTAATATGCCTTTAGATATCCTCTATATAGATACTTAACTTTATATAAGTCACCTAGATACACTTACATTTCCTAGTCGTGAAGATTTTTTTTTCAGTTAAATTTGGCCTAGGTTATCTTAAAATGTACTCCATTATGTGTGATTGGTTTCAGCCACATCCTCAAGAGGAAAACCACATAAACCACTAAATCCAAATAGGGTAGTGACATATTTCATAAATATCTGTGCAAACCACAACACAAAGTGAAACGTCATTGTAAAATTTCCATGATCATTTCCAATTTTGGTTGAGAGTTTTCTATTTCAAATATTGTATGTGAGTTATAGATATATTGTAAAAAATTATCACACATTCAGAACCACATGGAGGAATAATATGATGAAATTTATATCATTATTTTAGGTGTTTTGAATATGGATTTAAAAATTAACACTACCTATATTTTGAATCCATCCCACAATAGAGTGTTGTATGTACTCCAAATCCATTAATAGGCCTAAGATTTATATCAGTAAGCCTATGAATTCTATCAGAATTTCAAATGTACTTCCCATTTTCTCCTCCTATAACATTCATTGATTTACCCTTGGACCTAAGAAATATTTCCACATAAAACCCTTATTCGATTAGTTATATATAATTCTGCTTCTTCATACGAATATACATCTTTTTTTATTCAAAGAACCAAACAACACCAATATTTCATAAAACATCAAATTTTCATAAATCCACATCTGTCTTGGATAAAAACATGATACTTATTTAACATAAACCAAATGAAAATTTATTTAATTATCATATATTATCATTATATCCAACATATAAACTCATGGTTTCAAAATATTCCCATTAAATTTTGTCGATAATATCCAATAAAATGCATTGCCTCCTTCAGTCTATAAACACCATAAAAACCATGAATGGATTTTATTGGAATCCTATTTTATTACCCCCCTTAGTTATAAAAATAAAAAGGTACTTCTTCGTATTTACTTTGGGGTATAAAAATTATCTTTAATCCCATTTCTTTAGTATACTAATTTTTTGAAATTTTCATTAAAAAACATCACATTATCACACTATTAAGACTTATATATTTAGAGACACTATGTTTTTCAATAATGTTTGCCACTATTTTCAATGTACACCCATATCTTGAATATTATTAATTAACGTGAATAAATTTTATCCATCAAAAATTAAATATTCAATATCTAATTCACTAAATTATTATAGCTCTATTATTTCTTCTAAAAATACTGATGGGTGTGTTCTAGCACTTAACAATGACTATTCAACAAATACCTTAAGCCTTAAGAGTTAAAACTGAGTGCATGAAATAATATTTTCTGTCAATAAAATAAATTTTTTCCATATTTATTATAATATATACATAAAAAATGCATCAATATAAAAACAATTATCTTACGAAATAAAAAAACACTCACAAAAAAAAAGTACAAACAATTTATCTCACATGGGTGACAAAAAACCCATTGATAAGGCTATTTATTCCACATGTAAATTATAATAAAGTCCTTACACTAGTATTAAAAATATATAATTTTCTCCAAAAGTGTATCCCTTATTTAAAATTTGGTTGGGCATCCTTTTATCTTGTAGACCCTAACTCTCCATAGATTCTTGCACCTTCACGAAACCACTTGTTAGAATTACTTTTCGATATAATGCTACAAGATGGTACTGATTTTTATAATAGATTGTAATCCATTTAAATTATTCTTTCATACTAGTGTATTCATTGATATACTAAAACACAATAAACTAATACCATTATGTTATTATTAAATAAATTATTATATATATTTTCATATTTCTCCTTCTTTACATTATTTTATATCTATGTTTCAAAATATTTTTCACCACCTATTTATATTTGGAGCCTCTTTTAAAGATTTTAATAATGACTTGAAATCATGATATAATTTAAGTGTGACTTTAACACCTATTCCATACCATAATTGGATAAATACCCATGTTTCAGTATGATTCTAGCTTGGACTCTTCATATTGATAGATATTTAATTGTTATTACACCTTAATATTTTTTTCCAATCAAATCATATGGATTACATTGATTTATAATAGGATATATTTGGTTAGTGACCCATTTTAAATTCAATATTTTTTCATGTTCACTCTGATTCCGACAAATTCATACATGATTCAACATTTAGGACCCAATCCAAATAATATTCTTTACAAATTTTTCTTAAGGAACACATTTTAGAAAAATTTGGTAAAAAATGCATTTATCTTCTCGTTTCATCCTGATTTTTTAGATTTTCAAAGAATCTAATTTCTAATTTACACATTATTCAGTTTCCCTATATATTTTATCTCCTCTTGAAAAATTTTATTCATTAAATTTAACAAAAAGTAATTATGGGAGAGGGGTACCTTTAAACTCTTCAAGATAAAGAGTGTGATTTCTCATCATGCAATAAACCATTACTTCTAATCTTATTCCATCATTTTCTCTGATAATTTGAATCTAAAATTTCTTATTTTCATGTATTTTTATTTACTTATTATTAAAGAAACAATTCAATAGTGAAAATATCCTTTAATGGACCATTTATACACTCCTTTATAGGATTATTTCTCTATGCAATGGATGCTTCATCTGTCTTCCATCTATATTTTATAATATAATGATATAAACCACTCAAACATGTATCTTGATAATTTACTATGGCCTCTATTGTATTTTCATATAATATATTAGTTTTTTGTAAGACTTTATTTATCTTCAACTTGAGTGATTATTTTCATTGTTTTTTTTGAGATTCATTTATTCCTCCATTACTCTCAACACATGTTTCTTATATCTCAATGTATGTTATTGATTTTTCACTCCATGTATCATCTTTTTATTTCTACAATTACCATTTTTCTATAGGATGATTTTTGTTTTAGGTGAACTACATTCTTTATCCATACAATAATTTTTTTTGGTCATGGGAGTGGAGTATCTATTATTAACATATGAACTTTTTTTGATGTTGTTTTTTCTTACCAAATAATCAATGATAGAATAAGTATAAAATATTACAACATAACCATACCTCAGGTGATGTTATTTTTTTAGATTGTTTTGAATAACAATAGGTCCCCCACTTTTATTTGCCCCTCTTTCTTCCATAAAATTACTCGTACAATTTTTTCCGTCATTACCACTTAAATAACACTATACTAGAATATTTATTTGATGATTTCTTTAATATGTCATTC
This sequence comes from Viscum album, assembly GCA_963277665.1. Classification (NCBI taxonomy): domain Eukaryota; kingdom Viridiplantae; phylum Streptophyta; class Magnoliopsida; order Santalales; family Viscaceae; genus Viscum; species Viscum album. The sequence goes on along the minus strand of OY728165.1, from coordinate 878,151,679 downwards.
TATATCTAAACTCTCTACATATTAAAGAAAGAATAGTCTTCTGATTTCTATTTTAAGATTTTCTTTTGTATGAACCTTTAAAAAATGACCTCTTCCACATTGTATGAAGTTATTCTTCAACATTTTAAATGTGTAATTCTTTCTCATAGTTATGCATTTAAAATTTTAATATGATGATTTATATCCTTGTATGATACGTTCACATTTTCTTTACACTACAATCTAAGGTTAGTCATAAATTCATCATAGATACACTCCTTTTATATGAAATTTTTATTTCTCAGATAACTGAATCAATCATATGAATTGTATCCATAATTTTATTTTTCACTTTTAATATGGTTTTCATAAAATCTTATGAAATGGTGAATTAATCTTCATCTTTTCCCTGAGATATAAATTTTTTATTTCTAGATTTATAAAAATCATATTCTGTATGGTTATAAACAAATATTCACAATGAGTCAATTTTTCTCACCTTGATATTTGTTTCTACTTTTTTGGTGGACCTATTGTTTTGAATTTTAGAAAAAAACATTCTTCATCAATTAAATTCTAAAAAAACATTATATACATCATTTGGTAGATCTTGAATTCCCTATATTAAGACATGTTTTTCTAAAAATAGATCTCTTAACTTTAATATCATTTCTTTAGATAACCGGTAGTGAGATACCCATTTAGAATTTCTTCTTCCATAACATACATTAATGTTTTCTTATCACAAGAATAAATGTGAATATTTATTTTATCAGTCTCATCCGCTCTTCCATACCGACCTTTTAATAATACTCTTTCTAACAAGAAACGATAAGGAATGAAAATATATTATTTAAAATAAAACAATAATTATTTCCTCCATCTTGGGAATTTATTCCCATCAAATATAGAATCCTTCATTCTTCCTGTGTTAGCAGAAAAAACAATCTAACCTATTCTTTTATCAAGATAAAACACCATATATCTAGCACCTGAAATGGAAGATCTTAGGAAAAATAATTATATTTTGATTACCAAAATGGGATACTTTATGGATCACACACTAATAATGCCTTGGTGTTTCAAGGAATAATACTCTTTGTTAGGGATATTACAAAGGCCTCAGTAAGGGATCACTAATAATCCTCAGTGAAATTGATATTCTTACACTTCTACTCACCTCCCAAGTCTAGGAATGGTGATTTTATAGACATGAGGGTCTCTTACAATATTTTAGAAACATGATGGTCATGTCTATATATACCACGAGACATCTCTTGTATCTTTATAATTAGGTATATTTTATTTTATCTTCAACATAATTCTCTTCCTTTTTAAAACCATATAATAAAAACCGTTAATTTTTTTTTGGCTGAACCTCTCTTTCCTCTTGAACACACAGATTAACCTTCCAGATAATAATTCCAACAATTTGGAATTATATTCCATGTAACTCTTCTTAATGTTCATGATAATTAAATGATAAACCATGTTCCCTTATACTCTCAATCTCTCTAACCTCGATAGTAACTAGATATAAATTCTTATAGTTACTTATTTTTATTTTTTTACACAGAAACCTTATATATTGATATATGTTGGCTCTCATATTTTATATTTAACCATTATTTTATAAACTAGATATATCAGTCACTGAACATAATAACCTTTTTAAATACATATATTTGAATATGTATCTTATTTTTTTCATTTTTTCTTTGAAGAATATGATTTTCAATAGGGTTCCCTCTGTTTTTATAATAGTATTTGTACATTCTTTTTTGAATTAATGCATCAAAACCCATATTTTAGATCAAACCAAATTTCATTATACTCTTAATTTACCTAAAATATATATTATAGAAAGAACATTTTTAAATTCAAATTAATTCCTTGATTGAAACTCTAAAAATTCAACAACTTTCTGATTTATCATCCATGGATTCATTAACTACAATCAACCAATGTTTTTTACATTATATAGATATCATTTGTTAAAAAATTATATAATTTTTTAATCAAATATTTATTAAAAGGATCTATCTATCATCATGAATATAAATTCATGATATGTGAAATAAAAATCTGAATTTAATATATCTAAATAATATTGTCAGAATTATTCAATTAAAACATTCTTAAAACTCCCCGAAATCCTCGAAAAAATTGTCTTATATTATTTATTAAACATTTCAAATTAAAATTACTATTAACTGCCTTTATCATCATGAAATGAACCTCTTTTAATATTTTAAAAATATTCCATTATGTTCACAAACAAGAAACACCGAAAGAAAACATTGATCACTACATCATGGTAAGAATCACCTGTCCTTTTTTCATTTACAAGGAGCAAATTTTATTACTCCATGGTGTGTTAATATATCAATGTAATCATCCATATTTTTTTTAAGTCCATTACACTATCCTATTTGACTAGGTTTCAACCTCCTCCTTATTACTCACAAGTAAAACCTCAGGCCAAAATGCTACTAGTCTCGGTGTGTTATTTATCATTTGGCCATTAAAATCTCAATTTATTCAAGATGTCCCTTACATAGATCATATCTTAGAGATACTATTATGTATCCTCTATATCACCAATTATATTTATACAATTCACCTCAAAACCATTATTCAACATTACTATGTAGATCATCACTACCCTTACATTTGGTCAGAATTACCTTACAATGTATACCATTTCATGTGACCTATTTCAACCAAATATGTTAGTGACAGAACAAAAACACCACTAAAGAAAAATATGGAACTGATATGTTGCAAAAAAATGTTACAATACCCCCATTCAATGTTCAACAACATGGTTATATTTCTTTGAGCATTTCCAGGTTTGATCGAGTGTTTTTCATGTTAGATGTAGCATAAGAATTATAGATATAGTGTAGATAAATCAAACACATGATGACCCATGTAGTGTAGGAAGATGTCGATGGGTATATCATTATTTTATGAATTTAAAAAATATATTTAAAAATTATTTATGCCTATATTTTAAACCCATCACACATTAGAATGAGTAATGTGCTCATGATCCCTTAATAAACCTGAGAGTGTTGTTAGTATTCTGATAAAGATATATGGGAGTCATTTATCTCCCGTGGACAACCTAACAACCCCATAGGAATGAATTATAAACACCCATGCTCCAATGTTCCTACACCATAAATTCTCTTTCATATGCTTTATCTCTTTCCTGCATAGTATAGTCTCGTAATGTTCCTCACATGAGCCTTCTCTACATTTTTTATCTAGCCAACTAAACCACAGATATTGTTTCTCACAAAATTATTTATCAAATAAAAAGATATAATTCCACTTATCTATATGAATATATATATATATATATTCAACAAAACAACCAACACTAATCCCTTTTCAAAAATCAAATTCAACACAACTCCACACATCTATTTGATGAAATCACGGAACTTAATCAAAATACACCAAATTGAAATCCAATAAAATATTATTTATAGATATTAAATACAATTTATAAACACATGTATCAATGATAAGAAAAACCCATAAACAACCTAAATTTTAATGAGATTCACAATCTAATAAACTTATATTTTGTGAAGGTATAACCAAAAATAAAAACCTTCATTAGGAAGGGAGAAAAATAAACTATTAGTTAAATTAAAAATAAAATTTTATAACAATACAAATCAAAGATCAAGAAAAATTAGAGTAAAATATAATTTTTAATGTTGATGTAGCTCAATCACTTTAATAATAATGTTTATGATATAGTTCCTTAATAGTGATCACATGAGAATAATAGGACTCATAGTAGAATCTATTCATCGCTTTTTTATCACTGTTATATAGTATTATTATTTGGATCTACTACCTTTAATATTTATTTATAAATAAAAAATCCAATTATCAACTCATAATATCTGTGATCTTCTTCATGTGGGTGGTTTTATATTTAAGTCCACCAATTGATACATAAAAGAAGATTATGAAAAAAAATTATATTTAAACCTATATAAAAAAACTCATTATATGAAATATAATAATAATAATAATAATAATAATAATAATAACAATAATAATTCAATACATTAATGGGAACAATGAAAACCCTTTAAATAGAAAATTTATTAAAGTGTTAGAGTAGTTATACAGTTCATAAGGATTAATATACATTTTCACATGGATCAATGAATTTAATATGGTTCAAATATTTTTTTAATATTTATAAATTCATAATTTACATAACATCATAGTTTTCATAAAATCATATGAAGATAAAAGTGTAACAAGTAGAAATGAGTAAGAAGAAGAAATGTATAATAAGAAAAAATGTGTATGATGTAAACATGTATAACAGGTATAAATGTATAAGAATAAGAAATGTGTAAGATTGATTTCATGTATGATTTAATTGATTTATATTAAATGTCCCTTACCCTAGTATCACAGATCTAGAGCCTTACTTTATTACATTAGCAGAGATAAAATATTAAAATCTTAAAGGGACGATTAGTTTAGATGTTTTGGAAACAAGATTTATACATGAAACCCATTTTATATTGGGAATAGAAAATAAAACATAATAATTAAAAAATGATAATAAACTGCATCCTTGAAGATCATTATAATATCAACTCTTTATTACCTATAGAAAGGAAAAAAAATAAGGATGAGTTCAAATGCTCATAAATGGTTAAGTATAGTGGAAGCTATCATAAATTAATAAAGAATAATCATTATAGAAAGGTAAATGACTGAAATGAATTCCAATTAATCAATTATTTAATAATAATATGATAGAAATAAAATATTATGAAATAATTATATATGAATAATCTCATGAAGTTGAAACATGTGCATGGATATCTAACCAATTGAACAATAACATGGAATAACTATAATGTTGTAATACATACTTTTGGACGTTTGAACGGTGAATATCTATCTTTGAGATCATTACTATCACAGTATATCCTCATAAAATTTTAATATTATGGTTAAAAACGCATAAAATATGGGTAAAGACCTTTCAAAAGACACTACTTTCATTATATATCCTCTAGATAGTTCAAAACTCCTTGGAAACAAATGTGAAGTGTTTCTCTTTAACTGATTTTTTTTCTCATGAGACCACCAATGCATCGTGGGGATTGCATTAAATGGTACCAAACCCATGTACTGTATGTCAAAAAAATTCCTCATATATAAATTTAAATTATTAAAAATGGTCCAAATCATGTATATGCATTGAGTAAAGGATACATATATATCAATATTACCCCATACATCATATAACTTTCAAAGTAAACACCATATGTAAAAAAGGTATACAGTTTTAGAAATAATCATATATATAATTCAATAATATGGATTTTAAAAATAAATACAATATCCAATTAATAGTGATTATAATAAAGTGATTGTTTCTAGAGAATGTTAACTATCACAAAAGGAATTGAGATTGTACGACAACTTTTTCTACTTGGTAATATTTAATTCAAATCACATTGGATGATATAATTCAAAGTGAAACAAAATATACCATGAATTAAGAATAAATCATGATATTATATGTCAAATACTCAGTATATACACCACATAATAGTTAATTGGCGCAAAATATAAAATAAGTCTCAATGGAAATGTAAATTGAGATAAAATCCCTTACATTATGATTTATTTTGGTTGAACACCCTTTATTATAATGTATATTGTATCTCATAATTTTATTAACATATAAAATTACTATTATGATATTTATAAAAATCATAAATGATCTTATTAAAATATCATAGTATTCATTTGTTAATAATCATTCATTATTATCACTAGTTCATGTGTTAATTGACTAGTTTTTCAAGTTTGTTTTGACTTTTTCTTTTGTTATCATTACATAGATCATGACTTAATCATCCCAAAAATGTAAACCATGCTGTAAATATCTTATATATTCAATATATAGGTATTTATAGTAATAAATAATATTTAGTGATAGGAGATGAAATGCATTGTTCATCGAGACGGTTGACTGTACATACGCATGAACATTTCTTCCATTTTATTTTCGTATTAAAAGAATGAAAAGAAAATGATATATATGTATATTATAATTATAGTATAATTTCTATGTATTATATATATAATATTATTATTAAACCAATAATTAATACATTCCATGTAAAGAATGAGCGAATCACATCGCTTTGAGGAGGCGGTAGTCCCTATGTCCACCAATGACGTTATCGTATTCCCCCAAAACGGTAAGAATGAAGGTATGTGTTATATACTAATTATATAAGAATAAATAAATTATAAATATCATATATCTCATATATAATCTATAAATCTATCGTTATCACCAACCATGAATGTTTATAGTGGAAGAACAAATGACAATGGTTCATGAGGCGGTAGTACGCTATACACATGAACGACAATTGCATATCTCATTTGATGGAAGTGTGTGATGTTTTAGTTTTTATCCTTAAGATAAAAATTTATTTTTTTATTTAATATACTTATGTTATTATATAACCATGATACAATAAGAATTCATTTTTGTGTGAAACAAATAAAACAAAAGTGTTCGTTGAAGAACGTAACCTCTTCTTCGAGTAACTCTTTTTAGTTTTCACTAAATGACTTCCTTGGTTTCTAATCCTCCAAAAGTGAGGATTTTAAAATGAGGGTATTAATGTTGGGATTTGATTTTTTATGGTTTATATGATCCAAATGTACTGATTGGTGTAAATAAGTAATGGGAGTGAGTGGTTTTTTATAGTGGAAGGGGAGTAACATTCATATAAATACCAAAAGATAAACACTATTGGGAGGCCTCCCTTAAATAATGAAATTCAAATATTGAATAATTTTATATAAATGGGATTATATGGTCTAAATAAGGGGATAAAATTTGTTTATAATAAGTTTCTAGGTAATTTATCCCCTTAATATTAATGTGTTACCACTGTGTAAACTCATTTTTTACCATAATCACTATAATTAATTTTAATTACTTTCACTATTGTTTTTTGGTCAAAAACTAAGTTTGTAACACCCTATAATGATGAAGGATTAAATGAATAAATTATATGACTCATGTCAATAAGGTGCACTTTCCTTTTCTAGAGCCTAACTTATTAACACTCCAATGCTAAGCATGCTTGTCCTGGAGTAGTGATCCGGATGCATGAATTTTGGGAAGTTCCTCAGGGTCTGTGTGAGTGAGGACAAGGGACATTGTAAAGGGAATGTGTTGGAATATAGGGACAATCATTAGTTAGATGACCCATTCGAGCACATGGGTGGGCCCTAGAGAGGTGACCACATGTCTGCGGCGAAACTGGTGGTACTTCGTGGGCCATGACCTGATAACCATGTTAAGGCGGGGTGTCTGTATTATCAGCAGGGCCCAGTTGTTACATTTGGTATCAGAGGTGGTATCTAGCCTTAAGTGTGGATTACTGCCTTTGTTGAGATGTATGTCCTACAAAGATGTTTTTGTGCTTTAAAGGGGGGGGGGGTGAATGTAACACCCTATAATAATGAAGGGTTAAATGACTAAATGATATGACTCATGACAATAAGGTGAACCTTCCTTTTTAGAAGCCTACATGATTAAAACTCTATAGTTAAACGTGCTTTCATGGAGTACTAATTGGGATGAGTGACTTTCTGGGATGTTTCCTAGGGTGTGTGTGACTAAGGAAAAATTACATTAAAAATTACCTATGTTGGCATGTGGGGAGATTAATTAGTTGGATGACCTATTTGAGAACATGGTTGGGCCCTAGGGTGGGGACCATGTGTCTATGGTGCAACTGGTGGTACCTGGCGAGCTAGGACCTGACGACCATGTCAAAGAAGAGTGTTTGTATAGTCAAAAGGACCTAGTTGTCACAAATTTGAACATAATAGATATTATAAATTCTTCGTATTATAGATATGGAATAAATGTTTCCAAATTTAAATCACATAATTGGAGGAAATTTATTTAAAATCAATCCCATAGGTGCATCGAGAAAGTGGATTTTTAATGTGAAAATATTCAAATGATTGAAATTTTATATATTAATATTCACTATAAAATTGATTAAAATGATAGAAATTGGATTAATATATGCATAATTGATCTAATTTAACAATAAAACAAATTTAACATATAATTAAAATTCATAAATTATTTAGATGAAATGTCAAGTTTCAATTAAATTTAGTGTTTTTTAATATTTTTGAAAAATAAAAACTTACCAGAAAAATTAAAAAATGTTTACATAATATAACCCATTTTAGCACATGGGTGTACCCCCAGGTGGGGACTACATGTCTGTGGGGAAACTGGTAGTACCTGGCGAGCTAGGACCCATCGACCATGTTAAGGTGAAGTGTTTGTGCTGTCAGTGGGGCCCAATGGTCAAAAATTAAAACATATTTGATATTATATATTATGATCCTTATAGATATGGAATCCATTTTTCCAAATTTAAACAACTTAAGTGGACGAAATTGATTTAAATTCAATCCCTTTGATGCATTAGGAAAGCTGGTTTTTAGTGTGAAAATATTTAAATGATTGAAATGTTTTTATATAAAAATTAAATATAACATTGATTACAATGACATAAATTGGATTAATATATCCATAATTTATCTAATTTAACTTTTATAAAAATTTAACATATAATTTAAAATTATAAATTATTTATATGAAAAGTCAAGTTTCAATTAAATTAAGTATTTTTCACTATTCATCAAAAATTAAAACTTCTCAGAAAAATACAAAAAATTCTCCATAAGATAATATAAAAACTATGATTAAAAAGTGAAGCTTATTTTTCCAATTAATATTTTTATAATTTATATTTTTTAAAATAGGTACTCCTTTAATAGGTGGATAAAATACCTTTAGAAAAAATATATCTATTTATGCAAAAAATACATTAATTATTATAATATTCCTATAATATATATTTGAGGAATTTAAGAAATATTTAATCTAATATATAGTATATAAATTTAATTATAATCATTGAAAAATATTGATTAATTTAATTTATTAAGATAAAATTATTTTGGTGCCTAAAAATAGTTTTTTTATAAAATCGTTTTGTTTATATTCAATTGAATTTCATATTCATTTCTAATTAATTTGTAACCAATGAATTCAACCATATTTTTTTCATAATTTAGTTAATAATATTTATAACCACCAATTTAATGGATATGGAATAAATTTCATTTAAAATAAAAATGTTAATTGTACTAGGTGAAACTCTATCTTGCGTGTAACACAAGACATAAAAGAATGCTTGTTTTACATTTAAAACCAGCTAAGCTTAGTGTTTCATGAATGGAAATCCATACTTCTTATATTGAATTTATTTAAAATTGTAAATTTTTTGTAATGTTTTGGGATGTTATATTCCCTTATATTAATTGTGTTATGTGTGATACATGAAATTGAATAAAATTTTTTCTTTTATAATTTTGTGGCGTTACATTTTCCCTATCTTAAAAAAATTGCATCCTCACAATTTAAACATGATCATAGAAACAAATATCTTAAAATCTGGAAATTACATCATTAAAAAACAAACATCATGAAAAGGGTTTAGAAAATATCCCCTTAATTAGAGGTAAAGAGATGTAAAAAAGTAATTTGGAATAATAAAATAACTAGGTATAAATAGAGGAGAACATATGTGTACAATAAAAATATGGAAATGGAAGAGAAAAACAACACTCAAATACCTAGGTTGAGTGATATAGAAACTTTTTATGAGAAAGTTAAAATATCATATATCCATACACTTGAATTGTGAAAAGTTCATTGATATAATAACAAATGATGATAACATAACATCTTTTTTGTCGCAAGACCCTATTCCTAGAGTTTTGGAATTCTTTTATTCTCTAAGAATATATTGAAACTCGATATGTTTCTATTTTATAAGAACAATATTATCCATTTTCTGTTTATTGAAACATTTTTACTCCAACTCTTATAACATGTTTCATTATATGATGAAGTAATAAAATAATCTTTAAAACATAATCCAAAGTTAAATTTAAACCATTTCAAAAACGGTAAACATTATGACCCTTCCAAGTATTATGATATAAAACATTTGAATCTTTTACCAGGTAGTTAGTATTATTTAATTTAATTTATCCATACCAATAATCTCATCATACAAACATCATTTTCTCAACATTAGGAACATATTAAGGGTTATCTTTCCATAAAACATGTATTTTACAAAAAGATTAACTTGATACTGAATCACTTTTCTTGGTACCATTAAAAAAAATAATCTCAAATCCTTAATAAAATGGTACCTTAGTAAAATAATTATATATTTCATAACTCATGTGATCAAAACATCATCAACAAAATATATTTACAACATATTTCTTATATCTAGTTGAAGAAGTACATTACTCATTCCACTTTAGTTGTGTCAATATCATAAGCCTGACCTTGATTCCATAGTTTCTTCTGAGGTATATTCCCATTATGCTTATGGGATTTATTTGTCTTGATTACCATTTAGCTATAGTTAAAACATCGAATACAATACATTATTATTTTCCTTTTTATTTTTTCCTAGTGAACCTTTTCTCCACACTTACTACAAACTCCCAACCCTTAATAATTTCTAAGGGTCATTCTTTCCATAGTTATCACATGTTGGAAAATCATTCTTTCTCTTCTTCCCTTTATACATTATTTTTTTTGTCATTCTCTTATTATATTTTTTCACATTGAAGCCATAATAGTTTTATAATTCATTCTCTATTTTGATAGAACATGAATTTATTTCATCATTTTAGAACAATTTTGAGACACCAATGCCCTTTAGAAACTTTTCTCAAGACCTTAAAAGAAATGGTCAATATTTCATTCTATATCACATATGAAATCTATAAAATTCATTTCTAACAAAGTAAAGGTATCTTCATACTTCATAAAAAAATTATTCCTCCTAATTTAAATTAAGGGACATTCTATTCATCAAAGTTTGTTTCTAATGAGGGAAATATTTTTCAATGAATGTATGTTAAAAAAAATTTATTCCATGATTTATATTTCTTATTCCTCCCAAATATTTTGTATTAATGAAAACTATTGATCAGTATCTCCATTGAGAAAATACACTACCACTGTATCAATTTTCATTTCACCACATAACAAGTCCATAAATATAATCTCCAGATAGTTAATCCACCAATTAGCTTCCATTGGATCAGTAGTACCATAAAATGTTGGGGACCATTTTAATATAAATCGATCCAACATCAGATAATATTACTATGTAATAGGTTGATCCATCTAGGAATGTTTATTTTTCATAACATGATTTTTTTTCCTAATATAGCCATAACATGCTAAGTTCCAATACTAGCTATATCAACTTTCTCATTAGGGTATGATCTAAATTTTCCATGATTATTATACCGTTCTTTCTTCTAGGTTCTATTTATTAATAGTTTCATACATTATATTAGGTTATAAATTTATATAACATAAATTTATATCCCAAAACTAGTGAAATACTTATCATAAATTGAAAATTTTATATGTATCTAATCTCAAAAACATAAACATGGTTTATTTGGGATGTTCTTATATAAATATAATAAAATTTTATCTTATGGTTATGTTTACTAATATATGATTTCCTGAATCTAGTTTCTAAGGTTTCTACTAAAATTACAATAATATTGACTATAATTACTTTGACCCAGTATCTTAGAGATGGTTCTTTACATTATTACATTATCATAGATACAATATTCAAATCCCAAAGTACTGGTTAGTTTAGCTGTTTTAAAAAACAGATACATACATGATACCCATTTTAAAATGGTAATAAGAAATAAGAAATAAATAAAAAATTATAATAAAATGAATCATTGAAAACTCATTAAAATATATATTATTCATAACATATTGAATGGGAAAAAATAAGGGTGAGATAGAATTATCATAAAGGGTTAATTACAATAGAAACTACCATAAATAAATAAATAATCATCATCATGGAAATATAAATTCGCCAAAGAAATGATAATTAATCAATGTATTGAGAATAATATGGAATGAAGAAAATATGATCAAATAATTCCTAAAAAATAATCACATGATCTTGCAACTTGAACATGTATATTATAACTTATCAAATAATCAAATGGAATGACAATAATGATGGAATGAAAAATTTGGGATGTTTGAACTATCATGATTTATACTCAAGCTAGTTATTGTCAAGATATATCACTAATATAGTTTACGTGTGTTGGTATAAAATCATATTATTTGTGTCAAGACCTTTTACATGACAGTACTATCAAGATCTATCCTAGAGACATTTGAAAACTTATCAGAAACAAATGCGAAGGGTTTATCGCTAACTGATTTTGTCCCATTAGTCTAGAAAAACATTGAGGGGCATACATTAACCAGTACCCAGATCATGTATTTTATTTATAAAATATTCCTCATATATCAATTTAAACCAAAATGTTTTTCCTTATCAAGTATCCATATCAATTAAAGGGTATATATTTATCTATATTTCACCAATAAATCATATAGTGTTCAATGTAAACACCTTATGTAAAAATTATATACATTTTAAGAAGTAATTATATCCATTATACAAGAATATTAATATTAAAAATAAATACAGTCTCTAATGAAAAATTATTATAAGAAAGTTATTGTTTTATTATAATGTTAAAAATCACAAAATTAATTGAGATTGTACGATAAATTTTACCCCTTGATAATTTTCATGCCAAATCCCATTATATGATATAATTTAAATTGAAACATAAAATACCATGAATTATGAATTAATCATGATATTACATGTCATAATGTAATTATATACAACATATAAAAGTGAACTTGTACAAAAAATAAGCTTTAATGGAATGTAAATTGAGAAGAAGTCCCTTACCGTACACATCCTTCTCATCAAATGCTATTTAAACTATTTTAAAATGGTTTTAATAATGTTATTAAATAATAATAAAACCTAACCATATTTATAATATCATATATTATATTATTATAATATCTTATTAATTGTTTGTTAATAATCTTTTATTATTTTGACTATTTTGAGTGTTAATTAACTAGTTTTTCGAGTATGTTTTGACTTTTTTTTCATCTTATATAGATAACGATTTCATAATATTTAGAATTTAATACTTGATATAAGTATCATATATATTTAGTAAATATGTATTTAGAGTAATCCAAAATATTTAGCTATAGGATATGAAAGGCACTGTTCATGTAGATAGTAGGTCGTACACAAGCATGAATGATGCTTGCATTTTCTTATCGTATTAAAATAATGAAGAGTTAATTATATATACTTATATTTTAATTAATGTATAATTTTTATTTCATATGTATCAAATATTTTTTAAAACCAACCCTTAATACATTCCATGTAAATCCTGAAAGAATCACATGGCCTTGAGGAGGTGGTATTCCACAAGTCCAGAAATGATGTTATCCTATTCCCAGAAAATGAAAAACACAAAGGTATACGTTTTATAATAATTAAAAAATCATAAAAACATCATAAATATCATATATATAATATATAAACTATAAATACATCATTATTCCTAACTATAAATATTGATAATGGAAGACCGAATGATATCGATTCAGGAGGCGGTAGTTTGTCATACACATGAACGATGATTGTGTATCCAATTTGATAAAAGTGTTTGAAGTTTTAGGTAATAAAATTGAAATAAGAAAATATTGGTATATTTAAGATAATGATTCAATTATATAATAATGATATTAAAATAATTTAAAGGGTAGATAATGAAATAAAACAAAAGTGTTTGTTGAAGAACGTTACAACTTCTTCGGGTAACTCCTTTTGGTTTTCACCAAATGACAACATTAGTTTTATTTATTCATTAAATTATTATTATAGGATGATGATAGGGATGTTATGGGTCTATTTATATAGGTTTTAGATGGTCCAAAAATCTTGAGAGGTGTGAATTAGTGAGGGGAGTGAGTGCATTTTTTATAGTGGAGTATGAGTGACATTCTTGTAAATACCAAATAGTAAACACTATTGGGATGTAACCCATACATAATGTGAATCCAATAAAGAAATATTTTAGATAAAATGGATTATATGGTATAAATATGTCTATAAAATGGTGTTTAGACAATTTTCATTGTTATTTGGATTCTTAAGATTAAAGTTTAACCACAAATTAAACTCGTTTTACCTTAATCACTATAATTAATTTTAATTTATTTCAGAAATATTTTCGGAGAAAAATAATTTGAAATTAATAGGAATTATAAATTGTTATTATTAAAAATATTGAATTGTTTTTTCCAAATTCTATCTTCCGAACCTTCCAAAATTAATTTAAAATTAATCTCATAGACATTTCCAAAAACTCTGTTTTTAATGGTTGAAATGTTTTTACATAAAAATTAAATATGAAATTTATTCAATGGAATAAATTTGATTAATATATATATAATTGGTCTAATTTCTCTATAAAAAAACTAAAATATAATTTTCCAATATAGATTATTTAGATTAAATGTTAGTTTTCAATTAAATTCAATATTTTTCACTATTCATCAAAAATAGAAACTTCTCATAAAAACATAAAAAATTCACCTAAGATATTTTTTAAATTTATATTTTAAAAATTAAAATTATTTTTTCAAATAAATTTTTTAAATTTCAAAAATTTAGTTTTAATAAATGTGCTCTCTTATAAGGTAGAGAAAATGCGTTTAAAAAAAATTTAGATTTTTTTGTGAATGAAATGGATTTCTTATTATATTATGCATATAAAATAAAATGGATGAATGTAAAAAATATTTTATTGAATATATAATTTATAAATTTCATTAGTATCATTCAATAATTATAATTAGTTTAATTTATTAACATAAAATTCCTTTGGAGCATAAAAGTTTTTTTAATTATAAAAACTTATCCTTTATATTCAATTGGTTTTTATATTAATTTAAAACTAATTAATAGACAATAAAATTAACCATATATATTTATAATTTATTTAATACTATTTATAACCACCAATTTAATTTCTAGAAGATAATTTTCATTCTAAATAATAATATTAATAGTATTCTGTAAAACTCGGTCTTACGTGTAAAACAAGCCATCGAAGAAAGTCTGTGTTGCGTATAATGAAAGATAAACTTAGTGTTGGATGAATTTAAATCCATAAATAATATATTAAATTTATTTAAAATGGTAAATATATTTTATAACCTCAGGGTTTTATATTCCCTTCTTTTTCTAGTGTAGTGTGTGATACATGAAATGAAATAAAATGTTATTCTTTTAGAATTTTATAGTGTTGCATATGGGTCATTTTACACTCTTTTTATGTCATGTGTTCTTTGAGTGAGTATTTTTTAGAAAAAAATATTATATATTTCCTTTTTTAGTTATAAAATCATGAATAATAAATTTACCATTTACCAAAAATATAAAATCTACAAATATGATAAAGAATTAATAAATAAAGCTAATTGATTATGTTAAAATTAAATAATGTTATGTGAAATTATAATTATCCAATATTGAAATGTTTAGAAATTTTAATATTAAATACATGTTCAAATTATTAAAACACATAATAAAAACATAAATATAAACAAAAAAGCTCCATCTTATCACCATAAATCACCCCTTATAAGAATTTTAAAAAACTGAAAAAGAATTTCAAAAAACTCTCACCCATTCTGAAAGTTATAAAAAAGATAAAATTTAATAATTTATTCAATAAATATCCATTAAAAGATAAATAAAATCATTAAAATAACTCAAAACAGTAAAATAAGAAAAACATGTTGAAATAATAATCATATTTCAATAAAAAAATTATCTAGTAAGACAAATTGAAATAATTTGTAATAACTAAAAAAATAGTTAAAAATACCTCTAAATAAATGAAAAATATTAAAATACAAATGTAATAATGAAAAAAATATATAAATTTAGTAATAAAAAAACATTAACCATTTAGAATATATTTCTATAAACTTATTAATTATAGGAAAAGTGTTAGAAACATTATAAAATAATAAAAAATTAAAAATCAAATTTTTCATAATAAATCACCATACCACATTGAAATTTTATTTTTCCAAACATCACTACATCCAAATTCTTAATCAAAATATCATCTAACTAATCATCAATTGAAATATATTCAAAAACAATGTCTCACTTATTAAAAAATCACTAATAAAATGAAATCTGACATCTATATGATTATTTTTAGAAATGTAAAGGATTATTTAAAATTCAAATAATAGAAGATATATCACAATAAATAAGCATATTATCGAAATGAACATGAAAATTTGAAAAATATTATTTAATTCATATACATTAAGCACAATAAATAGCATCATGTATATACCTACCCTCAAATGTGGATATTGAAACTCAAAATTTCTTCTTAGAACTACATTGATCCAAACCTTTACAATAAAAATGGATTATACCTAAATTACTCTTTCTATAAATTCTATAACCTACAAAACTTAATAAAAATTAAATAATAAATAAAAAATTATAAGACCAAATAAAACAAAACAAAATATGTTTTTAACAGATCTAATAAATTATTTTCGTAACTTTTAGATGAGTTTATTTAAGATATTAATGAAATCTAGTGAACAATGTACAAACTAAAAGTAATTTCAGTTCTAATAGTTGTTAAATAAATAAAAAATCCATTAATTCGTCTAATTTTTTTTAGTTATATATGTTTTCTAGTTTCATCTAAATTTAATTTATAATTAGTACTCATAGGGGTTATAAATGTTTTATGAGAATCAATAGAAAACAATTGTACTAGTTTTTTATCATTATTTGATTGATTCATAAATACTCCATTAATTCATTGAAAATTTTGAGGACCTAAAAATAATTTTAACTCACCCATTATGCTCATATCAAAATAACAATGTCTCAATTTAGAAAATTCCTCACCAAAATATGACAGAAGATCAAAGGACAATATCATTAATATAAATTTGATTAATTAAAAAATTATTAGATAACATATCAATAATAAAGTGGGATCTAATTTAAAATTATTAAATTAGATACACAATTAAAGAAATAAAAATGTATCATAACATGACCTTGTATATTTATTAAGACCATATGAGGCCTTTGATAATTTAGACACATAATCTAGAATATTTTCATGTGAAAAACCAAGTGGTTGATTTACATAAACTTATTTATAAATTAAAACATTTAAAAACCCATTTTAACATCCATTATAAACAATTCAAAGCATTAAAAAGAATATGAATCCATTAAAATCATAATATATTTAATCCCAAATGTAAGAGAATAATATTCATAAAAAGTTATACCTTCATCATGAAAAAACCTTGAGCAACAAGAATAGCTTTATTATTTGAAATTTGACCAGATTAACCCATTTTATTTCTAAAAGTATATTTACCTCCAATAAATTTTTTATCTCTTAGTGGATTAACAAAATACCAACAGTATATCTAGAAAATTGATTAATTAAATATTTAATATTAACTATCCAAAAAAATTATTTTATAACATTGAAAATATAATTTTTCATAGATTCAGAAACCAAAGTAGAGTTAGAATTTTTTTTGAATACATATCCTTGTTTGAATCAAAAAATAAATATTAACAATTACTTTTTCAATAGTGTAATCATTAAGAAGTTTCTTGTTTTTTGAATTAGACTAATAAGAGAAAAAATCCCCTTCAAAATATTTATAACATTCTTGAGGTTATTTTTCATAGTTTAACAGTCAAAATTGTTAATCACGTTTTCTAAATATGAATTCTACTTCATGTTATTTTCATCAAATTTAACCTACACAGATTATTTTATAAGAACATATATTTTATTTAAAACTATATAATCCATAATTGCATTATAATAACCCAGAAAAATTATTTCATCACATTTAACATCATATTTATTTAAATAATATTTAGTATTTACAATCCAAGCTTTATAACCAGAAATTATAAAATATCCAACCATAGGTCTCATTCCATTAATCATCTTCTAGGTGGATTTATTTAAGAAATAACTATTTTTTTCTAAAATATAAAAATATATATCTATAGATTGATCCAAATAATATTTTGGAAAGTTAAATTATTTTATGATAGTTTTAGGAAAACAAGAATATTTTTTCTTTCCCCAACACTATTTTATTATGTTTCTCTAGAGACAGAAAACATTTATAAAAAAAATTATTTTAAAAAATTAGAATTGAGATTAAAAATATCACCACCTCTATTAATTACCAAAAATTAAATTAAATAAAAAATTTTATTTTGAACTAATTTACAAAAAAATGAATTTATATGAAATCTGATGCTTTTGAGTTAAGAAATATATTTAAGTAAATCAAGTAAAATCATCAAAAATTACAAAAATATATTTATTTCCATATAAACTAGAAATTTTAACAAGGTGAAATAAACCAATAAGAATTAGTTCATTAGGCCTTACATTATTAATATTATTAATATATCTAAATCATTCTATATCCATTTTCGTTTTTAGACATGAATAAAAAATGGTTCACACATTAATCTCTAATAGTATAGAACTTTTCTATGATTTTAAATTTTATATATAACCAAAAAAATTCATTTCCCAGCCTCTTATGTCATAAGATATCATCTATTTCAATAGCATTAGGACACTTAACATTCTGATTAGTTAACTCAAAAAAATTAATTTGACATGTATTATATTTTGTGTTTTTATTAAATTAAGTATATTCATTATTGAAAACAAAAAATTTATTAATATTAAATTTAAATATCATTCCCTCATAAATAATTGTGATATAATAATTAAATTATGTTTTAATCCTTCAATGTATAATAATTAAGAAGTTATAATAGTTTTATAAATTACCACTTCAACAAATCTATTACCAAAACATTTGAGTTGTCTTTGAATGTCAGAGGGACTCTTTCAAATTTATTATAAAATATAAATATTGAAATATATCTAGTCATATGTCTACAAAAATCACTATCGATGAAATATGTATCCTTGAGACACTTAATGAGAATTCCTATAAAAATAATTTTGTAAATTTCTTTGGTACCCAAGGTATCATGAGTCTAATAACAATATTAATCAAAATCTTAGATACCCAAAAATATTTTAAACATTCATTATTGGGTAATGTAGAAGATAAAATATTTTAAATAATTTTTTTATAATTAATTAATGATTGAATAAATATTTATTAACATTTGTCTTCAGAGTGACCTTACAAAATACACCTAAAACATGTAACATTAGAAATGATTAAATTAGAACTTATAAAAAAATAAAGTCTTTATAGTTTAGGTATTTGTTATTATAGTAAATATTGGATTTATATTTATTTGTTTTAATCATTGACATCATCTTATAATAATTTTTAATTTTGTGAACAAATTTAAATATTTTTTCTTTTATGATAATCATCTATTTACTATGAGTTTCATTTTATTTTTTAAATGATTATAATTCATTTCAAATAATTTCATTATAATAAGTATTTTTATCTCTAAGATTCTCATTTTCTAAATTCAACCACTTATTTTTAAAAACAATTTTATTGTTTTCTCCTTTAATATATTTCTATAATTCAGAAATTCATTAAAAAATATTTATATGATTTTTCATTTTATTTATAAAATCCATTGAAACTATATCTTTTATATTCTAATTCATAACCTAATAATGAAATAGAATAAATACTAAACTTTTTCATAATAGGATACATTGAACCCAAGTAAATTCATTTCTTTTCACTTCCTGAATCACCACTTGATAATTAATATTCATTACAACTTCATCCAACCACCTATGATAACTTATCCTTTTTATTATATTTATTATATTTCCTTAGATTATATAGTTTACAACAATCCTTCTTAATGTGTCACCTCTTTCTCATAATAATTTAGTTTTGAAACGTCATTTAATTTACCTATATAAAATTTATTATTTTCTTTTCGATTAGCTATATTATGGTCTTTACTATGATACTTATTGAATCCTATATTTTCTCATAAAATTAAATACTAATTTAACCAAGAAATTTATTTTTTTCCTTTCTCAAATTCATGTGATATAGAATCAGAAGATTCAATAGAAATAATTATATTTGATTTAAATAAAATACCTTTCTTCTTTGAATTATCTTCATCCAGAATATTTTTTAGATTAAGATCTTATTGTAACATTGGATCTATATTATGCTCCAATGTATGTTATTTTAAATTCCTACTATTATCCATGGAATCATTCTTGACATGATACTAATTTGGTAGTTTATTTATTACTCTACGAACCAACAATGTACGGTACAATACTCTTATATGTGCACTCATTCCCTTAGTGATGCTTGTAAAACAAATAAAGTTACGTTTCATAGATTATAACTCAATATTATTATAATATGGATATTATGCACAAAAAATTCCATGTTTTATTTGTTTGATTTTATTTATCCAATATTGTGTGACATGTAGTGTTATCCACATGTCTTGAGGAGTCGTACTTTATGAGGCATGACTAACCACATTTCAACTTATAGAAAAATAAATTTATGACTATTTCGTTTAAATCATACTTTACTACTTCATTATAAGTAAGTTCACATGGAACTGTTTTAGGATAATTTTATTATTTTACCATTATTTTAATGTGGTACATTCTTATATGTTTATGTTATGATTCCATTCTCACTTTTTAGCATGTTTAACCATTCTCATCGAATGTATGATGGTTTTTGAAGGATATAACCATTTTTATAATTATTTTACAATATATCATAAGAGATATAATCTATATAATATAATGGATATGAGGTGGTTAAAATAAAGTAAATAAATATATAAAATAATATAATAAAACCAAATATCTAAATTTGAATGCTCTGGTACCAATTACTGGACCAGTAAGAGATACTAAATTAATCTAGAGTGGCGAGATTAAATTGAAATTTCAAAAAATTAAAAAATATAATTTAATAATATTAGTAACACAAGTTGTTTTGATAATAAATGATTTTTAGAATTATATTCTAGTTCATGAAACAATATGATTAATGTAACATAGTGAACAAATAAAGAAAGAATAATAAATTTTTATAACAGTTTTGATGAATGAATTCCTATATCTATCCTCTACTCCACTCTTCTCCATGATAGATACGATACTCACTAAAAAACACTCACTTATGAAAAGATGTGATAACCTTTTACAAACACTAAGCTTTTATATTCCAAATCACAACCAGAATTATCCTTCTATTATAGGGTCTAAGGAATAACTAGCAACAACCATACTTTTAATGGGATTCATAACCTAAGAAATGAACTTTTTCTAAAGGAATATTAAGATATAAAAACCTAAATTTAGAAGGGGAAACCATAAAACAACATAAAAATAACTAATAAAATGACATGGTAATAAAAATCTAAGAACTAGAAAATCTAGAGTATAAAAAATATTGAATGTTGACACATCTCAATCACTTTAACAATGTATTTTTTTTATTTCATTGAAAATGATCACATGAGAATAACGGAAGTCATTAAATTATCCATTCAATACGTTATTATCTCTTGAATATATCATTTTTTCTTTAGTACCTTTATCCCTTATTTATAGACAAATTCCCCAATAATAAAATTATCTCTATGACCTTTTTCAATGTTGAAGTATCCATATTTTGATCCACTTGATAATATTTCAATAAAATTTCAAGAAATTATAAATTTTTTTAATACTATTTGGGAAATGATAATAGAACCACAAAACATAATTATAAAAAATTTAAAATACTTCATTAAGATAATATAAAACACTAAAAATAGATAAGACATTTTATTGTAAGAGTCAATATATTGTTCTTCATGTTTAAAAACCATTTTCATAAGGTTCAAATATTTATATATATTTTAAAGATCTATTTATAGTTCAATGAATTTCATAAGTTTCAAAAAAATTAAACTTATATTACATTATATGGTAAATAAAATAAAAATAACATAAAATGTAATAAGTATATATTTTTAAGGAACATAATTTCATAAGAAACAAATGCGTAAGAATAAAACATTCAAAACCATCAATTAATGTATGATTGAATTCATGTATGGTTCATTTCATTCTATGTATGTGTCAATCGTTCTATTAATAATAATTTTTAGAAAACTATTTGATTCATTTACTTTGATAGACTTAAACATCAAAATTGTAAACATACATTTTATCAAAAACCTAAAATCTATAAAAATTATAAATAATTAATAAAAAATGAATGACTGATTAAGATAAAAGTATATAATTCAATGTGAAATTATAATTATCTAAAATTAACTATTTGATTTAGTGTAATATTCAAAAAATATTCCAAACATTACAAAAAATAATCAAAAATTCAACACTAAAAATAAATCTCTATCTTAACACTAACACCAATGAAATTTGTAATGAAAAATAAGATATCGTTAACAAGTATGATGCAAATGCATCTAATAAATTGAATTATAATAATATTTATGATTTTAATAATACAAATAATTGTGCTGATAATCTTGAATATGATGATCATAAATAGTATTAATTTGGAATCAATGTTGATATTAATGATACTTAGGCTGATATAGTGAAAAATGATATTGTTGATGATGATTTTAAGGCATCAATGGTGGAAGTGACATCAATCCCAACATCCTCATGGGAATCAACATCATCATCATGTATATACCAATCATTAAATATGTAAGAATTAATATAAATTGTAAAATTAGATGGGTCTTCTTGATTATCATTAGTTTTTGTAACATAAATATTGGAATTTTCACTTATATTTTCATTTGTTTCATTTGGATATTCCTAATATTTACCATTGTCCTCATCATTTTCCACAATAAAAAATTCATTTATTTTATTTTCATTATTATAAAATAAAAAAATTTCAATATAGAATCATTATTATTGTTACTCCTTCTCTCATTATGGATTCCCTTATAGATGGTAAATTCAATCCTTGTTTATGTTCTATATTTTAAATTTTGGTAGTAACTTTCATCAAATTTTTACATCAAAACCATAAAAATCAGTGTTATACTCATTGTTTATAGAGTAGGTGGAATTTTTATCATTGGTATCATCATCATCATCATAATCATCCACATTAACATTTTTGAAGTTGGTGTTGACATATTTATCATAATTTAATGGGATTTCATTATAATATAAATCTTTTTTAAAATTATCATTATTTTTATCAAAATAATTATCATTGAATATATTATTTTCATCAACATTATAATTATTAGAATTATCATTAGATTTGGAATCATCAATATTTTTATCAACCTTATCCTTTTAATTTATGATATGAAAAGTCATCATTGTGATTACCTCTATAATTATTATTTTTAGTGTTATTATCTTTATAGTAATTTTTACCTTCAGTGTTTTCATTATTTATATTTCTATTAGTGTTTGAATATTCTTCGTTATTTTTATCTACCACATATTCATAGATGGTGATATGCATTGGTTACAATATTCTTGAATTTTTTGTTAATTTTTAAATTAACAATTTTGATAAATATTTAGCATTATTGGCTTTATTTTTTTGACCTTACTTAATAACATAAATGATAAAATAAATAATATTGTCATATTATTTTTTTATTTTCCATTATAATAATTATAAAAAAACATTTATTTTTGTAATTTTGGTGATAGTAGTTACACAAATTTTTTAATTCTTATCATACGTATCATCATTATCATCATTTTAGTTAATGATGTTAGTGATTAAAACCTCTATATAATCTTATTTTGATTCATCAGTAACATCATTGGTGGTATTTTTTGTATTGTCAGAACTAGTTTCAATGTTAGTGTTTGTGTCATCCTTTTTATCAATTTTGGTTATAACAGAATCAATGCCAAAACTAATATAATTATTGGTATTAAACTAATTATTATTTTTATGTGTGTTTTGGAAATACCAATGTTGTTTTCATCCATGTTTTAAAGGAAAATGATATTGGTTTCAATGGTGGTATTGGTGTCAAAATAATCCTATAAATCTTTTTCTTCATGATCATAAACTATGATTATTTATTAATCGTCATTTTCATAATCAACACAAGTGCAATAAAAGTGAGTCTCAATGTTTTATTTATTAGTGTTAACAAAAAACTTCACTTGTTAATTTCCTCATGGTATTTATCATTAATAAAATTAATATTCATTGTTTCCTTGATAGAATCCTTTGAATTGATATCCCTATAGATATAATTTTTTTTTCATTTCCATATTTCATCCTCCCATAATCTTCTTTGGTATCAATGCCATACTTTTTGTAGAAGTACCTTAGAAATCATTATTATTATTATAATCAATATTATAATCATCATTGGAATCAGATTAAGTATTGTTATCATATTTGACATTGATAAAAATTATCCAAACATCATAGAGTCAAATCTTTTTAATCATCACTAACATACTATTCATCTTTATCATCAGTGTTATGATAACATTGGTATCATCCTCAGTGCCTTCATGGTTGGGGTGTGTGATAGAAATAACGTGGGTAATGGAACCATCATCAAAGTTTTTATTGTTTTATTTCTTTATTTATAGTGAAACTAATGTTGATATTTGTGTTTTACATGGAATCACTAGTACCTTTAATGTTGTTAATATTTTTTGAGACTTTGACATCAATATGATCAACTTCATTGTGTTTTTTATATTTATGATCCATGTCATCCTCTTAATTAATGTCGATATAAATATTTCTTTTGTTTAAATGATAATAATCTACATAATTTACATTATCATTGACTTCACTCTCACATACCTAATAATTATAATCACAATCCTTATGGTAATCATAGTTATCATTGGTACTAATTTTAGTTTATTTAATATAATCAATTGTTGGGAATTATTTTTTTATATCTTCAAATTTTTGAATCAGAATAATCCTAATTATAAAAGTTCTTATCATAATTATTTTTATATAGTTGGTGGTAGTCGAGAAATTATTAGTAGAATCATTATCAGTATCATTTTAATCATCACCATAATCCTTGTAATTATCAATGATAGTATTTTTATTGGATTTAATAGGGACATATTTATCATTACCAGTTTTAGTGAAATTAGTAATATTATCATTCACAACATGGTTATCATTATTACCAACATTATTATCATAATTAACTATATTTATGTGACTACTATCATCGTTAATGGATTTTTTCTTATCCTTTTCATCATTATTATTGTTATTGGCTATAATGTTACAACCAGAATTGTATATTTCATTATCTAACATAGTGGTAGAGGTGTATGTGACTATATTGGAGTCATTTTTTCATTATTTATTTCATTTAAGACTTTTTTAGGTTTAGTAACATTAGTTTTAGTGATATCATCATTATTTTCCACATTCACATCATTAAATACATATTCATCATTGTCAATTATATCCTTGATGTGATATCCTATTCTTTATCACTTGTATTATCATAAAATTTAGCATTATCATCAAATGAGTAAGCCCCAACCTCAACATAATCATTATATATGTTGGGGGTATGTATATATCATTATCAATATTAATTTCATCATCAATGTTTTTTTCATCTTTATAAAATTCACTCATAAATCCTTATCGTTGTTATCATCGCTAACATTATCATGTAAAAAATATCTTCCTTTAGTAATGGGGATATAATTATCAAAAACATCATCATAATTATTTCTATATTGGTCAAAGATAACATGAATAAAACTATTTATGACATTATTATCTTTAGCGGTGGTGTAGATATAAGAAAAGAGTGTAGTAGGGGAATTAACATTAATAATATCCATGATGTCTTTATTTTCTTCATTGAGATTTTATTTCATCACAATTATCATTATCAACCTCTATGTTGAGGTTTTTAATATTTCCCATGATGTAATATTTTTCAGTATTAATTGATGTAAATTGAAATCTATTTTATTTTTTTAGAATGAAATATTAAAATTTAAAAAAATAAAGAAAAAATAAATTTTTTTGTTTTTATAATGAAAAGTGTACTATTTTAAATGAGAAAATATATGTTTCAAATTAATCTTATTTGGGAAAACTATAAATTTTCACTCTTTATTAAATGCAAATATAATAATTTTAATAGATTTTTATTAATTTTTTAATTAGAAATGGTAAATATATGAAAGAAAAAGTATGTGTTTCTTAATTTTATAAATGAAAAATTTATGTTTTTAAATGTTAAAACGAATTTTATAAAAAAAAGTAAGTAAAGAGGAGATATTTTTAATATTTAAAGGGAAAAAGATAGTATTTATTTATTTATTTATTTTAATTTTAAACGTGATGACATTTTTTTATTAATAAAAAATTTATTTTTAAGAAATGTTTTTTATTTAAAAATGATAAATTTATATAGAAAAAGTTGTTTTTTTATTTTCTTTATAATAAATACACTTACCTGTTTATGTTATTTAGGAAAATGAATAATTTTAATGTATTTCAATTTACATTAATGTTGTGTTTTTTATATACATATTTTTTAAATTCTATTAAAGAAAATTTGGATTCTGAAAATCCTTTCATTTTGTTGGTGTTGAAATTATCAACATTGATATTTCAACCTTGTATATTTACAGGTAAGGATGAAACCATTGTTAGCTTCATAATCACACTCATATTCATCGTAATATTAGTTTCTATCCTCATGATATATATATTTAATATCAATAGAATATTTTTTACATCATTTTAGATGTAATATTTATCAGTGGAAGAAATAAAAATGATTTTTTTGCATCATAATAATACTATAATATTGTCATCAAAGATATTAAAATACTATTTATTATTATCCTAATCCTCCACATCATTTACATTTTAAACTTAAATATTGTAATAGTAATTATTTTAATACGTGATGTAATTGTATTTCAAATCATAATTATTTTTTTATATCATAGACATTTACAATGTTAGGGTCATCAATATTAATATCTTCATAATAATTATTTTTCCTCTGTTAGTCGTGCTAGGGGAATCCACACAAATTCCATCATCATCATTAATGTTTTAATCATTGTAATTTTTTTTGTCATATTCATCAACATCAATGAATTTGTTTATCATCCTCAAAACCAATGGTATTGATAATATCTAAATTTTCAATAACAACAACAACATTGTTAATAATATTTCTGGGATAGGTGACATATTCCTCATCATTTTCATTTCCCTTAGTAGTGCCATTTTATAATCATTATCATCATAATCATAATCATCTATATTGATGATGTAATAATTTAATCATTATAATTGTCAATGTAGATAATGATAATGATATACTCTTAATCAATGTGAACAATAATGGTTATGTTCACATCATTCCATCCCAACTATTATCCTTATTTAATATTTCCATAATCATTTTCATCTTACCAATATTATTCATTTTATTCCTAAAACTAATTTTTATCATCATCCCCATCATCATCATCTCCATAATTAATGGATGTGATATAATTAGCATCTAAACTAGTATCAATATTAGTGAAAATTTTATCCAGGTTTTCATTTTTTTTCTATTGGTTGTTGATTTATCTGGATTCTATTTTGTTTGTGTTATTATTTTTAATTTCATCATCTAATCTCCATCATCATCATTTTTATTATTAAAATTGGAGGAAAAAACATCAATTTTATATTTATTCAGTGTTGGTGTAATTCAAGACATCATTTTCATCCCATATTTAACCTTATTGATATCATTAGTGTCTTTGACATTAGAATTATTAATATTATTGAAATTATAATCTTTTTATGACTTATTTTATTGATTACATATTAATCATCATTAAATTATTTATAATCATTAGTTTCTACATCAAAATTTGAATCATTGTTGGTGAAGTTGGTATTTAAGATGGGGCTTTCAATGTCATTATCAACATAAAAGTCATCATCATTGAAGATGAAATCCTCATAGACTATGTTAGCAATGATAAGGAAATATTGATCATTATTAATATTCATTATCATCATTGGTATCCAAATTTTGTCCTATTATCTTCCATAATATCATCATCAACATAAATATCTATGTCATTAATATCAATGAACATGTCTATGTCATCTACGTCAATATTTATGTCATCCTTCAAATCATCGACAATAGTCTCAGAATCACCCCTATCATCATTTTCATAACCATTATTAAATATATAATTCTAATATTAATAATTAGTGGTTTAATAATCATTCCATTTATAATCATTGATAGAATTGCATAATTTTTATCCTTATCATTTTTCTAAATATTGACCTCATGGTGTTAGTGTTTGTATAAGTGAAATCCTCACCATAGATTATTTCGACCTCTAAATCATGAAAATTGTTATTATTGTTGGAATCAATTCAATCATCACTTTTTTATTTTCTCTTTATTAGAGGGTTCCTTCTATAATTCTATATTGTAATTGTTATAATCTCTTTAATTATCCTCATCATCCATGATGGTAGTTGTTGTACCATTAATTTAAAATATTTTTTCACAGTGGTTGATGATAATGACATGATCAATATCAACTTATTTGAGATATGAATCCATTTCATCAAAATTAATGATAGTTTACAAATAATCAATGTCATTCCCACTATCTTCTCTACTAAAAGTATTGAAATTGATATCAAATGGTCCATTGATATTATAATTTTTATCATAATAATTTTCATAATCAAAATATTCATTATAATTTTCCTTAACAATATCATTGTTGGAATCAATTTTGGTTTACTAAATTACATCTTAGTCATTAACATAATTAATTTTCATTTATTACATATTCATTTACTACATTTTTACCATTTTTATTATCATATTTAAATTTTATGGTGTTTATATACTCCTATCAATCATATTTTGAAGAATCATTAGTGTCTTTAAGTGAATTGGAAGTAGAGGTAACATCAATGATGGTATCAAAAACATAAACATTAATAACCATTTTATTTACTCCACTGGTGTTGTAATAATCCTTAATGGTGGTGGGGAAGACGTCATCTTGAGTTTTATCAATTTTGAAATTATCCTACTCTCTATATTCATCATCAATATCACTATAATATTTGAAATCATTATCATGACTAATTTCATAATTATATTCATCTTTAGTGGAATCAATGCATTCATTGACATCATCATTATCATTTTTATTTATGGTGGTGAGATAATCATCACCATATTTATTTTCTTATTCACCCTCATTATTATCATCATATGTTTTATTATTATCATTAAATGTAAAACCAATTTCCTTGGAATAATTTTCCATGTTCACAGTATTTTCATCATCCTAATCAATGCAACCATTGATGAGCTAATCATTTTTTTATACACCTTATAAGTGGTAGATTCAATATTAGAAATATCCCTATATTCATCATGATTAAAATCATCATCATAATAAAAATTTTTATCCTTAAAATATTTTCCACAATAATTATATTCCTCATTAAATTTGGTGTCATCATTAGTATCATCTGCGTCCACATCAGTTTCCTTGGTTCCAATATTACCATCCATAAAAACATATTAATATTAACATATTTTTTTATAAAAATATGATTTTTTATTAATAGTGAAATTATATGTCATAGTCCTCATTAGAATTCGTATTTATGACCTCATTGTTGAGTTTTCAATCATATTATTTAGATTTATCATCTTTTTCACTAATTAAATCCTCATTATTATCATCAAATTTTTTAGATTAAAAAGTTTTATTATCCTTTCCACCTATGGTTTTAGTTGAAACATTAGTGTTTTCAACATAAAAATTGATGGAATTATTTTCGTCATCGATGTAAACATCATTAGTGCTTTAGAAAAGGATATTAATGATGGTATCATATTTATCCTCCCCCTCATTTTCATTGATAGTGGAGAAAATAGTGTCAATACTTGTGTTTGAATCCTTTTCCTTATTAAAAATATTTTCCATCATGGTTATTTTTATTATCAACATTAAAATAGATAATAAAATCTTCATTCTTATTAGTGATGGTGGTGGTGTATTAACTATTTGTATTCTTGATACCAGTATATATGGCCATAACATTAATATTGGATTCATCTACTTTACGTTGATGCCTATGTTACCCTTGTAAAAATGTTAAATATTCCGTCATTTATAGCCTTAGAATAGACATTTTTGTTGTCATTAATATCGATTATTATTATCTTATTAATATTATAATCAATTTTATAAATAAAAAACAAAAATAAATGAAATAAATACATAGATAGAGAACTAAAATTCCACATGAACTTTCCCACCAAAATAGAAATGGTTTTAGACTAGTGAAGTGGGTAAACACATACAATGAAATAATTGTTTTAACATCATTAAAAAAATTAGAAAATTAGTTATGTTTTGAGGTTAATTTTTGATGTAATATAATCACAATTTTTTTTAAAAGGGATTCCATTTTTAATGACCTATAGAATAAAATGGCATCATCAGAGATTTTTTAAAATTCTTTATTGAAAAAAAACAAAATTGTGAGGGTCTATCAAACAAATCTTTTCAAAACTCTATTTACGTTCATCAATAATATGTTTTTGTGATAGAAGTTAGATCTATAACAAAATAAAAAAAATTATTTGTGATAGAGTTAACCCTCTATTTCAACTATTTATTTTTGATAAACTTCTAATTATATAAATAATATGCTCTTGTGAATAAATTTAACTATTGATCGAAAAAATAAAAAAAAACAGAAAAAAATTATATATATCCATTCCAAAAAAATGATAAGAACCAATTAAAATTATATATTTATCAATAAAAGCATTATAAATTCACCATGGGGGAGGGTACTCTGAATAAGGGTCTGGAATGGGGAAATCTATCCCTAAACCATGAGAATGTTATCACATATACTCCATAATCTACTCATACTACTAATGTTTCTCCTCATGTCACAAATCATACTACAGATGCTTCTCTTCTACCTCTCTATTCATTATCTCTTTAATATTATCTTGAGTTCGAAATCTCTCATAAATATCTATATGTAATGAAGAATTTATACCACATCCATTAGATCTATCAAATGACCTCACGAAATTACCATAATATCATGTAGGCATTGATCATGAACCAAGGAAGATCACTCAAGCTTTATCAATACCATAAATGGTATCTGAAGTCCAAGTATCTCCTTAAAACCAGACTCATAAGAGGCCTCCCCCTTGGTCTCATCTGTACTATCTATTTCATGAGAAGTCACATACTCATAAATCTACATAAATTACAACCAAAAAATAAAATACTAGAAAAATAATTTAATTTATTTTTAAAAATAAAAAATACTATCAATAATATGGCATTATATGTCACCTCTAATCTATCATATAATAGTATTAGTTTATATTTTCTTATAAAAAATAAAAATATTTAACACTTGGATAAAAAATAACTTATAAAAATATAACATAATCATTTTATATTAAATGTATATATAAATTAATAAAATCATTACATACCCTATATTGTTGATGAATACAAAACACATGGATACTAACATTATCTATGTTCTCATGCCTTCCCTGGTTCTATAAACCCGAAGATGACCTCCTCTAAAAATTATATTCTATCTAGTTGGAGAATAATACATCCCATGCCAAAGATGGGATGTAATTTGGTTTATGATAAAAGAAATACAGGTCAGAACCTATATCAAAATCTATATCCAGGGCTCTCTTACTAATATTTTGTAAAAAACAATGAAAACATTCATAAATTTTTCTTCTCATGACTCCCAAATGGAGGTTCTCAAGATAACATTGACCTGATAACATAAACCCTATAAATAATTAAAAATATCAAGTTGAGAATTAAATAAATGCAAAAAATATTATCTATTGACATACATTCCTTTTATTGAATATGTGATGATGAATATTGATGAAAACCTAATCCCAAGACACCCATAGGATAGAAGAATAATTCGGTAGAATCGTAGTCTCCTTTCCAACAACTATATATTAAAAACTGATTATTTAAAAAATACAATCAAACTATTAGTGTAAAATTGGTAAATTAATATTATATAAAATAAATAATTTTACAGAGCATGAAAAACATGGATCAAAATAAAGATAGGGATGTAACCTGAGAATTGGGTCTTAAATCACTAATCTCACTAGGTTTTCATTGCTCCCAACCAACAGTGTAGTGGATGCAACCTAAGGGTTGGATGTTGGATCATCATATTGATCAATATGAAAATTAGCATCCATGAAGGTATGAAACAAAGAATTTATAAATTTTCCATCCATATCAAACATAAAAACCAATATCTCCTATAAATAATTATAAATAAAATTATCAATTATAAAGAACATAAATTTCTATGCATTAATTTAATATTTCATTCGTCATCTTTATATTAATATTCATCATTTTCAATGTCTTCTTCCTCCTCATCAATATCATTAATTTCTATATGAACATTATCATCTTCATCAAATGTTATTTAAAATGTATTAGTAACATCATCAATATTATCAACACCATTGAACCTTAACTATGAGGATTCATCATCGATATATGCATTTATTTGATTAAAATATATCTTTAGGGAATTATATTGAAAATTTTAAATATCATTCTCTTAAATAGAATAACTTTCAAGTTACATTAAATTATTTTACTAAGATTTTATTTTTATTACAATCCTCCTTCCCGTTAAATATCTCAAATAGAAATAGTAATTTTTATAATAAACATGATGTGCTAGAATAAATGGTTTACTTTCTATGATAACACTAATACATTAATTATCAATGATTCTATGACATGCATGAACATGTAAACCTTGACTATTATCAATCTAATTGAAATTAAAAATGGTTACATAATTTGGCCCCAAATAAAAAAACTCAATTATTTAATCCACCATTTTATAAAATTCAACTTTACTTTTATTATGATTTGACCCTTTCAAATAAGAACCATTTTCATTGATTTTTTTGATTCACCATATGTAGGTATAAGAAACTGCAATCTATTAACCACATATCAATTTTAATATTTAACCAATTTTGATAGAGTGTTATTCTATACAAATAATGAACTTTGAATTTAATTTCCATGTTACAATACCTCTAAAAATTTAAATTTTATTAATATATAGACAATTATAAATTTATTCATTTTGTTTGATAATAATCAATTTATCTTACAAATATTTAAAATGTGTTTGAAAAATTAGGTAGTCAAAAGTATTCAAGAGGAAACACCATAATTTATGTGAATTTGTTTTGGTCTGATCATCATATAATCTAAAAAATAATTAATATACACTTACATTAAAAAATTATTTAAAAAATAGGTTAAAGTGAGAATTACTATATAAATAATTTCATCTCTTTATATTTAATAAGAACATGTATATGAGCTCTCTGTTATTCATCATCTGAAAAACATCGTTCATGAACACCTCGAGAACCAAAATTTGGATGATTAAATATTGACATTTTATAGTCCATGACATCATTAATATTTACATCCTTGTGACCGAATTTATTATATTTTTAATAATACTATGATTGAAAAAAATGACCACAAAAATTAAAAAATTTCACATGAAAATGTGATTTTGTAATTTACCCTTCAACTGATACTTAAATACCCTCTTCTTCAAATTTTACATACATATATTTTATGGGTACATCTATCAAAACCATACTGGAGATCTATATTTTAGTTTATAT
This sequence comes from Viscum album, assembly GCA_963277665.1. Lineage (NCBI taxonomy): Eukaryota > Viridiplantae > Streptophyta > Magnoliopsida > Santalales > Viscaceae > Viscum > Viscum album. The sequence goes on along the minus strand of OY728165.1, from coordinate 878,117,759 downwards.
AGAATATTTAATATTAAATATTCCACTAAATCAATGAAGATTGAAGAAATTTTTTATTCTAATTAAAAAAATAACAAAATATTTTTATATCATACTATGTGAATCATAGTAAGTAGATGATAAAAAAATGTCTCATAAAGATATAATATTTCTATTAACACATTCGAAATCAGGTAATTCAGTAATAATTTAAGAACAATAGATAGTAATCTTTCCATAATAATATGTTAATCTTGACTTTTTAATATGGTAATATCACTATTTTTGATACATTGAACCAAATTAGTGGCATAGAAATATAGTAACCTCAAAACATTAATCCCCTGAAAAAATAGTAAATAAATTCATTTAGAATGTGAATAAGACAATTTTTGATTCATTGATTTCTATGATATATTAGTTTTAAGTAACTTGTGTTTTGGAAGCCTTAGAATTTGGTCAAGACCTACTTCATTTTTTATAGTATATTTAGTCTTACCTGGTGTCTCCAACATAGCATAAAATACCTAATCCAAAAAGTTCTCCTCTAGATTCATGGCATCTAATATATGATAGAAAAAAAATATAACAAATATTGTTGATCCCAAAAAATAATCTAGTTTATCTAATTGTTATCTCTACCATAGACACCTATAATTGGTTTGTATATAGATTAACCAATGGAAATAAGAAGAAATGGAGGGAACATAGATTTTACCTAAATACCTAAGAGAAAAACAAGAGGTCTATCTCTTTCAATTACACCTTTTATAAAGGTATATCTATTCCTTTGGAAAGGATGGTATGAATGAAGAAATATATGATGGTAGTGGAAAAAACAATTTTTTCTTCAATTGATAAGAATAAATGATTTTTTGTCCACCATGCAGTATGGACATGATTTTTTAACATGTATAATTCAACTAAATGACATACCATATGACGAAAAGTCAATAATTTACCACATTAATGCCATATTCATTATAAAAACGTTATGAAACTACATAAAATGTATTTATACCATCACTTCATAATAAATTTTACTCATTACTCAATTAATTAAAATAAATATTAAAAATCTTCTTTGGATGTCCTTGAATTAGTAATATTAAATAGATATATGGTCCCTTAATCAATATCCAAAGAGGTAATCTGTATGGAGTTATGAATAAATTCCAAAAATATTATTTACTGTCATAAGAACCCAGTGAAAAAAAACATTAGTAGAAATCCAAAATAATATGTAAAAAGATTATAATGTATAATAAAAATGAAAATGATCAGAGTGATTCCATGAATCTCCATCACTAGGGTGATTTAATATTTTACTCATAGAAATATTAGATGTTTTCCTTATCATCAATACTATTGTGTTATGATAAATTAATAAATTCTACAATCTTGGTGTAATTAGAAAGTACCTCAACTATTTAATATGAAAAAATTGGACTTTCCTTATTGTACCTCTTTGAACCTTAATGAACTACATGTATGACAATTAAATAAGGAATTATATTTACCATAATTTAAGATATAATCATTTAAACATTGATATATCTTCTAATAACTAAGACCAAAATTATGGACTAAAAAATTTATTTCATAAAACTTTTAAGTCAATATATTTATCTGAGGTTACTATGATTTAAAAAAATAAAATATTCGATCAAAAAACTATTTGAAATTTTCTTATCTGATATAATAGATATTAATTTTCTAATAGATTCAAATAATCTTATCATAAATTTGGGGTATAATCCCCCTAATCAGATCTGAAAAATGTTTAAAATTTAGATGGTTCCCACTCACGATATGAATAATCATTATGAGTTTTTATTTCAGTAAAATATGGACCAATAACCTCGTGTACTAATGTTTGAATCCATGATGTATCAGGAACAAAAACATTTATTATCCTCTTCAAAATTTCATTCACCATGTTGATCCCAAAAAACATAATATTTTTTAAAACCGATACACAAAAGATGAACTTCAACATTGTTAAACATTTCAAATATCATGAGATCAAATCTAATGTATCAAAAAATAATTTTCCCTTCTAAAATACATTTATAATTTGATTATGGAAATGATATAAAAGTCTCAACTTTTTTTTCCAGTATATTCATAATTTATTCTAGAACTATTTGGATTTCTATGATAAATTATCCCATCCTGATCTCATAATAAAAACATATTTTTTACTTTAAGGATCCAGGGTTTTATAAAAAATATTAATTAGAATAATATATATATTTTTTAACACTAATTAATAGTAATTAATAATAATTAATAATAATTCACACTAATTCACACTATTTAACACTATTTATTACTAATTTTCACTAATTTGTATTAATTTGAACTTATTGTCACTAACATTAAATAATTATTACTAAACTTCACTAATTTTTAATATTTATCACAAATTTTTACTAAATATTAATAATTATTATTAATTAATACTTCTTAATAGCAGTCACCACTAGCTAACAATTATTGAAAATAAAAAATATGAGTTCAAAAAATAAAATTTTGAACAATTCGTAAGAAATATTGGTTATGATTAATTTCATAAAAGGAAAAAGTAAACATGGATACACTAAGATATATCATAAAAATATATACTAGAAAAAAGATATATAATACTTAAAATATTAAAATATTTTACAAATAATGCATAATAAATATTTCTTATGATTAATCCCATAGAAGGGACTAACTAAACAATAAAATAAGATCAATTTATAGGAAATATTTGTTACAATTATACAAATATAAATGAATAGGTGAATAAGGATGTTTTAAATTTATTACTAATTTGCACACATTGCTAATTTAAATTAATTTCTCCCAATTTTCACTAATTTTAACTAATTTCTACAAATTATTAATATTTTATAATAATTTTTTATAATTTTTAATAATTTATTAATAAATTATAATAAATTATAATAAATTCATACTTATTTATTTCAAAATTTTACTAATAATTACAATTTATTTTAATTATTTACAATTTTCAATTTTTTATTTACTACTAAGATTAAAAATAGTTTCTTACTATTTATTAATACTTTTTACTAATTTTTAATAATTTATTACCAATTTCTTATGATTATTTACAAAATTATAATTATTTTTTTACTATTTTTAATTACTTTTTACTAATTTCTAGTACTTGTTACTAATTTATAATAATTTCTTACTGATTTCTAATAATTTTTACTAATTATTTATTTCTAATTTCTCATCATTTATAATTTTTTACTAATTATTAATATTTTTTCACTAATTTCTACTAATTTCAAACAAATTTCTTATTATTTATTATAAATTTTTAATTTTTTATTCATAATTTCGAACTAATAATTATTTATTACTAATTCCTAATAATTTATAATAATTTATTAATAATTACATTCTCCTAAAAATTTCTAATAATTTATTTCAAGTTTCTTAAAATTTCTTTTCATACTAATTATTACGTTTTTTATTTATTTATTATAATTTTTTAATAATTTAAAATAATTTCTTAATTTTGAAAAATTTCTAACTATTTTTTAGTAATTTGTAATTATTTATTTCAAATTTATAATCATTTCTAATAATTTATCATATTTTAAAAACTATTACTCTTATCATAAATTTCTAATAACTTTCATATAATTTCTAATAATCTTTTACAAATTTATAACAATTTGTTACTAATTCCTTTTTAAAATTATTTCCTTTTTCATTCTATTTATTATAAATAGTTTTATAGTTATTAAAAATAAATTTATAAATATAATTTTTTTATTAATTATTAATTTTTTTTAATTATTACTGCGTTTTTAATAAATGTTAGTACATTTTAAACAATTATTATTAATAATTAATATTTTTATTAACTATTTATTTTTAAAATTTGTTAAAATTTGAAATTCTGATTTATAATAATAATATTATTATTAAATACATGAACTATTACATAATCATTTAAGTTTAAGAATAGTGAAAAAATGTATTGTGTTTTTGATAATAATGATTTCAATAAATGAAATAATAGTCAACATATATAAAATCATAATAAATAATATGGAATGAAAATATATTTAATAACTAATAAACTAAATTAAAAAAATATTATAAAAATAAGAAATCATATTTTTTAAAAATTTAATAATATTTATAAAAAACTTAACATTGAAGTTTTTTTAAAAAAATGAAAAATGTTTTCTGGAAAAAACTATAATCAGAGAAAAGGTGTGAGTGAGGTGGGAAAGGTGAAAATTTTGAGAATAGGTGGGGGTTGGGATACTTTATATATAGTTAGTTACATTGTAATGAGTTTTGATGAAGAACATTTCTTAACAAATAATTATATTTGAGATAAATATATATGACAAAACTGATTATTTACTATAGGTATTTAAAATAGATAAAATATCTGTCGCAAAAAATACCCATCACAAACATAGAGATCCCCCAAAAACTCTTTCCAACATAAAGATCCCACAAAAATAAATCTTTCAAAATATTATTTTCTATGGATAAAGATTTCAGTTGCAAATAATTATCATGAACATTCTATTTACGATGAACTAAGACAGATTATATTTTATAATCCTTTCTTACTATCAACTCAAAGTATTGGAAAAACTATTGAAATGAAATTTATTTTCCCTCACAAACATGCATCATAAGATAAAATATACATGATGGAATATGAATCCCACCGCCAAGAACACATTCGTGTTTCAGTTTCAGATTGAATCATTTTCCTATGCAATTAAACCATATAAAATACTAAATTTACCTATTATTATAATCAAATTTCTCATTCTAACAATATTTGGAAATTTAAATTAAAGGAATATTTATATCAAAATATACCTAAAATAAAAACTCTTATAAATAAACACACCTATTCCTTTGTTATTTTTATGAGTGCCTATATTCCATATAAAAGTAAATAGTCCAACTACTTGTAATTCTTGTAAATCATTCATAATAAAAGTAGTCTAAGAATAAATGATACCATATTATCTAATATCATATAATAAATAATGTCTGCAATGTAAGGTTGAAAAAAACTAAAAAACATGATCTTAGTGTCCAACTCCTACACAACATCAACAAAAACTCAAAAGTTTGAATACATCTTGTTTCTATCCATTTGCACTTGTTATTTCCATCATAGGACCTAAAAAAAGTAAAATATTATTTTATATACAAAAATATACTCATTTATGGAGTGAGTATTTAAACATACCCAATAGATGTGGAAAACATACAAAAATATCAAAAGATCATTGATTTAATGTCCTTTCCTAGGAGCCACTAAACAGTTCCCCAAGCTAGTTGGCCATATAGACTCATCAATGGATAACCATATTCTAGAGGCTTCCAACTATTAGTAAGGGTCAAAGGTGGTATTGTGGGGAGATTATACCTTCATAATCAGAGAAACACATCAGTGCTGATAAAATAATAAATGTTGGAAGCATGATATCAACCAGAATCATAAGATAAATCATCCCGCTAGAAATAATAACATTCATTAAAATAAATAGCTAGTATCATATGTAAAATAATGTAATGTAATGTATATAATCTAAAATAAGTGGGTAAACATGGCATATGGGACACTGATATACATGTATATCAAAAAAATCAAAAAGACTAATGTCTATCTCTAATAGCCTAACAATCCATTATTTAGTTCCATTCATCCATGATCCCATGATAATCAATAGAGTTTATATGGATGGGTGATTTCCCATGTACCTGCCTTCATTCAAAAAGTATATCTAGGTACCAATCAGTAGCCTAGAGAGGGTTTTAGAGATACTCAGTAGGCTACTACCAATGGAGTCTATAACAAATCCAGTTTGTGCATATGAACTATAAAAAATGGGTAAATAAAAAGGTATGATATAAAATTGATAACAGGTAAAAAAATTCCACAAAAACATGCTATAATAATAGCATTCTATAATAGGTGAGAATTAATATATATATTTCCAAAAATAGGTAGTATCCACGTTGGCATAATCCACATCTGATAAGAGTAACAGACCTATTTTGGCCAGGTCCCAAGGCATATTACTAGGGTAACCTATACCTGGAGATATAAATTTATATAGAAGTCAATATTTCAACACCTCAATACTCCACAATGGTGTAATATTTTAGTAACCATATGTGTCATACATTAATAATAACTGGTATCATACCTTAACTAATATTTAGTGATATACCGTCAATCAATTGGTTCTATACCTTTAACAATCATAGGTGTCATACTTTCAATTGATAGGTTCCATACCTTTAATAATAGTTAGTTCTATCTTATTAACCAATTAGTTCCGTACCTTTAATAATAGTTAGTTCTACACTATCAATCAATAAGTTTTTTTCCTTTAATAGTGGTCAGTCCCGTACCCTCAATCTAAATTTTCCATACCTTTAATTATAGTTGGTTCCATACTGAGACATTCAACATCACTCAAGTAATAACTAATATGACATGAGCTATGTTAGATTCCATACCTAATAAAAACTATCAATATAAAGTTCATAAGGAAGTAGAATATCCCACTCATTTTAGGTTCCTTCTAATCCAACCATTTAGACATTTTTACATAATTTATTATCATGGAATATGAGGCATAATCCTCTCATATTCACTCAATTAATTTATAATGGCTCCCACTAAAATGATAGAAATCTCACATACCAAGAGAGACAGAAATAACATATAGAATATTAAATAACAATCCTCAATGGTGGCTCAGGTTGAGGCTAAAAACCTCCAACAATAGGAATGTTCTATAAGGAAAACTAATTAAGGATCTAACAATTACCTTAATGCTTAAAATGGATTTTGAAGAAAAATATTTATCATGAATCATAATGAAAATAGTCAAATAGTTGATGAATCCTTAATGAAAAGTTATAGACCACCTAACTTTTTTATTTAAAAGATACATCATCTAGTATCAACCCTTAGTTTTGCCCAGATCAAGAGAAAATAGAGAAATAGATGAAATCATTGAAAATAGGGCATATAAGTTCAAACAAAAAAAAATTATTGATTGGATGAATAATGATGAAATGAGTAAAAGGAATATAGATCGTACCTGTGGATATTCAACATGATAGATAGATCTTGAATCTTAGTTTATAAGTAAAGATAAGATCAAATCCTCGGTTAGTCTATAGATGGTGATCCTACAATGGACTTTATTTTTTAGAGAAATATGAGGGGAAGATCTTCTGTCAAAAGAAGTGACCCTTAAACCATTTTAAATAAATGACCTAAGACAGTTACACAACGTGTAAATGTTACAGTCCGTGCAATGATCATGTTTTTTCCAAGGGGAAAAACCAGTACCGATCTTGAAGAGGGTTTGGTAAGACCATTAGACATCATGTATTTAATACATGCCATAAATTTGGCCTACAACCAGCCTCCATCCTCGCCTACATCCTTCCTTCCAAGACAAAAATGAACCACCCTAAGGTGTGGTAATTGAGTTTAAGAAAAATTAGTTCACTTAAAAAGGGTTTAAATATAAAATATAAAATATATGTACCTGACCAAAATATCAAAGATCTTATAGTCTTCCCCCTTTAATGTAAATAATCCCTGATTTTCCTTTCAAATGGTGGTAGAACAACATCTAAGAATATCTTTGGCTGCTGAATGCATTCACTGACCTCTCTATCTCAGGTATTATCATCTACATGAACATTCTACCATTTAACATGTACTAGAGGTACCAACATGACTCCAAGAGACATCACCCTTCAGTCCAAAATAGGAATAGGATTCTCCTAAAAGGATTCATCATGATCAAGTATCACCCCATCTGGCCAGAAAACATGAAAAACACTGTTCATTTTCTAATATCTCTAAGGGAGTGCTATCTATTTAGAAACTAATAAAACAACCTCTAAAAGTTCAAACTGTACAAAAAAGGAGGTGATAACATACCTTGGAGATTAAAATGTTGATTCCCCAGTCTATTTAATACACACACAAAAAACCCGAATCCCCACCTCAAACTCTATTGGTTGATGAGGATAACTGGAATATGAATTTTGGATAGAACGAGCTGTAGAAGATTTCTTATGAATTAGATGAACATTCTAGGAAATCTCTTAAATGAGGTGAGGTTCATGTTGCACTACCTCACCTACCTCTAACCATCATAGGGTTGAACAACATGACCTACCATATAAAACCTCATAAGAATAAATCTACATCATAACCTAAAAATAATAATTATAATAGAACTCTGTGTGAAGTATCAGTTTCTCCTAAGAACTTCTAAAATCAAGGATTCTTTCTTGGAGCATGTCCTTTAAAACATGCTTCATCTATTCCCATTAACCATAGGTATAAGGGTAAAAGGTTGTTCTCAACAGAACCTATGTACCGAAATATTTTTGTAACCCTACTAGAACACATATATAAAATTGAAATACCTTAGAAACTATTGTATGAGGGACACCATATAAGCGTATAATATTCTGGAAATATTGTCTCCCAAGCTCATCCAAGGAGAATGTCTCTCTAATATGTAATAAGTGAGAAACCTTCATGATCCTATTGACGATCACCCATACTGCATCAATGCCTCGAGGGGATATTGGTAATCCAACCAGAAAATCCCTAGTGAATCCATCCCATTTACACTCATGAATGGACAATGGCATCAAAACGCCTACTATTCGCTGGTGTTCTGCCTTCACCTGTTAACAGGTGGAATATCAAGTAACAAAACTAGATATCTCCCTTTTTATACAAGGCCAGGTCATGATACCTCCGTTTAATCCAAGGGTGTAACTCCCAAGTAGAAGTTTGATATTCTTTCATCAACTATTCCCAGATGTTTTTAGGAACAAGACATGTCAATGGATGTATAATATATCATCCTCATCATCAATCCAATATGAATTTAGATCCTCTCAATATGTAATCTCCCTTAGTAATATGCCCTCATGATTAGATAATTGCCTCATATCCACTCTCATGAGAAGTGAAGAAGTCACCATTAATGATGTTGGTACATACTATCCATGATGGTTATGAACATCCAAATGAATATATGAAAACATGGCCATTAGCTACCACTCACTACTAGCCTTTTAAAATACCTATGTCTGAGTCCTTTAACTCAAAGAAATTTCTACTTTATTTCAATTACTATGAATAATCAAAAGATATAAATTGAAGGACATTAGGTATTTAAACCATATTCTAATCGTGAGGTTCAAGTCCCACTTCATGAAAATATACATGATGCATTTGTGGTTCATGAACAACACCAAATTCTATCCAAGTAATTAATTCCTCTAATATATCAAGGAGTGAACAATAAATCCTAAACCAAGATCTTGCATCAGGTAATTCATCTCACAAGTTCCTATATTTCATGCCTTGTATGCAACAACTCTATCTTCCTATATCAGAATTACACCTAGACTAATACCTGATGCATCATAATTGACTGTATAGATTCATCCAAGCTCTAGTATAATCATGATAGGTGTAGAATTCATTCTCCATTTCATCCTTAGAAAGTCTATATTTCATGATTTTGACCATATAAACTTCAAACTCTTCATAGTAAAACATGTAGGAGGTGCGTCTAGGAATGAACATTTATATATAAGGTGCTTGTAATAACCAAAAATCTAAAAGAAACTCTATATATAATAACATTATTATGGTGATCCCAGGTAACTATTGATCTCATCATCTATGGGTCAACTGATAATTTGGACTTTGATATAATGTGTCCCATAAAATAAACATTATCGATCGAAAAGTGGAACTTGGCGAGGTTATCATATATCTAGTCTCTCTTAGTGTATTTATAAAAATATTAACATGTTTTTCATGGTAATTTCAATTATGAAAATAAACTAATATTTCATTAAAAAATACTACAACAAATGAATACAAAAAATTGTGGAAACCATAATTTATTATATCCAGGTAAGTTTCCAGTTCATTTGTGAGGCCGAATGACATAAAAAGATACTCATAGGGACCATACCAGCTATGCAACACTGTACATGGTATTAAAAAAATTCCAACACATTCATAGTGATAAAAAGAACTTAAATCAATATTTGAGAAAACCATAACTCCATGAAGCTGATCAAAGTGGTTATGCATATGAGGAAAAATATATCAGTTCTTCACTGTAACATGATTCAACTTTCAATAATCCATGCAAATCAAGAGGTTTCCATCTGACTTATTTGTGAAATGGACTTCTGAAGCCCAAGGTGAAGTATTGGTCTATATAAAACACTTAGTTCACAAGTCCTGCATCTATCTATTGAGCTCCTACAACTGAGTAGTGTCAATCCTATAAGGAGGAATGGACACTGGTGAACCTCCTAGAATGAGATCAATAGATAAATCCACCTCTCACTTAAGAGGTAAACTGTAACACCCTAAGATTTCATGAAAAATATTTTTTTAATTTCATTGATGTCTTATGTGGTGCGCTACACCAAAATTATCTTGTGTTATATGCAACACCGTATTATCTTATATTATACGCAAACACTATTCTTGGCTTTTGTTGCACGTAAGAGAAACCTTCCTGAATAGCGTGTGTTGTACACAATAATGACTTTCACTAAACAACGATATATTGTTATAATATTATTATAAACTAGACGTAATAAATAATAGTAACTAAATTTTTAATTTTATTACATTATAATTCATCTTACACATTTTATAGAACATGGTATGAGAACAAAATAAATTTTCAGGTAAAATAAGAGTTTTTCAAAAAATAAAGTTTTACTGCCTCTTGATGGCGCACCCACATTAAATTTAGTTTTTTAAATGTTTATAAGTTAAATTTGACAAAATAAAATTCTTTTTTTGAATACGGATATAAAAATTTACTTTGGATAAATTTTTGATATTTTTCTAATAAGTTTCTTATTTTGATGAATAGTAAAAATACGCTAAATTTTAATTAAAAACAACTTTTTTTCATCAAGATAATTTATATGGTAAATTTATAAAATTGAATGGTTTTAAAGTATAAATAGAATATATCTTTACCATTTAATATAATATAATTCATTACCATTAATTTTACACTAAATTCATAAGTAAAAACATTTCAATCTTTTGCAACATTTTAACTTTTTAAACCCATTTTCTCAATAGCGGGATTAATTTTAAAATAAATAATGCAAAGTTTTTGTTTTGAATTTGGAAAAATGGATTCCATATTTGGAATAATTAGTTATAAATTATGTTAATAAGCAAATTTTTAATTTTAGGCATTATGAATAGTAACTACTGTAAATGTTATTTACCATAGTTAAAGGTAAATCGGGTAATTAAGGGTAAATATAATATTATAAAATTACCCTAATACATGTCTTAATATAATTGGTAGATTATATTTTTCCCTAAATCATACTTTAGTAGAAATTTAATCTAATGGAACCCACTTGTATTTGATTAAGACCTTTTATTTATTTTATTTAATGGAAAGTGAAATATGTCTCACTCAAACTTTAATAATTAGATTATTTTTAATATAAGGTAATACAGAATATAAATTCCATAATAAATACTCATTGGAAAGAAAAAATGTTTTTATTTATCATGGTACTTTATTTTTAATTTTTAAGAAATATTTAATTACCTTAATAGCTTATACATTAATGATGTAGAAATTATTTATTTAGTGAAAAATCAATAATATAGTTTTTATTAAAATAACAATACCTAACAAAAGGACCAGAAACATGACCAAACATTATTGGTCGAGTATATCTATACCCTAATCATCCAAGGGTCTATTTTTGGACCATTTGGAGCCTTATAAAATCGATTAGGACGTTTATATTATTTTATTTTAAATGATGTCAAAGATGTCACCTTTATAATTTAAAAAATATAACAAAATAAATGTTGTGATTTTAAGATGATAAATTAGAGTATAAATATTATAATAAAATTTATTATATATATCTTATTCATAAGATTTTAGTTTTAATTTTTATGCAACAAATAAGTATATCAAATAATTATACAAAATGTTTTAGTTATTATTTTATTAAGAGATATACCAAATAAATGGTTTTACAATTATTAAAATAAATACTATATGAACAAATTAATGTGCCCCATGATTTTTTTGGATGAATATGACATGTGAGAAATCTATTATATTTTTTTTTCGAACATATCATTGGTGTGGTTTTTATTTAAATTCAAATAATGAATAGTGTGAAAATTGACTCTATTGATATTTTATAAAAATAACATATTATTAAATTATTTAAAAATCACAAAATATTTAAAAACTACAAATTGAAAATTATATGGTCTAAATGGGTATAAAGTATCAAGTTATGGGAAATTGACAACATTTATGTATGAATTTATTACAATTGAAAATTTAGAATTTTATTACCACAAATAAAATTAAATAGATTAAATAATGATAAATCAAGTTGATAAGGTTTAAAATAAACATAAAACATGTATAAATTTTATTTTTTGATGATATTACAACCATATCTCATATCATATTCTAATTGAGTCATTTTTAAGGTTTTTAAATAGGGTTTCATTTTATTATTAATTAATATTTTTAAGGTTTCCAAAAGTGCCTCCCTCCTCTCCAATATAAGGGCACCTATTTCCATTCCTCTTCTCTCAATTTTGAGCCTTCAAGCTCGGCCAACCCCTGAAAATTTCTCTTATAAAACTCTCTAGTTATATTATATATGTTATGGTCTTCTCAAAAGACCAACAATTTTGTGAACGATATCATCGCTCCTGCGTACGTACGGATTACCGTCTCCACGACGCGATGAGATTAATTCTCCATGTTAACCATTCAAGAATGATTATAAAGTATATAGAATCAATAATAATGGTATATATAACATAATAATGCTGCTGTATATATATATATATATTTCATCTACTTACTTTGATTTAAATCAATAAGGAAAGGAAAACAACGGTCATGCGTACGTACGACATACCGTCTCCATGAACGGTGTGTTTCATTTAATTTATCTATATATTATATATATATATACTTAATATATATGACATATAAATCATGTTTTACATTCTGGAACTAAGTAAATCATGATATAAGTAATAATAATATCAAGAACAACAAGTCCAAATATAAACGATAAATGAAACGATTTTACCGAAAAGGCTGCTTTAACATGGAATTGACAAAAGAACGGGTAATATAAAGTCATAAGTGAATCATATATGATATCATAAATATTATTATGGTTCTGTTACAAGTTATAATATGTTTAAACCGACTATACAGGATTTTTGGACACGTACGGAAGAAATTGGACATAAGGTAAGGGATAATTTTGCAATCTCATTTTTATCCGAGATTGCTTATACGTAAGTATTTACCCGGGTTATATTTTTCATTTATTTCCATAAAAATGTTTTTCTTAAAGTTTTTAATATTCTTCCATGTATGTTTAAAGTCAGTTTTACCCCTTTTCGACTTTTACTATATAGTATGGAAGGAATATTTCTTTTGTTTACCATACGAGTAACTTTTTGACTTTTCCAGAAAAAGTACAAGAGGAATATTTTTTTTAACTTATACGCTATGAACAGATTTTTATGGTTTTATAATGCCTTATTTTCTTGTAGATTACTCTACAGGATTTCATAACTATTTTCAAAAAAATACTTTTCTTCTAAAATTTCATGGAATTTTGTGAAAAGAAAATGATTTTGAAGAAGAAAGGATATTTTCCTCAAGAATTCATTTCAAGTGTTTTATTAAAACCATTATCCATATATGATGATATTATTTTCATATGTGTATATTTCAAATATAATGTCTCTATGATTTAAATTGTTTCACTTTTATTATGATGAAATGATATCCATTTGTTTTTTATGGATTATTTTATGATGGGATGATGTTTATGAAACCCATTTTATTCTTTGGGTTATGATGAATGATTTATGTTTATGTTTTGGCACACTTAAGAATGATTTTATTATGATATGGGTGGGTCTTATATCTGCATACAATGCATTGGGTAATGATTTATATCTCATGATATAGACATGGATGGAATGACAAGTTAATCTAGTTTAGTGATACGGGACTGGAACGAGGAGTGAACTCGATTCAGTAAGGGAATTTGTACACTATGATGGTCTTGGAAGCAATGCCTTGGATACTATAGAAATCATATCATGTGATTAACGGTTTTCCAAAATTACATGTTTTATTCCAATGTTATTTTATCATGATTAATGTTCCTTTATGATCTATGCCTTATGTACTGCCAATATTTATTTCTCAAAATTATGATGTTTAAAATTTATGTTCTTGTTTTTTTAAGTTCAAATGTATATGATTTGTTTTATTTTCTTCATGATTACCCTTACTGATCATTTTAGATAACCCTTTATATGTTTTCTTTTCCGTAGTAATTAAAGAAATGTTTTAGGTAAGAAACAAAAGGGGAAGATCTTTGTGGGAGATGTTGAAGATCTTTCACCATGATTAGAATATTATGCTATGAGTTTCCAAAGACACTAAACTATTACGGTCCTAGAGTGTTGGTTCTAGTTATGTATTAATTATTCAGAAAAAGTAATGTAATGTCCATGTACGTAAATCTTGGGTCTCTATAGTTGGTATTAGAGGAATGGTTTATTTAACCTTTAGAAACTAGGATGCGAACACTTTAGTGAGATCCCTAGAAGATATTTCTATGTTATGTCTAGGGATGACCCTATGGTTACATATTAGTATAGGTTATAGTCATAGAATTATGATAAAGATCTTAGAATTTAACCTATGATGTTAGATATTGAAGGTACTCCCCCTTGATTAGGATTTTTTCTTCTCACACTGTTCTTTTTGGGTTTTATAAATTGGTTGGAAACAAGAATATTCACGATAATGAAGGATATTATGGACAATGGAATGATATTATTTTTGAGCAACCAAATGAAATTGGATCTAGAAGTCCACATATCTTTATTATGGCTAATTCGAAATCTCATAATATGATCAATAATAACAACTTTGGTAAGTTTCCCTACTCAGCTAATAAGAGAAAGATGGAGTTTCATACTGATCATAGAGGAAAGAAATTTCAATTTCCCTCATGTAAATCATGTGGGAAGAGGCATCAGGGAGAATGTTTCAAAGGAACTAGAAAATGATTTGTGTGAAGAAAATAATGACACAAAGCCAGTAATTTTAATGGAAAAGGTTCAGTTAACACCATGGACATGGATAATGGTATTGCTAAGACATAAACAATAGTTAAATGTTTTAAATGTGGAACGTACGGGCATTATGCAAACCAATGCCCTAAGGGAAAATCTCATGAAGAGAGTCAGTATGGTCATATGGGTAGTATTTATGTTGATGATGATGAAGAGACTACAAATGGTATATGGGATGAAAGAAGTATTTTGGAAAACAATGATAAAGCTCAGACAATGGTTTAAGAAGGTAGTGGAATGATTGCATGTTTATCAAGAGTAATGTTGTATAAGTAATTTCATGGTACACTAGAATAAAGAGACATATAAGGATTGCTACACTATTGTTTTTACTTATGTTTTTTGAAAATATATGTTGAATGGTATTGGTAACCATGAAAGGTTATTTAGATATTTTTTGGAAATTATATGATATGTGCATAATGAAGGGATAAGGAGATAATGAAATGTTTGATAATATTAATGATCTCATGACTGATATATGGAAAAAGTGATATCATGGTTTGAGTATATAGAAATTATGGGATCATTCATGTTTTCACAAAGATTATATGGTTATACATGTTTCAAGATAATACATCATTAAGGTATTCACATGTTTGAAATGTGATCAACAAGATATATCTTATGATATATGGGGGATAAATGATGGTATTCACGTGCTTGTTATGTGGCCTTTCAAGTAATTGTTTTATTTATACTATGACATTGGAAAGATGTATTTTGGATAAGCCTAAATATTGGAATGGATTATGTTGGACATCAGATATTATTATTAAAGGATAAAACTTATTTTTCAATATTATTTTGGTAATATTATAATAGTATAGATTTAGAAAAAGGAAAACTCATAAGATGAGCGACAACCCGTCGCATCGGACAAGGCTGTGGGAATTGAACCCACAACCGAAGTGTGACAGGACATTATCACAAACCACTAGCCTACAGGAAGTCCCTGGTTAGTATAAATTAGTTTTAATTTATTAATTCTTATGATATATGAAGTATAAGTCCATTTTAGGAACCATATACGATTAATCTCACTCTAGATGGACTAATGTATATTTAATAACTTTTTCTAAATTTTTGTTTGAGACAGATGGAATGACTTGTTATTCTATCACATGCTCTACTAACAATTCACAAATGACAAATTCAACTTCATTTCTTTAAGATATGAAGTGTAAATTATTCAAGGAACGACCAACAGTGAGATTGTACCAAAATTAAGAAAGTATTTCTTCTAATTCCAATTTATTCAACTTTAGGGAAATCATCTTGAAAACCAAAAATGTTGTCATATTTCCCTCATATCTGATGAATCAGATGGTACCTTAGATCATTAAAAATTTATGGCTTTGTGATTTTTTATTTTTCATAGTCATGTTCTCTACCACTCTCCATCAGAACTTGATGGTTAGATTTCTCTTCCATATCCATATTTTCACCTATGTTCTACTATGTAGAAACCCATTGATTAGTTAATTTGGGTAACCGTTGCGTTTAATAATTTAGTTTTTAATGTTATGTTTTGGTATTCCATTTTACAACTTGGGTTTCTATCATAGAAACTTTCAAGTAGTAAACCATTTATAATCCCGATGAATTTTGAGGGCGAAATTCATTTTAAGGGGGGTAGAATGTAACACCCTGAGATTTTATGAAAAATATTATGTTAATTTCATTGTTGTCTTGTGTTGTATGCTACACCAAAATTATCTTGTGCTATACGCATCACTGTATTAGCTTATATTATACGCAAACACTATTCTTGGCTTGTGTTGCACGCAAGAGCAACCTTCCTCAATAGCGTGTGTTGTATGCAATACTGAGTTTTACTAAAAAATGATATATTTTTATAATATTATTATTAACTAGCCGTTATGAATATAATAAACTAAATTTTTAATTTTATGACATTATAATTCATCTTACACATTTTATATAACATGGTATGAGAACAAAATAATTTTTTCCGGTAAAATAAGTATTTTTAAAAAAAATGCAGTTTTGCCGCCTTTTGATGGAACACCCACATTAAATTTAGTTTTTGACATGTTTATAAGTTCAATTAAACAAAATAAAATTCTTCTTTTGAATAAGGATATAAAAAATTACTTTGGATAAATTTTTGATATTTTTCTGATAAGTTTCTCATTTTGATGAATAGTAAAAATACGTTAAATTTTAATTAAAAACAACTTTTTTCATCAAGATAATTTATATGGTTAAATTATAATATTAAATTGTTTTAAAGTATAAATATAATATATTTTTACCATTTAATATAAATTAAGTCATTACCATTAATTTTACAATGAATTCATAAGTAAAACATTTCAATCTTTTGCAACGTTTTAACTTTTAAAACTAGTTTTCTCAACAGCTGGATTAATTTTAAATTAAATACTGCAACTTTTTTGTTTTAAATTTTTAAAATGGTTTCCATATTTGGAATCATTAGGTCCAAATTATGTTAATAATATACTTTTTATTTGTAGGCATTATGAATAGTAACTACGGTAAATTTTATTTACCACAGTTAAAGGTAAATCGGGTAATTAAGGGTAAATATAATTTAATAAAATTCCCTTAACACATGTATTAATATAATTGGATGATTATATTTTTCCCTAAATCATACTTGGGTCGAAATTGAATCTAATGGAACCCACTTTTATTTGATTAATACCTTTTATTTATTTTATTTAATGGAAAGTGAAATATGTCTCACTCAAAATTTAATAATTAGATTATTTTTAATATAAGGTTATACAGAATATACATTCGATTATAAATACTCATTATAAATATAATTTTTTTTATTTATCATTTTAATTTATTTGTAATTTTTGGGAAATATTTAATAGCATTAATATCTTATACATTGATGATGTAGAAATTATTTATTTAGTGAAAAATCAATAATATAGTATTTATTAAAATGAAAATACCAATAAAAAGGACAAGAAACATGACCACACATTATTGGTCGTGTATATCTATACCCTAATCATCAAAGGGTCTATTTTTGGACCATTTGGAGCCTTATAAAACCGATTAGGACATTTATATTATTTTATTTTAAATGATGTCAAAGATGTCACCTTCATAGTTTAATAAATATATCAATTTAAATGTTGTGATTTTAAGATGATAAATTCTAGTAAAATATAATTATGAAAGTTATTATATATCTTCATCATAGGATTTTATTTTTAATTTTTATGAAACAAATAAGTATATTAGATAATTATACAAAAATGTTGTAGTAATTATTTTATTTAGAGATATACCAAATAATGTTTTTTAAAAATATTAAAATAAATAATATATGAACAAATTAATGTTCCCCTTGAATATTTATGATGAATATGACATGTTAGGAATCTATTATATATTTTGGTTCGAACATATAATCTGTGTAGTTTTTATTAAAATTCAAATAATGAATAGTGTCAAAATTGAAACTATTGATATTTTATAAAAATAACATATTATTAAATTATTTAAAAATCACAAAAATATTTAAAAACTAAAAATTGAAAATTATATGGTCTAAAAGGTTATAAATTATCCAATTACAAAAAATTGACAAAATTTAAGTATGTATTTATAAAAATTTAAAAGTAATAATTTTATTACCACAAATAAAATTAAATAGATTAAATAATGATAAATCAAGTTGACAAGGTTTAAAATAAATATTAAACATGTATTAATTTTATTGGTTGATGAGATTACAACCATATCTTATCTTATATTCTAATTGAGTCATTTTTTGATATTTATAAGTGGGGTTTCATTTTATTATTAATTAATATTGTTAAGGTTTCCAAAAGTGCCCTTCTCCTCTCCTATATAAGGGCACCTCCTTCCCTCTCCTCTTCACTCAATTTTGAGCCTTAAAACTCGGCCAACACCTAAATATTTCTCTTATAAACCTCTCTTTTTATCTTATAGAGGTTCTGTTCTTCTCAAAAGACCAACTCTAGTTCCTTAAGAGAAAACTTAAAAGAGGAGCGTCGAAGAAGAGGTAATCTCTTATATTGATTCATTCAAGTTTCTTTCTTCTCAAACTTCTTCTTCTTTAGTTGTTTCATTATAAAGTAATAACATCAGTATAACTAATATAATTATATGTTATGATAAATATTGAAAACCCCCTTTTCACCTTCTATCCATCCTACAGAAAATGAAATCACCGCGCGTGCGTACATACGGAATACCGTCTCCACATCGCGGTTTAATCTGTTTTTCAACCACCACCATACATGGATGGGTATAACAGTGTAAAGAATAACTATATAAGGTTATTATAACATCATAATTATTATTAGATATTATATCATCCAATCCAATCCAATTCAATAATTATTGTAACGATATGATCGCTCGTGCGTACGTACGGATTACCGTCTCCACGACGCGATGAGATTCATTCTCCATGTTAACAATTCAAGAATGATTATAAAGTATATATAATGAATAATAGTGGTATATATAACATAAAAATGAAACAGGATTTATCTATATATATATATATTTCATCTACTTACTTCGATTCAAATCAATAAGGAAAGGAAAACAACGTTCATGCATACGTACGACCTACCGTCTCCATGAATGGTGTGTTTCATTTAATTTATCTATATATTATATATATATATATAAATATATATATAAACTAAATATATATGATATATAAATCATGTTTTACATTGTACATGTAAGTAAATCATGATATAAGTAATAATAATATGATGAACAACAAGTCCAAACACATACGATAAATGAAACGATTTTACCGAAAACGCTACTTTAACATGGAATTGAAAAAAGAACGGGTAATATAAAGTCATAAGTAAATCATATATGATATAATAAATATTATTATGGTAATTTTACAAGTTAATAATATATTTAAACCAACTACACAAGATTTTCATACACATATTGAAGAAATTGGACCTAAGGTAAGGGATAATTTTTCAATATCATTTTTATCCGAGATTGGTTATATATAACTATTTATCGGGGTTATATTTTTCATTCATGTCCATAAAAATGTTTTTCATAAAGTGTTTAATATTATTACATGTATGTTTAAAGTCATTTTTACCCCTTTTTGGCTTTTACTATGTAGTATGGAAGGAATGTTTCTTTTGTTTACCATACGAGGTACTTTTTGACTTTTCCGATAAAAGTACAAGAAGAATGTTTTTTTAACTTATACGGCATGAACCAATTTTTACGGTTTTATAAGACCTTATTTTCATGGATCTTAATCTACATGATTTCATGACTATTTTCAACAAAATCCTTTCTTTTAAAATTTCATGGAATTTTGTGAAAATAAAATGATTTTGAAGAAGAAAGGATATTTTTCTCATGAAGTCATTTCAAGTGTTTTATCAAAACCATTATCCATCTAAGATGATATTATTTTTATATGTGTATGTTTCAAGTATAATGTCTCTATGATTTAAATGGTTTCACTATTCTGTTGATGAAATGATATCCATATGTTTTATATAGATTATTTTATGATGGGACAATGTTTATGAATCTCATTTTATTCATTGGGTTATGAAGAATTATTTATGTTTATGTTGTGGAACACATAAGAATGATTTAATTATAAGATTGGTGGGACCTATATCCCCTTACAATGCATTGGGTAATGATTTATATCTCATGAGATAGACATGTATGGAATGGAAAGTTAATCTTGTTTAGTGATATTGGACTAGAATGAGGAGTGAACTCGATTCAGTAAGGGACTTTGTCCACTATGATGGTCTTGGAAGCAATGCCTTGGCTACTATGAAAATCATATCATGTTCTTAACGGTTTTCCATAATTACATGTTTTATTCTCATGCTATTTTATCATGATTAATGTTCCTTTATGATCTATTCCTTATGTACTACCAAGATTCATTTCTCAAAATTTTGATGTCCAAACTTTATGTTCATGTGTTTTTAAGTTCAAACGTATATGATTTGTTTTATTTTCTCCATGCTTACCCATACTAAGCATTTGAGCTCACACTTTATATGTTTTCTTTTCACCAGGATTTAAAGAAAGGTTTTAGGTAAGAAAACAAAAGTGGAAGATCTTTATGGGAGATGTTGAAGATCTTTCACCATGATTAGAAGATTATGTTCCGAGTTTCCAAATACACTAAACTATTACGGTCCTTGAGTGTTGGTTCCTGTTATGTATTAATTATTCCACAAATGTAATTTAATGTCCATTTATGTCAAGCTTGGGTCTCTACATAAACCAAAAACGTGATCTGGGAATTCATCCCTAAAACGATCTACTATTCGAGAAAATTCATCCTAATATATTTCATGATCATCCATATAGAGGCTATAAATCTTGTCGATCATGCCAGTCAACCCAAAATTCAAGTGTCTAACTCTAACTAGCTGGACATCCCACTCACCATTGTGAATATAAGTACCACCCTCTGGTGAATTTAAGGACACAATCCAATGATAAAAATACATGTAGGCATGATAAAGAACTAACTAATCCATTTGGAGAATAATTTCAAAACCATAAATCTCAAGGACGAAGAAGTTACAAAGTAAATGATTGCTTCATATTTCAAGGGGGAATCCTTAAATTTTAATATACTCTCATATCAGGTAACCTATGGAGTATCAATGATCATCACCCTATATAATTACTGAATTTAAATATAATGTCCTACCACAATTTAAATGATAGATTCATATCTCAAGGGGGACTCCTTATATTAGCATACACTCTCATATCAGGTAACCTATAAAGTATCAAGGGTCATCACCCTATATAAGTATTGAATTTAAATATGAATTCCAACCACAATTTCCATAAAACTAAACTAATTCAAATCCCTTAAATCAAACGAAAAAGATACCAAGGTAGATGCTACTAAAATCAAAACTCAAATAGTATAAGGTTTGGGACTCTACTTCTATATCACATGATGCACTGTATAAACTTTTCTAGTTCTACAACCCTAAGACACAACATGAATTCTTTAATTAGACCTGCTTTACTGATGCATATAAATTGGTGTGTGGAAACCATAACCATGACCATATACTTAGCAGTATCATCCAGTATCACTCCGGCTTCTTGTCTAACATGAAGTTGCTTATCCCACTATATGAACCATGGTTGTTGCTGATATTCTGTCACTATCCACTAGAGGTAATATTTTATAAAACCACTATAAATTTCTCAACCTATCTTAGGTTCAACACTCCATTAGGTCTCTGTCACACTGAGGTTTTTCATGCCCCTTATTCTCACACTAATAAAATTTCATAAAATGACCAATATGTGCACTATAACATGAAATTCCCTCAAAAGTGGTATTAAAGTGATATCTCATACCACTAAATAAAATACCACTAGGTTTAGAATCTGGTCCACTCTGATTTGTACCTCCAGTTTCCCTCATGTAATGCTCAGTAATAAGAACTTGGTTCACTTTATCAGGCATCATATTCATCCAGAAAATTCCCCTAATAATGAATAGGATGCTTAAGCCTATTACCCAAATTTATCCCTTCACTAGATCATTAGTAGTATATATAGGCATAAGGAACATAAACTTTAAATCGAGGTGAGTAATCCATAAAGGACATAGATCCCTGTTTCACCTTCATGGAATCCTTGGAAAAATCATCCCCCATGGTCTTTGGAAAGATGTATTAATAGAACCTAGATTGGAAATCCCTTCAAATCACTTCCCAATACTGACCCGCATGGTTTATAATATCCCACCGAAATTTGGTGGATACTAAAATCATATATGTATCCATCTTTACTCTCCTCCTAATAGGTTACTACAGATGCTTGAAAATAGATACGATAGTCTCAAGCCATACATATACAGCCTTAGGGACAACATACCCAAGAAAAGTATGTAGATTATTCTACGATAACTCATTTTTCAAATCTTCTATAGAATGGGAAGGTTTCAGAGCTCCCATTATAGTCTGTATAACATATAATAATTCCCCTAAAAATTGAGAATCATTTTTTTCATCGGGGACAATAAGAGGTACCAAAGGTGGAACTATTGGAGGTAACATTGGCATCTTAGGGACCACCACCAGTAAAGCATGGTCATCACCAACCTTGAGGCACCTGGAATAAGGACATCATGGTGTAATTACTATACAAATACTAAGTACACGCCTCAAATAAAACCGATAATAGAAAAATATATGTGTATAAGAACATAACACGTAAAAAACCTTTTATACAGGATTCACACCCCTCTAACTACTCCTAAATCAATTTTTGAGTCATATGAATAACTCAATGGAAAAAACCTGATACCCAATATTATGATCAGGTTTGGATCATGCTCTTTTTTCCACTATAAGGGCTAAATTATATAGAATTTTAATTAAATTTTATATAGGAAAACACCATTTAAATTGAAATTATAAACCCTATTTTACAGTTAAGACATTAGAATTAAAAAATTATTATTCATTTATTTATATAATTGACCGGTTATCTGAAATACCATTAAAAATTTATAGAAGTATATGATTTATAAATTCCAATTAATATTTTGTCTAACTGCACCCAGACCATTCCATTCAATAGTAGAATGTAACAGGTGGTATAAGATGATATGACTAAATAAGTCAGGATTCCAAATTTTTATATGTTGTTTCACTCTTTAAATTACAAATGAAAATCATGTATTCAAAATAAACTAACGTTTCTATATATGTGACCTCAGTTACATAACTCAAACATATGATGATTAATTAATTGAGGTTTAATCATAAAACTATATAGTAAAACATCATATATGTTTATGTAGAAACCTCAATAACCAATAATTCAATATCCTTTTTCCTATTGAAACATTAGTTTCATAACAGATATATCACACAAGGAACATGAAATAAGTATCATATAATAAAGAAATGGAACCTACATGGAATGGAATAATGCATGATATATTGATCCTATAAGGTTTCTTAAATGATTTATGATCAATGATTCATTTCCATACCCATCCAAGAATAAAATGTAATACTCAATCATAAAAATAATAAAATCACATATCATGTGCATTACCCAATGGTAGAATCAAAGAGAGTGTGACATGAAAAATCTAGAACATCATTTCCTATCCTAGGTAATTTGGATTTTCTCTATACATGGGTTAAAAACTCCCAGGTACAATATGATTACAAAATTATGATATGTCCAAGTCTACTTTCTAGTATACCAAATTAGTAAAGCAAATAAAAGAGACATATGATACCAATTTTTAACATCCCACATGAGATCCAATAAATGATACCCTTAGCGAGTTGGCCACATGGCCTAAAGTGCGCCTACCCATATGGTGGTGGTTTTCAATTAGTAGTGAGGGTCTATGGTGGTATAGTGGGGAGACAACACCATCATAATCAGAGTAACAAAGTGGTGTTGATAAAAGAATAAATGGAAGTCAAATAATATAAACCAGAAGAAAAATATAAATCTTCCAGTTGATAATAATAATAGACATAAAGAGAAATAACAAGTATCTTATAAAAAATGATTTAATTTCATGCCTCTAAAATAAAAATGAATCAGAACATATGGTAATAGGTACACATACATACATGTATTTTAAAAAAATAATAAAGAGAAAAGTTATATCTCTAATAGAATTAAAATCCATGGATTGGTTCTGTTCTTACCCTCTCCCATGTTAATCAATCACGCATCAACCATTGGAAACTTTTCCCTATCCCTACTAATATCCATAATGTATGTATGGCTACCAAACAATGACTTAAATAGGGTGTGAGATATACTTAATAGGCCACCACCAATGAAATCTATACAAAATCCATTTTTTCATATGAACCATAATTGTGTCAAGATATAACAATTATGGTATAAAATGGATAATAGATAAGAAATTTTCATAAGAAAAAGTTATAATAAGAGAAGGATATAATCGGTGAGCATGAATGTATAAAGATTCAATAGTAGGCAGTAAACAGATCAGAAGAATCCAGATGTGAAAAGAGTAATAAACCTACATGGGCCATATCCCAAGCTTTATAACTAGGGAGACCAATATCCAAATATTTTAATGTATATGGAAGTCACAGGTGCCATACCTCGATCCTCTACAACAGTTTCATACCATAATAATAATTGGTTTCATACATTAACAATAACAGGTTCAATAAATTATGTAATAGTCAGTTCTATATTGTCAATTTATAGGTGTCGTACTTTTCTTAATCATAGGTGACATACCTTCAGTCAATAGGTTCCACAACATTAATAATACTCAGTTCTATAGCATCAATCAATAGGGTCCATGCATTTAATAATAGCCAATGTCATACCATCAATCAATAGATTTAATAACTTTAATAATAGTCTTTACCATACAATTAATCATTAGTTTCCATAGCTTTAATAATATTCGGTTCTATAATGAGATTTCCAAAATCAATCAAGAAATAACTAATATGACATTATCTATGTTAGAGTCCATACTGAACAAAAAATATCAATATAAGGTGCATAAGGTAATAGAATATCCAACTCATTTAATGTTCCATATAATCTAATATCTTACCCATTTTAATAGAATTTAATATCATAACTGCAAATCATTTTTTTTATTTTCTAAAGGCCGGTATGAGGGTAGTCGGTTCCCATGGTACATTTCACAAAATCCAAAATTCATAGAGAAAACCACATTCAGCGGAGCAAATCAAAATTAAAACTTAAAAAATATCTTGGAAAATGAGATATAGTCCTCTCATGTTCAATCAATTAATTTAAAAAGACTCCCACGAAAAGGATGGAAAGCACACACACCCAAAGGTTTTGATTTAACGTTGGGGAAATTGATGAAGAAACCTCAGGGGTGTCTTGGGTTGTGGTTGAAAACCTCAAACCATTTCTAGGTTCTATAAGAGAAACTAATTAAGGTGAAAATAATTAATTTAAGGATTAACATTTAATTTTGAAGAAAAAACCAGAATGTAAGGTGTGTGGAATAATGAAAATAGTCAAATAGGTGATTAAACCATAGGTAAAAGTTATATACCTCTCACCTTATGATTGTTACAGATGCCTTGTCTAGTATTGACTCTTATTTTGGCTTAGATCGAGAGAAAATAGAGAAAAAGAAAAATTCCCCATAAATAGAGCATATGAACTTGCACTAAAATAACTCAACTGATGGGGAAAATGAAAAAAGAAGTTAAAGTAAAAGAGAGCTTACCAATGGCTATCCAACATGACAGGAAAACCTCGAATTAGAATTTATATTGAAATATAAGATCAAAACCTTGACCAAGACATGGAAGGATCCCTAATGGTGGACCTTATATGTGATATAAATGAGAGGAAAGAAGGTTCTGTCAAAATAAGAGGCCCTTCCTCCTTTTTAAAAAACTAACCTAGGGTATTTATACAATATTTAAATTTTTCATGTCATGTAATTCTTAGGTTTTCCACATGGGTAAAACCATTACACATTAAGAACATGGAATGGTTAGGCTAATAACCATCACATATTTATTACACATTTTTCATTTGAAATCTCACATTGTATTTGGCCTAGGTCCAGCCTATAACACCTTGAAAACTTCTTTCTAAGAAAAAAAATACCAACTCAAAGTTGATGTTCCTAGATTTATGCCAAAAAGAGCACTTAACAAGAGTTTAACTGGAAAATTAAAAGGATTTTTAACTCACATAAAAATCTTGGATCATATAATTGACCATGCACCATCATTCCCAAATATGAAATTACCTTATATTAAAACAACTTAAACAAAGATAAATACAAATCTATATAACCATATCGTCGTTTTATACACAACTATTAAAAGAAAAGAGATTCATTCATTCAATATAAAAAATTTATTATTCATTAGAATCCATCATTCTCAAAAATTATAATCATTAAAAAATTAAAATTTCATAATAAAAAACCCAATAACAAGCATAATTTAACATATAATATATATTTTTTAATATAACTCAAAATAAAATTTAATAACATTATTTCATACAACTTAAATATTTAATAAAAAATATAACAACATAAAATTAATTTGAAAAAATGATGATAAAAGATAAAGTACACATAACTTATACAATTATCATAAATCCCAATATGCATTTTTATTCACTTAATATCTCATATGGCATTACATATAGATATAACCCCAACGAGTATAAAAACTAAAATAATTGAAATCACTAAAAATAAAATATTTTGAAGAAAAATATTTTAGTAAAAATTCAACAATAAAGTCACTAATGGCAGTTATTTGAATCCCCTTATAACCCACCAAAAACCCCAAAGAAACAAATCTCAATTATTTATATTGAGTTTTCCATTAATTTCTAAAATCTCCAAAACAAATAAGTAGATATTCTAAATAAAATAAAATAAAACAAGAAAAAATAATATAAGAGAAGAATGGGATAATGTATTTACATTATTTTAATATAAGAAATGAAAAACATCAACCTTTAATCATAGAATAATGAAGAATAAGAATCCCTATAATTATATAAATAAATATTGGAAGGGAAAATAAAAAAAAATGGAGCAACAATGTATAAAAATTTAAAATAGCCCTATAAAACAAGATTAGTTAGTATTTATAATATAAATACTATACATAAAACCGTAAATGTTCAATTTACTCTTCAATAGGTTGTTTCATGTCTTGAAGAATAAATTCCAAACCATGCATGAAACCTTGATCCTACATAAAACCAAAAAAAATCTCTATGTTTTAAATAGTAACATCACCAAGAACTAGTTAAAATTAAAAAAATTATCAACTGTACACTAAATATAAACCAAATAACATCCTAACTATACTTCCCAAAGAGAATATGTTATACCTAAACCCACCATCCAATAAATTAAATTTAAAAAACCAAGGACTATGTAATTTTCATTTTTAACCTCAACATCATTATCATATGTGCACTTATTCTTATTATTGATGTTTTCATCATCGTCCATCAAAATGAAATAATTTTCCTCATCCTTGACACAGACAACATATAATATCTCACTATATACAATGGTGGTGGTGTTAGAGGTTTTTGTACCCCTGGTTTCAGTTATATAACCCTTAATTGATTTTTTTTATTGTTATAATGTTTTAGGGTGATGGATGAGAGAGTTGGGAGAACATTTGAAGTCGTTTTGACGCAAAATGGAAGTCGCACGGGCAGCGCACAATTTGTCTAACCGTGTGTCCAAACCGTGCTTCTTTAGTCTTCATGAGGATGTTGATCCAGCAAGGTTAGAGCACAGTTAAGGAGACCGTGCAAGGAAGTTGTGCGACGGTCTACCTAGATAGTATCTAACACACGGTTTGTGCACAGTTTGACTAACCATGCCGATGGTTTAAGTGAAATCCTAAAAAAGTGGATCTCAAAGGTTTTTTCTTTTAAGTGGATCATTTTTTTTCTAAGAGGCCATAAATCATGATTACTCTCCATTGAAGGTAATAGAACCTCTTCTGAGAGTTTTGGAGGCAATTTGAAGGCTTCCCTGGGTGAATGGAAGCCAAATTCTTGAGGTTTGTGATCATCCTTCTTTATTCATGATGAGTTTCTTAGATCTACATAGATATAAATCTATTATTCTTATGATTTATTAGATCTATGCCCATTATGGGTAGATCTAGGTGTGTGGATGCCAAATATAATGAGAATTTGTCTTGATCTTGATAGGAGAAGAGATCTAAGGTGGGTTCTTGGAGAATCGACCCGGTTTTTCTTATGTGTTCTTTGTTCGTTGTGGTTTTCATCAAAACCTTCAAGGTATGAGGCTTCTTCCTCAAATATACTTAGTATATATGATTTTAATTCTTTCAAATTTAATGTGTGTTGTTGAATTTATTGTTATTTGGTTGTAGAACACTTGTTGGAAACCTTTTTGAGTGATGATTGTGAAATCTAGAAAATTTGGTGTTTGAGTAAAGTACTTTTGGTTCTTGGGTTTAAAATGAGGATTTTAAAAAGGGGATTTTACAGGATTTCTATCACATGAATTGGATTGGATGTTTTCAATAAAATGGAAGATTTTATTGAAATGAAATGTTTATTTGAAATTGGTTGTGCTTTGGTTTTCAATAAATTCTTAGTTTTATTGAAATGATTTACTGTGGAAATAGAAACATTTTTCATAAATTGTGTTGGTGTGAGTTCATGATTAACAAGAACTTAATAAGGTAAAAGTAACATTGGGGTAAAAGGAACATGACCTTGAATTGGGGGAATGTGTCATTGGGGCACAAAGTGATTGGATGGGTGGTCGCTAATGAGTATGGAACTGTCAAACGAAGCATGCATGTGTGGGTGTGTGGTGAAGTATGGAATGGGTTTTCCATCTTATAAGAATAATTGGTTTTGATGATTTGATTAGTTATTTTTCTAGAAAAATAACATGCTGGAAATTGGTTTCATTTTCTTCTGCTTTCACTTGGTTACAAACGGTTTTTTTTGAAACTTGTTATATCTGGTTGTAAACTATTTTAGTAATTTGTTTTTTAAAACTCTTTTATATAAATTTTTCTAACTTTTCTATCCTAATGGTTTGTGTTGGGAATTCATTGGAGAAAACCTACTAACTTTTATACTCACTACTTCTTTGGTACTTTGGTGATTTTGTAGATGCTATTTACCAGGAAAGGGGTAAAGTTAACATTTCCCACACTTTTAGCACAACCTCGTGATATTTGGGTTGTTCGGTGATCATGGTGCTTAGAGCATGTGAAGCACCGAGTCTTGTGGTCACTTGAGAGTCTTTAGTTGTTTATCTTCTTGTTTACTTAGATACTTGTTATGTCTTTTTATGTTTCACAATTTGATGTGATTTTTAGATATATGAAGTTATTAGTTACCTTTCTTCTATTCATGCATCATTTAGTGAAAGGCTTGGATGATAGTTTGTTGGTTTATTTATTAAAGGGTCAACCATCCCCCACTTTTATTTGATACCCTTAAACAATTATTTCCAGCCATTGGCATCTTTGGGATGTCTCTTAAGGCCAAGTAATGACTCATTGGACTCTCAAGCCAATGAGAATTAGTGGGTCATTACAAATGGTATCAGTCTAGTCCTTCTTTGGTGGTACAAATGATATCATCTTGTTCGGTCCATTCCAAACATGTAGTAATCAGTGTTCTTATTCTTGGAGTTAAAAATCATTATTTTATATCCTTTGGGTAGAAAATTTAGACAGGATTATGATTGTCGAAACATGAAATTTATAACATAAAAGGACGTAACTAACCCTTTTATGTTGAACTTCATGTTACCAGGGAGTTGGGTACATAAGTGTTTGGATACACTTCTAGGATATAATAATCTATATTTCATGGGTTTAGTCAATAATAAGCGCATGAAATTCAATGTAGAGGAATTAATTCCCACTAGGAGTGCATACATCTTTTCAAGTAGAGATTCATGTATTTAAAAACTATTTCTTTTTAAAAAAATTATGAATTTTTTTTTCAAATGAGAAATTTTGAAAAAGGGAATGCTTATGGTATTTTGAAAATGGTTTAATTTTAAAAATCATGCATATTTTTTTCAAAAATGGTTGAACAAGGAAAAATTATGTTTTTGGAAAACATTGTTGTGATAGTTGATGTGATAGAATTTGAAATGCTAAGCCATCAGTTTCTAGAGAGTGAGATTGATGATGTTTTTTGTTTTTTTAGAAAATGGAACCCTGTAGTCGTCATTGAAATCATCCCAAAGCAGCTGTGGATAATGTGGATTCACCTAAAACACATGTGAACCAAGATCTAGTTCAAAGTATTTCTTAGGATTTTCAAGTTGTGTATATGGGGAACTGGAGGAACGAGCCAAGGAATGTGGAAAATACAGTCCAATTCATGAAGTAAAATCCACCTAACTTCTTGGGTGATGCTGAGATTGAAAATGCGGAGGTGTGTCTGAGTAGGATGTATTGTATCTTCGACTTTATTGGCACACTAGTGGAGAAAAAGGTTATGCTGGATATGTGTATTATTGAGGATTTCACACTCTAGTGGGGGGATTTAGTGGTGTAGGCTAAGTTGGATGAAGGCCTTACATGGGAGGATTTTGAGGAATTGTTCAAAAAATAATACTGTCCTCACACGTTCAAGATCTAGAAAATGACTGACTTTCTCATCTTAAAATAAAAGACTATCTCTATCATATAGTATGAGGCTACATTCATGAATTTAGTCTTTTTTCTACCAGAAGAAGCAACAAGTGTGTCCTTGATGGCACAAATCTTTGAATCGGGGCTATGATAAGAGATTCGATCGAATATTGTAGTACTACATATTAGGGATTATACGGAGATATGGAACATAGAGACTGTGACTGCATGTGATATCTCGGGGTATATGGGAGGAGGTATGACGATTCCCACATGGAATGGTGGGAACTCAAATGCTGTAAATAAGAGGAAAAAAGGAACCAATTTCTAAGGTTGAAATGGGAATCAGAACCAGACAACTAGATCAGTGAACCATCCTCCATAACCCTAGAGAAAAGAAGGTTTCTTTCAATGTGGTTCTCTTGAGCACATAAAGAAAGAGTGTATGGAACAAACTGAATCATGGAATAACTGCAAGTAGATGGGGCATCTTCAGTGCTATTGTCGTAGTTCTCCTAGGCGAGGTGCTCGAGACACTTCTCAAGTGTCGCAAGCATCGTATACTTTGATAGGATGAGTACAACAGAATTAATCTCATCAGAATAATAGATCTCTCCATGGTGATTCTATAAATACCATGACTCCTCAACCAGGGAAATCTCCACAGGGCAATAAGGAGAATATAGTAGCGATGAAGAAATTATATGGAGTAAAGCAGATGATTATCGATGATTAGGCTGGACTATCTACAATGAGTGGTACAATTCTATTTAATTAATCCTTTGGGAAAGTTCTCTTCTATACTAGTGCATCACATTATTTCATTTCTTCTCATGTTGTAGAATTTCTATGTTTAAATTTGGAAATTATGCCTTCTATTTTCAAACTAAAAACTCCTCTCGGAAAAAGATAATGTCAAGCCTTTGTGTGTCGAGCATGTGTTATAACTGTTGATGAAGCTGGGATTAAATGGAACTTCTCGATGTTGGACATGGATGTCTATGATGTAATCCTAGGTATGGATTAGTTGACAATGTTTAAGGCTCACATCAACTATTATAGGAGAATAGTTTGTTTCCGAACTGAGGACAACATCGAGCATCTCTTCAAGGGAGAGGGGATGGTAAAGAAAGGGGGAAAGAGCTTGTTGGAAAAAATGGTTGGAATGATATATTATCAATTGGCAGTGTTGAATTTGGAAACAATGGAAGAGATCCAGGAAATTAGTTTTCCTGTATTTTTTAATCACTTTCATGATGTATTTTTTGAGAACTTATAAGGGTTACCACCTATAAGGTAAGTGGAGTTTACGATTGATCTACTTCTGGGGACCATTCCTATTTTTCATATATCCTATTGGATGGAACCAATAGTGTTAAGGGAAATGCAAGTGAAATTGGATGAATTTGGAATGAAAGGGTTTCATTCGACCATGTACATCTCTATGGGTCGAACTGGTTTTGTTCATGAAGAAAGAAGATGGAACTCTTCAACTATGTGTTAATATCGTAATCTTAACAAAGTTACGTTAAAGAATATATATCCACTTACCTTGATGATATGTTTGATCAATTAAGGGGATCTCAGTGTTTCTCCAAAATTGACATGTGATCTAGATATCACCAATTGCGAGTTCAGAAGGAGGATATTCCAAATACATCTTTTAGAAGACGATATGGCCACTATGAATATGTAGTCATCCCTTTTGGTATGAAAAACACACCAACGGTGTTCATGGATTTGATGAATCCAATATTTCAATAATATCTAGATTCTTTTGTTGTGGTGTTTGTGGAATACATCTTGGTGTATTCCAAGACAAGGGTTGGCCGTGAGGATCACCATGAAACAATCTTAAAAATCTTGAGAGATCACCATTTGTATTCCAAATTATCAAAGTTGGATTTTTGGATATAAGAAGTATGTTTTCATGGCCATGTCATTTCTAAAAAAGGTGTTTCTGTGGATCCTGAAAAGATAGAAGTTATTGTCTTGTGGAAACCACCAAAGAATTTCTTCTAGATACAAAGTTTTCTTAGTCTAGCTGGTTACTACCGACGCTTTTTGGGTGATTTCTCACAACTATCTTCGCCAATGACTACTCTAACATAGAAGAATGCTTTATTACAATGGACATAGGAATGATAGAGGTATTTTAAGGTGCTGAAAGTTAGTCTAACATCAACACGTATCTTGAATTTTCCAGAATCATGGTAGCAGAATGTGGTGTACTGTGATGCTTCGAGATCAGGTTTGGGCTATGTTCTCAAGCAAGGAGACCATGTGGTTTCATAAGATTCAAGGTAGTTGATGATGAAAGAGAATAAGTACCCAAAACATGATTTGGAGTTAGCTGTAGTCTTCCATGATTTGAAAACATGAAGAAATTATCTCTTTAGTGAGAAATTTACTATGTTTAAAGATCATAAAATCTTGAAACACATTTTCTCACAGAAATATTTAAATCCGAGGAAAATGGGATGGATTGATTATATCCAAATGTTTGACTTTGACATGATATATACACTAGGAAAAGGGAATTTGGTGGCCGATGAATTGACTAGAAATTCATATGATCAATTGGAGAAAGAATCTTCAGATGGATTGTTGTTGATATCGGTCCTAGTTGACATAGATGTGGAATGTGAAGACCGAGGTGATGTTGCAGTTTTCCTTTCTAGAATGCTTGTTCTTGATTGTGTAAATATTGTCAAATAGGTAGAAAAAGATAATGCCTAATGTCTAGTTATGAGTTCAAAACTCAATGGTAGGGAGACCATGGAGGGTTGGAAACTTGATGAGAGTACAGTTTTGTGCTTTTGAAATCGAATTGTGGCTTGTCAAGAACAAATACTTCATGCTTAACACCATTCAATATGGGCTATACATCTAGGTACATAGATGATGTATAAGGCATTGAAAGAAAAATTTTTGTGGAGAGGCATGAAAAGGAAGGTGGCCGAGTTCATCTCACGATGCTTATCCTATCAGTAGGTTAAAGAAAAGCATTAGAGACCTGCATGTATGTTTTAGTATTTAATTATCCCATTGTGGAAATGGGAGTAGATAGAGATGTATTTTGTTAAAGGTATTCAAAGAATGGTTCAGAAGCATGATTCCATATGGGTGATAATGGACCGTCTTACCAATTCATCCTATTTCATCATTATTCTAAAAACTCATACAGTCGAGGATCTTCCAAAAATCTATATCCAAGAAGTGGTTAAGAGGCATGGAATACCAGTTTCAATAGTCTCATATAGAGATTCAAGGTTCACATCTTGTTTCTGTGAATCATTATATCAAGCTCTTGGGACTCAGTTGACTATGAGCACGACGTCTCATCCTCATACGGATGGGAAATCTGAGCGAATGATACAAAAAGTGGAAGAAATGTTGTGGTCTTGTGTAATGGATTTTGGTGGCTCATGGGAGTATCATATACCCTTTATAGAGTTCTCTTAAAATAACATCTATCATTCCTCGATACACATGGCTCCCTTTGAAGCATTGTATGG
This sequence comes from Viscum album, assembly GCA_963277665.1. Lineage (NCBI taxonomy): Eukaryota > Viridiplantae > Streptophyta > Magnoliopsida > Santalales > Viscaceae > Viscum > Viscum album. The sequence goes on along the minus strand of OY728165.1, from coordinate 878,082,780 downwards.
GCATCCTTGTCATTCTCCACTATGCGGGGTGGAAATAGGTGAAACCTCACAAGTTGGGATGAGACTTGTCCAAAAAAATGGATAAGACCCATTTGATCAGAAAGATGATGGAGATGACTCAGATTCACGATAAATCTTTTTCATATCACCATCGAAGGTCGTTGCTATTTTCCATGAGTGATAATTTTTTCTTGAGGATCTCTCAAAGGCATGTAAATAATCTTTTTCAGAAGCAGGGAATGTTATCTCATTAATAAATAGGCCCATTTGAGATATTGGACTGTGTTGGAGAGGTGGAATATCGGCCGGAATTACCACCATATTTTAGTTCAGTGTATAATGTATTCCATATATCTATGTTGAAAATGTATCAGCCTGATCCAGACCATGTGATCAAATGGGTTCATGTTGACCTCGAGTCAGATGATTCATTGATAAATATCTCGGTACAGATTATAAAAAAAATAGAAAGTATTGGGTGGAAACAATTTTGGTCTAATGTGGGTTTTATGGTAGCATGGTAAGATTCAGGAAGAGACTTGAGAATCTAAGAAGGAAATGAAAGATTAGTGGTCAGAACTCTTTCAGGGCAGTGAATGTTTTCTACTTTACAAGGATGGAAGGAAAAATGGTGGGGAGAATATAGTACCCCTAGTTTCTGGTATGTAACATTTAATTGATGTTTTTCATGGTTATAAAGTATAAGGGTGATGTATGGGAGAGTTGGGAGAACATTGGAAGTAGTTTTGAGAAAAAAATGGAAGTCGCACGGGCGACGCACAGTTTGTCTAAACGTGTGGCCAAATCGTGCATTTTTTGTCCTCATGAGGTAGTGACTCCCAGACAGTTAGATCATGGTTAGGGAGACCATACAAGGAATCCATGAGAGGTTCTACCTAGATAGTATCTAACACAAGGTTAGCGCATGGTTTGTCTAACTGTGTGAACTAACTATACAGATGGTTTAAGTGACATCCTAAAAAAGTGGATCTCATATGTTTTTGCCTCTAAGTGGCTCATTTTTTCTTCTAAACACCCATAACTCGGGATTAATCTCCATTGAAGGTAAGATAACATCATCCAAGCATTATTGAGGGTATCCAAAGGTTTCCCTTGATGAATCGAATCCAAATTCGCAAGGTATGTTATCATTCTTCTTCGTTCCTGATCGATTTCATAAATATACTTAGATCTACATCTCTTATTCTCTTTATTTCTAATATATAATCCCATTATGGGTAGATCTAGATGTGCGGATGCCAAATATTAGGAAATTTGGTCTTGATCTATCTAGGAGAAGAGATATCTGGTGAGTTCTTAGAGAATTGACTCGGTTTTTCTTATGAATTCTTCATTCATTGTGGTTTTCATCAAAATCATTGAGGAAGGAGGCTTATTTATAGACTCCACTTAGTATAAATGATTGTAATGATATCAAATTTAACATTTTTTGTTGAATTGACTGTGATTTGGTTGTAAAATTCTTGTTGGAAAAAAAATTTAGTGATGGTTGTGAAATTTGGAAAATTGGGTGTTTTAGTAAAGAGCTATTGGTTCTTGGTTTTATAATGTGGATTCTAAAAAGGATATTTCCTAGGTTTTTGGAACATGAATTAGAGTGGATGTTTTCAATAAAATGGATTTTTTTGTTTAAATGAAATGTTTATTTTAATTTGGTTGTGCTTTGGTTTTCAATAAAAGTTCAGTTTTATTGAAATGGTTTATTGTGAAAATGGAAACATTTGGAATAAATGGTGTTGGTGTGAGTTCATGATTAATGATACCTTAATAAGGTATGAGTAACATTGGGGTAAAAGAAACGTGACCCTGAATCAGGGGCATGTGTTAGTGTGTGGTAAACTATGGAATGGATAAGCTAAATGATAATAATAATTGATTTTTAATCATTGATTAGTTATTTTTATAGAAAAATAACTTACTAGAAATTGGTTTCATTTGTTTTTTTTCAATTTCTTACAATCGGTTTTTTTGAAACTTGTTGTATTTGGTTATAAACTATTTTGGTAATTTGTTTTTTATAAACTATTTTATGTAAAAGTGGATAAATTTTCAATCCTAGTGGTGTGAGTAAGGAATTAAATGGAGAAAACCTACAGAGTTTTATAATCACCCCTACTTCAGCACTTTTGTTCTTTTTCATATTCTATTTTCTAGGGTGGGGGAAAAGGTAACATTTCCCACATTGTTAGCACTATCTCATGTTATCTAGGCCGTTCAGTGATCATGGAGCTTGGAGATTGTAGAGCATGGAGTGTTTTAGTTTCTTGAGAGTGTTTATTACTTTATCTTCTATTTACTTTGATACTTTTTTGGCCTTCCACTATTTAACACTTTGATGTGGTTTTGAGATACATGAAGTTGTTAGTTGTCTTACTTTTATTCATGCATCATATAGTGAAAGGTTTTGTTGTTAGTTTGTTTGTTTATTTCATAAAGGTTGAATCATCCCACACATGTATTTGAATCCTTTTTATTTATTTCCAGACACCGACGACTTGGGTATGTCTCTTAAGGCCATATAATGACTCATTTGACTCTCAATACAATGAGAGTTTGTGGGTCATTAAAGTGGTGACCACAATATTGATGTTGAGTTTAGTTTTATTTTCATCATCATATAAATCATATTCATTTTCCACGTCATTTTTATATTAAATCTAAATATTATTTTTATGTATTTCATTATCATCATTTTTTGTGGATATTTCAAAAGCTTTAACATTTATGTTTTCCTAGAAATAATTATTGTAATTTTCCTTATAAACAAAATTTTATACACTGATTTTACTTGTGTATTGGTCACCTTCATCATAATCTTTAATATTTCAATTGAAATAATTATTTTCCTCATCATTGATAATAAAGGCCTTGAGATCGAAGATATTATAATTCTCTTTAGTAATAATGGACTCAGAATTTTTATTGTACTTTTCATTCTCATTAATTTTCATCATTGTAGAAATTATCAATGTAATAACCATTATTATCCTAGAAATTTTAGCACCATTTCCTTTTATATATATGTTATTCTTATTATCACCATCCTTATTATCATTGGTAGTGTTAACATCAGTGGCCACATCAGCATAATTATTGTTGTCAACATTAATGTTTGATTTTTCTCTCGCAACAGTGGAATCAATGATAATATTCATTATTTCATCATCTTTATTGATATTTATTCTAGTAAAATAAATATCATCCACATAATTTGAATCAATGAAGTTATCATTAACATAAAATTCCACCTCATTGTCCTCATCCAAATAATTAGCATTGTAATATACTATATGGATACAAAAACCATCCACATCATCATTAGATTTTTATTTTTTAGTCATGGTTTCATCATCGTTGTCATCAACACTGATGTAAAAGTTAATGTATACAACATAATTATCTTCATAATCATTGTAGGTTGTGTAATTATTAGTTATGACTTTGGAATCAACATTCATATAATCTACATCATAGTTATTAGTTTCATCATTATAATCTTTATAAAATTTAATTTTTTAATTTTCAATGTCCTTAGAATTAAATTCTCAATATATATTGTACTTTGAATCATCAATGTCATCATTTTCATGAAAACATATTAAAAATTATATTTATCATCTTTATATTAATCAATTTCAAACATCAAAACTAGAGAAAAATAATTCATCAATGTTTTCAACATTACCATCAACACAATTGGTGATGGTTCCATTACTAACATCATTTTTTTCATGTAAATTGGTGTCAATAACATCCACCTTTTTTAGAATTCCATTAATCTTGATGATGGTGGTGGAAGAAACAGTCTTATCATTATTTTTCGATCACTATCATGAAAATAATTTTTTAATCCTTATTGGATTATGAATGGACCGTAGGCCTTATTTTTTTAATTGATTTTTGATAATTCCCTTTATAGGGATGAGGAAGAACCCATACAAGGCCCGTAGGATTAGATATTACATGGCCAGTAGGCTTATGAGACATTACACGACCTAAAGGTCATAGGGAAATCAACTGGAATATAACTACAAAGAACTGACTTTCCCTAGAATCTACATCGTGATGGTAGTTCTAGACCTTCGCATGAATGTCCGGCTAAGTTTCCCGTGTAAGAACAGGCTGGCCTCAATGGAGTTTCTACCCTATTATTCTTCCAAATCTGTTGGTCCTTCTCTGGTGAGTGTGCCTGCTCTGAATCCTCATCAGGGCCTACTTCTTTTTGTAGAGTTTGTATTGTGTATCTAAATTTATCATGTGGACTCATGGCCTTGAGGTGTCCTAAAGGCCTTGAGGTTGCTTGAAGTACTTGAGCTGGCCTGAAGGACTTGTGGTGGCTCGAAATCCTTACTGTCCCGAAGGGCATGGGTGGATCGAAAGCCTTGATGAGCATGAAGACCAAACCGGTGGCCCAAAGGCCAAAACAGGTGAATTGTTCTATTTATTACAGTACAGAAAAGTAATTTCTATAGTACCCACTATATTACAACTACAGTAGATGCTACAGTATTGCAACAATACCCTAAAAATTATCCCTCCGATTAATTTCGATCTTGGGTCTCTTGGATGCACTTGTCGAGACCTCACCAACTAGGTTGAGGCTCTTGTGCTAATCCTTATTAGAATCATCATTATAATTAGTGTCTACATCATTGTCTTCATGGTGGTCACCATCTACATCATTACTTTTATCGACATCATTAATATTAGTTATAGAAATGTTACCATTATAAATATCAATGATGGAATAGATGTACTTGAAACCCAATTTATCCTCTTTGGAGTCTTTATCATCAACTTTGTAGGCATCAATATCATCATCATTAGTATTATCCTTAAAATTAGTATCATTAATGTTCAAACTGACCTCATCATTAACATCATTTTAGGAATAATTATTATGTTTACATTCATCATTTTTATAGCCACTACTAATGAGGTTTAAACTCTAAATAATTCAAAAACCAATACTTTCATTTATCATAGGTGTTGGAATTGATGATGAGGTCAAAGTAAATTATATAAAATATATATTTTCTTATTTAAAAATTCATATTATTTATAATCATTTTAGTGGTTTTATTTACCATTTTCAGCATATACATCCATGTTGGAAGAGTCAATGGTGAAGGAATAGATTAGACGTGTTTAATTCAAAAAATATTATTTTCTCTATTAAACAATGTTGAATATTCCCTTATTTTTAATAATCATGAGCATGGAAAACAATTTTAAATTAAAAATTTCATAATTTGATTTTATTTATTGGTTGTTTCATTTATGTTTCATTCTATATATATGGAATGTGGGTAATTAAAATCCCTTTCTACATTGACCCTTCTTTTTTTACCATAGAGGATGAAACACTATTTTTTTTCTAATCTTCATGACCATGAAACTATTGAGTTTTTTTGTATCCATTTTATCATTGAAAAAATATTATTCTATTTTTTATTAGCTATCAATATATGGATTTAATAAATTGTATCAATGATTTAGTTTTAATAAATTAATAATCAAATAAATTTACATTGAGGATCAATGTAAAAGATAAAAGAATACATTTATGGTCTCATTATATTTGGCTCATAAGAACAAATATATTAATTTTTATTTTACATGAATTCATGGAATTATCTCTTTATTTAATCATGAATTTTTAAATTATGATATTTATTACATTTTTTAATTCATCCCATTCAACTAAAAATGCTTAAAATATTATTTTCTCATTCATGAATAGAATCTAAAACTGATCAACTTATTATTCTAAAATATATATGACAAGATAATTATTTATTTTTAAAAATATTAGAGTATAGAAAATATATTCTATATAGATTTTATCAAATACTATACAACTATTTGATTCGTTGATCCAATAAATTTTAATTTTTATACACTATAAAATAATCCATGTAGAATTTTTTATTTATTGAAGAAATTAGAAACTAAATATGATTGTAAAAATTATTTATAACTTGAGTGTATAGAGTTAACATCTATATTAAAATTTTAACAATAAGTCCCATAATATTTAAATTAAAATAAGTAAAATCATTGAATTTAAAATAGGACTAATTATTCTTATGATTAAAACTATTTATATTTTTTTATTAAAATAAAGAACATGTTTGAAATAAAAAAAATAATGTCAGTCCAGAAAATAAAATTCAAAGAGAAACAAATGAAAAAAAGAATCAAAAATATTTCATGAATTATGACCCAATAAATTCTCCCATGGTGTTATTTGATGGGGATATTCCCTAAATACTAATGTGTATTTAATTCATGTGATATTTTATTATCATGTAAAATCTAGGGATTCTATTTTTTATGATATCCATTATTTGAAGGAAATTTGTAACACATGGATGTAAATGTTGTATTGATGTGATATGGTGATATAATATTATAATTTCATAGTCCAATCATAGTATATGATTTGAATACATCATAAGGTAGTTTTTTTATGAATAATTATTTATAATTCATATAACACAATAGAATTTATTATGTAATTTAAAAATTATTTTCTAAACATTTAGGAATCTTTGACATATAACTATAATGATTTTTTACATTTCATATGATGAAACATTCAAGAGTATTAATGTAATGATTATGATTATAGATATTTTAACTAATGATTTAATTGTGTTTAATGTGAAAAAAGAGTTTAAACATCCTCATTATCTAGATACAACTCTTTTTATGTTTTTTGTTCTCTTAATGTGTTAATTAAAAGATTTCAAGATTGTTAAGTGTGTTTGAAGGATGAAATGGATAATATGTTGGATGTTTTGGATATAGGAAGGACTCACATCATGAATAAATATTCACAAAAACATTGGATTATAGGAGGATTCCATGAACCTACAATTCAATAAATGAAATATATTAATTATGTGAAATTGAAATTCAAAACATAAATAGAGAATTGTGATTTTCTGCTGTGGTGACACCTTTTATAGTGTATAAACCAATTTAAAATATCACACCATGAATCCTAAATTCATTCTCTGAATATAGACAATTTTATAATATTTAATGACTTGATTTCTCAATTATTTCTCATTCTCCTATTTCCTTCCTCCCCTAACTCAAGGATCTCTGTAGAATGTTTTGGGCTCTAATATCCCCATAAAACTGCTCACTTCAATGAATGAACACTTGTTCAGTCATTCACATCCATTATGGAAAGTTATTTTTTTGATTATGATCAATTTTATCCTCTTATTATTGATCAAAATCAATTAGATCTTTGATATATTGGCCATATCTATGGTTTTGAGCATGATATAATGAGGCTTTTTATTATCATTGATAGAATCAACATCTAGATTCATAGATTTGGATTCTGTTCAATGATTGGATCAAGAATGTTATAGACAATGGATCTTCCTTGGTGAGTTGATCATATCCTAATTTTTTTTGGTGTGGTTCCTCTTCTACATCATTCTTAGATTTCTAATCAAATATAACTCAGAATTTTTATTGGATTTGGTGGTCCTTCTTGACTTGGATATTTTCCCTTACATTGATCATCCTTGGTGTACTTGAGGTTGGAAACCCTTGAATTTAGCACGTGTTTTATATTGGTTATTGGAATTATTGTTTGTATGAGTGTTCATCTGTAGATATTTTTATTTGATTCATTAACACATGTGGGGTGCATGTGTATCCCCAGAGAACCTATTCTTGTGTTTCTTACATGGTCACAATTTTATTTATGATGATTATTTATTTTATGTGATTTTGGATCAATCATTTTTGTTTTTTATTGTATTTGTTTCATAAATCTTGTTGTTGGGAATTAATACTGAGAATAATGGATTTTTCTCTTAATGGGGATGTGTCAAATGCCTGGTCAGAAGGACTTGTGCTATCAATTTAATATGGATTTTTTAGTAATGTCTTTGGACCGTCCCATTGAGGGGAATGTGTTTGGAAACTGATTGTTCTTTTTTATGGCATTTTTGAAAAGAAAGTGGAGAAAATATATGTGAACAATAAATATATTTCACTTAGGTGATATATTTCTTTTATATAAGTACAAGATTACTTTTATGGAACACACCTTTATTTCATATTCACTTATGTTAAGGTTCATTGGTGGTGTCCTACATAGTGTTTTACTCACACCATACTCATGAATTTTATTACACTTGTACATTTTATTCATAAGGATGGAATGAAGAGAAAGGGCCCTATAGTGGAAGGTTGATCAGGTAGGTAGGATGATGCAAATGTTACTAGATGAAGTTTGGTCTGGATATTTAAATTTTTTTCTTTTATTTTTTATTTATTACCATGCCTTGGGTCCTTTTTATTAGTTTTTGAGTTTTTTATCTATCATTCCATACTACCACTACATGGGTTATATTTTTGTTTTCTAATACTCTGATAGTTATTCATTTATTTATTATTTAGTGATTTATTTTTTATCACTTCTTTTATCATACATTGATGTTACCTAGTACTAAGGAAAAAATCTCCCTATTTCATTCTATAGACCCTCGCTGCTATTTGGAATTCTCTTTCATACAAGGAGGCATGCATGCATGTTATATGGATTCCTCAGCTAGAACCTCATGGTCTAGGTAGGGGTGTTAAAAAATGGCATTAGAGGAACAATTTTAATAACTCATTTCTTCTCTTTGCCATAATTTGGTACATTTTAGACATGAGATATGATTGTTAGGATTTAATAGAAGAACTATGTCGGTGTTTGGACTACACTGTATAGTGATACTTCGAGTTTCCATAATGGTGGGAATTATTTTTTTTTATTTTATGTAACCATTGATTAAATTAACCTAGTTTGATAAAAATGTTTTTGAAATGTAGATTTATTGGATTTTTGTGTGCATTCATGCATCATTCTGGGAAATCACATTCACATTCCATATATACCTATTTCTCGTATTATATAGAGCCCAAAATATTTAAATTCCTAATGGAATTATAATATGTGATTTAGTGAATTATTTCAGTCATTTATTATTTGAGATATTGTGCTCTATTCTTGAGTATATATGTGTTGTTGTGACTGATATTAATGTATTGGGGGATTTAATTGGATTTTGGGTAGTGTTTAGGGGGTTATACCTTGTTCTGTTGGGAAGAATCATAGGTTAAACATTGTTTTGAAACCATGTGTGAGCCTATGTTTGGTTTTCAGTTTTCTTTTTTAAGAAGTTTCCTTCTATATGGTTAGTTTGAGAATTTTTGGAAATTCCTCCCCACCTATCAGGTGAGAATATGAAATTGAGCATACTCCATAAATTTATGCAACAATTCAAGAAATAGAACCATTCCAACCACGACTCTTTCAATTGGTACCTGTTCAGGGTGGAGAATCCCACATTGGAGCGACAATGATGTTCAAATATAAATGTGTATTTTATCTGTAGAACCCCCATACTTAGAGAAAAATGGAATACCCTAAGATGAAAAGGATTAGATAGGTTCCTTGCTGAGTATTTTTGACTTGGTAGAGGCTTGAGGTGATTAGAAGGTTAATCTTGCAACCTTAATACCTCAAGTCATAGTAGGACGATGGTGTGATGTCATGTTGCATGTTGGTATATAGGAATGGATAACATGAGAGACCTTTAAACACCACTTCTTGGTAGATTTATTCCTTAATTCACTGAATATGAACCATGATCAGACATTCATGGTGCTCTATCGTAGGATGATGAAAGTGTCCAACTAGTAAATATTCTTTACATAGATGATTCTATTTACAAATCTTCAGATGGGGAACTAAGATCAAAAAATGAGAAATTTCAAGATTGGCCTTCTCCCAATGTTGATATAGAAGGTAAAAAACATCAATATGGAGGCCTATGATAAAATGAATCAAAAATAACTAATAGTTGATAAGTTATTTTGGGAAGAAGGTGCTATAGGTATTCATCCAGCAGTTAGGGGATTAACATATACCATCTTTAGTGTGGTCTTAGTTACACATTTAAGACTAATAAGAGTAAGTCAACTGATAGATTCTAGGGTGTTGGTCATTAGTTAGAGATGATATGAGACTTTTTAAATCCTTTAATTGGGAGGAACTCTATTATAATATATAATCTTGGGAGGAAATGAAACTTTTCAAGGATCATCTTTTTTTCGTCAATACTCTTCTTCAGGGTGGCAAGACTAGTCATCTAAATATCTTTTTTCCAAGGATCATCCTTTTCACATATTTTAATCAAGACACTGTGTGGGAACATGACCTTAGTAGAAGTACTAGACCCCAAAATGTTTAGTAAATCAGGTGACTCATGATCTTAGAGTGTGTCAGGGGAAAATGTCTAGTAAGAAATATGTGATTAATTGGGATTTAGATAACATTGGAGAGGGGAATTTTAAATTTTGAGGTATGGTCCAAATATCATCAACTATATCTATTTACTTTTTTAACAAAAGTGTATCCCATTAATTGAAATATTATTAAGTGGTTATTAGGTTGGATTTATTTATTAAATCATCTTATGATATTCACTCTGTTGATACACCTTAGGGAACAAAATTGGGTCATCTTCATATTTTTCCAAACTATTAAATGGTGGTTTTTATCTTTGACAATGTTTGTAGCTTTATAATTGTAGATATGAAATGATTAAACATGATTATTATCATTGATGGGTTGATCATTTTATATATACACATTGATTATTATCAAATACTGGTGATCTTCTCATCACAAAAGGGGATAATGTTTTCCTTGACTAGTGAATGGGATGTTGAGGCTGGTAGATTGGGAGTAAACCCCCACCAGGGAGATGTTTGTTCATAAAGGTGGATGAAACGTTCCTTGTAGTGGATGAGGTGATGAATCACTTCTCTTTACCTCTAGTGGTAAACCTATATCGATATGTCTTTATAGATTATTTCTTGGGTTTTCCACAATAAATGGGAGTTGAGTTTTAAATCAAGTTCATACATAGTAAATGATCGATATTGATTCCACCATATCACATAGAAACAGCTTAGTTTAAATAGATCAAGTTTAATCTTACTGATCTTGAGGCTAAGGGATTCATCAGATTGAACTCATTCATTTTTGGTTCTCGGATATTATTCACCAAGAATATGGATGGTAGTCTTTGACATTTTGTGGGCTGTTAGATGTTGAATCAGATCACTATGAAGAATAGGTACCCAATTATAAAAATAAATGACTTGTTTTATCAGTTGAGGGGATCCTAATAGTTTTCTATGATTGTCATAAATTATGGATACCACCATATTTGGGTCAATATAAAGACATAACAAAAATAGATTTTAGGAGAAACTATGGCTTTTATGAGTATATTGTTATGTCGTTTTGGTTGATGAATGCTTCCATGATGTTCATGGATATCATGAATAACAATTTTCCCCCACACTTTTATTCATTAATCATTATTTTTCTAATGGTTGTGGACAAAGCCTCATTTATTATATAGAGAAAAGAAAATACATCTTTTAACTGGGTAGAGGGAGACCCATTACATAGCCCAAAGGCCCAGTGGGCATTTAGTCCACTACATGGCCCCTAGGCCCAATTGTCTGCCCAAGGCCAATTCTATGAATAGTAATTCTATAGTACTCCACCTTCTATAATACTGCATAGCATCTGCCTCTGCTCCAGTACCCTACAACAGCTACAATGCCATGTCGCCGCTATAGTTTCACCATTGCTACAGTGCTGCCACTACTACAGTCACTACAGTACTGCTACAGTACTAGAACCCCATGGGTTTTGAACCCACATTATATATTCCATGATGTTAGAATCAAATTCTAGGCACATAAATATCATGTTGAGAACTATTTGGTCACATAATATTTATTCAAAGTACTCAAAGTGTCACTTTTGGATACCTGAGGTACACATTACTTGGCATGTGGTTTTTGAATAAGGAATATCAAACGATCTAGAGAATTTTGATTAAATTATGTCTTGGAAAAGGTTGAGGAATGTATTCATGATTCAATTTTTTCTCGAACTATCTAGGTACTGTAAGAGATTCATTACAAACTTTTATCTCCTATATTTTCCTATGAGAATTACTAGAAAAAAGGGTAAAGTTCTATTGGATGGATCAACGTGACCAATTTTTCTTAGAGCTAAGGAATAGGTTATCGTTAGCTCCAATCCGGACCCTTCCTAATCATGAATTTGGCTATTAAATGTAATAAAATATGTGTAGCATTGTTATATGAGATAATGTGATATAGATTGAAAGGGAAACTTCTTATGGGTATCTTCATCTATTGTACCACAAGCAGAAATACCCAACTCATGGTTTGGAGTTTGTGGTTGTGGTCAATCCATAGAAGTGTTGAAGGCACTACCTCTTTGGTGAGATATTTGTCATATATTATTAATAAAATATTATATAGTATATATTATACTAGTGTAACCCAAATATTAAACTATGGAATTGAGTAAAGTATTTTTAGATGTTTAAATATGAAAAGAATTATGGTCCTATAAAAGAAAGTATGGTTGTAAATGTGATGAGAATAAAACCACAAGAGGTGGGATACAAGCATCAATATTTGGACGGAAGCTCATGGATTTTTTTGGAAAACTTGTTTTTTGTAAAGATCCAAAATTCTCATAAAATATATTGCATATTTTAGATTAAAATGAAATAAATTTCAAAAATTCACACCCCTAGACTGTATAAGTTTAGTGTCATTGTATACTAGACACAAAATATTCTTATTTCTTGAAATATCTTTGATATATCCTATAAATATATTCCTAAAAAGTTCTCTAATTATACATACACTATATAAAACCTTTATTCATGACATGGGGAAAGGAAACTTATGAAAGGGTGAGATTATATACTCAGTAAGGATAACCAATGGAGATATGAATATAACATGATCATATGGGTATGAGAACATGAAAATAACATTTTAAAACCATTCCATACATACCATTTATCATAAACCTGAGTTATAGAAAAAAAATTGGTAGTTTATGAGACATGAATCATAATAGAATCTAAGTACATGAACCATGACAACCTAAATTTTGCATAAGAAATAGATTTATGGAATACACATAAGCATAGAAAATAATTTCCTTAATAGTGAAGGTTCATTTCCCAAATTGTCATAGTAAAATGGTTTCACTCCGCAAACCATCGTAGTAGTAAAGGTTCACTCTCAAGACTATCATATTGGAAATATTCCCTTACTAAATTGGGTTCACTCCCCATTACTTCCATGTTTATCTCATGAGATATAAATATTTACCTAATAAATTATAGATAGATATAGCTCCCACCCATTGTGGATATAACATAACCACCATCCTCAGTTATAGTATAACCACCATCACATATTGAAAATAATATTTATGTGTTTCACAAGATCATAAAAATTTATCTTATCAAAACCCATTAAAATAAATGTGTTTAATAAACATTTCTTCATAACATAACCTATGGAAAATATAAATTTTTCAAAATAATTTAATATTTTCATAAAAGCATAACCCATGAAAAAATAATATGGTTTCATAAGTATTTTATCACGGAATAACCCAGGGAAGAGAAAAACATTTCATAAATATATTGTCAACATAAACATAAATCATTCATAGAATGAATATGAATGGTTTAATTGGATCATATTCCGAATAAATTATAATTCACATCAAAGGATTTTATCTTAGAGGGAAAATTATTTTGAAATATTACCTTGAACATTTCACGAGGAAGATTGCATTTCCACATTAAAAATCATTTTAAAAAACATAAAACATTTTCAAAATAATTTTATTCAAAAATAAAATTTGATATTTATAAATTAATCATTAAAACATTAAGTGGTCAGGATGGTATAAAATAATGTTCATTTCATACACTTTAAAACCAAGATTCAATTCACAATTTTGATAAAAGCCAAATCGGCCTTATTTGGAAAAATAAATAAAGATTCATTTCAACATTTTTATAAAAAGTAAAACATGGGTAAAAATGTATTTAATAAATCATTTGGATAATTATATAAAAATATTTAAAACATTTTTAGATAATATGGTTTTATATGAAAAAGAATTTTTAATTGAAGAGATAAATAAAGTTATATTTTCTTATAAACATTCTTTTGAAACATTGAGTACATAAAGGGGAAAATCTTAATTGAAGTAATATATTATCTGGAAATAAAAAATTATAATAAAATAATAGATTTTAATTATAGATATATCATAATATTTCATCATTGGAAGCATAATCATCAAAAACCATGATAAACGATGAGGTTGTAATATAAAACCTTACCATGTTGGTAACATTGAATCAGAGGCCCCATAAAATAAAAACATTAAATGAAATAAATATTATCATGTGTATAAATAAATTCCTGATATTACATGTCAAAATGGATTTATATTCACCTCATAAATAGACATAGGTGTACAATATGGCATCTTTCTCAAAGAAAGAAAACTGAGTCAAAAATTTGTTACCGATTTGGTAACTTTTAAACCGTAAACCCTATGAAAGGGAGAGAATAAAAGGGGATATTAAAATAAAATTATTTTCAGGGTAATAGTAAGAAAATAAATCATGTTCTATAGATTAACCACATAAAATAAATTATTGGTGAATATGACATGTGTCTCACAAAAGTAAAAAGTTAGATGAAAATCCCTTACCTTAAGCCTCGACTTCCTTCAAATGCATTCATACATCCTGTAAAATAAATAAATTTTTATTTTAAATATATTATATAATCATAATTATATATATAAAACCATAAATGATATACTGATGATATTCTATTACCTTTTATTAATAATTCCTTGTTAAAATTATGTTTCGGGTAATACATGCTTCGTATATCACATATGTTTTGATTTGGTATTTTTGATCTTAATACATTCATAATGGTACCATAATTTATATAATATTAATAGTTATATAAATATAATTTATAATAATTATATATGTATTTACAGTAATCCATAAAATATAGAGATTGAAATTGAAATACACCATCTAGGGACAGATTGGTCATACATACAGATAAATATTGATTAAATTTTCTCAAAGGATTGAATGAAAGAAAGGTAAATAACATAATATAATTTAAGAATCAATTTTATGTCATATATTTTACATATTTTCATTAAAACTGTACTTTTCAAATTCTATGTAATTCATGAATGAATTACATCCCTTCACGAAGTGGTAGTCCGTCGTACACACGAACGACATTATCATATCACACATGAAATAGAAATGAAGAAGTTATATGTAATATCAATATTAAATAAGTATAATTATGTAAAAAATATAATATATTTTCATTAAATATATCCTTATTACCATACCAATTAAATTATAAACAAAAAAACATCACATCAATTTATGAGGCGATAGTCCGCCATACACATGAGCGGTGTTATTCTTTTTCGAACGGGTTTGTAGGAAAGAAATTATATGTGGTTTTACAATTAATGAAATATAATAGTATAATAAATATCAAATATAAAAATTTAATACATCATTATATCCATCTTTGATAGGTGGTAATGAAAAAATGTTAACATCAATTCACAAGGTGGTAGTCCTCCATAAACACAAATGATGATTTCATATCCCATTTGATAAAATAGTAGACGAATATAGATCATTACTATAACATAAAGAGATATAATTATATTTATAATAATTATTTTATTATATCATCATGTTTTAATAATAATTTAAGGAGCTGGAGGATGAAATAATATAAAATTCTCAGTTAGGGACGTTACCTCTTCTTTGGAAAACCTCTTTTGGTTTTCACCAAAAGGCTTCCTAGGTTGTATTTTTGAAAAAGAACAAGGATTATAAGATGATATGAGGTATTTAAATAATGTATTGGGGTATTTTCTGGCTGAAACAAATGTTTTTAAAATTATTAATAGGATAGGGGTGTGGGATACCTTTTATAAGTGAGGTGAGTGACACACTTGTAATTATTGGAATGAAAAACATGAACCCACATTTATTAAATTACAAAAGAATCTAAAATGGTAAATTACCAAACCTTATGGGTACTAAAGTAAACATATGTCTATGAAATGGGTTTTTAAAAATATTATAATTCATTTTACCCCTTATCGTTTTAGTTTAACCCCCAGTAAACCTATTTCAATGATAAACGTGATAATTAATTCTTACATGTATTACAAGTCATTATAGTAAATATAAATTTTAACTTATTAGATAATATAAATTATTATGATTATAAATAATTGATGAATTTTTAAAAATTATATTCACATAATTAGAAAATTTTAATTTAAAACCATTCTCATTGATGAGATGAAAAAGCGGTTTTCCAAAGAGAAAAAGTTTAAAAACATAATATGTTTTTAAATAAATACTCAATATAAAATTGAATATAATTAAATAGTATTTATTAATAGATAAATGATTGAAATAAATTTAATTTTAAATAAATATTAAAATAATTTTAATTTTGTATATTTTTTAAAAGAAATGACAATTCCTATAAGAAACTAGTGTTTTCATTATTCATCAAAAAGTTAATTTCTGAGAAAATTCTCAAAAATCCACTCCAAGATAATTTTAAGATTTTGAATTAAAAAATAATTCTATTTTATCAAATAAAATTTCTAAATGTGTAAAAATTAATTTCAAAATAAGTGCGTAAAAGGTGACCGAACTGATTTTTATAAAAATATAGTTTTAAGCTTAAAATTAGATTTATTATCTTCTATTGTCATGAAAATGCATAAGAGGAATTTTAAATTTTTTATTGAATATATAATATAGGAATTTATGTAAAATAATTCACCAAAATGGATTTTTTTTATTTTTTAGGTGAAGCACCTTTGTGCGCATAAATATATTTTTCAAAAAAAGATTTCATTTATCTTCAAAGGGTTTTTGTTTTCATATCTAATTAATTGGTCACCAAATAATTAATTATACATACATGTGTAAAATATATATTTCTAAAATTTATTTAATCCTATTCATACTTTCCATTACAATGGATAGGTGATAACTATCATATTAAATAATAATATTTTTATAGCATGTCATGTTTCGTTTGAACATCATGTTGCATGTAATGAAAGATACACACAATTTTTCATGTAAAGAAAGATAAAATCAGTGCTTTATATAACACAATATAAACTCATTTTTTAATGTAATTAAATTTTTTGAAAATATTAAATTGATTTCAATAAAATCACAGAATCTTAGGGTGTTATATTCTAACACCTTTAAATGAATTTTTCCCCCGAAACTCATCACATTGGCACTATAAATGAGGATATTTATACATTTTTAAATCCTTAGGTATCCATGTAGCTTCCTCAATCTAGTGGATTTTCTATAAAACATTGACTAGGTGTGTGCTCTCTTACCATAATACAATATATGAACAATCTATAATCTTAATCAATTATTCCATATACAAAATATCATGCCCCCACGGTATGACCTAAGAGTTCAATACATGTGAAGGATAACGTATAAACTTCAACAAGAGATATACATGGATAACATTGTTTACTTGAGAGATTATCAGTTGAATCACCAATAAATAGGCTACCATCAAAATTCAATCAAAAATATTAATGGAACATATATATCTAGGGATTAACTTTTTTTTGTATGATAAATTCAATTTCATCTTTCGGTTACGCTTCGATAAATTTCCACTTCATATCTTTAATCTGAGAGATTATTTTTTCATTCTTGAAGCATTAACGGATAATTATATCAAAAAAAAATAATTATAATTAATTCCTTATATCTTTAGATATTATAAAAAACCGAATTATAAGTGTAATTTATCCAATAACATACAAATTTCTACTTAATCCTTTCCATGAATGGTAAACCATAAGGCTCCTCCATGTCTGACCAAAATTCAAATACAAAAATTTAAAAATAAGGTCAATTAATTTACAAAATAAACTTATTATCCGGTACAATATGAATAATCTATTAATGCCACATACCAAATATGTGAACACAATGATCATATATTCTCTTAAAACACAATAATGTCCTGAATTACCATAATACCATAATAATAACATACCTTCTCTAAAAATTTAACTCTTTACACATTTCTTCAATAAAATCATAGATTATTTAATATACTAAAGAAATCTAAAAATGTTTTAAACTTTATCGATGAACACATAAAATTATTTGTCATCAAATCATTAATCAATTAAAAGTTAATCAATATCATCCAATTTACATCATCTATATCAATAATCTCATTATAAAAACAAAACTCAATTTTCTCAACATTTGGAACATATTAAGTGTCATATTACCTTAATCAAAATATCACCTTACTATTAAATCACTTGTCTATTTCATTAGTAAAGATCTACATATTATTGAAACTCATTAATGAAAAAAACGATTGTGGAACAATCAATTGATATTTCATAATTATAATGATCATAATACCACTAATAAAAATGTAATTATTTTAATTATAATACAAAACCACATAAATAATTCCTCTTTATTCATACAACATTAACCACGCTACATTGTTTTATTCTGTAACACTTATTTATTTTCATATGTCATTTTTATAATCTTCATCATCATCAATATAACCATTACTCATACATCCATGATGATTCTCTTCATGGGATTTCCCATTAGGTCATTGATTTTTATAGTGCCAATTATTTCCATATTTGAAACATTCAATTATAAATTATAAATTATGAAGACTATTTTTATCATCCATTATGTTAACCAAAATTTTCATTTTTCCTCTTCAATTATGTGTTTTATGTCTTTCTATTTTACACTCAAAACAACTTTCTGTTCCTATAATAGATCAACCTTGGGTGATTATTAAATCATTTTCAACACATAATAAACTGAATCTTCCTTACTCAATGGTATTAATCCCCCAAACTCTCAATGAACTCTATCCTCCTCTTCTTTGGGGAGTCCAAGATTTGGTTAAGGTGTAAGTTGTTAATCATATATCTTGATTACTAATTTAGGTAAATAAAAATATCCTTAACTCTAGTCAACACCCCATTTAGTTTCTCATCCACACATTGATTATCACATTCATTATTAATCTAGTTCCTTTTAGTTCCATCCATAAAAAAATAAAAATAATAGTGTGAGGAACAATAATCATATTGAGAAACAATATAATCATTAAAAATCAATTATAGGATATCTAACTCATGAAATATTCATTAAAATATTTTAAAACTTGTGTTTAACCTGGGCCATCTATGACCATTATTAAAATCCATCATGATGGTTTATAAAGATTTTGTGAATTTCCCAATAAAATCCTTTAGGAGTTTCAAACCAATTTTACAGAAAGGCCTATATTTATATACCTGGTGGCAATTGAGTATTTTTCAGTGTACCCTTCTACAAATTTTTAAACCTAAGAACCTCTATTCAAAATCCCCGTCCACTTGTATCATATAGACAAGGATTTAATTTCTTGGAAACCACTCGCTCTTTCCTTTTCAAAAAATCCAGTAAAGTTTCTAATAATTTGACTCTTCAATAAAATTATCTTTATATGAATCTTAGGGCATATCATTATATATATCCCTAGGGATCTATGTTTTGTAAGGTTAACAAAATTTCTCTCTAATACAAATTTTAAATAACCAAACGTCTCATAGATAGACATTACATTTTTTGATGAATATTCAATAAATTTCACAAATAAATTCATATGGATTTTATTGGTTTAATGTATTTTGAGACTAAGGAAAAAATCTTATTGTTTCATGAGATATCTTCAATTTCTCTCATAAATATATTCCGAAATATTTTCCTACTTTAAAAAACCCTATATAAAACCGTTATTCATAACCCAGGGAAAGGAAATATAAGAAATGTTGATCTCAAATACTCAATATGGGTAAAAAGGTATATATGAATATAATATAAGAATATGGGTATAATAAAAGAATAATAGGACTTTAAAACCATAACCTACATATCATTGATTCTAAATATGATTCAAGGCATAAATCTTGAAAGTTCATAAGATATGAATCATAATGGAATGAAAGAACATAAATCATGAGAACATAATATTAAAATAATTCATATATTTATGAGTACACTAAATTATAGAAAATAACATCATTAGTAGTCAAGGATCACTTACAAAACTATAATAGTGGAATGGGTACACTTACCAAACCATCATAATAGTCATGGTTCACTCCAAAGACTATCTTAGTGGAAAAATTACCTAACTGAATAGGGTTAACTCACAATTATAGTCATCATTATCTCATTATATATTAATATTTAACTAATTAATTAGATAGAGATAATTATCACACCAATCTTAGTTATAACGTAACTAACGTCCTTGGTTATAAGAAAACAACACTAAAATAATGAAAATCATACATATGTATTCCACAAGATCATTAAACATTCATCATATTAGAAACAATGAAAATAAATTGAATTCATAAATATTTCATCATATCATAACCTTTAAAAAAGAAACATGTTTTATAATTATTTCATCATTTTATCAAATTGTAACTTGTGGGAAAAGAAGCGGGTTTCATAATAATTTTATCACAGTATAACATGTGGAAGAGAAACAAGTTTCATAAACATCATTTTATTATAAACATAAACCATTCATTTAAAGAATAAGAATTGTGTCCTTGGATCATATCCCTATTAAAGCATAGGTTACATCAAAGTATGTCATCTTATATGAAAAGTTATTTTGAGATATTACTTGGAATATTTCTTGAGGAAAATGGCCTTTCCACTTTGAATTTTATTTTAATAAAAACAATTTCGAAATAATTTTATTTGAAAATAAAATTTATAAAATATAAATAAATATTTAAAACACAAAGTGGTCATGATTGTGAAAAATACTGTTCATTTTATACATTTTAAAATAAACATTCCATTCACATTATCAGTAAAAGAAAAATGGATCTTGTTTAGAAAACAACATAAAGATTCATTATTTTTTTTAAAAACATCTGTAAAAATGTATTTAATAATTAATTTAAAAGTTTTTTAAAAAATGTTGAAATTATTTTTAGAAAACATGTTTTTGCCAGAAAATGTATTTTCAACTGAAGAGAGAAATGAAGTCAAATTTTCTTAAAAATATTATTTTGAATTATTGAGTACATGAAGAAATAAAAATGAATGGAATGAATTTATTTTCATTATATAAACATAGTATAATAAAAACATGTGTTTATTGAGAGATTTATCATAATATTTCACCATTGGAACCATAATCATGAACAATCCTAATAAATGAGGAGAATGTAACATAAAACCCTTCCGCTTTTTTAACTTTGAATAATAAAACATGTGAAAGAATATCATTAAATTAAATTTATAAACTAATGAGAATAAATAAATTCTATATATTTCAGGTAAATGGGGCTTTATATACTACTCAAAAAATAATAGAGGTTTATAACATACCATATGTCTAAAATAATTCAAATTGAGACAAAACCCATTACCTATTTAGAAAATTCTAAACCATACACCCCATGAGAGATATATCTTAAAATGGATATGTAAATCAAAATAATTTTCAGGAGAATAATCCTAAAACACATTCATTTGATGTATATGTAATGTCCCAGACTCGGCCAGCCACCCGAATAGTACCAAACGGGTCGGGCGTCACTACC
The DNA here is from genome assembly GCA_963277665.1 of Viscum album. Taxonomy (NCBI): domain Eukaryota; kingdom Viridiplantae; phylum Streptophyta; class Magnoliopsida; order Santalales; family Viscaceae; genus Viscum; species Viscum album. Next base: position 878,061,056 of record OY728165.1, on the reverse strand, counting down.
TTAGGCACACCTCCCCGAACGCCAAAGGCTGCATACTAGCAGCGATAGTCTGAATAGGTATAGTTGGGAGGCTATACCCTCTCGTAGGATCATAGTAAGAGTACTGGTCCGAGTATAATAGTAAAGATGCAGCATAAAGAAAGACTCAGTAGACTCGAACCAGACCCGTAGAGCGGAAGCATATCCAATATCAACAAATAGCGGAAGCAATAATTATAAAAACATCAGTGGAAATAAAAACAACAACATGATGATAACATGTAACTACTACTGAACAGTAAAACATGCATCCAAAGCAGGTCATCATACAAAAGGGCGCCAATGGCTAACCAGCAGTAGCTACAACAAGTAAGCATGCTGATACAAAAAAGTAAACAAAACAAGTAAACCCCAGCTAGGCATGACCTCAAGGTTTGTACGATCTCAATGCAACAACTAACGTAACCCAGCTCATGAAGCTGGACCCTTTCCTGCACGTAAATCCATGAAGTCTTCATGTGTCCCGAAGGGCCCGTGCATGGTGTGAGACAAATTTTCATAGGATACCACCCAATGGTGCGTACCAAATATATGTGTTTATGTAGTCATGAATTTACCAGGAAAGAAGTAATCAGTACAATTGAAACATAAATACAAACTCCACTAGTGCTCAACAGCCACCATGGAGTGTCACCTGCTTCGGCCAACGACGGAATCTCTGTAGTGTATCCCGGCACAGTGTGCCACCTGACACCTCGTGTCTCAAGTACCGATGTCTTGAAGGCACACCCCAAATAGTAACCCGACACCATGTGCCTCCTGAAACCTCTTGCCTCAAGTAACGACGTTCCGAAGGTACACCCATCTCTTGAAGGCTCCTCACCTCCCACGTGGCTTTCTACCGCAAGCACCCCCAAGCAGAATACCTAACCGCAACTACGGGGGCCTCTACCCACACGAGTGGTCAAAACCACCTCATCACGGAGTATCTCTGTGTGCACACTACTCAAAGTCCCGGTGAGTGGTAATCACCAAAATATTCCTAAGCCACCAACACATCTGACACCTCATGTCCCTGCGACCATGTCGCTCAAGTCCGATGGCATTACCATCCTAGTAACGAGGGCCATGCCCAACCTGATAGTCGTACTACCTCAAGCCGACGTCCATGACGCCCAATCCCGTGGTCAAGACCACCCAAAGTAACCCGGGAAAAGCCCCAGCCTGTGATCAGCATCACTCTAGCATAACCAGGCCAATCCCAACACAACCCAAAGGGTCCAGCAGATGAAATTCAACAATCACATATATAACATAGTTAAACAGAAAACATAACCAGGCAAAACCAACTAAACAGTCAAATTGCACAATACCAGGTGTTGTCCCATACGAGTACATAGGTATAAAATGCCTCTATCAAATTATAACAGGATTTAACAAAATAAACTAAATAGTTTATAACAATCATATATCAATTAAAACCATTTTGGCATTCCCCGACCAAAATGCCCCGACGAGCAACGACCCCTCACCCGACCCTACTCGTGCAAACTGGTAACTGGACATACCCAAAATCATCCCAAAGGTCCCATAAACAATTCAGTATGAAAAAGCAGATAAAATGGGTCCCGCTCAAAAATACCCAAAAATGCACTGAAGGTCGCGTTACCCAAACAACCAGGAAAACAAAAAATAAGGTATGCACCACCTACCTGAGACTCGCACTATGCTACTCCTCCGGTAACACCCGCCAATTCGGTCTAAACCACGGTAAATCTACAAAAGATTCAAAACCACTCAAATGGATATAACTCGTTCTAGAACGAAAATCATACAAAACGACCAAAGAGGAATCAAGGCCTTACCGAGGGGGTTCCAACGCACTAATCAGCGATCGAAATGGGTCTCGGACGGACGATCGGGAGGAGAAATGGGGTTCGGCTGGCCTAGTTCACGTATCCTGGTGGAGGAGGGGTGTTCTGCCTAAAAAACGAGGCTACTGCCTGAATTAAGCGAAAAAAAGAAACTACACGACGTGTAATTTAGGACTACACTCCATGTATATTTAATTTAACTGTTCAAAAGACGGATGATTCTGCCGACTTACTTTCCGAACCTGCCGACATGAGTACACGGTGTGTACCTCTAGGTATACAGCATGTACTGGGTTCCTCTTCTCTTCCTCATCGATATACCCACATGCTTTGCATATCCCTCATACACGGCTAGACTATACAGCGTGTCCAAAGGGAACACGGCGTGTCCCTGGTTCTTACCCAACCAACGACCTACATGCCATATACGGACTCACACGACAGAAGGTATACATGGTGTGTTCAAAACTACACGCTGTGTAGTAAGAAACTACTACACGGTCACCACATGGCATGTACTCAGCAATCACACGGTCGGCCACTCGCCTAGACATACACGGTATGTACTTAAAGTACACGGCGTGTAGTCTGAAAATTTCCAGAAACTTCCCATTTTATCCAGTTTCCTCAAGAACAAGTCAATAAATTCAAACAGGGTCAGGATGTTGACCCGTTCTAAAAACTCGGGTTCTTACAGTATATACACCACATAAATGAAATAGGTGTTGAATATGGAATGTGTCTCACAGAAGTAAAAAGTGAGATGAAAATCCTTTACTCTATGACTCGACTTCTTTCATACACTTTTAAACATGCTATTTAATAAACATAAGTTTATTGTAAATATATTAAACAACCATACATATATATATATATATATCAAAACATATATAATTTAATTACGACCTTTTATTACCCGTTTATTAATGATTCCTTGTAAAAAATATGTTTTGGGTAATAAATGATTTGTATTTCATGTATGTTTTCGTTTCTTATTTTCAGTCATCCTCCATTGATCATGGTTACACAGTATAAATTTTTTTATCCATAATATAAATATAATATATATTCCTTATATATATATTTTTATATTAATCTATAAAATTTAGAGATTTAAAATGAAATATATCATTCATAGAGACGGTAGGTATTACGTACACAATAACAATGTTTCCATTTTCTCAATAGAAAGAAATAAAGAAAGGTAGATAATAAATTATCATTCGATATTTATATTTATGTCATATATATCACACATTTTTATAACACCTATCCTTACTACAATTAATGTAAATAGTTAATGAATCAAATCACTTCCTGTGGCGGTAGTCCGCCGTACACACGAAAGACGTTATCTAATCCCTCATGGAATGGAATGTAAGACAATATATATGATATTATAATTAAATAAGTTTAATTATTTTATAAATATCATATATATTCATTTAATATCTATTCATTACCATCCATGTAAATCCAAAACAACATAAAACATGACAATGGTTCATGAGGGGATAATTTACCACACAAACAAGAGAGGTTATTATTATCCAAATAGGTTTGGAGGTTTGAAGGTATATGTGGCATTTTAATTATATTGGTATAACAATATTATAAATATTATATATTAAAATTAATCCCATCATCATATCCATATGTGATAGGTGGGTACAGAAAATGAATATCACCGGTTAGCGAGGCAGTAGTCCGTCGTACTCAGAAATGATGATTTAGTATATAATTTGATGGAAGAAGAGATTTATATTGGTATTTATATTTTAAAAAATATAATTTTATTTAATATTGAAATATTATTATATTATAATGGTTTAATAATAATTTAATGAGTTGGAGGATTAAAATAAAACACTCGGTTTGGGACATTACCTTTTCTCTATTTAACTTATTTTGGTATTAATAAAAATAATTACTAGGTTGAATTTATGAAAATAATAATAAATTATGATTATAAGAGTGAATTAAGGATGGTTTTTGTCTAGTTTTCTATGAACCAAATGGATTTAAATTCTGAAGAGTTGAATAGTGTGAGTGTCCTTTTATAATTGAGTCGAGTGGCATACAGATAATTTTTGAAATAAAAATGGAGTGCCCAAATTTTTCATTTGAAAATAGAATATAAATTTTCCATTATATAATATTATTGGTTATGTGGTCATGAAATGTCCAATAAATTGCTGTTGGACATGTTTATAGGTCATTTTAACAATTATCTTTTTAGTTTAACCTTAACCATGATAATTATTTTTTACTCAAAAATAAGGTGACCATATTAGATAATATTAATTATAATTATTCCAAATATTTAATCCAATTTTAAAAATTCCATTAACATAAGTGAAACAATTTAATTTAAAAATAATCCCACAGCTACGATGAAATTGTAGTTTTCCAAAGAGAGAATTTTCAATCATTTTAAAGGTTTGGAAATAAAAATGAAATTTGAAATTTAATATAATGAAATATATTGGATTAATAACTATATAATTGAATTATTTTTTATTTTAAAACTATCTTAAAATAACTTTTATGTTTTTAAATTCATTAAAAGAAATATAAACTCAAAATAAAAATAATTATTTTTCACTATCAATCCAAAAATTTAACTTTCCTGATAATTCTAAAAAATTCACTCCAAGAAAATTTGAGATACATATTTTAAAAATAATGTTTATTTTTTCAAATAACTTTTCTTAAAGTTGAATATATCAATTTTATAATAAGTGAAAAAAAAGAAACAAGGCTACTTTTTAGAAAAATTTAGTTTTAAGTGTAAAATTAGTTTTTTATTATTATCTATTCCATAGAAAACACATAAGATGAATGTTAAAAACATAAATGAGTATATAATGTATAAATTTAATTGAAATCATATACAATAAGTGATTTGTGGAATTTATTGAGGTAAATCATATTTTTTGTGCATAAAAATACTTTTTTCCTAAAAATATTTTGATTATTTTCAAATAGTTTTTTTATCATTTATAATAAATTTTTCATAAAATAATTTATTATATATAATGTAATCAACCGTATATATTTATAATTTAGTTTATCATATTCATAACCACCATTCTAATGGCTATATGATTACTATCAAATTAAATAATAACATTTTAATAATATGTCATGTTTCATTTAAAATCAGTGTTTCATGTAACCCAATATAAACTAATTTTTACATGTAATACAAGATAAAATCACTATTGTGAGTAACACAAGAAAACATTTATTTTTCATTTAGAAAAAATGATAAAAACATATAAATTTATTTGAAAAAATATATTTCAAAAAATATTAGGGTGTTACAAAGGTGGGAAATTATGAGGATTAATGGGAAGATATTTGTGAAGACTAAGTGATCACCTCATCATTGGTAAAACAAGTAAATTATAAATATGATATTGATCCAAAGTGTATAATGAAGAAATGGAGTGCTTCTAGTTCATGTTAAGGTGATGGTTCTATCCTCCAAGAGATAAGGTATGATGATACCCTCTCATAATTCATAGTGAGAAGTTTACCAGTGGTCAGGAAAGATGTATCATGATTTCAACTGATGGTTCTGGTGGTCTTATATGAAGAGAGATATTGAAATAATTATTTCTCATTCTCTGACTTGTCGTAAAATTAAATGTGAAAATAAAAGATCTCTAGGGTTACTCTAGGTACTTCTAATTCCAATGTATAAGTGGGATAAAGTGGTTAAAGACTTCATGGTAGGGTTTCCTGAGACCTTAAAAGGTTGATATTCCATTTGGATGTGTATAGATCGGTTGACTAAGGTATCTAGTTTTATATCGATACGAGAGAAAAACTAGGTATATTAACTAAGAAATGATTATGTTAGAGAGATCATGCAATGTGATGGAGTTCTTTCAAGTGTCGTATCTGATAGAGACACCTTGTTCTCCTTTTGGTTTTTTCACGGCTTAATTAAGGATATAATTTCCTAGTTGAAGTTGAGTATGGACTCTCAACCTCATATTGATGGGTACTCTGAAATATTGATTCAAACATATAATGATATTCTTAAAGCATTTATTCTATAATTTAGATGTTACTGGGAAGATCACTCAGCCCCAATAGAGTTCACCTAAAATAATGTATTTCAGTTATTGATTTAGGTGGATTCAATTGAGTTTATGTATAGTCATCCTTATTTTTTACATATTTGTTGGAATGACGTAGGTGGGTCTTCATTTCTTAGAACAAGTATGGTATAAGAGACCTTAGGTTAGATGTATTTGATTCAGAAATGGATGGTCATGACTCAAAATAGGAAGCTTTATTATGCCTACAGAAGGAGATAAACATTGGATTTCTCTATAGGTGGAACGTTTTTCCTACTGGAGCCACCTTGGTTGGGGAATAAATTTACAAATAGGAGAAGTAAGTTGGAATTGAATTATATTGAGCCATTAAAGATCACCGAATGCATCCAGATATTAGATTATAAGTTGGAGATTACTCTATATTAATAAGGTATGCACATTGTACTCTATGTGTTTTAGATTTACAAGTATGATCCCAATCTAACACATATTCTAAACAATAAAGAGTTATCATAGATAAGGATAAATCTTATGTGGAATGATTTGTTCAGATAGTGAAAAAATGAGAATATTATCTATTTAAATATTATTCATCCGGTTCACATTCAATGGATACATTTGAGTTTTCATGAAGAAACATGGGAACGAGATATAAACATTCATGCATAGTGTCCTAAGTTGTTCAAGTATAATTCTGGAGACACTTAATGGGAAGATAATTTATTATAGGGGTGATATTTCTATAATCATAAATATCTAGTTACTAATTTTTTTCTACAATAGTGGTTCATTCCATGAGTGTTGATTCACGAGTTGAAACAATTCTAGGAGGAATACATGAACCAAAAATTTTAGATGTGAAAAATATTCATTATGTTAAAGTCAAATTCACAATTTTATTGGGGATTTTGGATTTTTTCCGAAGCAATGTGTTATTTAGTGTATTGGAAAATTTAATAGTTCATGAAATGAATCCAAAATCCATGCCATGAATGTTACCAGTTTTATAATATTTAATTCCTTGAGGAATAAATTTTTTATAATTCACCAGTTTACTTCCTCCTCAAACCCAAAGTTATCTACATGTGATTTTGGGAACTACTCCCCTCTTCCAACTCCTATCTTTGATTCTAGAATACCCATTTGTTCTTATGCATCAAATATGGTAAATTATTCTTTGATTTGTATCAATTATATCCTCTTATAATTGATCTAAATCAATTATAAATTTTAAATATTGTGCTTATATAAGGGGTTTTTGTTATCTAATTATGGTTTTGATTATCATTGATAGAACTGAATTTCTGATTCACCTATTTGGTCTCTGTGTTTTACTTGGATCAATACTGTTGTTGATAATGGATCTTCCATGGTGAGTTGATCGCATCCTATCATTTTATATGTTGGTTCCTCTTCTAACCCAATCATAGACTTATAAATATTTCAAAATTATAATTTTTCTAGGATGAAGTGGTGCTTTTGGGCATGGTCTGTGACCATTCTCTTGTTCATCATTGGTTCACCCATGGTAGGAATCTATTGAACTTGAAGAATATATTTATATATTTTGTTAGAATGTTTTTTTTAATTTATGTATATCCATATAGACATATTTTTTATAGTAGAACACATTTAGTCTACATGTGTATCCCTTGAAAATATATGCTTGTGTTTCTTGCTAGTGGATTGTTCTGGTTTTCATGTGTGTTTAATCGATGTGGTGTTCAATCGATAATTCATTTCTTGTATCATATTGATCTATTATTCTATAAATAATTTGATTAAGTAGGTTGATCCTCATAGACTATTCCACTAATGGAGGTGTGTTAGACTCCTGGTGAGTATGTTTTTATCTATCCCATTAAAAGGGATCTATCAGCCTTGTTTTTGGTCTATTCCATCGAGGTGAATGTATTAGCAGACTAATCGTTGTTCCTTCCAATGTGGTGATGAAGAAATTTGAGTTAGTCTATAAGCACCCGACATATGTTGTATGTTCTTTATATTTTTTTATTTATTTATGTACTTTTTTTACTGTCATGGAATGAAACGATATTTATTATTTACTTTTGTTAAGGGTCAATGTTGATGTCCCATAGAGTCTTATACACACACCCTACTCAGATTTTTTTTGTTCTTTTAGATTTCATTCATAGAAAACTAGTTAATGGAAAGGTCCTTATAGTTTATGGTCAATCAGTTAGGCAAGAGTTTTTGGATGTTCTTTGATGGAGTTTGTATTGGAAGTCTAAAACTTCTACATTGATTTTTATGGTTTATCATACCTAAGGTTCTTTTTTTTAGTTTTCGATTATCTATCTATAATTCCATACTACTACTGCATGGGTAATATTTTTATTTTTTACTACTATGATGTTTATTCATCTATATATTATTTATTGATTTATATTTTATTTATTTCTTTATCATAAACTGATGTTACCTATTAGTGTGGGAATAGTATCCCCATGTTGTTCCATAGACCATCAACACTATACAATAACCTCTTACATATGATGATTCAATTATCAGGTTGTCTAGCATCACCAACTAAGACTCGGTGGTCCAGGTCAAGGTGTTATATGAGTAAATTCAAAAAATGATCTCAAGGGGAATACCAAATCCTATATGAAGAGGCTGAATGAAATGAATATAATGTCCACCCTCTTTATTTATTATTCATATAGTTATACTCTTCTGATTATTTTTTCCCATTTATAGACACTAACAAATCATGGTTATAAAGAGATTCACCCCCAAACATTGTGTGACTTAAGTTAGCCTATGGATACACCACAAAGGAAGGATTCCATTAGCTATTTATTATAGATCTTCATCAAATATGAGATTGAAAAATTTGGTTAGACATTCATTAGTGTGTGGTATACACATGTGTTCTTCATTTTTTAGACATGTATTAGTTGTATAGAATCAAGATGTGGATTTTTAGGTTTTTTGATGATTTTGACTGCTTAAAAAAATGTAATTCAATCCATTGAAACCCAACAATTGTATCAAATCAATTCCATTCATCCTTGACACATGAAATAATGTTTAAAATAAATAATTATAGATATCATATTATCAATCATTAAATACATTATAATAAGTAAACTATGTAATTATTTATGATATTGAATATGATAAAAACAATATAATAAGTGGAAAAGGGTAAATCCTTTTAGTTTTATGAAATCATACCAATGATATAATGAGTCATAAGCAACATAAGGACCAATATAAACAATTTTTTAAATGAAAAATTGAATGTAACATTAAAAATATCATATACCATATATCAAAAATTAAAATTCCCATGAGTTGAAGAAAATATCACAGGCCAGAAATCCTCTATCATAAACCACTGTGTATATTTTGAAATGAAATGTGGATTATGATATATAGATATCATAAATTAAAATCAATAACACTAGATTTTATATCTTTTTCCATGACATACATGTCATAAGATAAAATCTCAATTATGAACTAAATCTGGATGTTCTATATAAAGATACCAAAAAATATTTGATATTTGAAATATTTGACTTATTTATTTTTTCAGTTATAAAATGTTTTTAATTATTTAAATCAAGTTTATAAATGACTAGAAAATGTATTTTGGGATTTTTTTATGTATATAACGTTTTTTAAAATTAAGTAATAATAATTTTTTAACATTAATTATGAAATGATAATGGAACATTTGTTAAACAAATATTCACCTTATTAATTTTTAATATGAAATAACTTTGATTTGTATAGAATAACATATAATTTTGATATTAAATATTTATAAATAAATTATATGGTAATTTATAAAGGGATTATAAATTTCATAATAAGGTATAATAGGGAAGAGTTTTATTTAATTATGAATTATTAATAATTGATAAATTAAAACTATTAAATTAAAGGCCTTATTTGTGAGATTATTTGAACAATATCAAAACGAGTTTTAAAAATCGATATTATCATGGTTGAAATAATTATAAATATGTGATATATTGATTTTGTATAATGATTTCATAATATATATGAAATATACAATGTTTATATTTAAATTTTCATATATTTTAGTAAAATTTGTTATAATATATAATATGACAGATATAATATTAGAAATAAATAGAAGCTATTTTTTTTAATTTTTTGATGACTATATTGCATAGATGAATGATGAATTTTCTATAATTTATTTTATTCCTTAATTGTTTATAAATGTTTATCTCCAATCCAAATTTATAAACTATATATTTATGGAGTGTTATTACCCATATTATTCAAAAATGTAAATATTATATTATAAATAATGTATGTATTTTTTCATTTGTTAAAATGAATTTATAAGTTATCATACATTCACATCTAAAGTTACATGTGGGGTATCATAACAGGTTTAATGTTATTTTATCATGACTTTGGTTCATAATGGGTTATGAGGTTGAATTATGTATTTAATTAATGTTTATGAAAATTATTTGTTAGAATTATTTTAGAATTAATATCAAAATTAAATAAATAACTATTGGTAGTGTTAGTTTGGGGTGGACTGCACAAAGTCGTGAGAGGTAAGGCTTTGTTTAATAAATTAGTGGTTGGATTCCTTTTCTCCATGATTCCTCTTGAGGGGATATTTTTTGTTCATATTATTCTAATATATCACATTAAATGGTTGAATATAAATTAAGTATTGGATTCATTTGAATATTTGTAAATATATGTATCTTTCAAATAAGGTGAATAATAAAATTATTGATTTTATTAACAGTTAAACGTTAATACGGTTTGAACATGTTGATTTGGGGGATTTAATATTATTCAAAAAAATATTATTATAATATAGAATACATGTATAAAATAAATCATGAGATACTTTAATGATATAAATAAAACCCTATAAAATACTATGTGTTAGTTTACTTTTAAGAAAAAAAATGAACATACCTCGATTATCCAACAGGGTAGATTCATTCTAAATCTAGGTTTTCATGGGTTATCTTGTATAAAGAATAATGGAAATGGATAACCCTAAGTGTTAGGTAACCAAATCCCATTGTGAAAAGTGGGTCACACTGAGTTAAGAAACCCAATGAGATTAGATAGCCTAGGAATATAGATTATTTTATCCATATAATGAGTTAGATATAGAGTTTTTCACTCAACTATCTATGAGTATTATACAGTATGATCAATATAATAGTCCACCTAAATAAATATGTGGTTAAATGAACACTAAAGTAGACTGATTATATAATGATATGTTGATATTGGACCACTAAAGTATATAATATAATTTAAAATGATTCATCACTTTAATGGAATGATATTTAATAAATTTCTATATAAAATGAATATAAAACATTATAATCATGTGAAAAATGGTTTTGTTGTAGATTTAATTTTTTTAACATCATCAAACATGGATTTTGGATCAATATTGAAAAACGAGATTCTTAGGAATATTTATAATGAAAGAAGGAATTTTCTATGTGTTGGATCAAAAAAATCTTAAAAAACCTATGAGTGTTAAAGTTAAAAAACAAGAGATAGGTACTTATAGTAATCATAGTAATTATTATATTTAAATATCTATATTTAGTTTTATTTATATGGATCCAAATATTTTAATGAAACATTAGAATATAGATGAATTTAGGATGATAGGAAACCTAAAAAGGATATATCAAAAAAATATAGATATAATATATATGAAGTTTAAATAGAACACTTTTTATGTAATAAGGGTTATAGTACTTTGATATCAACTCATGTACTCAATATTACTAGATGTGTTAATGAATTCGAGAGGTTAGGGTCATGATAAAGACATAATCTAACTATAGCTTCCATTATTTAAGAATTTCTACATAGGTATTGATTTTTTATTTTAAATTACTATGTGAAAAAGTTCAAAAAAATGTTTTCTTAATCACCTTAATATTTTTATGATCATTGCGTATAATATGAGAGGTCCTATATAAAGTGATTTATTGATAGTGAATTAGGGTATATATTTAAACATGAGGGAGAAAAATTCTATTGGAAAGTCTAACATTGGGTATTATAAAACATAATCAATGTTTTTGAAACATAGGGGAGGAGTTATAAATGAGTGGGTTTTCTTCCATTATAGAAATCCCAATCGCTGGAGGAGGAAACACTAAGTGTTCCTGATGGGTTGAAATAATATCATTTAAGATTCAATGTTAGTTATAATGTTATATAAATTTATTTATATCTAAAAGGGAAAATAATACCAATTTTATATTATAAATGTTTTGTAAATATACATGAGTCTAGAACTGATGAATAAGTTATAGAAAGAGGTTAAATTAATAATTTATATAATTAATCAAAGAGATTCTACATGAAGGAGTTGGATGCAATTGATTTCTTTAAAAATATAAATGATGAATAAAAAATACTATTTATTTATTATCTTTCATTCTTGTTATACGATAACGGGTGTGGTTATAAAAAAACTGTTTTTTCAATAAATAATATAATGATACACATGGTTATATTTTAATCTAATTATAACTTGTTTTAAAAGGACATAAGAATAAAAATGGTTATCTACGGTAAAAGATTTTATCGAATAATTTTTTATTATATATGGGTAATTCAAATTCAATTACCAATCAATGTCATATATTAAAGAATAAATTATCAGTTTAGAAAATTTTCCCTAACAGATAGAATACCATATGTTATATGGTTGTTAATAGTTTATTTTTAAGAGATTCAATAAAATATAAGTAAGTATTTTTCCTAAAAAAATAATTTGTTTTTGTAGTTTTACATTATAATGAGAATATAGGTTACAAAAGGATATTAAGAGTATGATTGGAATTATATATGTTTAGGAGAAACAAATAAAATATTATATCTGTCAAAACAAAATGTTTGTGTAACCTAATAACTTAAAAGAGTTTAGGGAACTTATGTATTGATATATAAACATAAATGGTTATATTTTTTTAAAAAAATTTATCAAATTTTTTTTAATGAAATATTTTCATGATGATGGTGATTAACATAGATAGAGTTATAAGTAGAAAAACATATTTTTAACATTGTAATATTTAATGTTATTATGTAATGAATTTTAAATACTAATTCTATAGAGATACAAATTTGTATTATGATTCCAAAGTCTTGCCATTATTTAAAGTAGATTTTTTAGATCTTACAAAATAAAAAATATTAATGGAAGGTTTTATCATATTGTCACACAGAGATGCTACTGAAATTACATCAAGATATAATAATTTTAAAAAATATAAAATTTATAAAACATGTGATATTATAGAAGTATTCCACATGAGATATGAGGAATAAAATTATGTATAGTTTTATTAAATATACTAAAAACAGATTAGGAATATAATATTTATATTATTATACCTGGGGTATCTCTTATTTATCTTTTGTTCATGTTGGATACATTTGAAACATGAAGTTAAATAATAACTATCATTTAAAAGTGAGGCTTTGAGTTCTTCCTAGAAAACATTCCTCATATAGTATTAATGATTTTTATAGAATGTTAAGGTTGGAATGGGTATGAATTTATATCAGGATACAAAATATAATTATGATAAACAAATGAGTATTTTATGTTGGATGTCCCATGAAGTAAACCACATAGAGTTTTATATAGGATGTATTTTATATAATAGGCATGAATATTCCCTATTTGAATTTACCTATTACCAGAGTATATACATGATAATAAACATGAGATCCTTCATACAATGATATCTTTCTTATACCAACCTTTATGTTTCCCAAATATTGGGGTGGTTGGGTATGTTGTTGATCATGTTAGTAGTTGAGATTAATCTAAATAATATTTCCCCTCTTATATAAAGAGTATTAAATTTGGAACCATGATTTAGATAGACTAAATTAGTGTATACCATACCAAGATAATTAATATCCAATTTTCTAATCCTTTATATAATGGTTATGAGATGTGCTCATTCATTGGGGTGAATGAGAAAGGCATTAGACAAAATAATTGATAATACATTTATGTAAGTTCATAGGGTGTTTTTGACACAACTATGGTGTATATAAAATGAATATTTAGGTGGGTATCTTGATACAATTATTTGGGGAAGTCCAAGAATAAGTGGAATGATATTTGAAGATTGGGGTAATATAATTCGTTACTCCAAAGCAACATCTTCCAATAGTGATTGGATAAGGAATATGTTTAAAATAATATGTTACCCTCATTTCATGTATTTAAAATAATAATCTTTATATTGGATGAGGAAATGGGATTTTATTTGAATTCCATGTATAAATATATCATTTATACATGAATATTAATTAAGGTGAATACCCTGAAAAAATATATGTTTTCACGATGTTCATTTAAGGATAAACCCATGAAAATAATTATTTATATGAAAAAATAAACAAAAAATAGAGAATAAGTGTTATTTTAGATGGTCTAGAACAACTATATACATAATTTTCATAACTCTTTTTTGTAATATTTTAGTAAAAAATTGACCAGCCCTTTCAAGCTATGGGGCCAGCTCAACTACACATGTGGGAGTTGTGATCAACCATATGGGATCCATCCTACATAGATTGCTCGAGTAAGTTGAAAGGTGTAATCTCGAGGAAGATTTAATGCCTAGTCATCCATCAAGTTTTCACAATGTGTAAAAAATTGGCAAAGTGAAACTATATAGGGTTACATGATGGAGGAGGAGAGGGTTCTTAGAGAATACCTGGATACTCACAACTAAGTGGGAAAATTAATAAGACTTGTTATTTATAATCAGTAATCCTCATGTTGAATTGATGTAGGATTTTATGTTTTTATGACACTATTACTCCATCATTTAAAGGATAGAAATATCACACAAACGTATTATATGGAACCATGTCTCATCTTCATCCTTTATCCCACACTGAATCTATGGTTTATTGGACATCCTTCATTCAAGTGATCATTCCAATGCCACATGAACATTTTGGGCTAGAATAATGATTTAATTCATCAACCAAGACTATGGGTTTCTAGATATGTTTATTGTGATAAGTATAAAGATCCTAAAATGAATATAACATATTTAACTGATTGAACATATAATTTTTGAATCATATATACTTCACAAACTGATTATATATCATCAAACATAAGAAGGATCGAACATGTGAAAAGTGAAATATCTTATGCATAAAGAGAATGGTACTTCCATGTGTGATGATGATATAGTTTTTTTTCATGCATCATACATGGGTATTAACAAAGAATCTTTCAAAGTGATAGATAATTCAGGGACATTCTATTTTTGAGATCCTTTTGTAAGAAAGTGCATGAATCATCCATGATAATGGATCTACTATGAACTTGAAACTGCTATATTTGTGAGTGGCATGGATATCTTCCATATATATTAAGGGCTTATTTAATGCATATATTTTCTATGAATATATGCTCTTGAGACTTACAACCATGAAAAAATATACTTTCAATGAGCTTAATGATCAACCTTTTAGTGTCATATATTTTTCATGGGAGACATGATACATGAACATATTTGATGATCATGGAGATATATAAACATGAAGACTAAAATATGTAACTTTTCCATATTTTTAATCAATATTTCAGAAAATGATATTGGTCAGTATATATAGAGTAGCTCTATCTTTGGTACAATTAATAGAGAATGGAATGCATGGGTGAGTGTGATAATCTTGTACATGAATGCAACTTAATGAGAAGAATAAATGTGGAATCAATTCATTAACAGTTTATCCTAAGGGAAACTCAAGGCATGAATTACATGTCCATGCCTAGCATGCATAAATATAAATGCATGAAATGATTGAGAAGAATTTGTGTATAATTTTCCCCTTAAAAGACCATTGGGAAAGCATGAGATTTAATGTTTTCCATGTAAATGATAATTGTATGGAAGAAAAATGTAGTCCAAATAGATAATAAAAAGAATAAAATGTTGCGGAAGATAATCATAGGACATGTAAATTTTCTACACATGATAACTACACGTGAATTGAATTATTCATAGACCATATAAGGAAATACGAAGACTCGATCCTTTCAGGTTTTTAAATGTGACAATTTAATTAAGAAAATATTTCAAATACAAATAATAATGATACAAGAATCTTGGATCATTAAGAATTAGATGGAGAATAAATTTTGTATATTCAAAGTAATTTAATATCTAGAATAAATAAGTAAATATTATGAGATTATGTGACCATGTTAAATGATAATAAATAACCTACTAGAAATTATAATATTTTTTAAATATTTATGGAATAATTACTTTGATAACTATGAAGATAATATTCATGGTATTTTTATTTGGAATATAAAATTAAATACAAGTGATGATGATTTTTGTGTGTGATTATATGGGTCAGTCTTTCTTTGTGATTTCCGGGAGACCCATAAACCCTAAATTATTATAAACAGAAGGTGAGTTGATGCCAAGAGTCACTGAAGGAAATATACCAAATATTTGAAGATTTTGAAGAATAAATATCACACCATATCGAGAATAATTTTCAGGTGTATCATTTTTTCAAGGGGATATTAAAGATCTTGAAGTTTTACACAATAAATTTGACCGTATAGAATTTTGGAAGAGGTTTATTCGATTAATAAGATCTTGCAACCACTGGATAAAAAATGTAAATAGAAGGATCTTGTAAATGAGGTGCTTAACCAGTCAAGTAATGGAAGGAGTATAAGAATTATTGTGGTGTATACCAACTATTGATATAATTTTTTCGATGGGGGTGTAGAACTAGGGTCAATTAGAGGATTGAGTACTAGAGTGTATAACTAATTAATGATTTACCTTCATTATCCTAAGGAAGATAGTGAATAATCCATGTTGGATAGAATGCCCACATTGTAAAGGAAAATGATTTCAGCATGAAGCTTATATATACTGTATCATTATCTTTCAATTCATACTACTTCTCAAGAGGTGAGATTGAATTATAAAATCATTTTGATTAAGAACTCTAACATGTTTTAGAAGTTGAATTTAAAATTGGAAAATTTCATAAAAATAGTGGTCCACTAAGTCACCCCCACCGTCTCAGTGGTTCCTAACCGACCCTTTACCCCTACATCATTTTAGAATTAGATGATTCAAGTTGGTTGGTGGATATATCATAAAGAGGTGATGCCATTTAGTCATACTTGGTGATTTTATTAGACCATATTATGGTGTATGAAGATTTTATATAGTCTTATTCAATGTAAGGTATGAATGATTACAATGTTCTTATTTTCATGAGTAAATATATATCGTATTATCTATCTATGGTGATGTTGGTATTAGGGTTAAATCACTTATCCTAGTTTTATTAAGTGATAAATGAATCCACCGAGTCTTATAAAACCGTACTCTAGACAACTTTACATGGATTTAGATATCATATAGGGATGTTGTTTTATAAGGGATGAAATGCAATAACTGGATTAAGGTCATATAAGATGTACCACATATTATTCAGTTTGATACATTGTGACAAGGAATCAGCTATCATATAGTTTACGATGAAATGATGATCACTAATTCCAAGCAGTTTATATTAATGTGCAGTGTACATATGTGTTGCGTAGTTTAAAATCACGAAATAAGGACATCTATATATGGGTGGTTTTATGAATATCAGGTTTACATTAAAGATAAGATGAATCTTTCTCAGTACTGAATCTAGGAATGAGCGAGGCATAAAACACGAAGGCAAAGAAATTGTTTAATGTGGAAGAGGTTTCAAGCCAGTTCCAATAATCAGGATTTCACTATGTATACTTCAACAATAGGAATAAAGATTCATTGAGTTTTTATCAAATAATTATTATCCCTGTCAGGAGTCTCAAATATAAAAAATTTATATAAATCATACAACCATACACCAAGAAGATTACTTTGGATAAAAGTTACCTTAGTGGTTGGGTTAATGATAAGTAATCCACATGTCACTGTTTATGCTATGAAAATAATAATCAAGTCATAAATTGTTATTATAGTGTATAATCTACATAGACCAAGATCATGTTCATGGGAATGATGAATATAACATCATCCTAATGCATGGTTATTAGGAAACCTGACATGAATGAGATATCCAAAACAAATGTTTGAAGAGATAGTTTAAGTAAATATAATTTTTTAAAGGGATTAGGTATAGAGATCTCGATGTAATTACATATCATGTGAAAATTAGTGTCATTAAACCTTTAGTTCTTGGATATAGATTCATTCTGTTTATCTATCTTACATATATGATACTATGAGATAAATTCATGGATTCTCTAGTTTGAGGGAAGGATGAAAAAATGGAATGGAAAAAATAAGGAATCATAATTAGAGAAGAACCAGGAATGGAAATAGAAGGTATGAGTAAGAATGGGATATGATATTCAAGAGTCAATATAAATATGAATGTTTTATAAATCAATCCTTTTGTAGTTCTCATAAGGTGGAAATTTATATTATAGATTAGGTACACCATGACATTATGGTTGGCTAGTATGCCCATATCTATTAAATCCGTAAGAAAAAAGGTCTCATATTGAAATGACATGAGATTTCACTATATAATATCATTAAATAAATAATATATTAAACATTTTGTTTCAATAAATATACCCAACTAAAATGAAAGTCCATGAAATATGGTTGAATATTGAATATTACCATTAAAAAGTCAGTAAATTTTCTGGTATAAATTAGACTAACTGTAATGAAATATTAGTAAATAAAGTTAGAATATTTGACATCTAGAATTGGTATTATTATCTAAAAATCCAATAGTTCTATGATTGAAAGGGAATTAGATTTAATAGGGTTTTCTATAGTCCAAACCCAAACCAATCTTGGGAAATTATGTTTTAATGAAAACTGTATACGTGGGAAGTTTATTATCATAGAGATTTCGACAACATTAATGCTATGTAAAACTCCACCAAATCTAAAACAAGATATAATATAATGGTTAATTATTAAATGGTTATCATAAGGGGTTATGTAAGTGGAAATTAATATTATATCAAAATGTAATAATATATTTATATGTACAAATATATCATGAACATTTATAAATTTTGAAAGGTACTTTTTCTCAGTGCATTTATCTCTATAAAATATATTATCAATAATTTGGTGTGTTATTTGAAAAAAATTTAGATTATTTTGATTTAATAATAACAATATATATTTTATTTGATGAATAATAAGTTAAGACTATATTAATTAGTAATTTATAGGGAAAATAATTGATAATATGCAAAAAGGAATTTTACTATAAAAACTATATTTCTCTACATTTTAATGTCTTAATTAAAAATAAAATTTATAAAATTTATGTTGTTAATTTGATAATAATAATAATAAATTAAATAAAAAAATTCTTATTTTTTTTCTGAAAAGTATGATTTTTTTGAAAAATATGTTTTATGTAAAAAATTATAAATTTCATGTTTTTATAATTATGTATCCATACCCAAGAATTTTAAAAATCCATTTAATTAATAATATATATATTTACTGATTAAATTATGCATTTTAATGTATTATTTGAGCTTATAAATCCTATATCCAATATTTTTAAAACTAAATTAAAATGTTAGTTTAACAAAAATAGTTTTTAATATTTAATTTGGATCAACTATTTTCAATGTAGTATTTGGTTATAAATTTACATGAAATCATCATACCCTTTATTTGAATTATAATAAAACATTTTTTGTAATTTGAATTGATAATTTTAATAACTATGCCTTTCACATGAATTTTAAGCATAAAATAAACTTTTTATTAAAACAATTTTTACACATTATGTACGCATATTATAACTGTAAATTTTCCAACTCTTGGAAATTATATTTAAAAAAATTATTTAGAAATATTATATGAAAAGTATTAGATTATTTAAAAGGATAAATATTATTTTTTTCATTAAAACTAATTACAATGGTTAAAAATTAATTTCGAAGGTAAATGTAAATTTAGGTAAAAGTTAAAAAATTAAATGAAAACACCCTAAAACACTTAAGGTTCTCCCAAACATGTCTATTGAGGTGAGTTTTTTTTATAAAAACTCACATTCCCATAATATTTTTTTTTCATTTTGATTCATTTAATATTAATTAGTGACATTAAATTATTAAAAATACAATGGCTACTTCCAAAATTACTCTTCTATTGATTTATAAAAATAAAATACTTACAACACTTCCGAAATTAACTCAACCTTGAAATTATTATTGAATATATAATAGTTTTATCCTCCTATATCCCTCTACCATTTCAATAATCTTCTTATAACCCTTTTTTCTTAAGGGATTTATTTTTAAGGAATTATCAAGAGAAAACAGATGCTTCCAACATGAGTATTACTTTCACATACTCTTTAATTTTACTCTAATACCTTATAAAATATTTATAAACATATAAATATAATTAAATAAGTATCATTAGTATAAATAAATTAAATAATTTTAAATTAACAATAATTATTCATTAACATTTTTCTACTAAGAGGGACAAAAACAATGATTGTGTGTACGTGCAGACTAAAACCACCACCATGTAATGTGGATCATATTTCATCAAAACCTCAAAATGACTATTTGAATTATGTATTTAATGATTAAATATATTCTATATTAAAAAAATATAAAATATAAATTATCATTTTCATATACCATCATTCCATCTATTCAATGAGAAATGGGGTCGTTAATCATACGTACGTGCATACTACCACCTCCACAAACAAAAAATTATATTTTTAATTACCTAACATATTGGATGGTTATAAGAATATATTTAAAAAAGATATGTGATATTTATAAAATTTATGAGAGTTTAATTTTTTATATTATAATTATCTAAAGGCATTTTCTTACTCATGAAAACATTATAAGATGTTACTATTTTATTCGGTTTTTCCACATATGTAAATTATGCCATAAATATTGAGGAATAAATGATTATAGGATATTATATAATGGTAATAACATTTAATAATGATATAATTAATATAATTTTATTATTTTTAATAGTTTTCTCAATATTTAAAATATTTATTAAAATGTCAACTTTCGATCGTTAAACATGTCCAAAACTAGTTCATAATGATTTCCATTATCACATTCCATATTAATTTCTTTCAACAAATGAAAATGGGACATGAGTAATTAGTAAAAAAAGTTATTCAATATTTTATGTTATTGGAATGATGAACTTGAAACTACTTAGTAAAACTTGATCTCTTTGTAGTGAATTTTGTAGGAAATAAACAACTTAATGTTTTAACACATGATAATGAAAATAAACTATAAATATTTATTATATTTTAAATATATTGTTATAAAATCAATATAAAAGGGAAGTATGTTTATATTAAGTTTATGTGATGAGTTATTATGAAATATTAATTCATTATACATTAGGTTATTTCAGGGTCTAATAATTAGAAAATAAGGTAATGATTTTCGTCTAAAATCAATATATTTAAGACATGTTTTGTATTATTCACCTAATTTATTTTCTGTGATTTACATAATTACTATTAGAGATATTATATAATAATGTAAATTTATTCCTATAAATTAAATTTTATTTTAATTTTGTATCTTTTAATAGATTTCGAGTTAAATTCTCCACAAATTGTAAGGGTTTTTCTTAACTCAAATATTTTCCTTGGGTAATGGTTAATTATCTTTAACTATTACCTTTAAAGATTTATATATTATAACCTATGATGATTTTATTATATATTTCCACCTTATATTCTAGTGAAATAATTTTTCGAACCAATGTATTCTTCCTTGATGATTTTATTGTTTTGTGAAAATTCATTTGTTTTATTAGGAATAATTCCCATTTATTTTAATTAATTCTTCCTTCATATCCATATTTTTAATTACCAGTAATGTTATCCTTTTTCTAGTGGAAAATGAAATTGATTTTACCTATAATAATTATTTCATTTCACTTTTTTTATTCTTTTAAATGTTTTCATTATTCTTTTAACGATGTTCATTTTATAGAATGGTCTTTCGAAATATTAAATTAGATTTAATTTTCAATGTTCTTATGTTCTTGCCTTTTACATTAAAATTTTGAAATATATATTATTTCATATAAAGGTCTCTTTATTGTATTTTTCTTAAATTATCATTGTCATAGGTTTCTTACCATCTTCAAACAAACATTGATAATGTGACCTAAAAATCACATCCTTTTAAGATGATTTTCAGAAACACTTTTTTATAAAATAATTTTTGTGATTTCTCTTCAACCTTAAAAAGATTATTCTAAAATAAAGTTATTTTTAGGTTCAAATATATATTTTTTAATTTAATCTTTTGAATATTTTGGTAGATTATGTTTTTTATTTAAAATGATTTAGGTCATGATTTTATTTGGTTGTTTTAAAAAACTCATTTTATTTCCATTATTTCTTACAAAATATTGAATGATTTAATTTAAAATGTTTTATGAAACCAATTCTATTTACATGGGTTATTTATGAAATAGAAATTTAATGATTTTTAATTTTTAAAAGTATTAATAGATGAATGATAAGTGGGGTTCTATATTACTATCCAATTCATTTTTAAAGAGTTTATATCTCAGGAAATAGGTTTTTGTGCATACATTTTTGTTTATAATAAGCATGGTCACTAAAGGTGTGGAACATGAATTTAATGTTTCCTTATTATAATGTTTCTACCAAAGTTCAATGATGTTATTCATTATTATATTATTCTCGAAGGATTAATTTTATTTTGTCAAATGCTTCAATGTAGTGTTATAGAAGTTGTGTTTCAATGTTGATTCTTTTTGGATTCATCTTTTATTCAATATACATTTAAGACCAACAATATTTTTAAGTTATCACTCATGGGGTTATGAGATTTCTATGATGATCACATTTTTACTTAAACTAATGAACAAATCCGAAATTAAATGTTTATTCAACCCTTACAGATCATTTGAGCTCACTTTTTTCTTATGTTTTCATTCCCCGAGTCATGAGTAAATGTATTACTAATGAGATGTATAAGGCCCCATACTTAAACCTTATTTAATCTTGAGTTATTACAAGATTACACATTGAGGATCTTTTCAGGTTTAGATTTTTAGAGAATTAGATCATAAAACTTGCATTACATTCCACATTTAAACAAAGTGGTTATATAAAAGACAGGATTCATTCTTCCCATAAACGGAAACATATTTAAAATAAAACATGGATTCTTTCTTGACACATCCTTGACACTATCATCACATCACGTACCTTTCCATTGACCTGTGGAAAACATTTCAAAAACATGGGATGAGCATAAAAAGCTCAGTAAGGGATATAAAAACATGAGTTCATATATACATAATAATGAAATCATACTTTACCCATAAAACATAGGCAATTTAACATACCTCATCAAATCATGAATAAATCATAGAAATCATAAGACATAAAATTTAACTTGAGGCATTCATAACATTCTTACGTAGGGAGTAACTCTCTTGGTTACGTTTTGGAATACCCATCACAGTATATTCCCTAAATCTCTTCAGATAAACCTTAACGTTTCACTCCTTCGCGTTACCCAATGCATTGGAGAGCTATATTGGGCTCACCTGCCCTTAGTTTATCACGGAACCACTCGTCTTCATAAACAATGCCCAAGAACCATAACATAATCATAGCACATAACTTAAGCATAAAGGAAATATAACATTCCCATATTGCAATAACAATATAACATTTTAAGATATTGAAATAATAAATCCATTCTAAAAACCATTTTCGAAACCATTTAAAACTTTTAATAAAGAGATATTTGAATCAAAGTGTCCCATACCACTTTGAAGGTTTTAACATTTTAATCCATCAATATCCATATAAATAAATTCTTAAAACCATTTTTAAAACATGGATATTAACGAGAAATATTTATAATAATAAATCATTAAAACATTTAAAACCATATTTTAGTTAAAGGGTTGTTAACAAAATGAGAGACACTTGAATACAATAATTGAGGAATAAAATTTAATCAGAACTTTAAAATATCATGAGAATAAAGGAATTCATGATATAATTTTCCAAAGGACAGTATATACACTATATAAGAGTGAATTGGTGCATAACAATAATGAAGTCTAAATAGAAATGTAAAATGAGATGAAATCCCCTGTAAAGAAGGTATCCTTAAATTAAGGATAAATCAATCTCAAAATTATGTGTGAAAAATATAAATACACCCAATATAAGTGGATATTAAGTGTAAAATAATCAAAGGTCATTCACACATATTCAAATGATGACATATTCAATAACTACATGTTGAACCCAAAGAAATCGAAATTGGGTTAAGAAGTTCCCTTGACAGCCTAACAGTGTCACATCAAAATGAGTTGATGAGAGATAAAAAAAGGGTATCTCATCACTTCGACATAAAATTTAAATCAATAAGGATATATGAGAACATATCCCAATATAAAAATATGTAAATTAAAAGACCCAACAAAATAAGTCTTTTAAAAAGAGGAGGGTGAAAGGTTCCCTTACCGACATGGGTATCTTTCGAAACATACACCTCGTGAAAGAAGGACAATACACCATTGATGTAAATACTCATAAAAGAAAGTATATTACACAGTGATTAAAATAATGGGCATTACATACACCAATCAAAGGAAATTGTGGAAAATTTATCATAAATCTCACGGGAATAAAAGTGAGATGAAAAATCCCTTACGAAAACTCGGCAGCCTAACGTCGCCACTTAAAACATCCAAAAATGGATTGATGAGATACAATAGGGTATCTCATCAAATTAAAATAAAATGTACAGACATATGAATATAAAATAACATCCCCCATCATAAAAAAATAGGAGCATAAAAGAAGTGACATAAAGGAGAGTACTAAAAGAGAATGAGAGAGGTTAGATCTCTTAGGAAACTTCGGCAGCCTAACGGCACCACTCCAAACTTCCAAAATGTATTAATGAGAGAGAATATGGTCTCTCATCATATGAACATAAAAATTACAGTAAGAGTAATATAAAATAACATCCCAATCACAAGAAAGATGAGCTTATAAGGAATGACATAAAAGAGTGTACTTAAAAAGAAAGAGAGGAGTAGGATCCCTTACCTCAGGTCCGACTTGACTCGATCATTCATTAATATCCTGAATAATAAACTTGGGTTAATTTAGACTTCCTTAAGAACCTTTTTCAAGTTCATTATTCCTTTTATATCACTTATTACCATGTCATAAACATTATGTAATCATTTAAGTTAATAATGTTTGTTTTGTCGATATTTGGTTCTTAAGTCGAAAGTGGACTTCTTACAATTACATGTTGTTCATGTGGTCAAAGGTTCATTATATCTAGAGTTTTATTCATGATTTAGATATCATATATATCATATATATACAGTATATTCATGCATTTATAATATTACATTACATCTAGAGTTAAGAAATGAAATGCACCGTTCATGGAGACGGTAAGCCGTACGGACGCATGAATGCTACTTCCATTTCTATTTCATATTTAATGGAATTAAAACATAATGATATTAATAGTATTTTAATTCCAATATGGTATAATATATAATATCATTAAATATATCCTTTATACGTACCACATATTGTATTAATGAATCAAATCACTTTGAGGGGGCGGTAGTCCGCACTTCCTTAAATGAAGATATCGTGTTTACCCATATTGGAAACCATAAAGGTATGCAATAAATGAAAAATACATAAGATTAAGTAAAACATAAACATATTAGATATCATATATAAATATAGTGTCATCTTAATGGCCACCTTTGAAGGTGTTAGAAGAATGTTGAACAATCATCGTTTCGGGAGGCAGAAATTCGCCATCCACAGAAACAGTATGTTCTTTAACCATTAGATGTAGGTGTGTGTAAGTGTAGCTCGAATAATTCTTATAAAAACATAATAGTATATTTAAGATACTGTATTTTTTACAAAATAAATGAATAAAAAGAGTTTAGGGGGTTGGAGAAGTAAAATAAAACAAAAGGACACAAGTGAAGACATTACCTTTAAATGGGGTAACTTCCTTTGATTTGAGCTCAAAGGCATCCTTGGAAAGGATTCTGCCCAAAGTGAGGCTTCAAGGAGTTAGAGAGGTATGTGTAGAGATGAAATGGTTAGGGGTTTGCCGAGACAAAGGCTTTGGAATTGTGGGTAAAGAGGTAGAGGTGGGGGCCTTTTATAAGAGGAGAGGAGGGGCACTCTTGGAAAGTAAGCAAATGTTACTTTATTTGAAAATGAGTTTCGGATTTAAAAGGTCCCACATTGATATAATTAGTGGATAAGGTGATAAGGGTTATAAATCCAGCCATCCAATAGGTTTTGGACATGTGTAGGTCTTAGATATTACATTATCTTTCCATTTTATTTAAATCGTTAAATAATGAGGGCATCGCTACATCATCATGATGTCATAAATAATTTAATTTATTTAATGTCTAAAAATTATGAAAACATACTATGATGTAGGAAATCTTTTTATATTTCCAATTACTATTTATAGTAAAAAATATGACTTGTATAACCTCATGTAAAAATTGTTTTAGTAAAACATCTCATGTTTGTGTCATTTTTACTTTAACATTAAATTAAAAGATATTTATGTCATTTCCCAACCAAAGTGGCTCCATGGGGTCCCCAAGTTGACCCATGGATTTTCTTGGTCAGCCATGACACATCCAATGAGGGTAGGACATGTGTCTAGGTCATTTCATTTTATTAAAACATTATTCTTACCATAAACTACACTAATTACCTCTAATCGTGATTAAAAACTTAATAAGTGACTATTCACCAAAAAATTATTTTTATCCCATTGAACCACATTTTACTTCTTAATGACAACCATGTATCTCAGATTTTTGAAATTCAAAACACAAAGATGGAAAAATTTCATTTAAATGGAAAAATTAGTTTTTATAAGTACCACTTAGTGGTTTCACTATTCATCAAAAATTGAAGTTTTTTAGAAAAATCTGAAAAATTCACCCTAAGCTATATTTGATATTCCGAATTCAAAAATGAAGTATAATTTAGAAAATTCAAAACATATAAGTAACATTAATTAATTTAATAATTAATTTCCACTGTCAGAGCAAATAGCGTGTTTTTATGAAACAATAAGTATCAAAAGATTGACACTAGTTTAAGTCTGATTTCAAAGTGAAATTAATTACAACGACCACTATTGGATTTAATGGTAAAAATATATTATAATTTCAATTTAAAGCCAATTCAAAAGATAATCTAATCATATAAATAAATTAGATTAAAAAGTTGTTTTGAATTAAAATACAACATTTTACACTATTCATTAAAAAATGAACTTTATCGGAAAGATACCAAAAATTTACACAAAGTAAATTTTGATGTCCCAATTCTTAAGAAGAGTTTTATTTGGTCCAATATAATTTATAAGAGTGAACAAAACTATATTTAATGACGGTTCTCCATCAAAAAACGATAAGTGAACCTTTAGTGAAAACTAGGGCATATACGCCTAAAATTGAATTCTTTCTGTATTTTAAGCCTTTATCTTTTATTGGATAAATGTAAAAACATTTAAAAACATATATAATCATATTTTAGTTATTTCTATCCATTACCGCCAATACAACAGATACATGTTAACTACCATTTAAAATAATATTATTTTATTATTAGAGTGCAACGTAAGATTCTCAAGAAACTCGTTGTTGCGTGTTGGGTATGCCATCGAGCATAGCATCCCCTTTAAAGTCATATTAATATTTTATTCACAAATATGGATATATATGAAAATGTAATATTCTTTATTTACCTGGGGTGTTACATCCTTCCCCCCTTTTGGGAATTACGTCCTCGCAATTTTTAAAACTGAGCTTGGAAACATCCTTGAAAGTCCCACATCAGAACAAGAGTCAGTAAAACAATCATTTTAAAATATAGGAAGATAAGTACAGAGGTCACCCGAGTTAATCCATACTATGATTCCATGTAGAAAAACATGGACATGGAAGAAAAATCAAAGGGTCATGTTCTTGAGGGAGAGTGATAGTAAACATGTCTAGGAGAAAGTTAACCATAAGAAAATCACAAACTTGTGATGGGTTAAACAGTATTCTATTCCCCAGTAGGAAAAGTTAATAGACAACATTTTTGTTTTAAGTTAATTTTTATTGAGGAATTTATTCATAAGGAAACATAATCACTTATCATGTTGACTTTCAACTTTTACTAGATTCCTTAATCAAACTCATATTTTTTCCAAAAGATGAGTATTTAGGGAGACTTGTTCGCATTAAGAGTACTATAATCAACTTCTAGAGAGTCACCTAATCCACAAAAGAGAACTATATACTTCCCATGTCTTTAGACTTTAACCAAAACCAAAACCAAAAAGGTTAATACAATATCAGATAATCTAGAAAAGGATAACCCTTTATAAAAAGAAAATCTATTGTTAATCTCCAAAATTTTTCCAAAAAAACCCAAAGTTCAACGAGGACCATTCTATAATCATTTTTTCCATAAAATTCTTCATAGTAAACCAAACTAAGATTGAAACCCAAATATTTGAAGGATTTAGTCACATAGTCTTTTAAGTTAAATCGTAACATTTATCTCCAAACAACATCAGTTGCTCCTAAAGTCTCGTATTGAAAAGTAATTAACCTAATCACATATCCTCCATGATAGGTTAAAAATTTTCATAAATAACCCAAAATCAACTTACTCTTAATTCATAAAATCATATAACTAAAAAGAATCAGTCAAACTAACCAGGGACTTTACATAGTCCAGTGGTAGGCGATAAATACCAGTCGTACTTTGGTTGTGGGTTCGATTCCCGCAGCTTTTTCCGACGCGACGGGTAGTCACACAGTCTGCATGTTGTCCTTTTTACAAAACTATATAATTCTCAAATCATTCCCCAAAAAGGGATAAAATCACAAAAAAAAACCATAACAGAATTTAACCTCAATTTTATCTCATGCCTTTCACTTCAATCATAACATATAGTAACCCATAATTACCTCAAAAGTAAGGATCATATAAACTCTAATGGTTACCTTTATAATTATTACCTAAACTTCCACATCGATTGGTCATCTTGTAAATGATGCATTAAAGATCATACCAAGGTTCAAGTGGTTTATCGTGACTCCTTGATAGTTGGTTTAGAAAAACCACGAGTTTCCTCATTGAATCCCCCATTTTATCTAGTATCTTAATCATAGAACCACCATAGTTTCCTTCAAACCTGTTGTCTCTTTGGTGCCTACTAGATCCAGCCATTTACTAAAACCAAAAAGGTCAGTGTGAGTATATCAACAAAACCATCATGTACTAATGAGGAAGATAAACACTAAGATATACTTACTCATTCACTTTATCTAAAACTAGGACTCTTTGTAAAATCTTAACCATTATGGTAATGTCACTTATGCTTAAAGAATACCCTAACCTCTAAAGTTATCTAAACCGACCTTTGATACCAACTATAAGGCCCCAGCCTTAAACCTTATTTAATCTTGAGTTATTACAAGATTACACATTGAGGATCTTTTCAGGTTTAGAGTTTTAGAGAATTAGATCATAAAACTTTCACTACATTCCACATTTAAACAAAGTGGTTACATAAACGACATGATTCATTCTTCCCATCAACAGAAACATATTTAAAATAAAACATTGATTCTTTCTTGACACATCCTTGACACTATCATCACATCACATACATTTCCATTGACTTGTGAAAAACATTTCAAAAACTTGGGATGAGCATAAAAAGCTCAGTAAGGGATATAAAAACATGAGTTCATATATACATAAGAATGAAATCATACTTTACCCATAAAACATAGGCACTTTAACATACCTCATCAAATCATGAATAAATCATAGAAATCATAAGACATAAAATGTAACATGAGGCATTCATAACATTCTTACGTAGGGAGTAACCCTCTTGGGTACGTTTTGGAATAGCCATCACAGTATATTACCTAAATCTCTTTGGAGAAACCTTAACGTTTCACTCCTTCGTGTTACCCAATTCATTGAAGAGTTATATCGAGCTCACCCGCCCTTAGTTTATCGAGGAACCACTCGTCTTCATAAACAATGCCCAAGAACCATAACATAATCATAGCACATAACTTAAGCATAAAGGAAATATAACATTCCCATATTGCAATAACAATATAACATTTTAAGATATTGAAATAATAAATCCATTCTAAAAACCATTTTCAAAACCATTTAAAACATTTAATAAAGAGATCTTTGAATCAAACTGTCCCATACCACTTTGAAGGTTTTAACATTTTAAACCATCAATATCCATATAAATAAATTCTTAAAACCATTTTTAGAACATGGATATAAACGAGAAATATTTATAATAATAAATCATTAAAACATTTAAAACCATATTTTAGTTAAAGGGTTTTTAACAAAATGAGAGACACTTGAATACAATAATTGAGGAAAAACATTTAATCAGAACTTTATAATATCATGAGAATAAAGGAATTCATGATATAATTTTACAAAGGACAGTATATACACCATATAAGAGTGAATTGGTGCAGAACAACAATGAAGTCTCAATATAAATGTAAAATGAGACGAAATCCCCTATAAAGAAGGTATCCTTAAATTAAGGATAAATCAATCTCATAATTATGTGTAAAAAATATAAATACACCCAATATAAGTGGATATTAAGTGTAAAATAATCAAAGGTCATTCACACATATTCAAATGATGACATATTCAATAACTACATGTTGAACCCAAAGAAATCTAAATTGGGTTAAGAAGTTCCCTTGACAGCCTAACAGCGTCACATCAAAATGAGTTGATGAGAGATAAAAAAGGGTATCTCATCACATGTACATAAAATTTACATCAATAAGGATATATGAGAACATATCCCAACATAAAAATATGTAAATTAAAAGACCCAACAAAAGATGTCTTTTAAAAAGAGGAGGGTGAAAGGTTCCCTTACCGACATGGGTATCTTTCGAAACATACACCTCGTGAAAGAAGGACAATACAACATTGATGTAAATACTCATAAAAAAATGTATATTACACAATGAGTAAAATAATGGGCATTACATACACCACTCAAAGGAAATTGTGGCAAATGTAGCATAAATCTCATGGGAATAAAAGTGAGATGAAAAATCCCTTACGAAAACTCGGCAGCCTAACAGCGCCACTTAAAACTTCCAAAAATGGATTGATGAGATCAAATAGGGTATCTCATCACATTAAAATAAAATGTACAGTAAGAGGAATATAAAATAACATCCCCCATCATAAAAAAAGAGGATCTTAAAATATGTGACATAAAGGAGAGTACTTAAAGAGAAAGAGAGAGGTTAGATCTCTTACAAAAATTCGACAGCCTAACGGCGCTACTCAAAACTTCCAAAATGGATTGATGAGAGAGAATAGGGTGTCTCATCATATGAACATATAAATTATAGTAAGATTAATATAAAAGAACATCCCAATCAAAATAAATATGAGCTTAGAAGGAATGTCATAAAAGAGTGTACTTAAAAAGAAAGAGAGGAGTAGAATCCCTTACCTCGGGTCTGACTTGACTCGATAATTCTTTAATCTCCTGAATAATAAACTTGCGATAATTTATACTTCCTTAAGAACATTTTTCAAGTTCATTATTACTTTTATATCCCTTATTACCATGTCATAAACATTATGTAATCATTTAAGTTAATAATGTTTGTTTTGTCGATATTTGGTTCTTAAGTCCAAAGTGGACTTCTTACAATTACATGTTGTTCGTGTGGTCAAAGGTTCGTTATATCCAGAGTTGTATTCATGATTTAGATATCATATATATAATATATATACAGTATATTCATGCATTTATAATATTACATTACATCTAGAGTTAATAAATAAAATGCACCGTTCATGGAGACGGTAAGCCGTACGTACGCATGAACGCTACTTCCATTTCTATTTCATATTTAATGGAATTAAAACAAAATGATATTAATAGTATTTTAATTCCAGTATGGTATCATATATAATATCATTAAATATATCCTTTATACGTACCACATATGGTATTAACGAATCAAATCAGTTTGAGGGGGCGGTAGTCCGCACTTCCTTAAATGAAGATATCGCGTTTACCCATAATGGAAACCATAAAGGTATGGCATAAATGAAAAATACATAAGATTAAATAAAACAAAAACATATTAGATATCATATATAAATATAGTGTCATCTTAATGGACACCTTTGTAGGTGTTAGAAGAATGTTGAACAATCATCATTTCAGGAGGCAGAAATTCGCCATCCACGGAAACAGTATGTTCTTTAACCATTAGATGTAGGTGTGTGTAAGTGTAGCTCGAATCCTTCTTATAACAACAATAATAGTATATTTAAGATACTGTATTTTTTAAAAAATAAAT
Source organism: Viscum album (assembly GCA_963277665.1). Lineage (NCBI taxonomy): Eukaryota > Viridiplantae > Streptophyta > Magnoliopsida > Santalales > Viscaceae > Viscum > Viscum album. Next base: position 878,028,557 of record OY728165.1, on the reverse strand, counting down.
TAATAAAAAGAGTTTAGGGGGTTGGAGAAGCAAAATAAAACAAAAGGACACAAGTGAAGACATTACCTTTAAATCAGGTAACTTTCTTTGATTTGAACTCAAAGGCTTCCTTGGAAAGGATTATGCCCAAAGTGAGGCTTCAAGGAGTTATAGAGGTACGTGGAGAGATGAAATGGGCAGGTGTTGGGCGAGCCAAAGGCTTTAAAAGTGTGTGTAAAGAGGTAGAGGTGGGGGCCTTTTATAAGATGAGAGGAGCAGCACTCCTGGAAAGTAAGCAAATGTTACTTTATTTGAAAATGAGTTTCAGATTTAAAAGGTCCCAGATTGATATAATTCGTGGATAAGGTGATAAGGGTTCGATATAAACCCATTAAATAGGTTTTGGACATGTTTAGTTCTTAGATATTACATTATCGTTCCATTTTATTTAAATCGTTAAATAATGAGGTCATCGCTGCATCATCATGATGTCATAAATAATTTAATTTATTTAATGTCTAAAAATTATAGAAAAAATACTATGATATAGGAAATAGTTTTATCATTCCAATGACTATTTATAGTCAAAAATATGACTTGTATAACCCCATGTAAAAATTATTTTAGTAAAACATCTCATGTTTGTGTCATTTTTACTTTAACATTAAATAAAAAGATATTTATGTCATTTCCCAACCAAAGTTGCTCCATGGGGTCCCCAAGTTGACCCATGGATTGTATTGGTCGGAAATGACACATCCAATTAGGGTAGAACATGTGTCTAGGTCATTTAATTTTATTAAAACATTATTCTTACCATAAACTACACTAATTACCTCTAATCGCGATTAAAAACTTAATAAGTTACTACTCACCAAAAAATTATTTTTATCCCATTGAACCAAATTTTACTTCTTAATGACAACCATGTATGTAGGAATTTTGAAATTCAAAACAAAAAGATGGAAAAATTTCATTTAAACAGAAAAATCAGTTTTTATAAGTACCACTTAGTGGTTTCACTATTCATCAAAAAATTGAAGTTTTTCAGAAAAAACCAAAAAATTCACCCTAAGCTATATTTGATATTCCGAATTCAAAAATGAAGTCCATTTTACAAAATTCAAAACATATAAGTCACATTAATTAATTTAATAATTAATTCCCGTTGTCAGAGCAAATAGCGTGTTTTTATGAAACAATAAGTATCAAAAGATTGACACTAGTTTAAGTCTGATTTCAAAGTGAAATTACTTCCAACGACCAATATTTGATTTAATGGTAAAAATATATTCTAATTTAACTTTAAAACCAATTCAAAAGATAATCTAATCATATAAAAAAATTAGATTAAAAAGAGGTTTTGAATTAAAATACAACATTTTACACTATTCATTAAAAAATGAACTTTATCGGAAAGATACCAAAAATTTACACAAAGTAAATTTTGATGTCCGAATTCTTAAGAAGAGTTTTATTTGGTCCAATAGAATTTATAATAGTAAAAAAACTATATTTAATGACGGTTCGCCATCAAAAAGCGATAAGTGAACCTTTAGTGAAAACTAGGGCATATACGTCTAAAATTGAATTTTTTCCGTATTTTAAGCCTTTATCTTTTATTGGATAAATGTAAAAACATTTAAAAACATATATAATCATATTTTATTTATTTCTATCCATTCCTACCAATACAACGGCTACATATTAACTACCATTTAAAATAATAATATTTTATTATTAGAGTGCAACGTAAGATTCCCAAGAAACTCATTGTTGCGTGTTGGGTACTCCATCGAGTATAGCGTCCCCTTTAAAGTCATATTAATATTTTATTCACAAATATGGTAAATATGAAAATGTCATATTCTTTATTTACCTGGGGTGTTACAAGATGTCTATAATGTAGTCTTTAATGATGAATTCAAATAGGTATAGTCATGTTTTTTGTAAAATAATGTTACTATATTTATAGTCCCTATAAATACTAAACCCAGCAGTCCTTGGGATAATATTTTTTATGTAATTCAGTGTTTTAAATCAAATAAAAAATGTAAAATAAATTCATGTTTAGCTTGGGTTTCTATATTTGGTATGAGAGAAATGTTTATGTTATTTGTGGATATTATAAATTATATTTTTAGACTTATGGATAGAGAACCTTAATGTAAAATCCAATATATGTGTCTTTGTATAGGATAAATTACTAAAATATCATTGAATTATAGATTAGGAGGTTTTCCTATAAAATAAATCCATTTCTAAAATACTAGAAAGTTGATTCTTTCTTTGGAATATTTTTACCAATGGGAAATGATCACGAATATGGATTATTGGGTAATAACTCAACCATGACCTAATTCACGGAAAATATTATTCACTATACATATTGTTTTTAACACTCATAGGGGATATAAATTAGTTGATATCATACACATTATAAAGTATTTTGAAGGATTGATTTCATAGTTACTTTAAGTGATTTGGTTAAGAACTATTAGAAAATACAACCTAAAGTTTAACTAAGATTGATATAGGTTAAACTAATGAAGTTATAAGATAACATGATGATGTAAAACAACAAGTTATTTTAGGTTTTAAATCCATTTATGATTATGATAATTTACCCATATTGTTAATGTTTCTTCACTCATGTCAACCCTTTTAGTATTATTATTTGTTGATACTAGAATTAACCATGGATAAGAAAGATAGTGTAGATATTTCCAAAATTAGAAAAATATAATTGAAGATGCGTTGATAAAACATTCTGTTACTCCAAGACAACTATCATGAAATTTTATTAATAATGTGAACATACACAAAGTACAAATCACACCCATAAAGAGAAGGTTGAATCTTATAAGATATTGAGTGATGAATATGACAAAGGAAAAAATGTTTAATTTATTGTATATGAAAATGTGGAATGATTTAATAAGGTAATTTATTAAGGGGTACCTGAATATTGATTTCATTTTAGAGAGGGGGTCCTTAAGAAATAAACTACCGTAAGAAAATTAAAAGGTTAGTTAGCATGATTAGAGTAGTAAATATGAATATATAAGCGCTAATAATTGTCCAAAGCCTTACATGTGAAAATATATATCCAATAATGATTCATAATACCAATGATGATAAGGATTATAAGTGAGAAAAACCCTCACAACTAAGGGAACTAGGTAGAGCCTGTTTAAAAAATACAGATGAGATGGATTTTTATAACTAAATTATCTCCTTTAGAATTGTGAATATGAAATAGTTATTTCATTCATTATATGTTTTTTATATTATATTTTATGTGTACTACCATGATGTTTTATATCTAATAAAATATCTATTTGTATATTGGTTATATATCAATATGTTAGTTTATGTTAAATTAAATCTAACCATTGGTCCTTTTAATGGACGTGATGTAATTCTGGTAATGGATTAAATATTTCAACATAGAATCCATATTAACATGTTATGAACAGACTACGAAAATTATTTTCACAATTAATAAATGGATTTGTGTGGAAATAGTAACCAACAACTATTGTAGAGAGAAACTAACATCACTTCAATAATTGAAGAGAAAAATTGATCTTCTTTATTATCATCCATAACTGTGATGTAATCTCATGTAGGACTCTATGTTTCTAGAAAATTTAATGGCACCAAGCCAATGGTGGATGTAAAAAATAACCCCCATTGCTACTAAACGTAAAACTGTACATGGTGGTTAGGATGAAAAAGGGAGGCCTCCTAGTGGAATTGTGGATTGTATTACAATGAAAATCATGTTTGATTCCCCATAGAAAGATATCCCATTAAACATGTTTGGAAAATATTTTAGGTCTTACATGGGACTATTTGGGCACATGAAGAGCCACCCAAAGTGGATGTTGTGGGGTATTTGTGCACCAAAAACCATTATCCTAGTGTATTTCAAGGAGTAAGAAATGAAAGGAATGGTGAAAGAAAAGGGTGAGGATATGGGTGTTATCTATCAAATATAGAGACACAAGTGAGAGATTAAATTGGGGGAATAAGTCGTCACGGTGGTGGTGGCTACACCATAAAGTGTCAGGAGGGGTCACAATATGGATCTCAACAAGCCTTATGAGGAGAAGGACCATTCTTTGTTGAATTTATCATTCAGCCTAAACATTATTCCAACACCCCTTGTTAATTAAACATTAGGGATGAGAGAGATTTGTGTGTAGTGTAGCTATTATAATGAAATGGAATCACATTTCATAACTTAAAACAAAGTAGGATTATCTATCAATTTTTGTCTGAACTATGAACTCATGAGAAAAAAATATCTCTCAACACCAAACCATTAGATATATTTATAACTAATGGGTTGGAAGAAACAATACACTAGTATTATTATTTTTATAAGTTAATAGATGTGATTGATACTTCATTATAAAATTTAATCTCAAGTTATATATAAATAAACATACCTAACTTCTTCAGTATATAGTAATTAACGTTTTAATGTGGGAAATATAAGAACTCTATATTTCACTATATATTTTCCAAAAAATAAATAATTTATTAATTAGAGTTATTAATATAATAAAAAAACTATAAAAAACCTTGATATATTTTAAATGTTAAATATTATCGTTAAAAACCAACCCATAAAATTAGTTGTTATAAATTGATGTTAACATATTGAAAGGTAAATAAAAGAAGTGGGATGAAATGAAATCTGGTAGTAGATGTATTAAATGAGAATCCTTTTTAAGTGATATTGAAAGGGAGGTAGCTTGACTTGGGTTTTCCCTGGACCAAGCCCCATATAAACTCGATCAATTGGGGTTTGAGAAAAATTGTATATGGGAGATATTCAATGTTTTGTAGATTTTGATAAGATCGTAGCTTGCTAAACCACCACCTAAAAATACAATCAATGATTATCTAATTATTAGGTCTAAAAAATATATCATACAAGGTATATAAGAAAAATTTATGATTATATAAACATGTAATAAAATATTAATATGTATATATATTTTGATTTTTCATACATTTCTAGATTTCATTTTCACAATTGCGTTTTTTCTTATAAAATAAATTATCTAAAAAATAAAATATTATTTCAAGGAAGTAATTTTATTATGATTTAATAATAAAATTATATATTTATCATATGATTAATATATAAAAACTATATTAATTGGTAATTTATAGAAAAAATAACAGATAATATAACAAAAGAAGTTTTCCTATAAAAATAGTTTTTACATTATTTTATGATCATAATTAAAAATAAAATTTATATATATTATGATATGAATTTGAGGAAATATATTTCATTTTTCATTCCAAAAAATCAAAATTTTAAAATTATTAATTTTTGTGTTTTTTCTTGAAATAGTTGATTTTTAGAAAAAAAATACGATTTATGCATAAATTATAATTATTATGATTTTATCATTAAGTGTATCCTATGAATTTAAAAAAACCTTTCAAGTAATAAAATTTGTATTTATGAAATAATATTATAAATTTTAAAAAAAAATTGAGCTTATAAATCTTATGTCTAACATTTTTAGAACTAAATTAAATTATTACATAAATAAAATTTATTTTTGATATTTTATTTGAATACATTATTTTCAAGGTAAGATTAATTTTTTTCTTTCCATGAAAGAATTATACCTTTTATTTTTTTTATAATAATCAATTTTATGTCATGGTAATTTATAATTTCTATAATCATTTCTTAGATAAGAAATTTATGTTTAAGAACTCGATTTTTGAAAAAAATGTTTTCACACATTATTTGCGGTAATCATAATATTAAAATTTCAACACCTTTGAAATTATATTTTATAAAATTATTTATAAATTTTAAATAACAATGATTAAATTATAGTAAAGGGAAAAAATTTATTTATTTTATTAAAATTAATTACTATGGTTTAAAATTAATTTCTAATATAAAAGTAAATTTGGGTAAAACAAATCTTAAAAAAAATCACTAACAATGTAGGTTGTCTCCAAAATACATATATTAGGTGATTTTCAATCCATAATCACTTTTACCTCTAGATTTTTAATTTTTACACCAATTTATCTAGTTTAGTAATATTATATTATTGGAAATGTAATGGTTACATCCAAAACTACCATTCTCTTTACTTATAGAAAGGAAAAACTTACACCACTTAAGGAATCAAATATTCTTAAAATTTATTTTTAAAAATATACCAATTTCTGCCTCCTAGAACACTATTTAATTTATATAAGCTCATATTCACCATTATTTTTATTAAGGCCTTCATTTCTAAGTATTTTTATAAGAGAAAACGCAATCTTCCATCATGAGAATTACTTATACATACTTTTTTCTTTAAATATACTATTTACAAAGAAATATCTAACCTTATTAATATGATTAAATTCATGTAATTATTATAAAAAATGTAATTATATTATTTTAACAACAATTATTCACTACATTCCAACCACTAAGAAAGACCAAAACGTCAATCATGCGAAAGTGTAGACTACCACCTCCTTGATGAGTTGTGGTTTTTTTTATCAAAACCTATCAAGAATAGTATAAAGCATTAATTTGATGAATAAATATATTTTTTATGTCACATATAAAAAAAATTTATGATAAATTTTCATATATCGTTATTTCTTCCATTCATTAAGAATTGAGATCCTTAATCATGCGTACGTGTGGCATAAAGCCTCCACAAATGAAGAATTTTGTTTTTCATCACCACCCATAATATATGGTTCTAGGAATGAATTTAATGTGGTTATAAGATACATGTGAAATTTTAAAAATTATAAATATTTCATATTATCATTATATAAATACTTTCCCTTACTCATGAAATCATTATAATACATTACCATTTGAGTCGGTTTTACCACCTATGTAAACGATGTTATACTTATTTTTAGATAAATGATTATGGATTATTATATAATAGTTATATAATTTTATAATGATATATTTAATATATTTAAGGATTCTAGAATGGTTTTGTTAATATTTAAAATATTTATTAATATATCACCTTTTGACCATTAAACACATCGAAATGTAGTTCATTGCAATTTAAATTTTCTCATTCTATATTCAAGTAATTCTACTAATGAAAATGGGACATAAGTAATACTTAAAAAAATTATTATTATATATTTAATAATTTATGATGTGTTAAATTGATACCACTTATTGATAATTGATCGTATCTTCATGATTTTTTTTTCAAAACAAACAACCGATGTTTCTAACACCTGATAACGAAAAAACTATAAGTAGTTAATAAATTTGTAATATATGGTTGTAAAATAATTATAAAAATTGTATTATGTTAATATTAAGTGTATTAGATAATTTATTTTGAAATTTATTTTCTTTATAAAAGACATCTGATTAAGGTCAAATAAGGGGAATATAAGGTAACCGTTTTTGTTTCAAATTCCTCTTTTTGAGGAATGTTTTTATTATGCACTAAATTACATATTATGGGGTATATACAACCAATTTGAGACATTATATTGTGAAGTAACATTATTTATGATAATTTAAGTTCAACTTTATTCTATCTCTCTTTCAAGAGGTTTTGATATAAATGTTCCTCAAACTGTAAGGGGTTTATGTGGTTAAATATTTTCCTTGAGTCATAATCACTTTTATTTGTTTTTTATATTTTAAGATTAATATATTATAAACCATGACAATTTTATAATATATTTATTCATTTTTTCATAGGAAAATCATGTTTCACACTAAATTATTCTTCCTTGATGATTCCTTTGTTTTGTGAAAATGAATGTTTTTATTAAGAATAACTCCCATTTATTTTAATGGATTTTCCCTCCATATATATGTTTTGTACTCCCCATCAATTTTATCCTTTATATAGTAGAGAATAAAATTATTTTATCTTCAATGACCCTTGCATCCCCTTTTAATCATTTTAAAAAATGCTTTTTATTCGATTATCGATGTGTGTATTTGATAAAGGGATTTCAAAATATTAAATATGATTTTTTTTTCTAATGTAAAACCCCAATACTTAATGAATTATTTTATTTTAAATAAATAATATCTCTTCAATAACTTGTGATACGTGCCACCCCGGGTTTAAATGAAATACCACAATTAATTAAAATATTATTGTAACTTGACAATTATAATATAGGATTAAATTGGAGAGTATGAATATGATTAACTAAATTATGAAAATATATAATTTATAGACATTTATTAATTATTTATTAATTAAAAATAAAAATTAGAATCATTTGAAATTTAAAGAAATGTTTTCTTAAAAAACTCAATTTTTAAAAAGAAAACAGTTTTGTCAATTCTTTAGCACTTAGGATAAAACAAAATGTAATTTTTTTTGAAAATTTATTTGAAAAAATGAAATTTATTTTTAAAATTATCATATAAAAATTATTTTAGGGTGAATTTTTAGATTTTTAGGAATAGTTTTATTTTTTGATGAATAGTGAAAAATATTGATTTTTATTGAAAAATGTATTTTAATTTAATTTATATAAAAGGTTAAATTATATTTTAAATTTTTTTAAAGTAAAATTAGTTCAATTATATTATGATAAATATGATATAGGTTAGTATAATGAATTTCACATTGAATTTTTATATTAAATCCATATATACTTATGATCATTTTCTCTTAGGAAATAAGCTTTTTTGTCACGTCTCTGGGTATAATATTATATTGGTTTCTCCACTTATTTGAATTGAATTTTAAAAAATGAATTACATAATTTGAATCCAAACAAGTTTTGTTATATAATAAGTAAAACTTAATTTTTGACCATTTTGAATTTTAAAATTAGAAAAAAATAATTACTATTGTTAAAAACTCTTTTATTAGGGGTTAAACTAAAAAAGAGAGGGTTAAAATGAAATGAAAATGGGTCAAAAACCCATTTTATGGACATATTTAGACTATATAAACTATAAGGTTAAATAATTAAACATTTAATATGCTTTGGTAATGATAAAAACATGGGTGTAATTGATTCTTTTCAAAAATTACATGTGTATCCTCTACCCCACCTATTAAAGGCCACCCAATCTCATCCCCTATTTATAGATAAAAATAAATTTTGCACGAAAAATACCTTCCAAAGTCAATTATTTAATACCATAAAAAATTCTTTGAGCCCTTGGTTTTAATATAAATACATCCTAGGAATGATTTTGGTTGAAACCTAAAGAGGTCGTTCGAAGAATATGTGACGTTCTTAAGCGATCATTTTTTTTAATTTCTTCTTACACCCCCTTAAAAGTTTATTCATTCATTATAATGATATTAAAAAAGTATCATAATTATAATTATATTTTATTGTGTTAATTTTTTAACCTATATCCATATTTTCTTCATTAAATGGGAAATAAAATCGTCGATCGTGTGTATAACAGACTATCACCTTTCGAACCAATGTAACTCGTTTTCCATCAAAACCTATCATGGTTGGATATAATAATGTTTTTAATTTATTTATATAATATTTATGATATATTTATACTCTTTTAATTATAATATCACATATACCTTAATACTTTTCATTCTTCCTAAAATATGATAATGCAACTCTTGTGTTTAAGAGACTACCACCTCCCGAAGCGATGTGATTCATTTTTCACTTACACATTACATGGTATATAAAAATAATTAATTTAATGAATATATGTGATATATATGAAATGATATATTTTTTTAAATAATATATACTTTATACAATTCCTTTCCCTTTCAACCATTAAGGGAATGAATTGTCGCTCATGTGTATATACAACCTACCGTCTCCACGAAGTGATGCGATTCATTTTCCATGAAAATAATTAATAATATTTATAATAATGTATATAATGAGTAAATAGGATATTTATAAAATTATTATCCTTCTCGATATGAAATATTTATATATATGTATAAGAACCTGAACTTTAATGAAAAACCTTGCATGAGAAAGTAAGTCGATTAACACATGAAACAATGAAAATAATGAAATATTATTAACAAATGGGTGATAAAATGTTATAATATCATCAAATTTTAAATTATAAATATTATTATGGTTCTATTATAAATTAATAACATGATTAAAACCATTATATATGTGGTTAAATTTATTTTAACTAAATTAAATTGTGATGTAAAGGATTTCATCTCTATTTTCTTTTCATTGAGACATATTTTTTATTATGAACCAATTATCATTTATATGCTGTATATAATGACTCATTAATTTATATAAAATGAAAAAATATTTATTAATAATGATTAATATTTTTTTTTTATTTTTTTTAAGGGTTTATAATTTAAAAGTTTCTAAATTGGTAAAGACTATTGTACAATCCATCTTTCTTTTGTGATTGTTTACTTTTTCTTGAAAAATTCACAATCCTATTATCATTTTTCGTAAGACAATAAATTTATCTTAAATATTCGTACAATTTTATGATGTATAAGGATATATACTTAACTTTATACCATCTTTATATATGTCATTTACTTTTAATGTTATTTTATTAACTGGTAAAATATTGATATATCCATATCCTTTACTATATATGGATATTTGATGATAAGGAATATTGAATTATGAATTAAATATATTATTTATAAAATGATGAATTCTTAGTTAATGTCTTTATAGGTGGTTCCAGGTGATAGATATCCCCATGATGCATCAATAGGTATCATGAGACAAATCATTTTCCCAAATGAGAAGGGGTTTTACACATATTTTTAAAGTGTATTGGGAAAGGTCTTGATGGTATAGGTGTCATGATTATTGAGATAATGATATTTAATAATTATGAATTACATTATTTTGAATTTAGTTATTATTATTATCCATGATATTTTATCAAATATATTATCTCAGGATTTATTTTAGTCTTAGTTTATTGATTAAAAATAATGTGTTCTCAGTTATTAGACATGCCATATTTGTCATGCCTTATCCAATTATTATATTCAATTTATTTATTTTATGGATTGTGTGTTTAGGTATTTATGTTATCATTTTTATTAAACCATATTAATTAATGATATCTTCCCTTTCATGTAACCCTAAATGATCATTTGAACTCACCCTTATTTTTTTTCTTTTCACTAGGTTATAAGGAAGAAATATTTGAATGATTTTTCAATGATCAAGATCATATTCTTTTTTTATATATTATATTTTGTTTTTATTCCCAATGTAAAATCGGTATCATGTATATATCTAGTTCTTCAATACCAATAAATTATTATTCCTTCAGGATACAAACACTTATATCTTATATAAATGATATAATTTAGATTCAACATCCATGTTACTACAGTTTCAATCATTATAGATGGTATAATAAGATTTTTAGTATAAAACATAGAAACTAGATTAAGGAAAATATATATTAAGGAACATATCCTGATGAAATAATTTGATGATAAGTATAGAAGAAGATCCTAATGTTTTGGTGAGGAATATGTTATCTGGGTTTTCCTAACAAAACATACTTGTTATATAATACAATTGGACATGGTTCTATAAAATTTGTACCTAGGGGTAATAAATCCAAAAAATGTGCCTCGGTCTTGACTCGAGTGTTACCTGGTAAATGAGAAAATGACTTATTGCATACCTAGTTTGACATTACTAGAAAATATGCTTAGGATAATTCACATTTTCATTATAATCCATTATGAAGGATTTAAAAATAAATATACCCCTAGTGACACAAATTTTATGATTATGATATTTAGAATTAATAAATTTTTAAATTTATGTTAAGCATTACCCCATATTTGGAATAATTCATTATTATTTTAAATTAGTAATTTTATGAGCTAATCTAGTATATGTTATTGTTTAGAAATGAGTCTTGGAAGGAAAAATGTTGTCAAAATAGTATAAATTATAGAGATTTCCCTATTAGTAAATCCAATATAGCTGATATTAGAACAAGTATATCATATCTATATTAGGTAATTTTAATCAGGTAATGACAAATAACCTTATATGTATGGAGAAACCTATTGTTCTATAGAGTGATTCTCCCCTATTTGATCACTTTTTCCAATATAATCTCCCATAATTTTGTGACACTACTAATCCAATGGTATTTGAACAATGAATTAAGTCTCTTGATATGATATTTTTGGCCTTGAGTTGTAATGAAAATATACAGGTTACACTTGCAGTGTATTTTCTCAAAGGCAATGATAATCCATGGTGGTTGTTAATCTAGAATTATAGGGAGGAAAAAGAAATACAACACATGGATTGAAAACCTCTAAATGTTACATTCTTCAAATATTATTTCCCTCGTTATGAAAAAACAAAAATAAAGATAAATTTCATTAGATTAAATAAAGAGGAAGAAAAAAGTGTTGCTGAGTAAAAGGTTTCCTTTACAGTATTAGCTGATATGACAAAAATTTCATATGAAAGAAATAGTGCAATATTTACCATCTATTTGAAGGGATTATGGAATATATTCAATGGGAACTAGACACTCAATTTTTTTTTTCATATGATGAAATAGTTTTATGTTTCATAAAAATAGAGATGTACTTCTCTAGATTATACATGATCAAGTGTAATCATGAAAATAAGAGGTCAAATGAGCACCAAGAATGATGGAATGAATCAAAGATGAAGAAGTGAATGAATTTAATTCTATCTTGTGAGAACTATGGGAAATAATCCTTGGAATTTTCTTAAGGGATTGAGAGTTTGTTATAAGTTTTTAGATAATGGTCATTTGGATAAATAATGGAAAGGGAAGAATGAAAACACCTCTATTTAGAGTTTCCAATATATAGAGATGGGGAACTAGGAAATAAAATCACCCAAGTATTAAAGGAATCTTCCTTAGAAGAGGTCATGGGGAGAAGTCCAAGCTTATATGATTACTATAGTTGAGGTGAAAGTACCAAATGTTATTGTTAAAGGTACTTTAGTCATAGCTTCAAATCTAGAAAATTATTTATTTTATTTTGGGTCCTCCCTTTTTTATATTTTATTTTTTCATGAAATTTGATATATACAAAGAACATTAAGAAGTGTGTTATTAGATAAAACTCATAGTGGACGTCTCACTACAACACGGATGTGTCATGCAGTTCCCATTATGTTACATAAATATGATTTATTTTATGAATTTATTATATTAATTATGGTTGACATCGATATAATTAATGGTATGGTAATTCCTTTTAAATATAATGAATACTTTTATTAAAATGTGAAAAAATAATATTTTTTATATAGATGTAGAATTAATTATATTTAGAAAAGAGACATCATCAAATGAGTCATATTTAGATCGAACACCAGTAGCCCTTCTGAATGATGTTTTATGGAAAGAAGAGAAAACGAAATATACGTATGTTAAAGGTAAAAAAAGTTAATGTGTACCTATTTTGTAGGAATACTTTAATGTATTTCCTAATGAATTAACTGGGAATCCACTAGATCATGAATTTTAGTTCTACTTTTATTTAATAAATAATGTATTAATGATATCAAATACTCTATAAATAATGGACACAGTTTAAGTAGTGTATGTGAAGAAACAATTTGAGGATTTTTGGGATAAGGGACTTATTCTCCATAGTGTTTCACCATTGGGAGGGACTTATCTATGAATTAAATAAAGTATAGATCCATGAGGCTATGCATTGATTATAGATAAATAAATTATATTATGATAAATAAAACATATCCTCTACCTCATAATAAGGACTTATTTGATCAAATTTATTGGGATCAATATTTTTCAAATGTTGAACTTTATTATGGGCATCATCAATTGCAAGTAAAGAAGGAATAAATTCAGATGACATATTTCTGAATGATCTATGGACATTATGAGTTTATAGCAATACCATTTTAATGGAAAAATAAAATATCTATTTTTATAGTTCAAATGAATATATTATTCAAGAGATATTTTGATTATTATTTTTATGGAATGAATTGATGATATCTTAGCTTATTCTAAAATCTATAAGGACAATGTGAATCACATGAAGATTATTATTGAGACCCTTTAAAGTAATGAGTTATATAATAAATTTAGTATGTCTTATTTCCATATGTAATAATTCTATTTTATTATCCATATTATCTCCAATTATATGATATCAGTTGATCCTATGTAGACAAAGGTCGCTAGAGAATGGACTAAAAAAGATAAAATAACATTGGTATAGAATATCATTGGTTTATAAGGTTAATATTGACAATTAATTCATAATTTTGAATGATTAGATAACTTAATAACATATATTATATATAAATGGGTTAAGTTCATTCAGAACAAAGGAATGTGTTGAGTGTTTTTATAAACTGAAGAGCAAATTGGTCAATGATCTGGTTTTAACTCAACCATATAGAAATGAAAGGTTTGTGTTATATAGTTATTCATCAATGAAGTGAATCTATTATATCCAAATAAAAAATGATAAAGGTATTGCATATGCATCATGTAAATTCAAGACTCCATAGTTGAATTGTCAAACCAAGGATCATAAGTTGGTAGCAATAATCTTTTCGTTGAAGATATGGAGAAATTATCTCTATATTGAAATATGTGAGATATAAAGGAATCATAAAATCATAAAATACATATTTTCATAGAAATATATCATTATGAGACAATGTTGATGGATCAAGATACTCAATGATTTTTATTTCATGATAAAATACCACACAGTGAAATAAAATAAGGTATAAGATGCATCACGTAAGAAGGATCATAGAGTTCCGACCTAAACAAGGATTGAGAGGGATCCTATTATCATGGATCTAGTAATGATTGATATGGTAATTATAAATTTCTGAGATACATCACTCCCATTTCAAATGTTTATGAAATTATCTTTCTTTTAGGATCGATAAAAAGTTATCAATCTGATGTTGAGAACTTTCAGAAGAAAATTACAGATATGAATTATGTGAAATTAGAAGACATTGTTTTTGAAAATCATGTTTTGAAATTTGGAAAGAGATTATTTTTTCCATATATAACTGAGAAAAAGGTAATTTTTTTATGGTTTAGAGAGATCAAATTTATATATACACCATGGTGGCATTAAGATGTATAGAGATTTGAGGGAACATTTTTTGCGGGTTAACATGAAGTAATAAATTTCTGACTATGTATCAAGTTGGTTTGTTTTTCAACAGGTCAAGTTTGAGAGATAAAATTACAGATAACTAATTAAGACTCTTCATATTATTATGTGGAAATGGGATGACATTACTATGGACTTTGTTATAGGACTACAAAAGACTCCTAAAAAGAATGATTATGGGTATCATTGATTGCCAAAAAAATATGGACATTTGCTTTCTAAAATATAAGATTTACCTCTTTTTAACCAAAATAGGATCTATATTAATGAATTTATTGGATATAATAGTGAAACTAGATCGTTTATGATCATGATCCCCATTTTACATCGAAATTATGGAGGAGTCTTCAGAAGAGTCTTAATACTGAGTTTCATGTGACTACTTCCTTCCATCCTCAAACTAATGGAAAACCTGAAAGGACTATTAAAATAATGGAATATTTTTTCTTATTCTCATTTTAATTTCAAGTCATGTGGGATCATTATTTTCCTTTGGTATATTTTTTATATAAAAATAATTTCCTTCCAAGTATTCAAATGACACAATATGAAGCATTATATGGAAAGGGAATTTATAATCTAACTTGTTTGGATCAATTTCGTGAAAGGAAATTTGTATCCCTAGAACTTGTAGAAGATACAACATATTTTATTAATACAATTTAGGCTCATATTAATACTACTCAATGAAGGCAAAAGAGTTATGCTGATAATTATAAGATGTATATGAAATTCCTAGAGTGAGATCATGTTTTCTTGAGAGTATATCCGTGGATGGGTTTTATAAGGCCTAGAAAAAAAGTGAAAATGAGGCCTATGTATATCATAACCTTTTAAATACTTTAAATAATTGGATCTTTTGCTTACCATTTGGAAATTCTACCATGTGTCTCAATAGTACATAATGTGTTCCATATTCCATTACTAAGGAGGTGCATTTTATACCCAATGCTTCTGCTCACCTTTGGTGAACTATAATTGGAACTTGACCTATATTATTTTTAATATCCCATATAAATTAATGATACCATATTTAATTAATTTATTAATCATATGACTCAACTGGTAAAGGTTCTTTGGAGTAGTCACAAAATAAATAAATCAATATGGGAACCAAAGGATGTTATGAAGAAGAAGAACCCTAATTTGTTTTGAAGGTAATATCCATGAAATCTCAATGATTTAATTTTTATTGGAGAAGATAATGTGACACCCTAATAAATATTATTTATTTCCTTTTAAATAAATTTAATCTCATTGATTTCATGCGATGAACACAACATTATGTTTAAATGAAACACAATAATCTAATAAAATTTTGTTTAATGATAAAAATTATAACCTAGACATTAAATTAATGTGATAAATATGATTAACTAAATTATGAAAAATATATACTTCACACATGTTTATTGGTTATATCATGATTATAAATGAAAAAAACATTATTTCAAAATAAAAAAAATGATATTTGAAAATTGTATGTTCTCAAAAAAATTAATAGTTTTCTTCTTGAGAAAATATTATAAAAATAAAATTTTCAAACATTAAGAAAATTAATTTGATAAATTAAAGTTCATTTTTTAAATTATCATATCACATTTATCATGGGGTGAATTTTTTTAATTTTTTAAAATGCTTCATTTTTCGATGATTAATGAAAAATACGGATTTTTGCTGAAAACATCATTTTTATTTAAATTATATAGAAACTTAATTTGTATTTTAAATTGTTTTTAATGTAAATTATATCAATTATACTATAATAAATACAATTATGTCTAGTTTAATCAATTTCGTATGGAATTTTGATATTAAAACCATATATACTTATGAGAATTTCGTTTTTGAAACCCGCTATTGATCTTGTTTGGGGGTATAATTTTAAATTGGATTATTACAATTCAATGAATTTAATTTGGAAAAATGGATTTCATATTTTTATTCAGAATAATATATATTATATAATAGTTAACACATAATTGTTTACCATTATTAATAGTAAAATTAGAATTTTGTTTACCATGAATAAGGTAAAAACTGATATACTGAGGGCTTAAGCTAAAAATAAAAAAGTTAAAATTATATAATAACTTATTAAAAACCCATTTTTTCAAATATTTAGACCTTATCATGTATAACAGTATATAAATACAAATTTTTTAGTAATATTTATTGATATAAAGGTTGTTTTAATGGATTCTTTCCAAAAATTCAATGTGTGTCCTCTCCCCCACTTATAAAAGGCGACCCCCTCTCTTATCCAATTAAAAAATCCAAAGACATTTGGTTCATAAAGTACCTACAAAAATAATTTCATTAATCCCATACCAATATCCTATAACAATTTTTTATAATAAAAATCTATCCAATGAATGATTTTAGGTGAAAACATAAAGTTGTCATTAAAAGGAGAGGTAACTCTTTTGAATAAATGTTTTTATATTATTTCCTATTTTACCTACTTAAAATTTTATTAAATAATTCTAATATAATTAAAAACTATTCTCCCATTCAATAATATCTTATTATGTTAATTTATTAAACTATTTCCATCTCCTATTTTATTAAATGGGAAAAAATCATTGATCATGCGTACGACATACTGTCACCTTGCGAATCGATGTAACTCTTTTTCCATAAACTCCTCTCATGGTTTAATATATTAATGATTTAAATATATATACATATTATTTATGATATAATTATACCATTATAATTATAATATTTCATAAAAATTCTTAATTTCCATTCCATTTTAAATACGATAACGTCGCTCGTGTCTATAATGAACTAATACCTTTTAGAAGCAATGTGATTCATTTTTCACTTTTTATTTACTTGGTAGTTAATAAAGATATATTTTATGAATATATGTGATATATATGAAATTAAAAAAATTATTAAAAATTAATATATCATACATTTACTTACCCTTTCAACCATCAATGGAATGATATTGTCGCTCGTGCATTCATACGACCTACCGTCTCTACAAAGTGATGTGATTAATTTTCCACACCCATCATTTAAGAATGTTTTTAATAATATTTATAGTTATTAAAGATTAAATTTATAAAATTATTATAATTATAAATATTCTATATTTATATCCTTTTTAATGATCGTAACTTTCAGGATAAAATATGCATGAGAAACAAGGCGATTAACACCTAGAACAATAAAAATAAAGAGATATTATTTAAAAATAGATAATAAAAGCTTATAACAAGATGTTATATTATATTATTAATATGATTATTATTTTGGTATAAATTAATAACAATCATAAAACAACTATACAAGAGGTAAAATCAGAATTAACTAATGGAAAGCGTGAGTTAAGAGATTTCTTCCCAATTTCCATTCCATTGAGAGATATTTTTTATATGTACATATTCACTTTTATGTGGTGTATATACATACCATTTGATATATTTAACCTGAATAAATATTTATTCATGATTATTAATGTTTTTATTAATGTTTATTCTTCATGGGGTTCGATTTAAAAGTTAACAAAGATATAAAGGTTATGGTAAAATATCACTTTTTTTATTATTTACTTTCCCTTGAAACATTTACCTTCTTCTAATAAATTTTCATTAGACACTAATTTTATCTTAAATATTCATATTCTTGTATGTTAGATATGTTTATTTCCTAAATGGTATACGATTTTTACATATATTTTTTACTATGAACGTTTTTGATTAACTGGGGAAATATTAATAAATTATTATCCTTTACTAAATATGGATATTTGATGATAAGGAATATTGATTCATGAATTAAATTTATTATTTTGTATATGAGTAATTATTAGGAATTTCATTTATTGGTGGGGTATGGTTATCGATTCCCCTTGATGCATCGATAGGTCTCATGATAAAAATTAGTTGAAAAAATCAAAAGGGTTTTTACTAGTAGTTTAAAACCATCTAATGAAAGGAATACATAGTATAGGTATCATGATGCCTTAGATCATTCGATACAATAATTAATAATTTAATTCATTTACAACCTTGATTTTATTATTATCCATCATTTTTTTCATTGATTTTATCTCTAGGTTTATTTCAGTCACTATTTAATTATTAAATGGAATTTTTTTGGTTATTTACCATTCCATATTAATTATGCATTATCTAATTATGTTAGTCATGTTATTGATAAAATGGAATGTGTGTTCACTTATTTTCATTTTCATATTGATTTTTCCTTATTTATTCATGATAAATTCTGATGTAGGTTATCCTTATTGTGAATTTTAGCTCAAAATTATTTCTTTCCTTTCCCTAATATATGAAGAAGAAATCAATGAATATGTTTTTAAGGATGAAGATAATTTTCTTTTGTTTTATAATATATTTTATATTTATTCCTAACGTAAAATGGGTATGATTCATGTATCTTGATCATAAATACTACTAAAATATTTAGACCTTCAGGATTCTATAACATGTTTCTCATGAAAATGTAATAATATTGACATTGTCTTTGGGTTATTGGAATTAGGATCATTACATCCAAGATCATATATTATTTCCTTCAAAAATAATTTTTATTAATATATTTTATTTCAAATAAAGGTCCCTTTTTTTAATTTATTTTGATGTTGGGTTTTAATTGGTTTCCTCTTTATCTTAAAAAAAATTGGAATGTTACATCATAATTACAACCTTTTAAAATAATACTGTTAAATTATTTTAAAGAATATATATATCGAGATTTATGATACATTTTAAAAGGATTCTTCTCCAATATAGTTATTATTCATGTTTCACCCTATATTTTATATTTTATTGGTTGATTATGTTGGGTGATCAAGTTCCCAATGTCAACTAATTTTGTACGTATTGTTATATTTATGTTTTAAGAAAACAATTTTTTCATGTATTATTTATATGAAATTGAATTATTTCCATTTGAATGTTTTATGAAACCTATTCTATTTATATGGGTTATTTATTACATTAAGATAGAATTATTTTCAAGTGGAAAACATATGTATGGATGAATTAAGGTTAGGCTCCTATGTCACCCTCCCTTTCATTGGTTAGGAGATTAAATATCATGACATAAGTTTTCAAGAGTACTTTTTAATTTTTCATAAGAATGGTAACTGATGGTGTGGATCCTGGAATTAATGTTTCCCAATTATATTGTTTATTCCATTGATAAAAGATATTTTTCATTATGATCTTATTGTCTCATTATTCATGTTTTATGTTAAATGATTCTAATCCATGTTATATCAATTTTGTGTCTATGTTGATCTTTTGGGAATTTATGTATTTATACCATATACTTTGAAAATCACTTATGTTTTATGTTTTTCACTCATGAGGTTATGATATATTCATAACACATATGTTTTTACTTATTCTTATAATTCCTTGAGTAAATGTTTATTCACCCCTTAATGAGTGTTTAATATCACCCCATTCTTTTGTTTTCATTCAAAGGGTAATGTGGTTTAGTCTTAGGAATGAGATGTCTACAATATGGAATAGTATGGTTCAATTAAGGAGAGAGGATCAATAATTTTTTAAAATAAGGTTACTATATAGTTAGTATCCAAATGAATCTATCCATAATTGGGATATCATTATTTATTAAATGTAATGTTTTAAATCAAATAAAAGATGCAAAATAAAGGCATGTTTGTCATGAGATTCTATAGTTAGTATTATATCAATGGTTTAGTAATTTTTTGAGACCAAATAAGCACTTTTGACATTTAAGGTTAGAGAAACTCAGTAGAAAACCCTAGAGACGAGTATACATATAAGATAATATCCTAAAATATTTATAAATCCTTGATTAGGTGGGTTTACTAAAAAATAAATCCCTATCTAGATACTATAAAGTGAATGAAATATCTAGAAAAGTATTACATGGAGTAATAACCCAAAAGAGTTATTGTTATCTATTAATTGAAACATGAACTAGTGAATGATAAAGAGACCAAACTGCCCAAATGGATAGACACACATAAGAGTTATTATTATTTTTCTATATCATAATATTTTTGATCAATTTTAAGGGTTTATTTTATGGTTACTTTGAAGGGTTAGGTTAATAAGTATGATAAAAAGAAACACAATGTTTAACAAAACTTGATGTTGGATGAAGTACAAAAATATTAGGCTAGTAGAATGATCTAAAAAACAATATGTTTTAAGGTTTAATTACTTTTATGATTATAATAATTCCCCTATATTTTTTATATTTATTCACTAATGGGATCCCATTGGATGTTAGAAATGGATGGTACAAGGACGAACCAAGAGTGTGAGGGATAATTTATAAACTACCTCAACAAAGAACACATCAAAATAAGATATGGAGTGAGAAAAATTACGATTATGCTAAAAAATCTATCACGTAATATGATTAACAGTTTTAACAGTTTAAAATTTCCAAACACACCCATGAAAAGAATGATGTTGTATTTTGAAATATTATGTGAAGAAAATAATAAAGGAAATAGTTTTTAGTTTCCTATTTTAAAAAAATTTAAAAAATCATCAAGGGAATTACCTCGATGGGACTGTATGATGATTTAGTTTTAATATTGGGACTCATTGAGAATGAAAATCCCATATTAAAATAAAGAGGATGGTTAGCACGATGGTAGTGGAAAATATGCATCCAAAAGAACCATTAATATTCCAATGCATTAATTTTGGAAAACATAGAAATTATATAATTTATTTTCATAATATTATGGATGTATCAATTGGGTCCCACTTATAGAAAAAACACTCCTCTATAACATAGAAATTAGTCTCTAGCCCACCAGGCACCACCAGTTTCCTTGGAGACACGTGGTCCCCTCCTTAGGGCACACCCATATCCATAAACAAATGATCAGACTAATGACTATCCACATAGGCCAACATGTGTTCTTTTTGTGTTATTTTCCCTCACTCATACACACCTTGGAAAATAAATCCAAATTTCATGTATATAAATCACTACTCGAAACCAATAACACTTAACAGAGGAGTTTTAATCTAGTAGGATCACAAAAAGAAAGGTGTACCTTGTTAATATAACTTATATCATTTTGAATTTTAAACCCTTAATATTATTATGGTGTTAAATTCACCCACCTAGATCACAAAATCCCCATTTTTGACCATACATCTCATCCCAGAAAGTGCCACCACCGTTTCATCTTGGTTCCTTCTCTGATACCAATGTAGAAAATGCCCCCCTATAGCACACACACACCATTTTAACATGGATGTTGGGTACTATTATTCCTTTCAACACCAATTGGCCCACATACACATGGTCCCCTCCTTGGGGTCCACCCATGTTCCTGAACATATCATCAGACTAATGATTATCCCCATAGCACAAAATATATCCTTTGAATGTGATTTGTCCTTACTCACGCACAACTAGTGAAACTTCCCTTAAGGTCACCCATATTGATCACTACTCTAGGCTAATGACACTTAACTATGGATTTATAATGTGTTAGGCTCTTGAAAGGAAAGGTGAACATCATTGAAATGATTTATATAATTTTACCTTCTAAACCATTAACATTATAGGGTGTTACAAATGATGATAAAGATGATAAGTGAGAACAAAAAACACAACCTAGGGAATAAGGTGTATCTTTTTAAATGAATACTGATGCGATATATTTTAAATACTAAATTTACTGCTTTATAATTGTGAATATGAAGGGATATATATTCTAGAAACTTTTTGTTTCACATATTTAATACTAACTGTATAAACATAATTTTTTTATCAAATAAACTGTAGAGTTGTATTTTGGATGAATATTCATATTTAAGTTTATGATTATATATATATTAGTATTGGTCCTTTATATTTATTTTATGCATTTTTATAGTGGATTAAATATTTCAATAGAGACTTGATAGATTACACACAACATCCTCAATATTAAAAAATGTATGGGAGTCAAAACAATAACTATAAGCTACCAAAAAATTTATCATATCATCATTATTAAAAAATGAAAGTAAATAATATTATTCATCACAATTCATTAATTCTTGTCCACCATATGTAGGTTAGGATGTTTCTATTGCATTTAAATACACCATGATAATGGTTGATATGGAAAACAACCACCAATCATATAGGCTAGTGCAAGGGTACATGGTGGTTCTCTAAAAAAGTGTGAGACTGCCTACTGACCTTAGGTTTATTAGTAGTTTGAGAATAATTTTTGATTCCCCAGAGAAATAAATACCAATCAGTGTGTGTGGAAAACAATCAAGTCTTATAATTCATTATTTTCGCACATAAAGTGCCACAAAAAGTGGATGTGGTGGGGAATCCCTCCCCTGTTAAACAATAGCCGAGATAGTTTCACAAAGCAGGAAAATTAAAGACAGGTGTAAGAAGTGGGGGAGGAGAAGGGTGGTTTTCAATATAAGTTGGAGACATAAGTGAGGGATAATATAGAATGGGCGCATGCCAGTTTGGTGAAGCCAAATAATCTAGAAAGGGTTTCGAGGGGTCAAAACATGGATCTCAATAATCCTTATGAGGATGATTCCAATTCTTCATCGAATTCATCATTTGACCTTAACTTTTTTTTCAGAACCACAAAGATAAATATTCATGGGGTTGAGATATTTGTGTATGTATAGTTTCTATTATATAAATAAGGAATCACATTTTATACCTAAAAATAAATTATAAAAATCTATCACTATCGATCTGAACTAAATAATCAAGGGAAAAGTAAAATATGTATAAGCATCAAACCATGAGATATATTTAACTCTAATGGTTATGAAGAAAAACAATATTTGTATTATACTCCTTATAAGTGAGTAGATGTTATTAGTACATCATTAGAGAATTAAATTTTAAGTCATATTATAGATACTCTTAGCTAACATCATTAATTACATATAATTAAAAAGTTGGAGATTTAATTTATTTAAAGGGGATAATGTAATGACCTCAAATTTCACTATTTATTCTCATTAAATTAAAATTTTATGAAATTGATTGTTTCAAAAAATATACCATAATAAAAAACAATTAATTTTTTTGAATATTTAATTTGATTTTTAATGAACAATCCATTAAAATAGTCTCCACAAATTTAAATAACCATATTAGAAGATCAATTATATAAGGAGGAATAAATTACATTTGAAAGTGTAATTCCTCGTTATCAAGACCATTCTTATTAACTCAAATTATATAAAAATTCATTAGGGTTTTCCTTCAAAAAATATAAAGTTGAACTCCAGCCATTAATGTTTGAGAAAAAACCATATATTGGAGAAGTTGATGCTTTTGGAGATTTCCACAAGATCCATGATAGCTGGACCAACACTCGAAATATCAACCAGAGTTCATCTGATGTGTATGTATTATACAGAGATCCTAAACGGTTGTCTAAGAAGAAATTATTATTATATTAACATTTATTGAAATATTTATATTGATAGATATGTCATGATTTGTTATGCTTTTATAACAGTCATTTTCTCTCAATATACTTTTTTTGAAAAATATATTATCCAAAAATTGTCTTGTTATTTCAAAGAACAATTTTTTTATTTAATATTAATAAGATATATCTACTATTTGAATAATATATTAACACTTCATTAATTAGATGTTTTATGAAAAATAATATATAATATACCAAAAGTCTTTTTTCTATAAAAAATGGTTTTCTTGATATTTTATTCTCTTAATTAAAAATGAAATTTATAAATTATAGGATGATAATTTCATAAAATTAACATCATTTTTTAAATTTGGAACAAAAATTTTCATAGTATGATTTTTTTTGAAATAAATGTTTTTTAGTCGAAACAGAAAATTTATTTGAAAATTGTAATTTTTATGATTTTATCATTATTTAAGAATATCTTATAATTTTTAGAAACCATTAAGGTAGTAAAATATCTATTTAATAAATGACATTATGAATATTAATATTTTAATTAATATTATGAAACCTTCCAGCATTTTTATAACTAAATTTTATTGTTACATTAATAAAAATTATTTTTTGTCTTTTCATTGAATGATGAATTTTTTGAGGTTGGATTTAGTTTTACATGGATATTAAGCCCTAATTTACATTATATTTTCTAATAAACCAATTTATTTCATCTAAATTGTTAATTTTCATAACTATTTCTCACACATTAATTATAAGCTAAAAAACACTTCTTATGAAAATTGTTTTTCTAGGATTAGTTCACTAATATTAAAATTAAATTTGCAGAACATTCATATTTTTATTCAATATTTTTTTTAGATTTGAAATAATAAAATTAAAATTATTTTAATGGGTTAAGATTAACTTTTTTTATTAAAATTAGTTACTACGGTTAAAAATTTATTACTTAGATAAAATTATATTTGTTTAAAAGTTAAAATGTTAAAAGATAAGGTCATAATACACTCTATTTTTCCTCACCGACTAGTGGGTACGGATAATTATAACCAAATATAACTTTCCTATCATTTTTTTTCATTTTTCTGTCTATTTAACACTAAATACTAACATTACATTGTTGAATATTAAATGGATACTTCCAAAACTACCATTCACTTCACTTATAAAAAGGTAACACTTCCACCACTTCAAGACACACCAATCTATAAAATTTATTCTTTAATAAAATAAACTTTTATACTAAATAATCATATCCCCCTTCCATATGTTTCATACAACATTTATTTTTCTTAAGGCCTTCATATCCAAGGTGTTTTCTAAGAGAAAATGCAAGATTCCAAGGTGAGTATTAATTTCACTAACTCATTTATTTTATTAAATTATTTCCTAAATAACCTCTAAAATTGATAAAATAACTAAATAATAATCATTATTATACTTATATAGTATTATATTAATAAAGAATAATTGTTTTTTTACCTTTCATCCACTAAGAGAAACCAAAACATCGATCGTTCATATGTGCGGATTACCATGCCCACAACGTGATGTTGTTCATTTTTCATCACCATATCTCAAGGATAATATCACGTATTAATTTTATGAATAAATATATTTTATATGTCTCAAATAAAATTATTAAATTGTCATTTTCCATATACCATCACTCGATCAATTCAATGAGAAATGTGATCATTAATCATGAGTACATGCAGACTACCACCTCCATGAACAATGAATTCAGTTCTTCATCCATACACATTCTGAATGGTCATATGAATGTATCTAGTAGGGATATATGATAAATATGAAAATTTTATTATTATGAATATTTCATATTATCATTATATAATTACAGTCCCTTACTCATGAAAACATTATAATATCATACTATTTGAGTCGTTTTTTGACCTATATATACGCTATTATAATGATTATGTGATAAATGTTTATGGGATGTAATATAATTTTAATTTCCTATAATAATGATATAATTAATATGTTAAAATTATTATTTAATAATTGTTGAAATATTTAAAATATTTATTAATATATCACTGTTTGATCTTTAAACATGTACAAAACTAGTTTATTTCAAATTTGATTATCACAAGAAGGATTCATGTCATCCACCTAATGAAACCGGGATATAATTTATCCTTAAATAACAATGATTAATCAATAATTAATTAACTATTAAAATATAACTTGAATCCACCTAGAGATAATCAATATCATCTTCATGAAATTTGTATGAAACAAATAACCAATAGTGCTAACAACCGATAATGAAAATAAACTATAAATAGATAATATGTTTTAATATATGTTTATAAAATAATTAAAAACCTTTACTATCTTCATATTAAATTTTAAATATAACTGATTAAGATATTTTTGTTTATTATACATGAGGTTAAAGAATGGTTGAGTAAGCAAGAATACCTAGTTAGGGTTATCATCTCAAATTCATATCATTTAGACTTATTTGGTAATTTGAACCTAATTAAATTTAATTTCGTGTATATAAAACAAAATTGAGACATTATATCTAGAATTAATTTTATTAATGGTAAATTAAGTTCTATTTATTTCTCTATCTTATTAAAGAGGTATTTTTTTAAATGCACATCACATTGTAAGGGGTTCTCATGACACAAATATTTTCCTTAGTTCATAATAACTCCTCTTTCATTTTTTTCATTCATTATTGATATATTATTACCTATGATGATGTTATGATATATTTCAACATTATTTTATTGTGAAATCATGTTTCATATAAATTTTTTCTTCTCCGATGATTGTAACGTTTCTTCAAAATGATCTTGTTGTTAAGAATAATTTGAATTTATTTTAATGTATTTTTCCTCAATATCTATGTTTTTACTTCCTATTAAAGTTATCCTTTCACTAATGGAAACTAATTTTTTTATATCCAATTACTCTTTTATTACCATTTATTAATTTTTAAACAAAGGTATCGTTATTATTTTTATAATGTGGGTTTTAATAAATATGTTTTCAAAATATTTAAATGGATATTGTTTTCATGGTCTTAAATTATTCCATCCTATGTTACATTTTTTACATATGTTTTTTTATTGTCATGTTATCTTTATGGTAATTTATTTTTAATAAATGGTTTATGATTTTTCTTCTTCATATTCAAGAAATGGTTTTCTTAAAGTGACTTGAAAATCACCTCCTTTTAAGATAATATTAAGAAATTATTTTTATGAAAAATACTTTTCCTGATATAATTTCTTTATTCAATGGATTCTTATACAATATACTTATGATAGATGTTTTCCCAACGATTTATTTTTTTTATGTGATTATTTTGGGAGATCATGTTTTTGTTGTCTAATTATTTAGTTCATGTTGTCATTTATATGTTTTATGAAACCCATATTATTTTCATTGGGTTTTTTATAAAATTGAATTATATCTATTTTGATGTTTTATAAAGCCCTTTCAATTTCCGTGTGTTATTTATAACATGATATGTGAACTATTTTTTGGTGGAACACATAAGTATGGATAAATGATGGGCCAGGTCCTACATAACCATCCAATGCATATGTAAACTATTAAATATCATATTATAGGTATTTGTGAGTACATTTTGGGGTGATCATGAGCATGGGAACTTATGGTGTGGCTCATTAAATTAAAATTTTCCCTTTTCTAATATTTGTGCAACTTTTCAAGGATTTTATTTAATGTGATCATGTTCTCTAGTGATTCAAGTTTTATGTCAAATTCTTTTAAAACATGTTAAGTCTATTATTCTTCCATATTGATCTTTTATAGACTTAGGTTCATAATTATTTATAATTTTAATATAACTTATATTTTACAGTTATCACTCATGAGGTTATGATATATCTATTATTATCACGTTTTTAGTTATTATTATCTATTCATCCTTGATGAAATGTCTAGATAGACCTTACTAAGTGTTTGATCTCACCCATTTACAATGTTTTCATTCCCCAGGTTATGAGGATGGGTCCTAGTAATGAGATGTCTCGAAGATGGTATAGTATGGTTCCATTATGGAGAGATGATCATGGCTTTTATAATGTAATCTTATTATGTATCTAGTCTCAAAAGTAATTGAACTTATCGGTCTTTAGGATATAATAATTTATAAAATTTAATGTTTTAAATCATGTAATGGATGTAAAATAATTAAATGTTTAGATTTTATCATTACAAAAATATAAATTTAGATATTACATATGGGAGTGACAACTTTGATTTGGGTCATTTGGAAAAAACCTACTGAAACATTTTAGTTTCATATGGGATGGACCACTTTGAATAGTTTAATGTTATATGGGATGAACTATAGCCCAAGAGCCTCAGCCCAGTTGGTGAGGACTCGATAAATGCATCCAAGAGTCCCGAGTTTGAAACCAAGTGGAGACATATTTCTGGGTTTTGAAGCTTTACTGTAGAAGGTACTGTAGAAGACACTTATTGATACTATATAAGTCATAACTATTCATCCATTTGGGCTTTCGGGCCACTGATTTGGGCCTCGGGTCCTTTAAGGACTTCAGGACACCCAAGCCCTTCGAGCTAGTAAGGCTTTCAGGCCACCTCGAGGACTTCAGTCCACCTTGAGGCCTTTGATCCACCTTAAGGCCTTTGGGACACATAAAATTTTGCTTATATGATGAGAAAGAATATACAAGGAGAAGACTCTAAATAAGTATTTAGATCAGGTGCATTCACAATATCATAATCTAAGATGATTTATCAGAAAGAGAGGGTGTGGAATTTCCATCAGGATCATCCTATGTCTGCATAAGAAGCCTAGGCCAACAGTCATGTGAAGGTGGAGAGCTGAAATCATGATGAAGAAGTTGGGAGGAGGAGTTCCATGTGTTGTCTATATATTTCCTAAGACCTACGGGTCATGTAATATCTAAATCTTAAACCCCTTGTAAGGGTTCCCCCTCATTCCTTGAAAGGGGGTTATCAAAAATCAATAAAAAAAGAAGGGATTTAGTTCTTCCGGGATGGAATATATGTCATGTTGTTTAACATCATTTGAAAATAAAAATATCTTATGGAATTTATAGCCATATTATTAGGGAATGTATTTCATTTATTTTAAGGTCGTATGATAATGAACCTTTAAATTCAGTTTAAGTTCATGCAAAGTGAAATTATGATAACAATGTAGGGTAATGAAAAGTAATTATTGAGAATTTTTGCATTGGTCATGAGATTTATGTACTTTCCATCTATTATAATTCGAGAGTATGATATGTTGGAGTATACCATGTGTATTATTTAAGGTTATTCCGATTTGAGCTCTAGTTTCTAGGGTTTCTTTCCTGGAATCATGACTGTTTTGAGAGACAACATCAATTCTCCATAAAAAGATGAGCAAAGGAAACCCTTCCTATTTAATTTTCATGTGATGTGAATTTTATGAATATACTTATTTTATAGTGTGTGTAAACTTTTCACATTGATTCACTATAAATCATAAATCCTGATATGATACTGGATATATTACGAATGATTATCAAGAAAATTAATGGAAAGATAAATAAATTGCACATTGATTAATAGGTTTACCTCTTCTTGGATCGAAATAATGAATGAAGATACTAATTGTAGTATCGTACGATTCTAAATATCCAAGAGAGGGTGAATTGTATACTTTAACAATTCCATTATAAATTTTAATAATGGTTATGTTTAACAAGGTTAAACAAGTTAATTTAAAAAACCTCTACTTCTACACACTTGATAGATTCTGGAAATATGATTCCGAAATGTGATTCTGAAAATATGGTTCTGTAAAAAATGAAACTTATTGAAAGTTTACAAAGATAAATATTCTACCTTAAATCATATAGAATATCACTAGATAAGATTATAAAAGTATAAGTAAGTATAATATAGTTATAATTTACTAAATAAATAAAATTCAGTGGAAAACTTGTAACAGAACAAGTAACAAGTATAAAATTTTTTAACCCAAAGAGAAGGGTGTCCAACAACCATGGATAAAGGTCCATTGATTTATACATTAAATTTTTTTTGTCTCACCCACACTAGGGTAAGCCATCTATATGATGATCAGATTCTATCTTTCCATCCCCACAAGCCCTCCACATTAAGGTAGTTGGAACCTCTATCTTCCTCAGAAAGGAAGCCCTCAACTTCAAGGTAGTCGACACTTCTGTCTTCCTATCCCTAGAAGTCCTCGAATGTACTCAGAATCATTTGGGGTCGCACAAAGAAAATCTGAGCAAGAATTTCAGTATTCACTAAGCATGAGAGTATCTCTCTCTACAAATCACTTCAGATCAAAAGTTGTCCAAAAGTCCTGAAGTCCCGAGCTCTTTCAAATGAGATTCTATTTATAGGCACAACTCCAACGGTCGACTCCCTCCTCCAACAGTCATATTTCTCCTTGAATTTTGGAGGGACTTGTACACGTGTCACTCAAACAATGATTTTTTGGAAACAGAATGTACGACATCATTTCATAGCTATATGAAAGATGAGTAAAATATGGTTGCTTAATTAAAACCAATTTTTTAGAGTCTAAGAAAAATAAAAGTTCACAGTCTAAGTAAAATAGAAGTTATGAGTATATATTATAGGATATTTGGATTATGTTAATTAGTAAATTCGGAGTTAGAAATCATAAGAGTTTATAACTTTAATTCGGTGTTAGAACTCAGAAGAATTCGTAATAAGAATTCAGAGTCAGAATTCATAAGAGTTCGTAATCCGAAATTGGATTCTGAATTCATAAGAACTCGGAGTCAGAACTTAGAAGTGTTTGGAGCCTGAATTCAGAGAACTCGGAGTCAGAACTCAGAAGAGTTTGGATTTTGAATTCAGAGAACTCAGTGTCAGAACTCAGAAGAGTTCGGAGTCTAAATTTAGAGAACTCGGATCCTAAAATAGAATGCTTCATATCTAGGTAATTATAGGATTCTGAGGTTTTGGATACAAACTGAATTTTACATTTAGAAAAATTATGATATGAATAATGGAAACATGGTAAGGATAAATTTTCCTTATGAAATCAAAACAGGTTAAAGAAAAAATTTTCATTGAGGAAGGAAAAATTTCCTTAGGGATGGAAAACTTCCCTTATCAAGATAAAATGCATTTTTCCTTAAAATAAGTGTTTTTGATTTTCAAAACATGAAGGAATGGAAAATTCATAAGGAAACCTTATTGAATCAACACATCTATCCCATAAACATGAAAGTATTGAGTCTCTTTTATTGATGTATGGGTCATGATGAGATATTCCCACTGATAAAATATTACCTTGATTGGGAAATAATTTTTATATTGTTCTATCATCATATGATTGATATTTGATTGTTTTTTTGAAGTCCAATATCTATTTTTTTCCACTATATGATATTAGGAAAAGTGGTTGGTCAACATATCATACTCCTGATATAGCCTCGTCAATTCATATTCAAAAAAATGGTTCCATTAAAATACTATATTTTTTATGGGATATTTTTTTTAATGAAATTATACATCATTCTATTTATCATATCCATATTTATGCATTACTTGAGGAATATAGTCTCCAACTGCATAGAGAATAAATTGATGGAAGAAAGGATATACATGAACTTCTTGAATTTCAATAGAGGACATTAATTAATGAGATCTATTCCATACATTGGGAAAACATGAGAGTATTTAGGGGTGAAAAAAATTCTAGGGGTGGATGGATAAATTCAACATGTATCTGAAAAAAATATAATTTCATTTTGAACTCTATACAGTTTTAAATCATTTATGGGAAAAATTATCCAAGTCTCCAGATTTTAAGAAAGAACAATGAAAGTGACTAATTGGTGTTGAAGGTGCCAACATGAAATTATTGTATACAAGATTGGATATCATGTACTTCAATGAACATTAAGATGACTCCAAAAAAACATTGTATATAACTTTATTGTAATTTAATCCAACATAAAAGATGATGTTTTACTACCAAAAGTATATTTTTAACTTCTTAGATCAATCCAGCACAATAATTCTACCTTCCAGGTAGTAAATTTTGGGGGAAAACAATCTAATTATGGTATATATTTATGTGTATGATGGTTAACCGTGATCTTGGGTGGTATTAACTTCATTTATTTATTCCATGTTATTATTAAAAAAATAAAAATACCACCGAATAATGTAAAATGAAAATAAATATCCCTTCATGTTCTTCATTATTCAAGGATACAATTTCACTAGATAATGAATCTACCCGGGTATTCTAGAAATATGGTTTGTATGTATTTTTTTGTTTTAGGGTAAGTATATCATTGATACTTATACATAACCAAGAAATGGAATAAGATCTTCCTTCTTAATGGAATATTTATAATTGAATTTCATTATTACAAAATTTAAATCTCCTTTTATATTTGAAATATTATTTTCTATTTGTATGGATAAGCCTAATCCTATAGTGAGGGCTTGGTAATCTAATTCATTATTATTTCATCCATATATGAATAAGAATAAATAAAACAATACTACTTTAACTTGGTAGATGTATACAATCTGCAAGATAAAATGATTATTCTTCAAGTTTTCCATTATTCTTCCTATTGGGATCCTAGAATCCCAGTTAATGTATATCTCCCATACTTAGTGAGTTCCATGGATATAAAATAAATCTTTCTTTGGTGTTCAACTATAAAATACCTAAGGAGTACCCAATGAGGAAATTTAATATTATCTTCCATTTGATCACATTCTGAGACATGACATGGATATCTATCATATATATAATGACTTCCCAAAATTCTTTATGAATAGTTATAATTTTATTACTGAGTAAAGATTTGATCAGATTAATATGAAATATATATTTCACCATATAGTACTTAATTTAGTGTCCTAACTTTTTTACTGTGAATGTGTAATGTAGTAATTTTCAATATCCTAATATGAGGTCTCAGTATATAACATTTTTATGCTGGGATACTAAAGGATATTGTATTTTTCATACCATTTTACTTGGTGAGGAGTGAACTATGTGACAAATTTAGTGTTTTCAAAAAGAGTAATGAAGGCATCCTCACTATAAGAGATATCAAGAACAATATATGTATAAAAAACTACTAGTGATCATCAATGGATTTCCAAAAATATTTATTGATAGGATAGGTATCCAAAATATTTTTTTAGCCATATGAAGACAAAAATTTAAGAGTGACATTAGCTTTGAAACGCCATATATTATAAATACACCCTAAAGCCATCTCAACTCATTGAGATTTTTAGGAGGTGAAATGAAATGCTTCACCTTATTATGTTAAAAGTATAATTCAATACAATGGTCATAAAAAATCTAAGAAATTCCTTAATGTCTACCCAAAAGAAAATTTCAAGGTATTCATAATCAAGATGTGTTATCACGATTTGTTTAAAAATATTTCCATTATAATGATATAATCACAATGTTATTGGTATTTTACCACTAAATCATCCACATACCATTATATTGTCCTCTTGTGAATGGAATTTAAGATATGGTGTACGGAATATTGATATGTGGAACCAACATTTTTCAAGATGAAGACCATTACATGATAATAGTATAATCCTTAGGGTGACCTGAATGTAGTGACATACTCATCATCGAGATCTCCTCAAGTCTATTTATATCCCAAATATCCCTCAATAAAGTTAGGGGACTCAAATTCAGTGGACACATTAATCAATATCTCAATGATTGGGAATAAAAAATCATTTTTTGTATAGTGTAGGTTAAGATCCCTAAAATCAAAATAGACTCTAATTTTACCATTATTTTTCATTATGGGGAAGAGGTTTCTAATCCACTTCTACTATTGAAATTTACAAGTGAATTTGGTCTTGATGACCATATTTACTTTGAATCCAACATTTTTGGCATATGTCATATTAATTCTAATAAATGCCAATTTATAAACATATTTAACTTCAAAAAGACCAAAAAAAATAGGTTGTCACATTGAGATCTAAACAATTATTTTTCATGTACATCCATGAAAATACATCTCAATGTTTCTAGAGGAAGAAGATGTATTTGTTCTATTCACAAAGGGTCATGTTGGTACTAATTAACAAAGGTCACATATTTTTATTAGTATTTAGTTTACCTACTAGAGTTCATCCACATTGGTTGTGGTGAGTTCCTCAATTCTATAGGATTTTTTATTTTTTTCCACTTTTAAATTTTTACACGAAAAATTGAAAGATGAATGGAATTTTTGAGATATGGTATATGATATTGGGGAATTTTTATTTTTATTGGAATAGAATCCTTTCTCAAAATAGTTGGGTTAATCTAATGAAATCAATATCTCAAGGATAGGAGAAATTATGCAAGAACCACAAGATCTTATTTTTATTCATGGATTTATATCATGCTATTAAAAATTTATTGGTTATTTTGATTAATTATCATGTAGACCTACCAATAGGTAACTACACGTGGGGTCTAGATTGATATTTATGTAAAATATAATGGTTTTTTATTCCTTCATGGAAATTTTCTAATATTGAATTCCACCTGATCATCACATGAAATGAAAGGAATTTTTTGATTTATTTTATTTTCTAATGCAACCCAAAAACCTGATGACTATCCATATTAGGAATTTTCAACTCAAAATAGTTGATGGGTGAAACATAGTCATCATTGAGATCACATTATGGACTGGAAGGGCTAGCTTTCAAACCCATTTGTGTGTTTATCAAAATAAAATTACCTATTATGATCTATCTCAACCCCATTTTGTAGAAACTTATTTCTATATTTTAATATTTATAGGACTCAAAGGGCTTATCATAACCTTTAAATATCCCAAAATTCATTTTAATTGAGTATTTTAGGAATTGGTGGTGTGATAAAGGCACTAAAAAATGCATGTAGTGACACAGAATTCCTGAAAAGACATTGAAAGTTATGTCTTGGTGGATCAACATGGATTCCAAGATAGAAATTGGGACACTAAACTGGGTTCTTGGTGTGATATTTAGATGTGTGTTCTACTCACTTTCATCAAACCCATGGATCATCATGTTGGAAGGAGAAAAGTTATCTTCACTCTATCTCAACTGGGGAAGGATCTATATTATTGTGAGATTAAACCAAGAAACATTACTAATTACATTTTTATTTAAGATAAAGTAATGATAATATATACAATATATAATGGTCTAACATTCCTGTGTACTAAGGCTTCCAGATCATGTTTTGTGAAGGAAATGACCAAAGGGTATTCACTAGAACCAATATCTATGTGATATACCTTCACTGTAGTAACTTCATTCATGAAATATTAAGGGATATATAGGGCCTCAATAAGACTGTAAATAAGTTATATATAGGGGTAACATATACATGGTATTGAAATATTGTCCATAAATATGAAAGGATACTTTATGATGTCATAATTCTAGACTAGTGGGTTTCAATTATTATCTTGAGTCTCTTCCTCGGAATGAGGCTTATAGGTTTCTGTAGGTTGTGAAATATTATTTTTTCCATTATTGTAACTATAAAAAATCCTTACGATCTATGGGTTGGGATTATATGACCTTCCTACATTCAAATTATTACCTTCCAATTACCTATTTTCAAGCTAGTCCCCCAAAATTCCTAGGTCCCAAATATACTTAGATGATTTTTAGTCATATTATATTCCTATTGAGATTTTTGAAGTGAATATCAATTTTTTAAATTATTGTATATGTCTGCAGTCACTAAATAATATCATATTAGTGAAATCTTTTTAGAAGGGGTTATGCACAACCACCACAAAATTTATTTTAGAGGGGGTTCTGAACAACCCCCCTATAATCATCAAATTTAGAGGGGGTTTAGAACCCCCTATAAATATTTTATCACTATTTTTTAAATATTTGGTTGGATTTTTATGGTGATTATGTCAAAACCCCTACAAATATAATAATTAGTGTATTTATATTCTCTGTTGGATTTTAGAGGTGTTATATATATAATATTAATTTGGATATTATACATAATATATATATAATGGAATTTGTTTTTTTAAATAGAAATATTGGGGGTACACTACCCCCTCTAATCTCTAAAATTAAAGGGGGTTTGAACCACATTTAATTTAAGATAATATAGTGGGTTTATAAACCGATGTTAATACCTTAGAATAGATGGGGTTTTAACCCCTTCTTATTTAATAAATTAGACATAACTAAAAAAATGGGCAAGGGAAGCGCCACCTTATATCAGTGCTAAGAAAAAACCGCTGATAAAAAAACCCAGTATCAGCGCTAAAATTTTAGAGCTGATGCAGGGTAACCATTATCAATACTAACAAAGTGCTGATAAATAAGACATTTATCAGTGCTAGAAAAGTGCTGATAAAGATTCCAAGTATCAGTGCTAAAATGTTAGCCCTCATACAAGAATGATTTATCAGGGCTTTTTTAGTGCTGATAAATAGGCCCTTTAGCAGCGCTAAAAAAGAACTGATAAAACCGTAGTCCCATATTTTATAAAATCGGTCTCACAGTGCTCGACCTAAAGCTCTTTCGGTACTATAACCCTGTGACTCCCCTCTACCGCCCCCTGATTATTGCATTCCTGGACCTCTGCCTCCCCTGATCTTCGCGTTGTTGGACCTCCGCCGCCCCCGATCTTTGCGTTGTCGGACCTCTGTCGCTAGCCCTTATCCTAATCCTACCCCTCAAACCCCTTCAGCGCATCCTTCTCCCTGCAAACCCAACTTCTCCTCCTCTTTTCTTCACCCTAATCCCTGCGAACCCTAATCCTCCATTTCTCTTCGGTTGGCGGCTCCTCCCGTGCACCTCCTCCCGTGCACCTCCACCTATGGAAGTTTCTAAGTGTGTGGTAAGTGATTCAATGCTTTTACATTATTAGATGATTTTGATATGCTTTTTTAGTTTCATGAATGTGTTCTATGGATTAATTTTTTGGTGCCAAATATGTTTTGGAATGTTTTTGAGATCCACATGTGAAGAATTTTTTTCGAAAGGAATGTTTTTATGTTTCATGTTATCTTTTTTAAGGTGTTTCTTAAATATATTTTATGTCTTGTGTGAAAGGTTTGAATTGCGTTTTCAAAGATAATTAATGGGTTGAATGTGTTGAATTTTTATTTTATAATAGAAATTCATTTTTGTTGCACGTTGTCTTTTTTTTGAACCTGATATGTGTATTTGAATTGTGAATGTGATTTGAAACATGTTATAAAATGGATTTTATGTGAGTTTGAATTTGAAAGGGTATTTTCACATGGAAATGGTTGGATTCCATATGTGTTACTCTTGTTGTGTTTCCAAATGTGTATCATAAATTTTGAAAGTGGTGTGAAATGTGTTTCTAAATGGTTTTAGTGTGCATGTGAAATAGAAACTGGATTTTTTGTGTAATATAGTGGTTTTGGTGTGAGATTTCGATCATTTGATCTGTGTGAAAATGTGAAAATGTTAAAGAGGTGATATCATTATGTGCTCATGATTCTTGGAATGTGTATGTGAAAGTGGGGATATAGTTATAGTTAAGCTAAATGGGGTCTTAGATTGAAAATACTTCCAGAAATATTTTACGAATCAATTATATCTAGATTCAATGGTATCAGGTATGACCATGGAGTTTCTCAACCTCATCTAGGGTTTTTAGACATTGACTCAATATACTAATAATATTTCTAAACATGCTCAATTTTCACATGAAGTGTTTTCAAACAATAATGTTATGTCCTAGAGGTTTTATATGGGTCTTCGATCAGATATCCAATATAAAGTATTTATGCTAAAGTTTACCT
This sequence comes from Viscum album, assembly GCA_963277665.1. NCBI lineage: Eukaryota > Viridiplantae > Streptophyta > Magnoliopsida > Santalales > Viscaceae > Viscum > Viscum album. The sequence continues at coordinate 877,990,164 of OY728165.1, read as the reverse complement.
AAAATTATGATGTTCTAGATAGGGATGTGATTGAAGAAATTAGCAGAACTATTATGTCAGGGTTAACTATAGTTACTTATATTACCAGTGGTAGTTTTAGTGGTTCCTATAAGTAGAATATAAAGTAGAATGAGCCTCATAGTGAAAATAGTGGTGGTGGTATTTTATAGAAAACTTCCTCCAGATCATCTGTAGTATCTAGTAAAGGCCAAATGACTTTTCCAATGTGGAAAGATTGATCACTCAAATCATTATTCCATGGAAGCATTTAATATTTACATATCATACAGACATTAAACAAACATGAAAACGGTTTTACATGTTTTTACTACCCTGTGTAGTGGAATGGAATCATAAATATTGGGAGGGACCAAATCATAGTAATATTATTCAATAACAATGGGATCCTATAAACTTGTATTAGGAACAAAAAAACTTCGTACAGTGGATTAATCTTCAGTAGGAATTGATGTGGGTCATGCGATAGTGAGAGGCACCATTTCCATTTCTTTTTCTTTAGTGTGTGGAGAATTCCATGTTTTCCATAGAGAATCAGACCTGAGGTCTAGTCAAACTAGACCCCTTCTTCCAGAGTTGATTGGGATTATATGCTTTTATGCTCTTGAACTGGAGTAGGAATCCTATTATAGTGAACTTACCCTATTATCTATTGAATTTCTAAAAGTGTTTCCTATAGTATTTTTGTTCTACCACTAGAGAGAGAGGTGGAGTTCTCTATCAACTTGGTGATGGGTACAAAACCAACATCTATTCTATATTACCATATAAAACTAGTTAAATTAAAGGAACTAAATAATATGTGGGATGAATTGGTTTCCAAATTCTTTATTTAACCAAGTGTATTGCCTTGGGTAGAACTAGTTCTTTTCACCAAGAAGGTCTTTGGAACCCTTCACTTCTGTGTTGATTACCAGAATCTAAATCAGGTTATGATCAATAAAAATTATCTTTTGACCTATATTTATGGTTTATTAGATCTTCTAAAGGTTGGAGGAGTGGTTATCTAAGATCACTCCTTAGTTTGGTTAACACCATCTCTGGATCAAGGGGTTTGAGATTTTTGTGTGACTATATACTTATTATATTTTCTTATTATTTCTTACACACCACCACTTGAGTCGAGTAACCTGATTGAAATCCATATGGGTACTTTGGTTCTGATGTGGTTACGGTTATTTATGTGTTTGTGTCATGTGTATGTGTGGATATATGGGTATTTAGGCATGATGATATTGAATATTGGGAAGAAAACTTGGAGAGGTAAATGTATCATTCTTGATTATTCTTATGTTTGGACTGGGGTGATTTGAGGAAACTATAGTGAATATAAAGTAATTATATTTAATGAATTTTATATTGTAGAGATTATGAGAATCCTTTCGTTACTTATACAGTTGGATACTGGTTTTCATCCATATGTATTTTAGGTTTGTGAGGTATAAAAGGATGGACTAGTTGACCAGAGAAGGGTTGACCCGATAGAGGAGGTTGATCCATAGAGGATGATTCCATGTGAGTTTTACCATCTATGACACAAGTGATTGTCCCTATGAACCCCTTTGTGTTTGGAAACTATGTTGATTTTTATGGGGGTCTATCCTGGTTCTGTTGATTTCTAAATCATTATTGGAAATGGTTAGGCTCTATTAATCTATATTTTTATAAGGAAGTGGTTCTCTTCTACTATATTTGGAAGTCTTGTTTTGTGTACTTGAACCATAAATACTAATATTTCAGATTCAAATAGGATGTAGGTGAATAAATATTGGATGGATGCTAAACATTTGACAATAGACTATGAGAATAGAGTGAAAGAGTTCATTGTGTTTACAAAGGATCACACAAAGGATCCTTCTCAAATCATTTTTCCAGGTTTACGTTGTTGTTATTCTATACTACATACTCTAGAGGAGTTGGAAGAACATTTGATATGTCATGGAATAGATCCGAGTTATAAATGTTGGAATAAACACGGATAAAAAGAAAATGTAGCTACTTGATGGGATAAAACTGTGTTTTATAAATCATCAGATATGAATACAAATATCGATAATGAAGAAGACCATATGGAGGATGTGATTATAGTTGTCAATGATGATGAATATCGTACTTAGGAAATGATAAAGACAATTGAAGATGAACTCTATGATTTCCCAAAATTGATTGAGAAGTTAAAGAGTTGTGCAAAGATGCCATTGTAAGATGGTTGCACTAAATATAAAACATTTTCAACTATACTAAAGTTGTATAAATTGAAAGCATTAAATATATGGAGTGATGTCAGTTTTTCGAAACTACATTCCCTCTTGAATGACATGCTCTTAGAAGATAATGAGCTCCCAAGACTGGCATATGATGCTAAATGAATGCTACTCTCGATGGGTATGATTTTTGAAAGAATACATGCCTTCCCAAAAGTCTATATATTATTTATAAAGGTGAAAAAATCTCTTACAAAATTCCCAATGTGTGGTGCTTCTCGATATAAGAAAGATGAATCCAATCCTATGAAATTCATATGGTCCTTTCCAATCATTCGAAGTCTTAGGCGTCTATCTAGAAAGTTAATAATCCGGAAGACAATTGTCATGGAATGTAGATAAAAGAAATAAAGATGGGAAATTATGTCATCCGGACGACTCTCCTCAAAGGATGAAAATTGATCATGAGTATCCTGAATTTGGAAGAGAGCCCAGAATCCTTCGTCTTGTGTTATCTACAGATGGAGTCAATCCTTTTGGTTTTCAAACCAACACTCATAGTACATAGCCTGTTATGTTGGTAAATTATAACATGACACCTAGGTTATTCATGAAGAGAAAATTCATCATGTTATCTATTCTTATATTAGGATAAAAACCACCAAGTAACAATATTGATGTTTATCTGGATCATTTGATCAAGGATTTGAAGTTATTGTGGGATTCAAGTATAATGTTATATGATGCATATAAAAGTGAATACTTTAGGTTTAGAGTGATGTTGTATAAGAAAATAAATGATTTCCTAGGTTATGGAAATTTTTCGGGATTTAGAATTAAAGTATCTCAAGGGTGTACCATGTGCGAAGAAGATATAGAATCAATTAGGTTAAAACATTCATTGAAATATGTGTTTCTAGGACATCATATATTTCTACCTCATTGGCATAAGTACTGATCTTGGATGACATCATTCAATGGAAGTTCAGAACAATATGCAACACCGTGTCCACTAATAAGTGATCAGATGTTTCATAATGTAAAAGATGCGAACACTGTTTTTAGTAAAAAAAATTTGAAAAACATTATGAAAATCGGTTGGAAAAAGGGATCAGTTTTTTTTGAATTACCATATTGGAATTGTTTGTACGTCAGAAATTTTATTAATGTGATGCATGTGGAAAGAAATGTATGTGACAGTGTTATCAGAACGTTGCTAAATTCCCCTGGAAAAACAAAGGATGGAATTAAGGAAAGGTTAGACATGGTTGAAATGGGAATACAAGAAGTGTTGGCTCCCGTGAAGGGAGAAAATTGAATGATTCTTCCTCCAGCTGCTTATACGCTTTTTAGGGAGGAGGGATATTGGTTTTTCAACTTCTTCAATGATGTAAAGGTTATATAGGAGTATTCAACATATATCAAGAACATTGTGTTGAAGAATGATTTGAAGTTAAAAGGTTTGGAATCACATGATTGTCATGTTTTGATGCAAGATCTAATTCCTATGGATTTACGTTGATTTTTTCCCAAGAATGTTCATCATACGTTAACCAAACATTGTTTCTTTTTCAAAGCTACATGTAGTAATGTGTTAGACCCTACGAAATTTCCAGCTATAGAAAAAGAAATTGTCACCATATTATGTGAGTTAGAAATATTCTTCCCGCCAAAATTATTTGATATATTGGTTTATTTGATGATTCACTTGGTGAGAGAGATTCAACTTTTTGGTCATATGCACTATAGATGGATGTATCCTTTTGAACGGTATATGAAGATTATGAAAGGGTGTGTCAAAAATCGATGTCGTCCAGAGGGTTGTATAGTGGAGTGATATATTGTTGAGGAAGCCATTGAATTTTTTTATTGAATACCTATCTGATGTGGAAATCATTGGTCTCCCAAAATCTTGTCACACTAGACGCATTGAGGGTGAGGGAATTTCTGGAAGAGATGTTGTGACAATCATTATAACAGATCGAGAGCATGCCCACCTTTATGTTTTGCATAAAAGTTGGGAGGTTGCTCCATATATTGAAATGCTCAAAGAAATTATTAGGTTGTTGAATCCATCCAGGGATGAAAAATGGTTATCAAACAAACATAATCACCAGTTTATAGGATGGTTCCAAAACCATATTTTTAAGCAGTTAGATGAAAATACGAATTCAATTTCAGAAAGACTTTGAGGGATAGCTGCCAGACCAAGTGTATATGTATTATCTTACAGTGGTTATGTAATTAATGGTTAGATATTCTATACAGATGAACATGATAAAGATAGTACCATGAAAAATAGTGGAGTTACACTAGTGGCTCAAGTGATGCATGTTTCTGGTAGTAAGGATATCAATCCAATTTATGAAAATATGTCATACTTTGAAATTATCAAACTAATATGGGAGTTGTATTATACGACATTCCAATTGACAATTTTTTAATGAAAATGGGTTGATAACAATAGTGGCGTTAAAATAGATTAATGGGGATTTTTGAAAGTTGATTTTAGTAAAGAATAGTACAAAGACAAACAGTTTATAATGGAATCACAGGAGGTACAAGTTTTTTATGTTCCAGATCCCACAAACCAAAAGTGGTCGATTGTTCTGTTATTATCCAAAAATACTGAAGGGTCTGATGAAAATTCAGTTGAGGATGATCCTTTTAGTGGTATGTCACAATCAGATCGCAGCGGTCCCAATATAGATGATTTTTTGTATGTTAGAGGAGACCACAACGAAGGGATTTGGATAATTGATATAGGTGTCAAATCCCTTTAGCCTTTGAAAAAAAAGAGAGTTCTATAAACATGTTATATTTTTTTTGTAATATAGATCTTTTTATTTCATGTCACTATCCTATCATTACTAAATTTATGTAATCTAAATTAACTGTTCAACCAATTTTGCAGACAATGACTTCTGCACATTCTGGTGCTCCTACCCTTGAGGATGAACAAATATCTCAAGCTACTACTATTGAGGCTGCTGCTGCTCATGTTGCGGCTGCTCACAGTGAAAATCAACAACAAGTTTTTGAACCTGTTGTTGCTCCTAGTGTTGAGGTCTAACAACCATCAACACATGTCGTTTCTACCATTTCAGATGAACATATAGATGATGTTTATATTGATTAAATGGTCAGGAGTGAAAGACTGATGTCGCAGAAAATACAGGTGTGTCGTAGTTTGACGGTGTTGGCCAAAGTTCTTAAGGAAAAAAGAAAAGGAATCAAATTTGATGTTGGATGGAATACACGAGTCCAACAACTGAATCCCAACAAGTCTATGTTTAGTAGTTACATAGGAGTTTTCACTCAACAGCACGTGTCGATTGACGTAGATTCACGACACCATGTTGTGTCCTGGTTGAAGGTTGTGATCTAGGAAGAAATTACAATAACATTTTTAATTTATTTCTTTATTTTACTAGAAAATAAAATAATGAAAAAATGTTTTACTCTTCTAAATATCTTGTAGAGTTCATTTATAGTAGATTATTCACACTAGGATTATTTAATAAGGATTTAAATAAGTATTCATTGAGGTTTTCGCACTATTATAACAATATGTCACCTAAAATAATCCAAAGGTAAAATAAACCCACACCCACCCATTGTTTACGCTCACCTAATATCCAAAGAAGCATGGGATGCATTTATTGACCGTTGTGGGGATGATAATTTTTTGGTACATTTTGGGTGATAATACGTTGTTTGGGGATAAATGCATTCATCACTTTAATTTTCAATATTTCATTTATGGAACAGAAACTCTGTACTGAAAATAAAAAATGTGTATCAAAACCAACATACCCCTATCGCAAAGAGAGGATGGGGAAGGCTTCACTAGAATAGAAAATGGTTTGTATTTTAAATATACAGTAATATTTTTAGGTTCCAATAAACAACATCATAATTATCTTTCTACGTTTATATGTAGATTGGTGAGTCTAAAACCAAAGAAACTTCCATCCCACGTCATGTGCTATGGAAAGAGGCACGTGTGAATAAGGAAGGGAAACTAGTATATGAGAGCACACAAAAAGTGTGGGAAATATGTGTAAGTATGACATGATGATTAAAATATTTGTTTTAAATTTACAATACATAAAAGTAATTAGTTATTTTCCTATATCTGATAGTCACAAGAATCAGCTACTCCTATAGCAGATGCAGACCTATTATCGATGGATTTTAAGTAGCTAAAACAATACGGTCATGTCAGAGGTGCAGAGTTTGGGGTGACAACCCAAGTATATTTTTAGAAGAAAAAAATGAATGATAGAGATGAAAAATTGAAACAATTGAAGAAAATAATGGAAACCCTTGAAGAACGCTTGCAATGGCAGGAAGACATGCTAGAAACTTTTATGGGCGGGAACTAAAGAGAAGACATAATTAAAGAACAACCAGTGTGTGAAGATCCCTCCCCACCCCCCACTAGCTTTGAGACGAGCCATTCCCCTCAAAGAGCTATCTTAGTCGTGGTAATCAATATTCTAATAATTTTTCTCATGAAATTTGAATCAGAAAAACACTATTACTTTTCCTGTACTGATCTTCTACAGGGTGATAATGATTGTGATTTATATCTGTCAACACCCACCTATCACCTTGTAGTTAGGACTACATTGTTCAACATCCCAGATGACACGCTGCATAATAAACCACTTCCGAAAGATCATCTGAATGTGACGATTACTGTAGCTCATAATCCAAATGCTGAGCTACGAATTCCACTTGAGGAAAATGATATTCATATGATCAAAATGGCTATTAGGACATTCGTTGCATGTCTGGAACAACTTGTAAGAGTACATGTGGAAAAAAGATGTATTTATTTCCTTTTTTTTCAAGCTAAACCTTTACCAATTAATGACAAAAGGGTCTGAACCAATGAATGTTATTATAGATGGAGAAAGGGAAGTGAGTGAAAACATCAGCTCAAAACCATCTAAAGGATCGACCAACCGATCCCAAGGAGCTACTGAAAGAACAATAACACCACATGTTCTCTATCCACATTTATTAGCATTGAAGACTCATGTGGATACGAAGCTAAGAGGTGGTAGTAGTCGTAGAGAGGTTTTGGAAAAGAATATATATGGAGAGGAATGTCAAGATTTCGTTGCTGCTGAAATTGTAAATGAGATCATTGAAAATGGTTGGCTAGGCATCACAGTTGTAAATATATATATGAGGTATGTTTGGATGATTTGATTTTATAAAAGCTGATCTAAGGTGAAAATTACGACTAAAAGCATTTTATATTGTTGACAGACATATATATGAAAAACAGTTGAAGGAATTTTCCAATGAGCCAAAATTCGGACTCGTTAGTCCTCATTCCACATAAACACACCTAACAAAATTATAGACATCAAAAAAGAATGAAATAGTGAATTAATTGCTAAAAACATTTGAAAGCAATATTACAGATGACAGACTCTTCCTAATACCAACCATGCAGGGGTAAAACTCTACGATTAAAACATATCAATTATATTTTCACTTATTTTATTACTTACTCCTTTTTGTATTTTAGGAAACATTGGATGCTAATTGCGGTGAACATGGATACTGCAAAGATTTATTTTCTAGATTCAAAGAAAGTATATCCATCAAACTGACCACACAAGATGGAGTTTGTGAATCTTTAAGACACTACATCATACGTTTTAGGTCTAAACATTAATTAATATAATTTATATTATCTTTTACTAAAGATTCTGTTATGATAGGGTGGTGTATCATTATTGTTTAAAAAAATGAATGAGTACAGGGGATAAGCATAAGGAGGTGACAAAGTACTACGTATGGACAAATATCAGGGTATATATAATAAAATTTCACTATCCAAACACATCTCAACAGAAGATACTTATTCTCATAATGAATAATTTTTTTTTCAGTTTCCAAAACAAACAAATGATAACGATTGTGGTTATAATGTTTTTAAATTTGTTAAAGGGATCATTTGTCATCAACAAACTAGAATCCCTAAAGAAGTATTTTCAAAAACAACTACTAGTTCATTTAATTTATTTATTAATTCATTATTTTTATGTATTGCAGTACTAATCTGACTGCTGAAAATCTTCATACTCACAAGAGTATATAGATTTGTTCAGAAATGAGTGGGCCGCATACCTGATGGAAGATTGTACACAGATATCATGAAGATCTGAGTTGGGCATGTGTACAATTGGCGGTCATTTTTGAGAGGGGTTAAGGGGATCAAAAGATGAAACATTATTGTATGTAAATGTTTGTAGGAAAATTTTAATTTTTATTAAATAAAACATCATTTCTCCAGTGAGTCATTTTCCCATTTTAACAGATGATATGCACCAGCAACATGAAAGAATGATCATCCACTCAAAGTGTCTCTCTTTTGTTTTAAATGAACATATTTTTAAGTGAAAACAACAACTAACGTAAAAAAATCAGACAAAATGCATTCATATTGTGTTTATCTTTTAGGAGAACGATCCAGGGGTATGTTGGGGAAGTGTACGAGACAACCCTGCCTCAATCCAAGGCTTGGTGTGGCCGTTATCACTCAAAGGGTCTCTCTTTTGATTAAAATGGACAAATTTCTAAGTGAAAACAACAACTCACATACATAAATCTGATCAAACGGTTTTGGACTATATTTATCCTTTATTAGAATGATCCATGGGTTATTTGCGACATGTAAAAGTCAACCCAGTCTCAATCTGAGGCACGATGTGGCTGGTATCACTCAAAGTGTCTCTCTTTTGTTTAAAATGGACACAATTTTAAGTGAAAACAACAATTGACATACAGAAATCCGACCAAACGCATTTGGATTGTGTTAATCCTATAACATAATGATCCACGGGTCCTTTTCAATGTTCACGAGTCAACCCTTCCTTAATCTGAGTCCCGGTGTGGCCGGTATCATTCAATGTGTATCTCTTTTGTTTAAAATGGACACAATTTTAAGTGAAAACGACAGCTGACCTACAAAAATATGACAAATGCATTCTTATTGTCTTGATAATTTTTTAGAACGATCCATGGGTCCTTTTTGACATGTATGAGTAATCCCCGCCTCAATCTGAGGCACGGTGTAGCCAGTATCACTCAAAGTGTCTCTGTTTTGTTTAAAATGGACAAAATTTTAATTGAAAACAACAACACACCTATTGAAATCTGACCAAAATAATTTATATTGTACTGATATTTTAGGAGAACGATACATGGGTTATCTCTCACATGTAAGAGTCAGTCCCGCCTCAATCTAAGGCCTGATGTGACCAGTATCACTCAAAGTGTCTCTCTTTTGTTTAAAATGGACACAATTTTAAGTGAAAAAAAAATGACGTACCTAAATCCAACCAAACGAATTAAAATTGTGTTGATCCTATAGTAGAATGATCCTTGGGTCCTTTGAGATGTGTAAAAGTCAACCCTACTTCAATCTGAGGCCCAGTGTGACCGGTATCACTCAAAGAGTCTCTCATTTGTTTTAAATGAACACCATTTTAAGTGAGAACAACTACTGACGTATGAAAATCTTACCAAATGCATTCAGATTGTTTTGATCTTATATTATAACAACTCATGGGTCTTTTATGACATGTACGAGTCAACCCTTCCTCAATCTGAGGCATGGTGTGGACAGTATCACACAAAGTGTCTCTCTTTTGTTTAAAATGGACACATTTTTATGTGAAAACAACAACTAACATACAGAATCTGACCAAATGCATTCAGATTGTGTTGACCATATAGTATAATGATCCATGGGTCCTTTTAGACGTTTACGAGTCAACCCTACCTCAATCCAAGGCCCGGTGTGGACGGTATCACTCAAAGTGTCTGTCTTTTGTTTAAAATGGACACAATTTTAAGTGAAACAACAACTGACCTACAAAAATCCAACCAAACGCATTCATATTGTCTTGATATTTTTTGATAACAATCCATTGGTCCTTTGTGATGTGTAAGATTCAACCCAACCTCAATACGAGGCATGTTGTAGCCTGTATCACTCAAAGTGTCTCTCTTTTGTTTAAAATAGGAACAATTTTAATTGAAAACAACAACTGACCTATAGAAATCTAAGAAAACTCATTCATATTGTATTCATCTTTTAGGAGAACGATACATGGGTCCTTTTTGATGTGTAAGATTCAACCCCGCCATAATTAGAGACTCGGTGTGGTCGGTATCACTCAAAGTGTCTCTTTTTTGTTTTAAATGGACACAATTTTAAGTGAAAACAACTGATGAATGGAAATATGAATAAACGCATTCATATCTTGTTGATCCTATATTAGAACAATCCATGGGTACTTTGAGTCATGTATGAGTCAACCCCCCTCAATCTGAGGCCCGGTGTGGCCGTTATCACTCAAAGAGTATCTTGTTTGTCTAAAATGGACACCATTTTAATTGAAAACAACAACTTATGTACTAAAATCTGACCAAACACATTCGGATTGTGTTGGTACTATAATAGAACGATCCATGGATCTTTTTCAACATGTATTAGTCATCCCCGCCTCAATGTGATGCCCGATGTGGCCTGTATCAGTCAAAGTGTCTCTCTTTTGTTTAAAATGGACTCAATTCGATGTGAAAACAACAACTGACCTATGAAAATCTGACCAAACACGTTAGGATTGACATGATCATTTATGAGAACGATCCATGGGTCTATTGAGATGTGTAAGATTCAACTCCACCTCAATATAAGGCACAGTGTGGCCAGTATCACTCAAATTGTCTCTCTTTTGTTTAAAATGGACACGATTTTAAGTGAAAACAACAACTAACCTACAAAAATCAAAGAAAACGCATCAGATTGTATTGATCCTATAGTTGAATGATCTAATGGTCCTTTTAAACGTGTTCAATTCAACCCCATCTCAATTTGAGGCTCTGCATGGTTGGTATCACTCAAAGTGTCTCTCCTTTGTTTAAAATGGGCACAATTTTAAGTGAAAACAACAACTAACCTATGAAAATCTGACCCAATACATTCATATTCTCTTGATCCTTTTTATAATGATCCATGGGTCCTTTGAGATGTGTACGAGTCAACCCCGCTTAAATCCGAGGCACAGTGTGACTGGTATCACTAAAAGTGTCTCTCTCTTTTTTTTTAAAAAAATGGACACGATTTTAAGTGAAAACAACAAATGAACTATGGAAATCTGAACAAAAGAATTTGGATTGTATTAATCCTTTAGTATAAAGATCCATGGGTCCTTTTAAATGTGTAAGATTCAACCTGGCCTCAATCCGAGGCATAGTGTGGCTAGTATCACTCAAAGGGTCTCTCGTTTGTTTAAAATTGACACAATTTTAAGTGAAAAAAACAGATGATGTACGAAAATCTTACCAAACACATTAATATTGTGTTGATACTATAGGATAACGATCCATGGGTCTTTTGAGATGTGTATGAGTCAGACCCACCTAAATTTGAGGCCTGATATGGCTGGTATCACTCAAAGTGTCTCTGTTTTGTTTAAAATGGACACAATTTTATGTGAAAACGACAACTGACCTTTGAAAATCTGACCAAACGCATTCGGATTGTCTTGGTCTATTTTGATAATGATCCATGGGTCCTCTGTGAAGTTTATTAGTCATCCCCACCTCAATCTCATGGCATGGTGTAGCCGGTACCACTAAAAGTGTCTCTCTTTTGTTTAAAATGGACACAATTTTAAGTGAAAACAACAACTGACCAACGACCTGGACACCCCCACCCCTCTGGACACCCCCACCACCTAGAAAGGCCCCTCAACCCCTGAGACACCCCCACCCCCTGGGCACACCCATGGATAGCCACCCCCACACCTCGGACAGCCCCCCCGGACATCCCCCACCCCCACCCCCACCCCCCAGACAACCAACACCCCCCTGGACAACACCCCACCCCTCATAGACACCACCCATCCACCTGGATACCCCCCACTCCCAGGACAGCCCCCCCACCCATGGACGACCACTTCCACCCTCTTGGACACCATCCCACCACCCTTGGACAGCCCCACCAACCCCTGTAAAGCCCCCCGACACACTGGTCACCAGCCCACCCCCAGGACACCCCATTGACACCCCCCCATCTGGACACTCCCCTCCTTGGACACCACCCCACCCACTTGGATAGCCCCCCAACCTCCTGGACCAGCCCCACCCCTGGACACCTCCCACCCCCTGGATACCCCTATCCCCTCGGACACCGCCATCCCACCCTGGTGGACACCTCCCCACCCCCTTGGACAGCCCCACCAACCCCCATACCACCCCAACACTCGGACACCCCCACCCCCTGGAAAGCCCCCCGACACCCTGGACAACAGCCCACCCCTTGGACACCCCCACGGAAATCCCCCCCCCCCCCACCTAAACACCCCCACCCTCCTTGGATAGTCTCCCTAACCTCCTGGACCCCCCCACCCCCTTGGACACCACTTTCCCCCAGGACACCCCCATCCACCCGGACACTCCCTACCCCCCTTGGATAGCCACCCCAAACCCCTGAACAGCCCCCCAACCTCCCTGAATTCTGAATTGAATTATTTATTTAATTAATTAACTTATGAATTATGTGTTAATAGTGTACGAGTATACTTGTTGTATGGGTATACTTTTTATAATTATCTTATGATTTATGTGTTAATTTTGTATGGGTATACTTATTGAGATACTGAATTTTTTGCAGGTGTTGTTTGGGTGTGCTATTGCAGAATATTTTGTAGCAGCAAACATGGCATTTATTAGTGCATTTTTAGCACTGATAAAATAGCCTTTATCAGTGCTAAAAAAGAGCTGATAAAATTTACCTTTATCAGCGCTAAAAAGCTCTGATAAACTACACCTTTATCATTGCTAAAAAAGAGCTGATAAATGATTAGTTTATCAGCACTAAAAGAGAGATGATAAAACACACATTTTTCATCACTTTTTAGCGCTGATAATGGTGTTTTTTATCAGTGCCTTTTTAGAACTGATAATGGGGACCCCCCCCTTATGAGCACTGAGATTTACAGTGCTTTTTTTGCGAAGATAAAGCTCGTTTTTAGTGCTGATAAAGACCGTTTATGTCGTTGTGAGAGGGGATTTTGAACAACCTCTAATTTAAGAAATTAGAGGGGGTGCTAAACTCCCTCTAATATATGAAATTAGAGGTGGTTTTGAACACATTATAATATATGACATTAGAAGGGGTTTTCAAACCACTCAAATACATGAAATTAGAGGGGGTTCATAAACATCCATTAATCCCTTTGATTAGAGGGGTTTTAACCCCATCTAAATTATTAATTTATTTTTCAAACTAAATATCTTACAAATTAAAATTCTATAATATATACGTGTGCATGCACATGTATGTTTACATATATTACATAAACACATTATATAAATTTATATAAATTCATTACAAACACACACATATAAATATAATGACTTTATATAAATACATTAAATAAATACTTATACCTTTAAATAATAATGTATAAAAATACAAATATTGGAATACATAATATAAATGTAATTATTAATACATTTATTCAAATATAAAATTTATAAATGATTTAAAAAAATACTATTCATTTATATTTTATTTATTATACATATATTATATGAAATACATTTTTATTTTATACTTATGTATACAAATATATATAATATATATATATATATATATTATTTTTATATTATTTATATTATATCATAATTTTTTTATATATAAATTTATAAATATTATATAATTATTTTATATATATTGTAGTATGCCATATTAATTATAAATTAATTTAGTAAATATGAATATATCATTCAATTATATGATATCTTTCAAATTATATGAATGTATTTAATTTGGTTCATGTATTTATATATATGTGTATGTGTTTACATGATTTAATATAAATTTATATAATTACATATATAAATATACAATATAAATGCATATAATATAATATTTTTATAATATAAATCATAAATCATATAAATATATATTATTTATAAAACCAACATATAATTTGAAGTTTAAAAAATATGTGTAATAATAGAAAAAATAATTAATAATTATTAATATTATTGTTACACACATACATATATGTATATAAGTATATAAAAATAATGATATAAATATATATAAATATTATTATTATATTATATGTATAAATATTATTATTATACTATATCTATAAATATTATATAAATATATAAATATACATAGACATAGACACAAATATAATTGAATTTATAAATATATGTATAAATATATATTTATATTAGTAAATATAATTATTTATATATATTTTATATATAAAAATAATATATATATATATATATTATACACATGTAAAAATATATTTTATTATTTAAATTTTCATAGATAAATATATTCATAATTATGTATATATATTTATATATATTTTTGTAAATTTTATTTATATAAATAAATATAAAATATTGTCTATATAGAAACAATAACTTGACTTTTCTCAGTGGTTTGGGTGCAACGTTTCGATCGAAGGTTCTTGGCTTCGAATCCCAACAATAATGAGATTTTTTAATTCACATCAGTGATAGGCAAGAGGAGCGCTACGCCCGCAGGGGACCGCGGTAGACAACTTCTCTATCCTGGGGCGAGTCAACGGCGGGTTCGAGGTTGTCTGTGGGTGCGTTTGGGGGGATTTCATGGGTGGGTGTTCATGGGTCCGAGGTCATCTAAGGTTGTCCGTGGGGTGTGTCATGGTGTTATGGGATATGTTTGTAGTGTCCAATCAGGTGCCATGTGGGTGTCATGGGGTCATGTGGGATCTTTGAGGTGGGTGTCAGGCATGTGTCGGGTGGTTTCATGTGGGGTGTCTAGGTGTTTAGGGGTCTGTGGGTTTTTGATGTGGGGTGTTTGGGGGTCTTTCAAGTGTCACGGGGGTCTGTCGGGTGGTGTCATATGAGGTGTTTGGGGGTCTATGGGTTTGTCATGTGTGTCCATTTAAGGGTGGTTAAAATATAACTGCCCCTAAAATGGGAATTTGGGATTCGATTAGAGGCTGTTATAACCACCCCTAAGTGAAACATAAATTTACAGGAGATTATAACCTCCTCTAATCTATAAATATTGGGTGAAATTATAGGGGGTTAAAAACCACTTAAATATATATGTTGCTAAATTAAGACTCATTTTTTCAACGCTTACCCAAAACCACCAATAAATGGAGTATGCAATCAATTTAGCAGCGGTTATGGGCAACCGCTACTAATGTGTTTGGGAGGGGGTTTAATCCCTTCTAAATAAAAAAATCTCTTCTAATCACCCTATTTTTTGTAGTGAGGATAAATGGTTCTTGAACATTAGGGTCCTCCATGAACTTATCTTTCCCAACCTTCTTATTTCTTGAAACTTCGTACCCTATTATGGATGGGAAACACTATTTTATATGATTCCACTTTATTAGGGAAAGGGTTATCTAAGTAAACATCATTATCAAAGCCATATTTTGGATCTTCACATGATGAGAATCTTATTTTTGTGGGGTTTTTCCTATAATCTCATTTGGTTTGATGATTACTAAAATATTACTAATGCGGGTAATAATTCTAAGTGGGTAAAGAATGTATTGGGTAATAGTATGGAATCTTTTCTCTATATCTTTCTCTATGCCATATCCATATCCACTTATAGTATCCATACTGTGATTTATTTTATTGAAAACCAATTTCTCTATACTTTACAAAATTTAAGGATGTTTGATTATGTTTAGTCTTATCCCTAAGGTAATTTATAGTGTTTTCTAATCCCAATCCCAAAAATAGGAAAACTTTTTCCGGATACCTACTATGAAAACAAATATTTTACTAATTTATTTCATGATTTATTATATAAAGTTACACATAATGAAATCCCAAAAATTACATAAATCCTCATGTATTTTAAAAACAATGTACATATCATAATAAATTTCAATGTAAATAAAATGAAAATATTGAAAAAATCCTAAACATTATCCTAAAATTCCATCATTCATCTAAAACTACAAGAGATAACCTGGATATGTGAATAAGAAAGGGGTGAGCTATAAATCCAAGAAAGGGAATAAAGATACTCATAGAATAACATAAAGAACTACATTTTATCCAAGGATAATATCAAGGTATCATAAGAGTGGTGATAATGATAATTGAAAACAATGAGGCATGATGTAACATGATAACAAAAAGAAAACATATGAATGTGGAAACAACCTAAAACATGGAATCATAACCATAAGTCCAGGATATACATCAAGAAAAAAATAACTTAGTGTTCTTAAGATAACATCTTGAACAACACACATGGAATATAATGAGATCAAAACATTACCCAATGCATTGGAAAGATATATAATTTTTTTCCCACCCATTAGTTTTATATCATGTATATGAATATGTGTGACACATAGATTATACAACATAAGGATGTATTTTAACACATTTAGCAACATTATTGAGGAGTTTGGGTGACATTAATGGAAATACCAAATCAATAAAGGATTGATACAACTATTTTAATATATTTGTGAAGAAATGGGAATGTGTATTCCCTATAAAAATGTTTGTTATAAGCAATAATGGGATGGTTTCTATAGCATAATAATGGTACATAATGATTATTCTAAGTGTAAAATGATAGTAAATAATTTATTTAGTTTCCATTAAATCGTAATTAAACTAAGAGGGATATGGAAATACATATCCCAACATGACCCATTGGAAATCAAAAGTCATCGTACAATGAATGTTATTGAATAAAGAGGGGGTATCCCTTACTTCAAGAGATATATTCTTAAAGTATGGAAGGAGATTCTATAAAGATTTGTAGATCTAAGGGAGGGATATATAGTGGGAATGGAAATGTAAATTCTTTCTCCAAGAGTTTTTAGTGAAGAGTAATGGGAAGCTGGGTGGGTTTATATATAAAAAGAGAGGGTCATTCTCTATTAATTTTCAATCATAGGGGTTGGGCACTATCTGATAAGTTAATAAAAAAACGAACCCAATGGGTTTCCCATGTTTTCTAACAAACATGAGTGGTTTTAGATATTTTATAAGGATAAGAATCAAATCATTTAAAAGAATTCCCTTTTTGATGTGGAAGTAAGTTATGTTTACAAAGAATTGGTTTCAAAACATTAAAATATAATATATTTTTTAGAGGATTCATTATGGATTTATGAAATTAATAAAATAAATTCCAACATAATTTATTTTAAAGGGGAAATATATAGTTGGTCATGGAAACCTTTTATGGTATATAACACAAAATTTTTGGCCTATTTTTATGTCATAATTATATTTTGATCCCAAAAACCATATGTGGAGTGAATTGAGTTTTGTGGAGGTGGAATGACCATTCACATCAAAAATATATGTGCACATCCTTTTCTAGTAGTTTACAATGGGTTTTATTCATGGAATCGAAAGCACCCAATGGTTCCCTTTTTACCTTTTCTTTATGAACCTTCTTTCCAGAGGTAGGTTATCATTGGGAAGTGGATCAAAAAACACTAAGGAACTCACATTATCCAAAAGGATAAGAGTTGTAGGTAATCAAACCTATGACAACCTAGCTTTTTATTACAACTTAAACATGCTTTATTACATAAAACATCACTTGATACAACAAAGAATATCTAGAGGTTTAGTGTCTTTGGGGTTTAGGATCAGTACATAAAAACTTAAAACTTGAAATACAAAATCTTTATTGAAAACTTCCTTTACATGACCACTACATTCCCTCCTACTTAGCATTGCATGGGATAACCTGAGGACATGCATAAGAAAAGGGTGAGCTATAAAGCCCAGTAAGGGAGTACACATGGAATAACATGAGGAGTACAATACATGTTAGGCAATAGGCATGTCAATAGAGCATAAGAGAAACATGAAAATAAATGCATGATAAAGCATGATAATCATAACATGGAAATGTGGAAACAACACTTAACATTGAATTAGCATGAGCCAATGCTCATTGCACAAGGAGCATGAGTAAATCCTCATTGCACATGAAGCACGAGTAAACCCTCGTTGCACTTGAATTAGCATGATTCAACACTCATTTCACATGACGTATCATGATACTATACTTTACCCAATGTATTGGAGCGCTATAAGGGCGCACCCTTTTTAAACATTTCATTTCATGCATAAGTGTGCCACATGGATCATAAAACATGGATTCAAAAAACATAATAATTTATTCTACGATAAAGGAATTTGGAATTCATACATGAAACATTATAATCAATAAGTAAATGTGCATAAAGTTGGATACCCTGGATGGAGAAATGGGCATGGTATTCACTACACAAATACATTGGCTTAGAAAATCGGTGCGATTTCGGCAGCGTAACGGCGTGACATAAGAATTCATAAAAAAGGTTGATGAGAGAGAAAGGGTTTCTCATAATATTTACATGTAATGGACAGTAAGGAGGTCATATTGATACATGTCCCAACAATTGAAAAGGAATTTAGATTCATGATACAAAAGTATTCCTTGAATGTAAAAGAAGAGAGAGAAGTTCCTTTCGGAATTTCGACATAGTAATGGGTGTACATGGGAGGAATTTAATGAGAGAGAAAGGGGCCTGCCATCATTAAAACTATAAGAGGGAAGTATGGGGCAGCTTTGAGACCATACCCAAACATTCATAATTAAAATTAAAAGGGCAATAAAACTTAATGAAAATTGACAAAAATGAGAAAGGAAGAAAAAACCCTTACTTGGAAGTGTGCTTCCAAAGGCTAAAGAGAGGCTTTTGAGAGGATTATTGGGAGCTTGGGGAACTTGGGAGGATTCTAGAGGGTGTAGGGCAGAGGTTGGATGAACTGCAAGGGATTTTAGTGAGCAGGAAGTGGGAGCTTGGGTGGGTTTGTATAGGAAAGGTGAGGGAATTCTTTATTATTTAGGTTTGGGACCCCTTATATTAAACTAATCCAAACCACAAACCATCCCATGGTTTTTTCCCATGGTATCTGGAAAAGGAAAGAGGAAAAAAATATTTTACAAGGCCAAGTTCCGAATTTATTAAAATAATAAGGTTGCTTATGTGGAGGTGAGTCACACTCCCATGGAAATTAATTTAAAAAGGCAAAGTGTTGAATAAGTCTTGAGGGGTTCATTAATGCTTTGAAAAGTAAGTAAAACAAACCCAAAATCACTTTATTTTAATGGTAAAACATATATTGGCCGAACATAAGGATTATAGTATTTTATTACATCACCATTGGGTCATTATGATGTCATAAAACACATTATATATTTAAACTGTATTTAATTTTTTACCCAAAAATTTGGCTGTCTCAGAAAATTATGAAAAATTCACCGTTGGATAATTTCGACGTCCTGATTCCTGAAATGAAATTTGTTTTATCAAAATTTTTTTCTAAATATGTTAATTTTAACTTTTAAAATAAAAACAAACATTTATAAAAAATTCACGGGTTTTGACAGAAATTTCCTTCAAACCATAACAAAAATTTTAATTGCATTAATAAATTTATAAGATCATTTATATTTAATAAAAATTAATTTAATATTAATAATAATATTTTATTAAAATATTATTTAATTCAAAAATACCTTAATTTAATAAAATTGAATTCTTAATTAAATAATAACTAAAAACACCATTTTTACTGTAAAAACTATTTACAATGTATCAAAAAATGACTAGAAAATATATACAATATTATATACAAAAAAATAATGTACATGAACATAGTACTACTTATTTGGTAAATAAACCCTTAAAACAGCCGCATAAGACCTAAGGGTAAGGTGTGCGATGGTGACAGACTCTTGGGGCGGCTCGGATAACATCGCCCGAGTGGTAATCTCTATCACCTTCCACTTTTCCCGTAGACGGTCATGTTCGAGCTTGACATAATGAAGCTCAGCTTGGGCTTGGTCAAGGGCGAAGACCAAGGATGCCACCACTTTTCCGAGCTCCGACAAATGGGCTTCGTATGGGGAAATTCTACTGGATGAGGCCATCCCTTCCTTTGTCTGAGTAAAATTAGGTTCGTTAAAGCCGTATATTTATACTAATCACGTGATCACTGTTCAACAGCTATATTAACAACGGTCAAGATTATTAACATAAAACCAAAGAAGTTGACATCTTATAAAAACATTTTTCATCAATAGACATTTAACTGGATCAAGAGGGATATTCCATTAATGAAACTTTGGGTCGTTACAATATTCCCCCATTAAGAAATTTCTCCCTCGAAATTTTCCTTCTCCCATACTAAAACAAATGTGGGTAACTTAGCTTCATCATATCCTCCAACTCCCAAGTCGCTTCTTCAAACTTGTGGTTTCTCCACAACACCTGACGAGGGGCATTGTCTTGTTTCGTAGAACTTTTTCTCTACGATCTAATATCTTCACTGGTTGCTCCTCATAAGAAAGATCATCTTCCAATTGTACCACCTCATAAGAGAGTACATGTGAAGGGTCTGGTATGTACTTCCTTAAGAGGGATACATGAAAGACATCATGCACCTTGGCCATAGTAGGTGGATGTGCTAGTCGATAGGCCACAACCCCAACACGATCAATAATCTCGAAGGGGTCGATGTACCTCGGACTTAACTTCCCTTTCGTTCCAAACCTCATGACCTTCTTCCATGGAGATATACGTAGAAACACCATGTCTCCAACTTTAAATTAAAGGTCTCATCGACGATTAGCTGCATAACTCTTCTGTCGACTATGGGCCGCCTTGATATGCTGCTGAATGGTTTTCACCTTATCCACCATTTATTCGACCATTTCTGGTCCAAGTATCTTACGTTCACTGACCTCATCCCAACATGCCAGTATTCTGCACCATTTCCAATACAGGGCTTCATATGGTGCCATTTGGATGCTCGATTGGAAACTGTTATTATAAGAGAACTCAACTAGACAAAGATGTTGATCTCATCCTCCTTTAAAGACCACTGAGAATGCTCTCAACATATCCTCAAGTGTTTGGATAGTCCACTCGGATTGGTCATTAGTTTGAGGATGGCAGGCCGTACTGAAGTTCAGTTCAGTATTCCGAGCATGTTGAAGACTCTTTCAAAACATAGAGGTGAATCTCGGATCTTGGTCAGACACAATAGATAGTGGTACTCCATGTAACCTTACCACTTCCCTGATATATATCCATGCCAGTTGGTCCAAAGAGAAATCCTATCGAATAGCAATGAAGTGTGCATTTTTTGTAAGATGATCCAAAACAACCTAGATTTCAATGTTGCCTTTGGATGTCCTCGGAAGTCTGGTGACAAAGTACATGGTGATGTTCTCCCATTTCCATTCTGGTATGGGCAATGGTTGCATCATCCCCTTAGACTTCTGCCTCTCTGCCTTCACTTGCTGACACACCAGGCACTTTGATGTATATTCAGCGATCTCCTTCTTCATATTTTCCCACCAAAAGTTTTCTCGGAGATCTAGATACATCTTTGTGTTCCCTGGTTGAATAGAGAAATTTGAACTATGTGCATCGTCCAAAAGTTCCTTCTTCAGCTCTGGACTTGATGGAACACATAGTATTTTCCCAAACCTCAAAATTCCTTCTTCATTAAGATTAAACTCTGAGGATTTTCCCTTTTTGATAGCTTCCACTTTTCCTTGAATTCCCACATCACCCTTTTGAGCATCCTTGAAACTTTCCAAAAGATATGGTTGAGCAATCATTTGTAAAAGGATTGATGATGTTACCTTATTTATGATTCCCATATCCATCTTCATCAAGTCTAAGAAGATTGGATCATTCTCAATTCTCATCATTGATAGAATCACTGGATCCTTTCTACTTAGGGAATCTGCCACCTTATTCGCTTTTCCAGGGTGGTAATGTATTGAACAGTCATAATCCTTGATGAGCTCTATCCATATTCTCTGGCGCATATTAAGCTCTTTCTGTGTGAATATATATTTAAGACTCTTGTGGTCAGTATATATCTCACATTTCTCTCCATAGAGATAATTCTGCCAGATTTTCAAGTTAAAGATCACAGCTGCCAACTCTAGATCATGCGTTGGATAGTTTCACTCATGGATTTTCAACTTCCTTGAGGCATAAGATATCACTTTATCATTCTGCATCAGCACACAACCTAATCACTTCTTTGAGGCATCGTTGAATACCACAAAAGTTCCCCACTTGTGGGTAAAGTGAGCACGAACGCAGTGGTAGGACTCCTTTTCAACTCCTTGAATATTTCTTCGAATTCATCACTCCAAGAAAACTTTACTCCCTCTCAAGTTATCTTGGTAAGAGGGTTGGACAATCGTGAGAAATTTCTCCCAAATCGTCAATAATATCCAGCTAACCCCAAGAAGCTACGGATATCCGTTACTGATGTTGGACTCGGCCATCCCTCAATTGCATCTGTTTTGGAGGGATCCATAGATATCCTATTACTTGTGATGATATGGACCAAGAATGAGACTTTCTTCAACCAAAACTCACACTTGCTGTACTTTGCATAGAGCTTCTCCTTGCGCAAAGTCTCTAGTACAGTTCTTAAATGTTCCTCATGATCCTCCTTAGTTTTGGAGTATATTAGAATATCATCTATAAAGACTACCACAAATTTGTCAAGGTAATCTCTAAAGACACTATTCATCAAGTCCATGAATATTAATGGAGCATTGGTGAGTCCGAAAGGCATTACTGTGAATTCATAGTGCCCGTATCTTGTACGAAAAGAAGTCTTCAGGACATCTTCCTTCTTCACCCTTACTTGATAATATCCCAACCACAAGTCCACCTTGGAGAAGTATTGTTCTCCACGCAGCTGATCAAACAAGTCATCAATTCTTGGGAGAGGATACTTGTTATTTATCGTGATTTCGTTAAGGTCATGATAATTTATGCAAAGCAGCATTGACCCATCCTTCTTCTTGACAAAGAGGACTGGTTCACCCCATGGTGAAGTATTTGGGCGTATAAACCATTTATCCAGATTCTCCTGTAGTTATTTCTTCAGCTCTTCAAGCTCAACAACATCCATTCTATATAGAGTCTTGGATATTAGTAATGCCCCAGGTATAAGTTCAATTGAGAACCCAACATCTCTTCTAGGAGGAAGACCAGACAGTTCCTCGGGAAACACTTCAGCGAATTCCCTCACAATAGGCATTTCTTCAAGGATGGTTTCTTCTTTGGACTCAATCATCTGAGCCAGATAGGTGTGCTCATAGGGTAGTAATATAAATTCATGAGATGATGGAGCTAAAGGAGATTCATCTTCCTCCTGACACTTGTAAAGAATCGGGGGTTGATTCTCGAAATTGAGTGTGATTTCCCTCTCCCGACAATTTATGTTGGTTCTATATAAGGAAAGCCAATCCATGCCAACAATTGCATCAAATTCTACTAGAGGGAGTATGACAAGATTCTCTGGGAAATTCAATCCACAGATTATAACATGGGAGTACTTATATTCATGGGATGCAATGATTGCCCCATTTTTCGTACTCACCGACATCTTTACTTCTAGGATTTTTGGTGGTGCTGGGATTGTTCTACTAAACTTTTGAGATATAAAAGAATGCGTAGAACCTGAATCAAAAAGTATGTTCGCTATTCTTGAATGAATAACTAGCGTACCTGTCACCACTTCGTTTTCGGGGTTCACTTCAGCAGAACTGATGGCAAAAGCTCTTCCTTGCTGTCTTGGAGGTTGTTGGATGCCTCCGATAACCCTTGGATTAGGCCATTGATTTGAAAAATGACCTGTTTCTTTGAATTTATATCATTGAACAACGCGTTGAGGTTCGAACGGAGCGTTCCTCTCCTCTATCGCAGCCACGGGTCCTTCTTGCCAACAGTTAATAGCTAGGTGCCCTTCTCTTCCACACCTGAAGCATTTTCTCGTCCCCTTAAGGCAATTTCTAGGGTGCTCCTTTCCGCACTTTTGGTAAGTGGGGTGTTGGAACTTCTTAGCACTGTTGGATTTATCCATCGGACCACCAGCATTGAATTCCGCCTTACGCTTCTTGTCCCCATGATACCCCTGTGATTCCCCAATCTCCATTTCAACCTCGAGGGCACATCAGACAATTTCCTCATAGCTGTCTAAGTCACGTATCGCTAATTCTTTCCGCAAGCTAGGCTTCTGCCCACCAAAGAAGCGGTCAACCTTGCATTCGGGGGTAACGACAAATACGGAAGCGTATCGTGCAAGCCTTGTGATGTTTGACTCGTACGCTCCAACAGATTCTTCATCTTTTTTCTTGAGGGAAAGGAAGTCCCTTTCCATCTTAAGCTGGAGGGTGCACGGAAAATATTTATTGAAAAACATCTTCCGGAATTCCTTCCATTCCAAAGCCTCTATCTCCTCCTCAGGCTTCGTATTTTTGATCAACGTCCACCATTGATCAGATTCACCCTCCATATGATAAGCATCCAGTAGAACCTTCTCTTATTCAGAACATTGAAGGATGGAGAAGATCTTTTCAATGGAGTTGATCCATTGTTCAGGGATCGTGGGATCAGATGATCCACTAAAAGTAGGAGGCCTTTTCCTCATGAAGCTCTCGATAGCGACTTGTTCCTTATTAGGGGGGTTTGGACGTTCCTCTTGACCCGTGTTTCTATTCAAAACTTGAGTTAGCTAAGAGATAAGCATGACAAAGTTCGTGATTCCCACTCCCATTGGATTGGGCATCTCATTAGTATAGTCATCACACTGATCTTCACAACGGTTGTTAGCCAGAGTCCTCCTATTACCTACCATTGGCTGGAATAAAAGGAATGTTAGGGGTAACACATACAGGTTAATCCAAAGACAAAAGTTGATGACTTATAAATAAACTTTAATTTATTTAACTCATGAGTCTATAGGATTCAATCTAGGATTTTCATGATCTAATTTCTAAAAAATATTCGTAGGGCATTTTTTTTAATTCCCTTAATAACGATTCATACTAAGCTTGTGAATTTATCAAAACATATCCCCCGGGAGTGTCGTAACCAAGAGTGCAGTAAGGCCCATTGTCGTGCACCAGTTCCCATTCGAGTCTAGCTCAAAGCGGTGTTTTCAGGTTTTACCCCTAGGATACATCTGTTCCAGAGCCGCCTCTACCAGCTCGTATCCAGACGGGGATGTATTTGTTTGATAAACCACTTAATTAGTATTTACCAAAACATAGGGATGTTTTTATTATACTTAGTCTTATATATAAGGCTTTACTAGGGTTTTCCTAATCCCAAAGATAACTAAACCTATCCTTTGATACCAACTATGACAGCCCAACCTTTTATTACAACTTAATCATGCTTTATTACATAAAACACCACTTGATACAACAAAAAAGATTGAGAGGTTTAGTGTCTTTGGGGCTTAGGATCATTACATAAAAACTTAAAACATGAAATACCACATCTTTATTGAAAACTTCCTTTACATGACCACTATATTCCCTCATACTTAGCATTGCATGGGATAACCTGAGGACATGCATAAGAAAATTGTGAGCTATAAAGCCCAGTAATGGAGTACACATGGAAGAACATGAGGAGTACAATACATTTTAGGCAATAGGAATGTCAATAGAGTATAAGAGAAACATGAACATAAAGGCATGATAAAGCATGATAATCATAACATGGAAATGTGGCAACAAAACATAACGTTAAATTAGCATGATCCAAGGCTCATTGCACATGGAGCATGAGTAAACCCTCATTGCACATGAAGCACGAGTAAACCCTCGTTGCACTTGAATTAGAATGAGTCAACACTCATTTCACATGATGTATCATGATACTATACTTTACCCAATGCATTGGAGCTCTATAAGGGCGCACCCTTCTTAAACATTTCATTTCATGCATAAGTGTGCCACATGGATAATAAAACATGGATTCATAAAACATAATAATTTATTCCACGATAAAGGAATGTTGAATTCATACACAAAACGTTATAATCAATAAATAAATGTGCATAAAGGTGAATACCCTCGATAGAGAAATGGGCATGGTATTCACTACACAATGACATTGGCTTAGAAAATCGGTGCGATTTCAGCAGCGTAAAGGCGTGACATAAGAATTCATAAAAATGGTTGATTAGAGAGAAAGGGGTTACTCATCATATTTACATGTAATGGAAAGTAAGGAGGTCATATAGATACATGTCCCAACAATTGAAAAGGAATTTAGATTCATGATACAAAAGTATTGCTTGAATGTAAAAGAAGAGAGAGAAGTTCCTTTCGGAATTTTGGCATAGTTACGGGTGTACATGGGAGGCATTTAATGAGATAGAAAGGGGTCTCCCATAATTAAAACTATAATAAGGCAGTATGGGGGATCTTTGAAACCATACCCCAACATTCATAATTGAAATTAAAAGGGCAATACAACTTAAAGAAAATTGACAAAAATGAGAAAGGAAGAAAAAACCCTTACTTGGAAGTGTGCTTCCAAAGGCTAGAGAGATGCTTGTGAGAGGCTTTTTGGGAGCTTGGGAAAACTTGGGAGGATCCTAGAGAGAGTAGGGAAGAGGTTGGACGAACTCCAAGGGATTTTAGTGAGGAGGAAGTGGGATCTTGGGTGGGTTTATATAGGAAAGGTGAGGGAATTATTTATTATTTAGGTTTGGGACCCCTTATATTAAACTAATCCAAACCACAAACCATACCATGGTTTTTGCCCACGGTTTCAGGAAAAGGAAAGAAGAAAACAATATTTTACAAGGCCAAGGTCCTAACTTATTAAAATAATAAGGTTTCTTATGTGGATGTGATTCACACTCCCATGGAAATTAATTTAAAAAGGAAAAGTGTTGAAAAAGTCTTGAGGGGTTCATTAATGCTTTGAAAAGTAAGTCAAACAAACCCAATATAACTTTATTTTAATGGTAAAACATATATTGGACGAAAAAAAGGATTATAGTATTTTATTACATCACCATCGGGTCATTATGGTGTCATAAAACACATTATATATTTAAATGGTATTTAATTTTTTACCCAAAAAATTGACTGTCTCAGAAAATTATGAAAAATTCACCGTTGGATAATTTCGACGTCCTGATTCCAGAAATGAATTTTACTTTATCTAAAAAATTTTCTATATATGTTAATTTTCACTTTTAAAATAAAAACCAACATTTATAAAAAATTCATGGGTTTTGACAGAAATGGCCTTCAAACCTTAACAAAAATTTTAATTGCATTAATAAAATTAGAAGATCATTTATATTTAATAAAAATTAATTTAATAATAATAATAATATATTATTAAAATATTATTTAATTAAAAAATACCTTAATTTAATAAAATTAAATTATTAATTAAATAATAACTAAAAACACCATTTTTTACTTTAAAAACTATTTACAATGTATCAAAAATGACTAGAAATTATATTCATTATTATATACAAAAAAATAATGTACATAAACACAGTACTACTTATTTCTTACATAACCCCTTAAAACAGCCGCATAAGACCTAAGGGTAAGGTGTGCGATGATGACAGACTCTTGGTGCGGCCCAGATAACATCGCCCGAGTGGTAATCTCTATCAACATCCACTTTTCCCATAGATTGTCATGTTCGAGCTTGACATAATGAAGCTCAGCTTGGGCTTGGTCAAGGGCGAAGCCCAAGGATGACACCTCTTTTATGAGCTCTGACAAATGGGCTTCGTGTGGGGAAATTCTACTGGATGAGGCCATTGCTTCCTTTGTCTGAGTAAAATTTGGTTCGTTAAAGATTTATATTTATACTAATCATGTGATCACTTTTCAACGGATATATGAACAACAGTCAAAATTCTTAACATAAAACCAAAGGAGTTGACATCTTATAATTTTTTTTTCATAAATAGACATTTAACTGGATCAAGAGGGATTTTCCATTAATGAAACTTTGGGTCATTACAGAACCCTTTTGAGGTAATAGTTTTCTACATTGGGACACTCTTATAGATTTAAGACATATTTTTGAATCCTTCATTAAATTACAAATATGATACTGGTCACCCTTAGGATAATATTAAATTATTAACATGTATTGGATTTAGAATCACAGGTATGTATCTGAGGTTATCTATTAATGGGGATATGTATATTTATCATAGTTTCTCCATTGATGGTACTATTATTAAATAGATTACAAATTCTTATGTCTTTTATTATCATGATGATGGTTTTATGCCACGTAGTGGGGTGCTCTAGAATTTATTGTCATCTGTGGATATGAGAGTCTTTTTGGTGTCAGGATCAAGCCTATGAGATGAGATTCGTACTTATACTTGTGATAGGAATCAGAACCCACATAGTTCAATGCCACATAATGGGACACATCATACCTTTTAAGGTCATGTGAGAAGTAGAAGACAATATATTTTAACGTCATGTGACAAGTATGTTTAGGAGAATGGTTCCTAGTCAAGGATAATGTAAGACTTATTACTAAGTGTCCTAATAAACATTGAAATCATGTGGATTCCCATGGTGGACATAAACATATTTGGAATGTGGACCAGAGAAGATTAGGGTGAGTCTTGGGTGGGGGTTTTTAGACCCCACTGAGACTTCCTTTGTATGCCATTTGGATAGGAATCAAACCCATGTAGTTCGGATGGTTGGTTCATACACCAATGGAGTAAGAACATTACATTTCCTCAATAGGAATGTGAACCTTTAAGATATATACTAGGATTTGAGGAATTTTAATGAATATTAATCCCTTTAGAAATGTGAGAGGAAGATCTGTAAAAGGATTCTCAATGGAGACATTCATTTACTCATAAAAGTGTCATGATCATTGCTAACCTCAAAGACTGAATGAGTCATGCTCAATTAGAGAAACAATAGGAAGAATAATATATAGAAAAAAAATATCCTCTATATTCTAGAGGATGAGATCTGG
This sequence comes from Viscum album, assembly GCA_963277665.1. Taxonomy (NCBI): domain Eukaryota; kingdom Viridiplantae; phylum Streptophyta; class Magnoliopsida; order Santalales; family Viscaceae; genus Viscum; species Viscum album. The sequence goes on along the minus strand of OY728165.1, from coordinate 877,961,000 downwards.
GGGATGAACTATAAGAAAGACTGGTATCTTACATTAGGATGGATTCCCTTTTGAAGATCCTCCCATCATTCCCTATTAATCGATGGAAGAGAGGGAGTGGGAAGGAATACAAGCCATAGATGTAGATGACCAGTACATTGATCAACCTTCCACCACACCTAATTTTGGTATCCGCTTTACCATAAGAGTATATGATTTATAACATTTTGATCATCCCCTTATCATGTTGGTTAACAATAGGACATCATTTACTATGGGAATGTATGATACAGAGGACACACTGATCTTAAAATTACTCTAATCACACAGATATAAAGGATTTGGATGAGGCACTAACTTGGTCTACCTCAGAATAAGGACCCATGGGAAGAGGTTCCCTAACATCAGTGGTATGAAAGTGGTCTTATGTATTGGTTCACAGAGGTTTGTTTTGGTCAAGTTAAAGGTGGATTACATAAGTGAGGCATGGATGAGATAAAGTTGGATCATGTAGGTGAGGCATGGGGTATTTTAAGGTGGATCATGCATGGTATTTCTAGGTGGGATGAATATGATTCTTTCAGGGTTAGATTGGGTGAGTTTAATATTCATTTGTGAGATGTTTAACTCGAGAAACAACACCTGTGTGAGTCCTTTCTCTAGGATCCAAGGGGTCTCCTAAGGTGTATTTGGATAAATTACTCTCAAGTTTACAGTAGTGGAAGGGTCATTATACATTGTATTATTCACAATGTGGGAGTAATTCCCCTCAAGGTTCTATGGATTCTTAATCTTTAGCATCCTAAATCAATATATTTCTATTAATGTCCCTTTCTTTTATATGAATATGACACTGCCTAAGGGTTTAGAGGACTTGGGTGAGAGGCTTAGGCAAGTAGAGCTTCATGCAGTCTCTTCATAAATTATTCATGTAAAATGAAGGGACAATGGGTCTTATAAATAGTAAAAATTGGGACTCTAGGTGAAGGAGACCACATTTATAGGTTCACCACACATGTGTCTTGCATAAGGGCCTCTTGCATGTGTGGATACTCATGTTGGGCCATACTGATAGATCATGCATGAGCCTCTTGTCATGTAGGTGAGGTTCAAAAAACCTGAATCGAGAACGTTACCTAATTATACATGGTTTTATAAAAATACTTATTGCATCTGGTATTTTCCTTTAAAGATTATCAGCCTTATGTGAAAAAGGGAGTGTCAACAAACCCCCCTCATGATTATATCTAATCTGATGAAGAGGGTGTTATACTAAGGTAGAGGAACATATATGTTGATGAATCCTTCATTTAATATCCTCTACATGTTCTTCAGTACTCTCAAGTTGACTTTGAACCTCTCTTCATCAATTCAAGTAGTTTTCATAGGTTTTCCACATAGGTCACCCATGCTAGCCAACCATGCAGGTAACCCATGCATAGTATCCACATCTACAAATAGATTTGACTACCAGCGGTTCTTCCTTCCACTTTCACTATTTTATTTCTCTCTCTATTCTATTTTTTTTGTGATTCCTTTTATCTCTTTGCATTTATCATTTGTGAATGCCTTTTGGTGAAACCAAACATTCAATCTCATGATATTATTTTTTCTGTATGAGGTCACTTGGGTGAGTGACCTCTGCGAGGTCACTGGGTTGGGTGACCAACATGAGGTCAGCTGGGAGAGGGACCTATGTGAGGTCACTTGGGAGAGTGAACTATGAGTGGTCACTTGGGAAAGTTTCAAGTTTTAGTTCATCCCTTTTCAAAGATTTTATAACATTCCCAAATCAATACACTAATCATGTTAGGGAGATGGCCAAACAAGTTTTGATAGATTATTACAGTGTGTGGGACTCCATCCTTCCGAATTTATAAAAATAATTGATGAAGTACCAGTGATATTACTCATGAAGTGATTATATACTATTATATGGCCATAGAGTTCTGAGAGATGAATTCATCTTGAAGAAATAGAGTTATTCACTAAAGTCATTGTTCATGGAGTACACTAAATGTGCCACCACCAATATTTCCTATAGAGTTGTATTCAAGAATGACGTAATATATCATATTGCAGGCATCATTAATCATATCCTATGCACCCCGGATCTGAATCCTCACACCCTAGAATGAAAACCTCATTGCTGCTAGTCAATATTTAGTTACACCAAGAAAGATAAAAAATAATGCTAGATGGACGATTGTGAATTACATTTTTGAGGGGGACTCGAGAATGAATGGAAGTGGACATACTGGATATGCTAAACCCATAGAAAATATAATATTGAGTAATAGGAAATCAGAATATATGAGGCTATATGTGTGGCCCAGACAGACATGTACTAGAACCCAGACATCATAACTGAGCTATTGATCCACTGGTTCCTGTAGACAAACATGCTCATCTAATATATGGGAAATAAATCATTAGTTTATGGGACTTTTACTAAATCATAGGAGTTCCCATCATTTTATAGATGTATGTGGAGTTCATTTCGTTGAAAGTAATGTGGGATTATACTATCATCTTTTCCCCATGAGATGTTTAATTTGGACCACAAGGGGAAGAAAAAGGACCCCGACCCAAGAAGTGATATCCATTTTGATGCTTTTACGAAGGCCTTCATTGTTCCATAAAAAGAATCCCCTAGATTATAGATCCCAACATGGTTCCATTAGATGGATAATTGAAGCATTCATGTAAAATTATGGAATACCTTAGAGAAAGGAAAATTTAGACACTAGGGTTATAAATTCAAGTCTTAAGTTTCTAAAATTAACCATCTTATTGGATTTCTAGTGATGTGGTTAAGAACCCACCTATTACGGGTCAATGAATTTAACAATAGCATGAGGCTGTAGATGTTTTTAATGTTGTAAAAATTAGTATAAGGGAACCATATATGGCCTCTTTCACATATTATGGTGAAAATTTACATGTATATAATTTATGTGCACATAAGGATGGTCCAATTATGATTTTTTGGGTCATCTAATGTGTTTTGGGTGTGGATCACAACATAACAAAGTACTTATTCCTTTCTGAGCTGGGTTCATGTCCATGAAGGAAAGTTTCATCCATTAATTTAGGATGTTTTGGGTATTCAACCTTTATATCTAAAATATAGATAATACTGAAGGTACCTTAAAATATTGGGGGAGTTTAACTTCTTCCCATATAGGGATCCACCTACCATAGCATTCATTACAAAAGTCCAAGGTGATGACAATTTGAGGTCACATATGGTCACATTTAGAGGCATTGTACTGGAGGCCCATATGGATAAGAACACTATCAAAATGGTATGACTTAAAAAATATTTAAATTCCTTGAAGTAAGAGAAAGAATCACTCTACCTAACATTGAAGATTGTCTTAGAATAAGGATGATATTATATTAATTTGTATAAGTAGAAACATCATCACACTAAAGTGGTCATCACCATACAACTGGATGGGTTTGGATAAACTGCCTATAATGATCAAGCTATAGTTCAACTGATCAAATACTATATCGAGGAACACTTGTATAACATGGTGGATAGACTCCAGCATGTGGAAGTTCCTTTTAATTTTAAAACATGAATGAAAAGTATTTTATTCCTAGTCATCTAATTATGTGTCAACATCCTCATTATAACCATTACATAAAACTGAAAATGAATAATTTGATTGAATGAAATTGTGTTAATGAAATTTTATTACAATGTATAGGAATTAGAGAGTGCTCTAATTTTTTTCCTCTGTCTTTAGACCTAGAGAGCGTAGATTGAATGTTGTTACATTCATATTACAGAACTTATGACATTTCTGTCTTTTATTTCATAGACCTACCTTTTTCCTAAATTATATATGAAGAATACATTGGGTTAATACTTGAATTTTTCTAAGTTACCCTATGATATTTATCAACCTAACAAATTTTATTTATTTTCTTTTGGTTTTTCCAAATTTTTTCCCTAAAAATGCATAGTTCACACCTAGTGATTTGAAGCTCAATTCATTCCCATATTCCCTTTGGTGTATTTTCAACCTAGTGAGTATTATGTATATTTTCATGAGTATCTTAGAGTCTTGAAATAAATAATAATGAACCTGGTTTTTTAGGTCAAACAACTTTGACCATGAGTTATGGGATGATGATCCAAGTAGGGTTTCTTGGGCACAAATTTTTTTAAATTCATCAGGTACAAAAAGGGTTGTTTTTAGTCCCAATGTTGTGATTTCTAGATTTGAAACATTATATGTGACATGTATTTCATAGAATTACCATTGAACATGTTCTAAATGTGGTTTATAGAATTGTAATATTAGAGATTATAGAGATAATAGAGGTTTATCCCAAGGATGACTTTTAGGGGTTACTTATGCAAAGCCATAATGGGGTGAATCAATGTATAGACATAAAAAGGTCTCTTATGGAATAAAAAATTATCTTATTTATTAATGGGGGATTTTATTAGGATTAAAATTTCATAATACTAATGAGTTTGGTTTGTGAAAGGAGGGATTTTGAGAATAAAGGAACACTTGAATTTTTTCTTTTATAGAATTTGGTCCTAAAATGAAGGATCAAGGTGTCACTACACATATTGATGGAATGAGTATCATGTCATACATAGTTCTTCTTGGTGACATTGTGGATGACTGACACCAGGATAAAATGATCATCCCTAATGAGGTTCGAATAATAATGAAGTTTAATATCATGTGAATAGGATGTGGATTTTTCAATTTAACATACTATGAAAATAATATTGAGGGATAAAATTTACGGTCATTTAGATTTGACCAGAAGATTATTGATTTCCCATTTCATGGGTTTTTGAACAATAAAGTTCCATCATCCTTTACGAATGAAGGGGGAATGTTTTAGTCTATAATTTTGGGGATTCTAAATCTGAGAACTGATATGGGGAATGTACATTAAGAGTGACCATAGACCTTGTTTGAAAATATGGTTCTAGAATGATGTTTTTGTGGATTACCTAGATAGAATAAGTTTCTATTGAATAATAATGTGTCTATAGTTGAAAGGCCTTTTGTGGAAAACTTATGAGAAGCCAGACTAGGGCGTATCAATGTATAGTCCATATAATGGTGTCCTTAGGAATCTACATTCTCTAACAAATGGCTAGTGAAAGCTGATAATGATTCATATTTCTCCAAACACAATATTTAATTTTTATAAGGAACAAGACTAAATATGGAAGGATCATTTTGAGTAAAAATAACCCATGAATAAGTAGAAATGTTTCCTATGTAGTTTTGACCCATACGTAGGGAGGGGGATTTTTTTCTATATTATGACTGGTCCGAAGACATAAGATCTATGAATTTCTATATATCTCATGAAGATGGGAATCAAGTAAAATATTGTTCTATAAAAATTCCCCACACTAATATAAATATTATGTTGGGTGGAGGAATTTATTTTTAGAATATGAGATCAAAAAATGAGGTGATAACTCATATTAGAACCACTTATACATATTTGGATATTATATAAGAATGTGGGGGAATTTTTTACATCATGGCTACACCAAGATATATGATTTGGTGGTCACTATGTATCTTATAAAATCGTGATTCAATCACACATAGTTTTTGGATTAAGGGGTGGTGGAAGACCAATACCCTAGGTAGTGGTCCCCTCTTATATGTTCCATCGTTCTGTACAATGTTATTTTATGAAAGAGAAATTAACCCTTCAATTTAATGTCACGCTTTAAAGAGGTTTTGTGTACCTTTTATAGTACTGTATCCATGACCATGATGACCTTGACATGAACTGATATGCCTCGATTACAAGATTAGTCCTTTACCAAGACTCCTAATCCTATGTGATCTATGCTCGGTGTGAGAAAAAAGGAGTGGAACCAATTTATTTCACTACAAAAAGGTAATTGAAATAAAGTAAAGGGGAATTTATATTGTGTGGTGGATGGACCAGTATGTAGTATTTAGGGGTCACTATGTATCACATTGAAATGAAAATCAATATATACCTAGTCCTAGGAATCCTTTTAGATTAACATCATGAGGAAAGGATGAGTTTTACCCGACAAGAAAAATAAGTTATGATCTTATGAGGGGAATCCCATGTTTGTGACTTGAGACTTCATAATATGGTTTCCCATGGAATCCTATGCTTGGTACATAGCATAAGATAACATTTTAACCTCATATACTGAATATGTTTTCCTACAATTTAACATCATATGATTAAGATGAAATGGTTTCTTGTAGTTATATCTTAAACTGATAGGGCCATACTTCATTAAAATAATGAGTAAGATAAATCTTACAAGGTCGATGATGTTCTAACATAATTCATACAAGTAGAAGAAAATTTTAAGCAATGAAATTAGGAGTCCTAGGACCAGAATAAGTGATATAGAATAAGTATTCATGCAATTAATCTTGACCATGTTCAAAAATTAGTTTCTAGAACTTTGTTTTCAGGGATTATAAAGATAGAAGAGGTTTCTTCAAAGGATGATGGAGCCTCTGGTTGATAGGATTTTGGGGGTAACTTATGAAAAGACAATATAGGGTGTATTAATGCATATTCAAAATAGAGGATCCCTTAATAATTATACATTCTATCACCAATATACAAGAAAAGGTTATGGAGATCTAGATTTATTAGGACAATGAGTATGATGTGTGGACGGAATTTTCTCATCACAAAAGATGAAGTTGGACCAACATTGTCCATGGGATTTCAAGTTCCGTGTATAGATATTTGTTTAGGTGTAGTGAAGGGTAAAATATTATTTCTTTGCTGGGAATCTATATGTGGGAACTAGAAATTATGACCTCCTACATAGATTGGGTTTGTGTGCAAGAGAGAGGGAATATTGTTTACTTCATGGTTGGGCCCAATAAAAAAGGTTTTGGCATTACTACATATCCCATTAAGATTAGAATAAAGAAACTCATAGTTCTAGAATAGAGGTGTGTTGGGTGACTGGCATTGTGGATTTTGATCTCCTCAGACATGGTCTAAAATATTATTCAATTTTAGACCACACAACAAGGACATGAACTAGGCAGTTTTATGCAACGTAGATAGGATGTTTTCTTATAGTTTAACATCTTGTGACTAGAACATTATGATATATAGTGTAAATTATTATAGCTTGTACTATTTTGTTTTATCTTTGTATGTTGTGTGAATAATAATATAGTTCATTATTTTTTAGGTCATTAAATTAGGGCCAAATTTCCTTAATTTTTTGGTCATGTGATGAGGATCATTTGACATTTCTTTTAAGGTCTTTCATTCATGACCTTACATAATGATTACAAAAATTATTTCCTAATAAAACTTGTGTTGGTAGGGGATGTAAAAAAATATCCATCTATCAAGATAATTGAATAAGATCTATTGGGGTGGACACTATGTACAACAAATGGTACCTCTCACTTTGGTTTCTACTTTGGAGGTTTTATTCTAGAATAATTTGGATCCTAGGTACTAGTACCAATTCACCTTGCATGATTGAACAAAGGTTAAAATTCTTATTAATATCCAATGATACTAGATTTTGACAACACTATAAGTGATTCATTGTTTTCAGTATTTTCTCATCATATTGCTCCAATTCATCCAGTTATTTTTGGGATCACTTATTTACAGATATATAATCCAATATGTTAACTTAATTAAAAGGAAATTGGACCAAAATGGGAAATATGAAATATGTCTAGTATACCAGCGAATATGGGGTTTCCCATGAGGTAGTCTGAGTTGTAATCTGGTAATCCCAAAAGGTGTGTAAGATATTTTTAGGACAAGACTTTTTTTATTTTCTCCCATATTCTATTATATATTAGATAAGGTATTTTCGAAGTAATCTTTATATATATTAGTTATTGCATGATTGCAAAATGAATGGTCAGATTTTATATTATTCTTTTGATATAGCTTCGTCAACTCAGTAGAATAAAAATTGGCACTATTTCTCATAATTATAGTATGAGGTAAAAAAAATCACGTAATAATGTAGAATTTCATGAATCTGACAATGAATTTGGTCTTAAATTCATTTAGAGGCATTACTTCATCACATTTGGATAAGAAGACTATTGCATTAAGGATTTATTTGATTTTATTGACCGTAACTAGAAGAAATAGTCCTTCAACATCCATTCGCAATATGGCGCATGACCAGGAGTATATAGATGTGTGTAGAAACTCTAGGGGTGATGGTTGAATTTGGTGTGAACGTAGTAGTAATGACACTTTTTGGTAATTTTTTTTCAATGTTGCATCATTAAAGGCCATATGTATCCAAGCCTCCTTAGTTTATGGAAAATCCTAAAACCTAATTTCTATAAACCACATGCCCCTGTATGTACTAATTTCATGATATAAATAGCCTCTTATCCATCAATGTACTTGATAAGTAATCCATCAATGACCTGTTTCTAGAGGGATTTCTTGTGATTTGGGCCATCATAAAGAATAATGTTAGTATCTCTTCATTGGGTTTTCTCTTTTCCATATTTACTCAATGAGATAAATTATTTTTGAAGGTAATCCATATTGGGAATCTTACAACTAGTTATAGGACTATCTAGTTTTGGTATGAAATTGACTTCATTGATTTCTTCCAAGCTGATAATAATAAAAGGTGACATCATTCAACAATTTGAAATGATAGTGAATGTTTTATCTTGGTATGGATCATCCAAATCCATATCTACATTATTTAGAGCATGTTCTTGGGGATTATATAATCATTGTACATGAGTTAATGTTGTCTTCATGGGAAATTATTCCATTATTCCGTATACATAGTCAAGTAGGGTGATATCTCTTCCTTTCTAATGGCATAATAACCTTTGATCTACTTGATTACTGAATCTGAATCACATTTTACCATCACATGGTAAACTAGTATTTTAAGTGGAAATTCTAGCACTATGATGAAGGAATGATACTTTTCCTCATCATTTGTATAGACTTCTCTCAGTATGAAATAGTAAGGAAATACTATCTTTTCTAGAGATATGATCACGACTCATCACCCTAATTTATTGATCTTATGGTCTTCCAAACTCTTCTATTTAGGGATTATACATGTTCCATCAAAATAAATTTTCCATGGCTATGGGCTATATTTAATAAATATGATATCATCAACCAAAAAATTAGTATTTAACAATGTTATTTCTATAGATGGATGTTCTGCAAGGAATTATTCCAAATCCTAACTTCTTTCCACATTCTAAGGAACTAACTAAATAAAAAATAGCTACCAGATAACCTCCCACCAGGAATAACATCTTGTTATAATAGGATGGATGGGGATTTATTGGAGAAGGTTGGTATGATAGGAAAAGTGGACCTCTTGATGTTGTAGGTAGTTTCTAATTTTTAGAATAAAAAATATTATCACCATGAATCTCTCACCAATATATAAATAATGAGTGTTGGTGTAAATAATGGCTTGACTATGATAATTGAGGCTATTTCCATTCCCAAAAATAATTCATTTGTATTATGAAAGAACCCCAATGATCATTATAAGGCTGAAGCATTCAAAAATAGTAGCTTCCCCTCAACATGTGGAATCAACACTGGTGGAATCTATAGATATTTATTGACATTTTAAAATACTTCTTGATAGTTTTCATTCCACTGATATGTGACCCACTTTTTCATCAAACTATTATAGGGAAAATAGTTGCATGTGATGTTTTCCATAAATCCTTGAATGTATAAAAGGTTTCCTTATAATCCCAGCAACTTTTTTATGTTTTAATGAGGTGACATATTTTGGATAAAATTTTTCTTCTCAGGGTCAACATTTATTCCACGATGGCATACCATAAGACAAGAAACATTCCATAGGTAACTCTAAAAGTGAGATGTAAGGGGTTAATATTTAGTCTATGCTATCACAGTTTATTGAAGATGGTATCAAGATAATCTAGGTGGTTAAAATATTATTGTGGCTTAACCATTATATCATTGATTTAGCATTCAACATACCTTCCCAAAATGTTTTTGAAGATTCAATGCATGTAATCTTGGAATGTAGCACATGCATTCTTCAAACCAATGGTAATTACACAATAATAATATAACCATTAGGTTAATATGAAATAAATGGATTCTTCATCTTTAGGGGCCATATCAATTTTTTTTTACCCAAAATAGACATCCATGAATGAAAGGGTATGATATTTAGTCATATCATCAATTAGTAGTTCTGTGATCAAGACTGAGAAATAACCATTTGGAAAACGTCGATTGAGATCAATAACGTCGATGAAGACCATGATTTTCCATTATTTTTACTTAATAAGACTATATTGGTTATTCATTTCATATTCTAGACTTAATGAATGAAATTATCCTTTACAATATTTTCATCTTTAGCCATAATTTTGGTTGTATGAGTTGGGTGCATCCTTCTAGAAGTCTGTTTGTATCCCTAATGGTTTTTTAGAAAACCCATTTAGTGAGTGGAAACATCAGGATTGAGGCCTAATTTCTTTTGTGATTCTAGGGAAAAATATCAATGTTTCTTTATAAAGGAGGTATATACCTATTTTTCTTTGAAATACATGGAATTACTAGTCAATGTTGGTTATTCGTCATCATTTGAATCTATATTTATTTTTCTGTCTTTATCAATAGTTGTTGAGACACATTCCTCAAATGTTGGAGGGGGGATTCTTGAGGTCCTTATACTCTTACTATTAATCTTCCTCTTATTATTTTCTATTAGGGGAAGCATCTAGTTAAATAAATTTATCATATTTCTAAGGGGAGTCATCATTAAGACATCTAGATGATGAAGAATATTTCTCTAACCGGACTAATTACGTGTAGTTTCTTTGAATCTTCGGTGGGGGATATAAGTGATTGAGAGGTTGTATCTCCAATCTATCTTAGTGACATGACATAAATTTATGATTTAGCTGGTGATGCATGGATCTATTGAATATGAAAGGATGGAATGGGGGCATTTTCAAAAGATCATTTTCCACCGTTTGAAGAGTGTATGACCTCTTCAGCACTATCATGATCAGTTTTCATGACTGATATCATAAAAATTATTTAATATGAACATTAATTTGTCCCCATTACTTCAATTTAATTGATGGGTAACACATAATCTTGAATGATATGCTTGAAGGGATTAAATGAGTTCATTTCTAGACCATTTATGGTAGTGAACCAAGTGAAAAATTTAGTCATGGGCTATTTCCCTTCCCCTTGATAAATTCTTGTATGAATATATTGAAATTAAAAAACAATATATTGGGGCTTTATCACCATGAAACATAAATTTTTTTCCAGTAATATAGTTCTTGAGGCTTTAATGTTATGATGAGGGGACAAATATTTGATTATTTCACCAGGGCCTTCCTAAAATAATATTGAATGACATGTATTTCCAAAAAACCAAAAAATATGATTTAGATATGAGGTCCCCAAAATGGGCTCTGAGCTAGATTTTTATGCGTTGATTTTTCTCTATTTTTTGATATCCTTGTATATTTAGAGAGATATGGGACAAGTGGGGGTCTCATTATAAGACATTTGATGTGTTTTTTTGGAATGTAATGAGTTTAACTCCTGATCCATTTTTAATGAAAGCCCATCAGATATCAATGTTATTTGTTCTTTCAGAAACATAAAATGGTATGATGTGTTCCTATAAAATACAATCTTTTTAATTATACTTGAAAGATATGATTGTGAATAATTCAGAAGTATCTCTCTATATATGATATATTTCCTTAGAAATATCCTCAACTTCAAACTATGGAGGGCTTAGAGAGGCCTCTATAAATTCTTCATGGATGTATTTTGGTAGAATTAGATCATCCAGGATCAACAAACTGAATGGTACTAGGGATAATTTCATTAATTTTTTTTATTATAGGATAGATTTATACAATTCCCATGAGAATTATCATTTTTCAAGCACTTTTTGAGATTATGTACAAGATGTAGCAATATTGACCCTTCGAACAAGAGTTGAAGGGGCTCCTTCACTCAGTGGGTTAGACCAAATAGGTTTTCCGAATCATCGAGGTTTATTAGGAAATTTAATACCCTATAGATGATATTTTAGGATAAACGTGTTAGGGAAACTCATGGAATTTGTGGGGGAACTTTCCTACATTATATGGTCATGTTAGAGGACACTCCTACAAGTTTCGGCCGCATAGACAGCTCGATAAGGGAAATGGTCGGGATATCGAGTCCTGCTATTATTGTGTCTTCCTTATCACACTCAAATACCATGTACTCTTATTTGATTCCCCATTTTGGTGATAGTAACTAAATTTCATAGTCATACTGATCATCGAAGAAAAGATCCATTAAGGTAATTTAATTAATTGAACTGAAGATTTATTTTTTATCTGATGAGGATTATGTCTGGCGGGTTAACATTTGTGGTACAATTTATTGTGGTGATGTATATGGATTTTATATTTGTGTATTGAATTATAAGAGAGTTAGGGATGGTTTGGGCATATGTACCATCTCATCTTCTTGTACATGAATTTTGATTATCTGATTGCGCTGCTTCTTGGAGGACTGATACTTAGAGGACTACAATGCTGGCGAGGCCGTTCATGCAACCAAAGGAGAAAATGGGGGTACAATTAGTTGATTCAAATAATCCTTAAGTGTAATGGGAGTTTTATTGATGGTATTCTTTGGAATCCAGTGATTTAGAGTTTATAAACCTCTACTAGAAACTTCTCTTCACTCACCTTTCTCCTCTGGGGTTACAATGGAAACACATTCCATTTGTACTACTGGTTAACCCAACATCTCTTTCCCAGAGTCCACCATTTTTTATAGGATTAATTTTAATATAAATCATTCATAGATGTTATGAACAATGTTTGGATGAAGGATATGTAATTTTTGAGATTATTGAGACCAAACTTATTGAACCTCTTGGGATTTAGTAAATTGAAAAAGTTATTCTGTAAAGCCTCTAGGAAGTAGAAATGGTCTTTTTTATTTTGTAACAAATAAAATTTAATCCTAATTTCCTAAAAATACATTTACCTTGTACTCTTATGTTCATACTAATGGAGAGGGATTAGTTTTTAATTCTTGGGATGGGGATCCATGTGATGTGGTGTAGGCCTTGGATCTGGAGCTAGTGCAGGGGATAGCTTAAGCTTGAAATGAAAGCCTCTTCTTTCTCTATTTTCTTCCATTTATTTGATGGAACTAATCATTATTGGCCTTGGTTATAAATATGGAGTTGTCCATTTTTTGAGAAATTACAGCAAGATCTGAAAACCCTCCTATATATTTCACCTATATAAACTGTGTTCCCAACTCCTCATAAATATTATATATTTTTTGGTACAAAAATATTTTTTGGGAAGCTATAGGTTTAGAGATTAGTTTAACCATTCCACCTACTAATAAAATAAAATACCCTCCCATTTTATACTGTTTTTATTTTTAGATATTGAGGATTATTTTCTTCTAAAACATTATGATTAATTGAAAGAGAAACATCCACTGGAGGTCTTACAATCCCATGATCGACTCAGCTAAAAAAATGGTGTTCCAAATGAATGATGAACCTTGTAGAGTTTTCACAAAGAATTTGGGTTTCACTACATCTTTTTGTATGGGGGTTCCCATCATAGAATAAAAATGAGACAAAAAATTATGTCAAATGATGCTATGGGTCCCCCAATCCATTGAAAATAGAAAAGTTAGGGTTCATAATGTTTGGTGGGGGAGTGGACGGATCCCCCCATTCAATGTATGGATTCATTTTTAGTTACACTAGTGCACACCATTCCTCTATAGCTTCTAATCAAGATTCTAATGACTCAATTGTTTTGATAATAACTTGAGGGATGTTTGGATAAACATGAGAATGAAAAGGGAAAATAATAGGTAGGGCTTACTGTGGTGGCTCTTATTGTATCCTTGGTGGGGAACCTATAGGGATTGGTCTATGAGGATGTGTATGACCTAGATCTTGATGTGTACCCAATGGAAGAAAATCCTAATTTTTTGGGGGATATAAATAAATTGGTCATAGGTACCCTATATTGATAGGATGTTTTGGATCCATTTCAGTTGCTAGTACACCCCCGATTTTTGGAGGTAAGTCAACTGGGAGCATATGGTGAGGATAAACAAGTAGAACATATCTGCTATGGATGTTTCTTCATATTAGTTCTGTATAATGTTTTATCAACTCATTCATATCTTGACCTTGTTATGAAAATAATTCATCTAGTGTGAGTAGTTAAAACTCTTTGATTGGAGGGTGAGGTATGACCGCACCTTTACCCTTTTGTTAAGAAGATGCTCATCGAGGAGGTATTAGTGGAGTAGTTGATGGAATACCCAAATTTAAATATTGTCTATAGTTTTTGGTAAGAAAAAATTCTTCAATAATTTACATGTGGACTTTTTTATATTTGACAACATCCTCCTCATGTTCTACGGTATGAGCCTCATGTTCTGTTGTTTCCACATGGGTGGTGCTAATAAAATTCACCGATGCATATCACATTATATTCATTTCATTTGCCTCCTTGAGAGATTACATTTTTTTGTGTCCATAATGAGTCTATATCCATTCCTTCAGTGGTCCTACATGAACTATTTGAATAATGGTGATCATAAGGGAATCTCCATACTATTTTGTCATGCATGTTTCATGTGAGGATGTAAGGTCACGAAATAGGATGAACTGGGATGATTCCTTTTACGAAACCTCCACTAAATGGGGAAATAATGACTTTATTTGAGAAATAGGTAGAGGAAAAAAACAACTCATCCCTATGGGATGGGGTTTCTCTAATTCCATTATCACAATATTTCGATATTGGTTTATTAATCTTGATGGATGTGTTTAAAAAATACCCCATCCTTGTGGGATGGGTTACTCCCTGATTATTTTAGATACTATTTCCAGGGATGATTTATTGATCTAATGAATATTTTTTGAACATGGGATAGATAAATTATATGATTTTCACCCAATAATATTTCTTTTAATTATACTGGAAATGTTTGATTATTGGATTTCATAAATCTGGAGGCTTGCTCAATATTTCAGAAACCTTGATACAGGAGTCTTTTAATAGCTCTCTATCTCTCTCTCTCTTCTATCCTGATGTGTTGAAAGGTTATTCAGGGCTAGATTTTGTTGATCATACCATCTAGTATGGGAATATACAAATTATTAAAGAAAAAATAATTTTATCACATTACATGATCTCACCTTTGGTGGGATTTGCTAATCAGGGGTCTAGGTGAAATGTGACACATCATGTTCACCCCATCCTATGATATGAACACTAGATGGGGAACCATCAGTTAGTCGATGCACCTCTTTTTATTCATTAATACATGAACATTGAAGTAAAAATTACTATTTTTCCAATTTCAAGTGTTGTACAAGTAGGAGGGATGACAAGTCTATTTGATGGTGTATCACTTCTATTACCTTGGCAGAGATTGGATATTTATCAAAAGGAAAGACTTTTGGTTTTAAGTGAATAAAGGTGGTCCATATATTTTAGTGTATGCCATGCGCAAAATATTTTAGGAATGCCTCTTGAATGCGATATTTGGGAGTGTTTACAAGACAAAACACGACTGGTATGTGATCACTAACCAACTATCTCCTTAGGAGAAATATTCCTCTTAATTACTTTGTATGAGGCTCCCCAACTAGATCTTACCAAAGTGGATGTCTCACAACTTTTTATTATAAAAAGATGGATTGTTTTGGTTTTCATCTATCATTTAGGAAGGAAAGTGATCCAAGGGTGTTTTGGAGAATGATCATTTCCTTGGGTTGTATTATATTTGATAAAGTATACCACTTTTCAATGATGATGCATCAGGCATGACTGGACTCAATTAACCAAGTTTCTCATGATAGGTGGGATTTCTCATTGTTTATTCTACAAGGGGAGGGCCTTATTGATGAAATAAATTGTCACTATAAAGAGGACCATCCCAAAAAATTCAATTATGGGAAGGACTAGAATTATGGATTTAAATTTGACTACATGTGTAATTACTATAGAAAATACAATGGGTAGACCTCCAAAGAGGATCATAGTAAGGGGAGGGCCTCCATGATGTTTCATCTTCTATCCACGGGGAATGATACTATGTAATTCATCATGAGATAAGCTCTCATGATCAATTAGATTTTAAAAATGAATTAATAATTCATGGTAATATGTTTGTAGAAAAATTCTAGAACTTCTTATAGAAATGTTATGGGGAGGAACATCACAAATGAAACTATTTTTCCAAAATTTTATAACATAGGAGCATGTTCTTGAGCCACCATAGATAAATATCTGAGGGCTTCATGAATACTATAATTGATAAGATTAGGATCATAAGATATCTCTTCATTTTCTAATCACCTTTGATTATGATTATTTTTAGATGACCTCTTTCCAGTGACTGGGGCCACTTATTGTGGATAGAGGATTTCATATATAGAAGTTTCTTCGATTAGATCTTGTATTGTTACTAATTTTTTTTTTCATATTTATGTAATTTTTAAAAGGATGTATACCTACCATAGAGTGGCCATTGGGATGGACTAATGAACTCCAATTGGAATGGGGGCATGGGCCTGATCCGTTTTTCCATATATCATGGGATATTTCCCATGACACTCCTAGATGAGAGTATGGATATGCTTATGCTCTAGAGTGAAACTTTTATTATTTTGAGGGATCAACTCAATTGTGTGGATGAATTTGAGTATCTTATCTTCAACCAATTCCTATACAATTATTATATATTGATATGTTTTCATGATTTAGGTAGGAATTTTAGACTTCCCTTCCACCATTTTCTGGATATGATGGGTGACTTCAGCAGTTAAAATGGGGATATATTCCCATTCTGTGGTTGGATAATGTGTGTATGTATGCTCCTATAATATATTCCTTATTAGTGTATAATGAAAGTCTCTCTGTGTGGGTGTAGAGATTTGAGATTTAAATATACTTTTTGTTGAGATTTTATTGTTGTTTTCCTTTTGTTATTTAGATTAATATGACAGCTTTGTTTTACACAGTCACGTATGTGCACATGCTCATAATGTTTTAATGTATTTTACTGGTTAAATTATTTATAGAGAACATAGTTATGGAATTTTTCATGATTTTCTAGTCACTTCCCTCATAAGGATATCCTATGTATCTCAGTTAGAATTCCCTAATCTTGGATCCATAGGGAAACACCCTCACCATGCTGAGGGTTTGTTGCAACATGGCATTGGTGACGACAGTGGATACTCTCTGGAGCCATTTGGTAGTGCCCTTGTGTTTTCAAGATGAGGCTGTTAGTAAAATATTAATCAACCTCTATAAGATAATGGGGGAATATATCGCTATGTTCTAAGGACAGACTCTTGAAAAGGTTTAGATAGAAATTGGTTTCATCTACTTTTGGGACACTAGTCATCACTGAGTGGATGGTTGGTTAGGATTCATGTGTTTTTGGACTCATTGAAAATCCACTAGGGTTGGTACAACACCATTTAAGTGGTACTCTAGAACCAATTTGTTTGATATCGAGTGTTGGATATGCTGGATAGGTGATGGTATCCTCTAGTTAGACGAGGAACCATCTTGTGTAGTAGCCAATGTGTATGTTCGTGACTGCTGGTAGGACACTATTAGATTTAAGAGATTTCTCCTTAAAAGTGATTAGAATTATAAGAAAAATAAAAACAATAATACCTTATAAAAGTATCATCATAATAAATAATCACATGTATAATTGATTGGTTTATATCCATTTTTGCTTAGTTTCATTTTGTTAGAGCACGAAGGAGGGATGACATGTGGGTGACACAAGTATTTTCATCAAGGATTAATGTCATGTTCACTATTTTTGTTTCACTATTGAAAACCTCAAGGGGGTTTTAATGGATTTTTTTGATGATGGAATGACAATTCATGTTAGAATAATTTTCCCCCATTATTTTTGGGTGGTTTTCAATGGGTTTTTATTTATATAACCAGAAAAACCCAATGGTTATCTTATTCAAGATGCTTCACAAAGATGATATATAAAGATAGGAATTCATTGGGAAATGTATTAAACAACACTTAGGGACTCACATTTATTTATAGTACGGGACGTAAATCTCATATAATCATTGGGGGGATTATTTCATACTTTGGGACTCAATTATTTATTTAATATATACTAGTGAATCCATTATTAAATACCAAATATGAAATTGATTTACCTTAAGTTAACAATCAATTATTATCATGTATTTTCTATAGAATTATATGTGTGTACCCAATGTTCTACATATATGGGTATATATTTAAGTATCTTAAGTTCTCAATTAATTGTACCATTTTAAAACATATTATAGATTTTTATGTCATTTATTTTTATGATTATGGTTTTAATCCATACAGTGGGGTGATATGTAATTGATCATCATCCAAGGATATTAGAGTTGTTTTAGTGTGGGGATATGGCTCATGAGATGGGATTCCTACATATACCTATGAAAAGAATCATAAAACATGCAGTTTAATAGTGCTTAATGGGACAAATTAAAATTGTTAATGTCATTTGACATGGACCAAACTGTATAGTCAAACATTGTGTGATAAGGATGTCTAGGAGAATGGTGTCCAGTCAAGATTGTTGTGTGAATAATGCCAAAGCAACCTATGTGGTCAGGAAGTGATGTGGCCTCTCAGGTGGTACATGACCGTATTTTTAATCGGGATCAAATAATATTTAGGTGTGTGTAATTTCTAGGTTTTGACCCTAGAGAGGCTTCCTACGTATCCCATTTGGATTGGAATCGAAACCATGTAGTTCAAGTGGTTGGGGCCTACACCTTTGGATGAGGACCATTCGATTACCTCATTGGGATTGTGACACATTGAGATGGATACATGTAATTGAGGACTCACACTTAATAGGAGTCCCTTTGGAAAGTCAAGAGTAATAACCATAAAAAAATCTCTACCACGACATGTATTTGAATATGTGGTATTCATCATCAATGCAAACCTCTAAGCCCACATGAGTAATGATTAGTGTGAGAAATCAGATTTAGAAGAAGATATAGATAACCACACATTCTCCTTCATCTACTAGTGGACAGGGGTGGGGGAATTACTAATAATAAATACTATTGGATTACTCTAAGAAGGATTTTATTTCAAAGTTCCTCCCATCCTCCCCTATCAATAGGAGGAAGAGAGGAAGAGGGGAATAATTTGGGTCACAAATGTAGCCGACAGGCATGACTATCCACATTCCATCATACCTAAGGTTAGGATCATATTTAACAATTGAATTTATGATTTAGAACATTATGAGGACCCCAATTTTTAGGTAGGTTAATAGTAGGACCTCCCTTACGATGGGAATGTATGATCGAGAGGACATGCTGATTCACTACATACTCTTATCACAAATATCCTAAGGCTTTAAAGGAATACATAGATTGGTTCCCCTAAGATGAGGGACCCATGGAATGGGGTTCCCTACCATAGGTGTTATGAAAGAGGGATCAAGTGGTGGCTCATGCATGGCATGTTTGGGTGATCCAAAGGTGGCTCGCACAATTGAGGCCTGAGAAACTAATGGTGGATCAAGTGGGTGGGGGCCAATCAAGATGAACGTGGATCATGTGGGTTAGGTTTCAGTGAGATGAATATGGTTCATGTGAGTATGATCTGGGTGAGATGAGTATTCCTTTGGTGGATGGAAAACCTAGTAAACAACACATGGTAGAGCCCTTACTCTAAGCTTTAACGGTCTCCTCATATGTCTTTCAATGACTAAAGCTGAAGATCCGAGTAGTGGAAGGGTCATTCTACATATTATTCTTGACTTGGGGGTGTACTTCAACTCAATTTTAAATTTTTTATTGACAAGAAGGTACCTCAAATCCATCTTTTCTAATAATTTCCCCTTCTTTTATAGGCTTAAGTCACTACCTAAGGGTATTGAGGGCTTGGGTGAGTGGCTTGGGTGAGATGAGATTCAAGTGGTATCTTCATCATTCAATAATGTCAAATGAGGGGCCCAGGTGTTGTATTTATATGAAAACACATGACCATGGATGAATGAATTCACTTGCACAGGTCTATATCATTGGTGTCTAATGCAAGGCCCAAGTGTAGGTGTGGATACTCCTACTATGTTGCATAGGTAGGTCATGTGTGAGCCTCCTAGCACAGAGGTGGGGTTCATGAAAGTTGAGCTCAGTGAGTTCCCTGATTCACCTTGGTTCCCTTCACTTTCTTAATACTTGAGGTATTTTACTTTGAATCATATCACCCATATAGGAAAAAGGAGTGTCATAAATACAAACCATATATTTATACAATATTTAATTTTTACTTGACAGTTTGAATATCTTAAAAAATAATTAAAACATCAAAATTGGATATTTTCTATATAATGATTTCAAAAATAATATTTATTTTATCCAAATAATTCTTTAATTATGAGGTTTTTAACTTTTAAATCAGAGATGCACTTTTATGGAAAATGCTGGTTTTTGGAAAAGAACAGTTTTCCGACCCTTAAAAAAGTTATTTTTGACTTAATAACATTAAATTATCATTTATATTTAATAAATATTATTTTATTAAAATAAAATATTTTTTTAAATATTTTTTGAATTTATTAAAATAGGGTATCTTAATTGAAACTATGCATTTCTGGAAAATAAAATTTGTGTTCCATCGTATCAAAATCAATTTTTTATCCAAATTATTATTTACTCACTTATAAAATAATAATAAGATTGATAAATAAAATAATTTTTTTATTCACAATATACTATAAAAATTCATATTTTCAGAGTCTATATGCATAACACTTTATTACAACTGTGATTTACCTAAAGGTAAGGTGTGGGATGGTGATATTTTCTTGAGGTGGTTTAGAGTACATGGTTTGGGCTGTGAGGTGAATGATATTATGTAAGGATCCACCCTTAAAATTATATAATATTGATTTGAAAGTAAATATTCCATTTTATTACATTTTAGGTTCTTTTTAGGTGTATATTTTTAATGAATTAGGTCATCACTCATACATAACAAAAACTAAGAATTACAAACATGAAACTTTTGATTAGTATGCATTTTTCCAATAATATAAAACATTTAAAAATAAAATTGATTTCTTTTTATATAAAATCTTCACAAATTTCAACTTGACTTTGTCCATTCCCTTACCAACCCTTAAACCCTCTGAGAAAAAAATTTAAAATATCTCACGAGCACCAAAAATATCAATAAGGGACATAAAAGAAATAAAAAATTTTAGTCCAGTGAAAAGACAAAAAACCATGAAATGGTTTACATATATCTAATTTATCAATGTGTTAAAGAAAGGTAAAATGTTAACATAAAAAAATATTTTTTCTCAAATGAAATATTTAAAACCAATAACATGTAAATAAAAAGACCATTTGGAAATATAAAGGATAAAAATAATTACTTATTTTAAACCCATGTCAGAAGTAACATGAACTTAGTTAAATCCATAAAAGAAACCATTTGGTAACTACATACTTATTTACTATTATGAAAAATAAAATTACTCAATTCTTTGGAGTGCTATTTGGGAGAACCCAACTTATAAGATATATCAGGTGAATCAGACGCTTTCTAGGTGCACCCATAATATAAGTTATACCAGGATTACCTGCTTCTATCTAGGAACACCCATTATATAATCTATATCAATATCAGCTAATTAAATCTAGGAATAAACATTTCTTATGAAATTCTAAATTACCATATCATGAATAAAACACTTTATGATTGTATTATTTTCTTTATAAAACATTTGTCTTACTCATTCAAACTCATGTGTAAATCACATTCAGAAGTTAAAATAACATTTTCTTTTAAAAGTAATTTATAAATTATAATATAACAATAAAAATAGTGGAAAATTAAAAAACCATATACATTAAAATAATTATTAAAGTTATGAAAATGTTGTTGTCACCATATACATTAAAATAGAACATTACTCTAGTTATCTGTAATGAAAGTCACACATTGTATAAAAAGATTCCATTTAAAAAAATTGAAATAAAGAAATAAAAACCATTTATAAAATCACATTTCCATAATTAAATCATTTTAAGAACATGTTTATAGAATAAATAAGAGTT
Source organism: Viscum album (assembly GCA_963277665.1). Lineage (NCBI taxonomy): Eukaryota > Viridiplantae > Streptophyta > Magnoliopsida > Santalales > Viscaceae > Viscum > Viscum album. The sequence goes on along the minus strand of OY728165.1, from coordinate 877,938,823 downwards.
ATAATGAAAAAATGAAAAGAAAATTTTCGGAAGAAAATGTCCCTTATCACTTAAAAAATATTTTAATCACAAGACTCATGAAATTAGAACATTAAAAAATCTTTAAATACAATGATAATAAACAATTTTATGATGTAAAATTAAAATGGGTAGTATATACACCTCTTAAATGAATATCAATTCATACCACCACAAAGAATGAAAATTGAGAAGAATCCCTTTACCTCGAGTTTGATTCACCACATTCACTCATATTCGTCTTGAATAATAAAAATTTATTAATTATTTACTTTCATTATAACGTTTTTAATTTTTTTATTCAGTTTATTTCAATTATTTTCATTTAACAAACAATTTCTTATTTAATTAGGTATACTTGAGAAGCTCTGACAATATATGGCATATAAGTCAAAACTGATTATAGTAGGTTCAATATTCTTCAAATATGTCATTATTAATCATCTATAGAATAATAATAATGAAATAATTATAATATTTATACATCAATTATATTTTTAATACAATTAATGAAATATTTTATTGAAAAAGTAATGTACATTAGGATCATGGAGAGAGTAGTTTGTGCATACACATGAGTAACATTTCCATTTTTCAATGATAATTGTGGAAGGAAGGTATTTATTATTTTATCTTTATAGAATGAAAATTATATCCTAAATTTTATATAATTTCTCTAATTATATATATATATCATCTATGTGACATAATGATGAAAAAATATTCACATCTCTTCATGGAGGCGGCAATCCACACATACACAATCAATATCATCATTTTCAGTGTGTGAAAGAAAATCATATATTATATTTTCCTAATGGTAAATATCTAATTAAAAACATAATTATTTCATTTATATCACATATATTAATTACATTTATCCTTATTACCTTCCATGAATGGATTTAGTGAAAAGAATCACATTGCTTCGTGAGGTGGAAATTCATCGTACACACGAGTGATGTTATTGTATCCCCCATGGAATGGAGCATAAGAAGGTATATGTGATATTATAAATACATAATAATAATTACTCTAAAAATAACATATATATACTTTAAATTCATCATTAAAATAATATATTATAGGTGATGATATAAAATGAATGAATTAGTTTTTGAGGCGGTAGTCCTCCATACACACAAATGATGATTTTATATCCCATTTGATGGATGATTATTTGGATTTTGGATATTCAATTAAAATTATATTATCTTAATATATGATTTTAGATATATATATATATATATTATAATCATAAATTAATGATATTTTTATGAGGTGGAAGAAGATATAAAATAAAGACGATCGGTAAAGCACGATACCTCTTATTTAGACATCCTCTTTAGGTAAGCTCAAAAAGACTTCTTAGGATGAATTTATGATCAAAATAAGAGATATAAGTGATGGTTAGAAAATTTTAGAATATATTTTTATAGGTTTTTTATGATAAAAATAGATTTAAGGTATGATGAGGAGAGTATATGGGGATACCTTTTATAAGTGAGGCGAGTGACACACATGTAAATTTTGAAAAGAAAAAGGTATACCTACATTTTTCACATTACAAAAGGGTCCAAAATGGAAGATAAACGAGACATAAAAATTATGGGGTCTAGATATTTCAATAAAATAAATTTCATAAATATTTTTTGGTCATTTTAAATGTTTTCTTTTCAGTTTAACACCTTGGTAAATCAATGTTTACCTTAACCATGTTAATTAATGTTTAGTATTTTCACTATTCACTATGGTAAAAATTATTTTGAAATTAATATATAATATAAATTACTCTGATTTAAAATATGGAATTAATTTTAAAAAATTAAATTCTTCTATGTGAATAATTTTTATTTAATACAAAACTTGTAGACATAGTGAAAGAACTAGTTTTCACGATGTGTATTTTTCAATAAAAAGATGATTTTTATTAACTCAATGATTAATAATAATCATTGAATGAATATAAATTAATATTTATTAATAAATAATCTAAAAATTTCATTAACAAAAATTTACATTAGGGATTATTTTAATTAATTAAAATGAATAAACATTATGTACTTTAAAACTGTTTTCAGAAAAAACCCATTTTTAAACCAAAAAATACTAAAATAAAGTATAAGGTTGAATACAAAGTAATTATGTGGAGTAAATATAAAAAATAATAATAATGATACTTTAAAACAAATTTCAAAAATAATGGGACATTTAAATTACATAATTTATTGAAACTACATTTCTTTTTTTTTATAAAAAATAGTATTTATTACCATTCACTGAAAAATAATATTTCCAAAAAATCTCAACATTTTACCCTAGGAAAATTTATATATGATAATTTAAAAATTGATATCAATTTTTTCTAATTATGAACCTAAAATTTTTAAATTAAACTTTTAAAGAAACTTTATAATAAAAGTTCATAATTAAAACTATTTACTTTTTTATTTAAATAATAACTTAATATTATTATAATGATTACAACTATATTAATAAACAAGAAATTGATTTATGATACCATTAATTGGTTTTTCACATTATTCCTTATTTTAAAATTATTTCCTTAAAATTTTATAATCTTTTTAACATTTTGGCGATATCATTACTTAATAAAATTTTTAGATTCTCATGTTGCCTCTTAAACCATATGGATTTTTATAAAAACATAAACTAATGAATCACATTATTCTAAAATATTGTATCTATATGATCAATAATTTGAATAAGATATTCCTCATAAGAAATATTCTCTCCCATCCGAACTACTTTTGGGCCCAAAACATTAGATGAATCCATCACATATTTTCTTAACAATGAGACATGAAAAGCATTGTGTGTATATGATAAACATGTGGGAAAAGTGGCTCAGTAGAAATCTGGTCCAAAATTATTCCACATTTTATATGGTCTAATGAACCATGGACTTGTATTTAACTTTTTACATAAATTAATAACACCTTTACATAGAATTAATTTATGGAAAACATGATCAACTACTTCTAAATAATGATGTTTCCTTTAGTAATATTCAAAACTTTTATTCCTACTATGAGCCATCCTCATATGTTTCAGACTCAACTAGACCTTATTCATCATTTCCTCTAATATCTATATTCTCATAAAATTTATTTCTGCTAATTTATCCCAAAAATATAATTCTCAACACCACGATCCACATAAATCCTCAAAAGATTCCATCTGTATTCTGGAATAGAAAATTTGGTTATAAGAAATCTCAACCAATTAAATATAATGATATCAACTTCTCTGGTTATCCATTGAACAAGAACAAAGCTTATATTCAATGGTCGAATTTTTTAACTCATAATTTCCATAATATTGTGGATGAAAAGTTATAATGGTGTTTAATTCAACATTTAATGACTTCTAAATTCCTTTATAAAAATTGGATGTGAACCTGAGATCATGGTCTGATCCAATAGAGGGAGGGACTCCATGTAACCTAACTATATCCTTCAGATAGAGTGTATAAAGCTATTCCAAATATATAATATCTCTAATGGGAAAAAATTCATAGATTTATTAAAACGATCAATACATACCCAAATTACATCATTACCTTGGGAGGTATTTATTAATACCACCATGAAATCTGCTGATATATGTTCCGATTTATAATTCATCACTAGAAAAGTTTGAATCATTATTTCTATCATTTTCATTTTATTTTAACTTTATCACAATCCAAAAACTTTATGGTAAATTCAGAAATATATTTTTTTATTCCATCACCTTATGAATACTCTAAATGGTTTCTATTAATCATAGTTCTACCAACATGAATGAAAAACAGATAACTATGCGCTTCAATATTTTTTTATTCAACTAGGAATCACAATAAAACATAATCTTCTTCCAAATAATAAAACACCTTCTTTCTCAATTTTTAAATCTGGTGGATTGTATTGAAACCTAAAAAAATAGAGTATGTTCCAATATCAACAACTTTGAGTCCAAAATTCATCAACTCATTAACCATAGAGTCATGTTCCAATTGTAACATGATTAATGTAACATTATTTTTCCAACTCAATGGATCAACCATCTTTTTAACCTTATGCGATGGTAATTAATCACAAAATAATAAAACTTGATCTGTTTTAGAAATTTTCTATGTCTCATAATCAATTCATTATGAGTAAATATATACATAAAAAAAATTTGTTCAATATATATTTTACACATTACTCTATAAAAATAATGCCTCCAAAATTTTAATGAAAAACTATTTCAGCTGACTCCAGATCATGTATAGGGTAATTTAACTCAGGTGATTTCATCTGATGTAGAGCATAAGAAATTACTTAATCATTTTTTATTTGGACACAACCAAGTCTCTTCAAAGAAACATACCTATATATGAAAAAATTAAAAATTATTGGAATGTAGGTAAAAAAATTGGATTATTCCCCAATATTATTTGTAGTTCGTGAAAAAAATCATCACATTATTTTATAAATATGAATTTAACTCCTTTTTGAGTAAACTTAGTCAATTATCAAGAAAAATGAGTAATGTTATGACCAAACCATTGGTAGTTACATTATTATCAAATTAAAATATAAATCATTATGATAATTGTGAGTTTGGCTATTCTTGAACAACATTTTTTTAGCAGCTTCAATAGTTATTCCATTTTAATTATGATATTTCTAAAGAAATAATTTTTTTCTACAAAAATCCTCGCTTAATACATTTCCCATAAAATATATTTTCTTTTAATGTTTTCAAAAAAATACCTATCTGTCTTTCATATTCCTCATCACATTTTTAATATACCAAAATAACATCAACGAACAAAACCACAAACTTTTCCATGAAATAAAATAAAAATATATTCATAAGTTATATAAATACCATAGGTTCCTTAGACAACCCAAATGAAATAACTGCAAAATAATAGTTCCCATATTTAGTCTTAAATTCATTCTTCAGAAGGTCATCCTCGTTTAACATTATCTTATGGTGCTCAGACCATAGATCAACCTTTTAAAAATACTGATATTCTTAAATCTAATCAAACAAATCACTAATATTAGGTAAAGGATATTTTTTACTAACAATGATGTTATATAAGGATCAATAATCAATTTAATGTCTCATTGAAACATATTTCTTTTCAAAAAAAAGATCACCCCATTATGATCTTCTATGTCTAATGAAACCCTTATCCCTCAACTCCTATAATTTCTTTTTCAATTCAAAAAGTTATACTTGAGCCATTCGATAATGTTGTTCATAAATATGCATAACATCAACAACTGTGTCAACAATAAACTCAAAATCACAATCTAGAATAACACCATAAAAATCAACAGGAAATGCATATATGTATTTTTTCACCACTATAACATCGCCAATTTCAATAGTTTATTACTTTTCAATAATATGATCTTGGTAACATTCACTTCCATCACAAATCAATTTTTTAACTTCATTGTAATTTATCAATGGAATAAAATTGTTGAACAAAACATTCTTAGATCTAAAATATATATTATCATGATAAAAATAAATCTTATATATACAAATAATTATATAAAACTCTATCATGACTAGTTCAAAATGTTTTTTAGGAAAGAACATCCCATTAATAACAACTAGAAGATTCATATAAATCTCGGTTGGTTTAATATTTCAACAAAAGGTTTCAAAAAAATTTATATTTTATTTTCATATGTTTGTATTCTCATTTTAATTTAAAATTTATCAAAAATTAAATAATGTGACGATCCAAAGTCAAATTGGGCATTAGAATAATCTGAATAAAAAATTATCACACACTTCACCACTTTATTCGATTGTCCAACACCAAGTATAGTAATATAAAACTACTTTCATACACTATTATGTTTCTTATCATGATGATTTCAATTCTATATAACTAAATTAAGATAAATGTAAGAATAATGAACCAAATCATTGAGACTAAAAAACCTTTACGTTGGATGGATATTAGTTACCCCGTTATTTGGTTGTTCAGGACACTTTTCTATATAGTCATGATCCCTTTAACCAAACTGACCACACAAAAAACACTTTAAAGATCCCATCAAACATTCATTGAAATATATTTTATGACACTTTGAAGATTTTTGAGGCTTACCTCTGGTATTATTATCAGTTTTCTTCAATATTTCCTTCTAGTTTAATCTTTTCTTATTGTTTTTATCTTAAAGACCATACATGTTAGAAAAATTCATCTCAACATTCTCAGTAAAAAACAAAAAATTTATCATAAATTTGAAATTTTCATATGGATAAATCTCTTCATTAACTTAGTTTTAATTCCGTATAAATTCAATTAAATTTACTATTAGATTCTCGAATAAAGCTCAACACATTCTTTTCCTATCTTATGAGGATTAATTTATATCTAGCTACATAATTTTCATCTTTCTACCTCTATTCTTAGAATTTTGTTATATATAGAGTCAAAAAATATTAGGAAAATATTTCTCAAGGAAAATGTTTTTAAATGTTTCCCATTCTATGTTATCAAGATCATCTTTCTCTCTTGTATTGATAACTGAATACCACCATCGATCAACATCACCTTCAGAATAATAAATCAAAGGGGTTACAAATTAAAATTAAAAACATCCAATGAATTAAAATATCTTCTATGGTTAAATGATACATCCTTTAACTACTGCTGGATGAGATAATCCACTGAATGATGGGGGATGTTTCCACATGAAATTATCCATATTAGACACATTTTTTCGTGGTAGGTCATGTTCCACTATCGAATGGATTCCACTACTATTAACATATTGTTTCAACTGATCCATTAGTAAAAAACTATTCTATTCAAATCCTAACCGTCGTAGGATGCTTATTAGGAAGGAATTTTTCCTCTAGTCCCCTTACAACTAAAACTTCCATGTTTCCTCTTTGAAAAACCATTCCTAACATACAATATTTAAACGAAGAAACATGGTAATCATTAAAATCTATTTCATTTCAATATAATCATAATGTGAAATGTTTAAAGGGAATGATATTAACATTATCCTAACCTATAAAGTTATTTAAACCATTCTATGATACAAACTATAAGGTCCCAGCCTTAAAAAATATATAATCAAGAGTTTAAGGTCAAGAGTTCATTCTCTTATATTTATGTATATTTTTAGCATTACAGTTTTATAGAATTTTGTTGTAACTCATATTAAACAAAAACTATAAATTAAAATGTGGAAACATTTGATTATTATCCATTTTCCCATAATATTATAATTTCAAAATAAATCATGATTTATTTATATAGAAAATATTCTGGACCTTCAAGTTAACTTATTCCTTTCCCTTACCTAACCATAAAACCAATGAAAAATATTTTAAAATGTAGACTGATAAAAAAAATATATAGTAAGGGATATAAAAAGATATAAACACATGAAATTTTATACATTAATCTCAATGTTTTGAGAAAAATAAATTATTCATTTTCACATGAAATGAACAAACGTTTTTCTCAAATTAAATCATTAAAACCCCTAATAAGGAAATGAAAAACCTTTTTGAAATCATATATAATCTCACTGATAACCCATTTTAGACCTATGTAAGAAGTAACTCGGGCCCAATTAAATATATAATAGAAACCCTTTGGTGACACCCTCCGTATTTTCTATTAATACAAGGAATATTACCCAATGCATTGGAGCACTTTCTATGTTTACCTGTCAAATAAGCTATATCAGGCTCACCCAAAAATATCTGCGTGCACCCATCATATAAAACATATTGGGTTCACTCGATGATAGTTGAGTGAACACATTTCTTATACAATTCCCAAGTACCATGTCACGAATAAAAAATTTTAATGTTGGATTTTTTCACTATAAAATATTCAAAAAACTCTTTTAAACTCGTATGAAAATAACTTTTAGATATTAAAATATCATTTTCATTAAAGAAACAATTTTTACACCAAAATACCTAAAAATGAAATTATGGTTTTTATTTAAATAAAACATGAAATATTTTGAAGGAAACATAACATAAAATAATGGTTAAGATGGTAAAAATGTCATTATCGACATATATGCTAAAATAGAACATTCCTTTTGTAGTTTGTAATGAAAGTCACGAATTCTATACAATGATTATATTTTTTTAATAAAATTAAAATAAATGAAAAATTTCCATTTATAAAACTCACATACACATAGTAAATTCATTTTATAGTCATTTACATGGAAGAAAATATAGTTATAAGGAAAATATTTACATATAATCTCTTGAATTAAAGTCCCTTATCACTTTGGAAATATTTGAATCATAAGACCCATGAAATATGAAAATTAAACAAAAAATTAAATACCATTAGAATATATAAATTCGCAATATGACATAAAAGGGTCTTTATATACACCTTGTAAAATAATATAATTTCATAACATCATAATATACCATACTGAAAGTATATTGGGACAAAGTCCCTTACCTCGAGTTCAATCCATCACATTTTTTTTGTCTTCCTAAATAAAAAAATTATGTTAATTATTTACATAATCAATAAAAATTTTGATGTTCATAATTCCTTTTATTATAATTTTTACCAGGACATATATAATTAATTATTTAATTATGTTTATTTCATATGTTTTGATGGTATAAGGCATATATGTCAAAAATGAAAATGGTAGGTTGGGTATTGGTCAAAGAGGTAATTATTCATCATAACCATAATAATAATAAAGAAATAATTATCATATTTATATATCAATTATATTTTCGACATTAATAATTATTTTTTTGTGAAAATGAAGTACGTTACGATCATGGAGACGGTAGGTCGTACATATACATGAGTAAGAATTCCATTTTTCAATTATCATATTAAAAGAATGTATATATTATTTTATCATTCAAGAATTACCATAATATCATAAATAACATATTATTCCTTTAAATATACTTATTTATATATCATCTGTGAGATTTACTTATGAAAAAGAGTCAAATCACTTCATAGGGAAGGTAGTCCATGCGTACAAAAATGACATTATCATTATTCAGTGTAAGAAAAAAAAATATATTTCCTATTAAGAATGATAAATATTTAAGGAATATAAAAATTTGTTTGTGTATATAACGTATATACTTTAATAATATCCTTATTACCTTCCTTGAAAAACATTAATGAAAAATGAATCACATCGCTACGCGAGGTGATAATACATCATACAAATGAGTGGCATTATCATATCCCCCATGAAATGAAAAATAGGAAGGTATATGTGATATCATTAATAAATAAGTATATAGATTTTAATAATATCTTATATATACATAAAATTTCCATTACAAAAATCCATGAAAGGAGACGATGGAAAATGAATGACATTGGTTTATGAGGTGGTAGTTTTTTGTACACATGAATGATTATTTTTTATCCTATGTGATGAAATAAGAGATTGATTTTGGTTGTTACATTAAAATAAGAACATACCAGTATATGGGAGATATAGTTTTTATTATATAATCAAAATTGAATTTTTATTTTAGGTGGTGGAAGAAGAAACCAAATAAAGATGCTTGGTAAATCACGATACCTCTTCTTAGAACAACCTCTTTAGGTAAGCACCATAATCCCTCTTAAGATGGATTTATGATCAATATAAAATATCTATGACATGGTGAAAGATTTATGGAATATATTTTATAAGATATTGGATGATATGAATGAATTTTATTGTGTTAATAGAAGAGGAGAGTGGGAAAATATTTACATGTGAGGTGAGTGGCACACATGTAAATTTTTAAAAGTAAAAGGAGTACCCATGTTTTTCCCTTTACAAAAGGGTCCAAAATGGAGCATCATAAAACCTTATACAAGATAAGGTAGAAATATTTATATTAAATATATTTTATACAAGTTTTTACATCATTTTAGCCTTTATATTTCTCTATTAACCACAGATAAACCCATTTTTACCTTAACCACAATAATTAATTTTTACAGTTTTAACTATTAATTATGGTAAAAAATGTAGGTGAAATTATTAGATAATATAAATTTTTATGACTTTAAATATTGAATTAATTTTTAAAAAATTAATTCAATGAAGTGTCAAAATATAATTTAAAACAAAACATCTACACGTAATGATAAATATGTTTTCAATAAGTGTATTTTTAAGGAAAAAATGATTTTATATTAAATCTATGGTTAAAAATATTCATAGAATGAATATAAATTAAAATTTATTTATATATAATCTATATTTTTCATTTAAATAATTTCTCATTAGTTTTTATATTAATTAATTAAATGAAGAAAAATTATGAAATTTATAACGGTTTTAAGAAAAAACTTGTTTTAAAACCAACAAAACATATTCTAAAATAAAATATACAGTTCATTTTAAAAAAATTAAGTAGATTAAATATAAATAAATTAAAACTTTGTTATTGGAAATCATATTAGAAATATATTGGTGGTTTTAAAATATCTAAATTATTTAAAATAAATGACTTTAAAAAAATTTATATTTTTCATTATTCACTGATAATTCAATAATTTATGAAAAAAACTATTATCTAGAAAATACCAAAATTTCACATTAAAAAAATTATTATATTCTATTTTAAAAAATTATATTTTTTTTCAAAATTTAACTTGTATGTTTTATAAGTTATACTTTTAAATAAATCCTTATAATAAATGTGTTAATTAAAAATATTTCCTTTTTTATTTAAAAACCTACTAAATATTTTTATAATGAATTTAACTATATTAATATAAATAAACATGATTTATTCAATCATTAAATATATTTTAATATCATTAATATATCCTATAAATATTTTCAATCATGCTTCATTTGTGGAATCTCAACTTGGGATTGGTTAATGGAAAATCCCAGTGATTTTATCTCCCATGGATGCTCTGATAAATAGGCTTCATAGATATGATCCTACTAGTCAAGGCCATCACATAATTTTTCTGTTTCAATTGGAATTTATCATGACTTTTATTATACTAGTCTTAATGGTAATTGTACAATGACTATATTATTAACAATTATAATACTTAACATTCTTTTAAATACAAGAGGATAAACATAGAACAGTCCAAAATATCCATATTAGTGCATGCATTTTTTACGACTATATTTCTTGATAAGAAACTTATTCAATCAAAATGTAAATTTTATTTCACAATTTTTGGTTCATTACAAATAGGCATATCATGGAAAAAGGAAATATAGGAATGTAAAATCAACATAAAACTGGACATCATAAAAATAAATCAAGGATAAATTCCAATAAATCATAACATAGAGTTCATATGACATCCATCCATGCACAAGAAATGGAATCTCATGAGGTAAAAATATTTCCCAATGCATTGGAGGGCTATATGATTATAGGCCCACCTGTCACATTCAAATCATGTATATTCATAAGTGTACTACATAGATCATACAACATAATAATGTATTTAATTAATTTAACCCCATGATTAAGGATTCCTGGTTACATTAATTTAATACCCCAAAAAATGATGTAATTTTACACCTTGGTCAATTTCTAAGAGTGTGAATGGATATGGGTATTCATAACATAAATGTTTGGAATGGAAAATCATAGGATAAATTTGGTAGCATAACAGATGTACATAGAGGTTTATAGAAGGGGTTAATGGGAGAGAAACATGTATCTCAATAATTCGTATTCAAAAGTAAAGTAGTAATTATTCATAAAAACATATCCCAACTTGAACAATTTAAAATAAAAATTTATGACATAAAAAAGGTTCTTGAATAAAGTGAATAATGAATGGATCCCTTTTCTTGATAGGGTACTTCTTAAATCTTGGAAAATATTATTATGATCTCTAGGGAAATATGAGAGGGATATATAGAGGAAATTGTAGAGTAAATTTGTTCTCTGATGGTTTTTAGTAATGATTAATGGGAGAATGAGTGGGGTTATATAGATAAATATAGGGGTGTTCTTTATTATCTTCCAAACATATGTTTTGGAAAATATATAATGAATTAATCCAAACTACAACTCATACCATGGTTTATATTAAATATGATTTTATTTAATTATTTTATAATTACAAGGAATAAAATCATTACAATTATACATTTGGTTATGTGGAAGTGAGTCCTAGTTGTAACAAATTGATTTCAAAATAATAAAATATAATATATGTTGGGGTTTATAAAATTAATAAAATACATTTAATAACACATTTTTTGAATAGGGATACATAATATTAGTTTTGGATACCATTTATAGTATTTACTATACCACTTTTGGTAATTTCTTACATCATAATATATACCATATATTTATAAAGAAATAAATTTATAACCATAATATTTTTCCTTTGAAAATTATAAAAAATTCAACATTAGATAATTTCAATGTTATTATTACAACTATTTTATCAAATTTATTCTATAAATATTATAATTTACACTTGTAAATAAAAATTCCCAATTTAATGAAAATACTTCATTTTTTACCATAATAGTTTTCTGACCCTTATAAAAATATATTTTGGCTATATAAAATTATATTATCATTTATATTTAATAATAATATTTTATTAAAAATTAATCTATTTAAAAAATCATTTACTTCATCCAAAAGTGTGTCTTGATTAAGAATATATATCTTCCCAAAATAAAAATAATTTTTCATCGTATCAAAATCTAATTGTTTTATTAATAATTTTATTTAATAATTTATAATGTAATAATAAAAATGATAAATGTAATAATTATTTCATTGAAAATAAAAATATGAAAATTCATAATATTGTGGTCTAGAAATATAATCCATTATTACACATATTAATACTCTAATGGTATGGTTTTAAATGGTGTGATTTTCATAGTGTGGTTCAACATACAAGGTTTGGGTCATGATCCAACGGAGCTTGATCTTCTTCTATATAAGGTTTTTTGCATGCTACATTTTTGGGTCATGGCTTGTGTTTTTTGGTGGCAAAATCCTAGTTATGTTATCTCCCCTGAAAGCTCTAAAGAATGTGATCAATAGGGTATGATCTAACTGGTCCAGGACATGACTTCCTTTTTGTGTTAATTAGACTTTATGAGAACACACAATATATTAATATTAATACTCGTTGTAAAACACCTATATTATCAATGGTTATTATTCATGATGGTCTTTCAAATATTACCTGATATAACTTGTAATGACCCAAAATAACAAAATTAGTGCATGTTTATTTTATAACTACATTTACTTAATAAGAAATTTATTCAATAAAACATAGAATTTATAAATGTTGAGGTAATTAAATTTTTATAATCATTATTTGAATGGTTGATATGAAAAATGAATCTCATCACTTCATTGAGATGGTAAGTCGTATGAACCCACAAGAAACACTATCATTTTAAAGGATTAAAGGGAATGGAAGTAGATGATATATGAAATTTATATAACAAATAATATGCAATATGTATCAAATATATATTCATTAGTTCAATAACTATTACTATCTATGTGATGCAGTGATGGAAAATAAATAACATCAAATTATGATGCGGTTGTCCACCATGCACAAGAGTAATGGTTTTGTTTCCCATTTGATGGGGAAAGAGACAGATAAATATTATTACATAAAAATAAAAAACTATCAGTATATTGGAGATAATAGAGTTATTATATTGTAATTTTTATTATATAATTGAATGTGGTAAATAATAAGTAAAAAATAATGATCTTGGTAAGATGATTATCTTCTCTTATAGAAACCTCATTTGGATCATTATTAAGAACCATAGGTATAGACTTTTTGGAATACCAACACCTCTAGAATTTGGGTATGTATGTTGGCGGAATATCATGGTAGTTTTTGTTCAAGTAAAATGACTCAAGGGGTGTAATGAAATGAGTAGAAGAGGTTCCTTATTAAAATTGAGGTCAGTGGAACACTGGAAATTTTTCAATTCATTAAAATATCATTAGGTCACTTTGAAGAAAAAACATCTAAAAATTACTCATTTTATAAAATTATATTATTAATATAAATAATAATAAAAACCAATTTGTTTAATTAATGTTTTTAGGTCATTTATACCATATATTTTTTTAACCCATTGATTTACAATTTTTAATCTTAATCGCAACAACAATTTTTTCAGTCCTAAAGGGTTATAAAATTACATATATGGTAATAATTGGATCATAAATGGAAATCATAAGAATTTATCAACCATTTTTCATCCTACTTGTCTTATTCCAATATTTTTATGAATTTAAAAATATTTATAAAAATATTATTTTTCACAAAATATAATTATTGTTATTTTTGACAATATTTATTTAAATTAAATTTAAATACATGAAAAAGTAATGGATTAGGAAAATAAACTTAAAAAAAATATTTCATATTTATCAAAAAAATATTGGATCTAAATAATTCTACAAAAAAATATTATATTTACTATTTTGAAAATAATTTACTTAATTTTTCTACTACATTCACAAGACCCATGTCAGCATTGTATTATTGTTTAATGTAATTATATAATCACTTAAAATTATAAAAAAATTTCCACAATAATAATTATTTCATTATTAATAGTAAAATTATTAATATTCACTCAAAACTTATTTTTATCCCTATGGGAATGTATAAGACAAATTTAATGGAAAGAGAGTGAGATGTTGTTTTTTTATTTACTTAAAATAATATAAATTTAATTATCGATAGAAAATAAAAAAATTACATGTATTATAACTTAGGATGTTTATGGTCCAATTAATCACATATAATGAAATAAAGGTATGTTTTGGATAGAATTTTATTACCATATCACATAATGTTTAATATTTATCAAAAGATTTACCTTTCTCTAAGGTGATAAATTTTACCACAGTTACTATTCATGATGCATAAAAGTAAAAGGGACATATTTTCAAAATTTTAAAATCACGATTAAAAAAATGGAATCAATTTTTCAATATTAAATTTATATAATTTTCATGAATTAGTTTTAAAATAATAATGTAAATAAAAATGGCTTTTAGAAAAAAGTGTTTTAAGTTTAAAATTTACATATATCAAACTCATGTAAAATGACAATGATAATGGAATTAATATATTATTTTGAATAGTATGAATTATTTTTAAATTTCATAAAAAATAAAAAATATATTTATACTTTCAAAATAATTTATTTAATGAAAATAAATGAGACTATTTGAAAAATCAATATTTTCACTATTAAATGAAAAAATTAATCATTTCAGACAATTACCAAAATTTCAACCAATGTTAAATTTAATATGATTATTTAAAACGTTATGTTAATTTTCTAAAATACAATTTCAAAAAATTTTAGTAAATTAATTATAATTTTCATTCTCAAAAAACAATAAAATCAATTTTGAAGAAAATGCGTTTGGAATCATACAATGACTTAAATAAAACATGAGTGATGATTTCCTAAGAATTAATCAATACATTTGTATTAATTAATACCATTATACATATATTTCATAAAATGGTTTCATACCTTCCAATTCAATGGCTTGGTTATAATGGTCACATTTAAATAATAATATTTCAGAAATAAATCTCAATCTGCTTAAATCTATATATTCCATGTTAAACAAGATATCGAAGATTATTGTTAGTTAAAAATATTATTCTGGTGGTACATTATCCCACCATAAATTGTTATACCTTTGAATTTTATCTTGGGCCCCAAAGGTTCAATATTTGAAAATAGATTTATTGAAAAGCTACATCATAAGGAGGGATTATAAAACATATTTTAAAAAAATGAAGAGGGAAGGATAAAGGTTACCAAAAATGAATCATGACTCATTTCCAAGATAAAAAGAAGATTTGGGGGAGTTTAAAATATAAACATCAGGGACAAAATTACCATTAATGTACTAATATATAGTGATAGAGAGCATGGTCATGAAATATTTAATGACCCCCAAACCATAAATTAGCATGCGGTGAAAATTTTATCAATTCAACTAAAATGAAGTTAAAGGATAAATTTTTTATTTACATATCTTACTTTTAATGTAAAATTGATTTTTTAATATAAAGATTTATAACATGAGAAAATGTAATTAATTTATTTATTTCCATTTCATAACCCTAATTTTTTCATTTAGTTTTTCTTTTTTGAACTTCCACTTCTTCTATTTTTCTAAAAAATTAATATTCAAGTTGAGTTTTTCATCCCCGAAGCACCAAGATTCACATCTAATGTCTCATAAGATATATAAATGAATGAAAATTCATTTATTAGTTCTCTAAATAGTTTCCAAAAAAAATTTTTAGCCCAGGTTCTCAAATATGTATTAATATAGTATGTTAATCTCTAAAACCTAAACAATAACACCAAAAGTTCAAAAACTCCAATATATAAATAATTAACCTTTAGACTCCACTAAAATATGTCTGACTAAATTCAAAACCAAATAATATGAAATCATTGTTGAAACATTTATTTTAAACCCTATAATGTACCTTATTATGTAACATACCAAACATGCGAATACCTTCATCATATATTCTCTAGAATATTCTAATTAATTCCCATAAGTAACCCAAAACTCCACAACACTAATGAAAAATGGATATTATTCCATTAGTTAACTCAATCATTATCTATTTAATAAAATACCATTCTATTTAAAAATATTCCCTTTTCATTATTTTTATAATGATCCCAAAAAAATATACATATCTTTTTTATAAATAATATTAATCACAAAGTAACAAAATCACTTTTCATTCTCATGATTATTGATATGATAAAACATATGTTTCCAAAAAAATCCATAGTCACATCATCATCAAATAACATATTAACCCTTAAGGATACCAATATCTTTTGTCACATATTACTATAATTAACTTTTTCTTTCCCTTCCATACAACTTCATTACATTAAATATCGATAGAATAATACTTTCATGCCAAAATACCATCAATAAATACCAATAAATCATAAGTTTTTTAAAAAAAATACTTAGGTACATCAATAATTCAACTTCCTTCATAATAATCTAACCATTATTTGTTTTTATTCCATATTACTGCATTTCTATAATTAAAAATATGAATTATATATATATATATCAAATTTAAACTATCTCAATATAATCCTATTTTCTTTTAATGGAAACTTATGAGAAAAATTTACACCTCTTATATGATACTCATATATTATAAATTTTTATCTATATAGAATATAACATTTCTAATCCTTTATTAATATGAATTTCTGATTCTTCTCCTAATATTTCATCCTATGACCTTTTCAATGGGAATTTTATGGGTTGATGCCCTCTTTCTCCACATATGAAACATCTTATTTTTTCCATTAATATATTTCCCCAAGTCCCTATTCATAAATTCTTAACATGTTGGATATTGAATCCTTTTCTTCCTACGGTACTTATTACCTGAGATTAATTGAAACTCCATCTTACTCTTATTTGATGTGTTTATAAATTCAGTCAGATCAAGATTGTTAATAATGATATGAGATAACTTGTTAGGCATACTATCAATTTTTAACATTCTATCTTCCACAAAATTCAGTTTATCAAGAGGGAAATAATTTTATTAAACATCACTTTCGGTGTTAACATGGTTGTTTCTTGTTCCATACAATTATTGAAACAAAAAATCATAGTATGAGCAACAATAATCAAAGTAAAAATTCATATAATTATGAAAATAATTTATAGTATGTCAAAATCTTGACACATTCTATGAATTCATAGGTTTAAACTTGTTCATACATTTTTATTATCTATTAAAATAATATATTATTTATCATAAATAAAATTTAAATTAACCCAAGAATATCCACCAAGAGTTTCGAACTAGTGTTAAGGGAACACTCACCATTCACAATAATCATGGAAGAGATATATTCAACCAATTTTTTTAGGGTCATTAACCCTTGATGCATCTTTTCGAAAACCACATATAATTATAATATCAAGAACACACTGTTTTTCTCTTTATACCCCATAATCTCTAACATTGAAAACATTAAGATGTTATCCTATACTTATACTTATCCTCAAATTATGTCTTAGGGTTAGAATCCTTAAGAAATGTTTTCCTAAATGTAGTTCCCAATATTTTTTCTAAATCTAGTTCCCAATGTTTCTAATAAACTTTCTATGATGAAAAATGCCACAACCCCATACATAGTGACCTTTCTTCCATGATAAATTTATTGAATTTCCATAAGATAAAATGGTTCACATCACAAAGGTTCAATAAGTTTAATAGTCTTTAAGACCAAGAAGCAATCATGATTCTAATTTTTCATTGGAAATAAAATATAATAACATAGAAAAAGTAAATATTTGGAATCCTTAAACACAATATCATATTCTTCTTAAAATCCTAGGTAATGTAAATTTAATAATGGTGAGTTCAAATTCTCATCATGGGTTATACATAGTTAAATCTATGATGAATAAATAATGAATAATTAATATGTTAAGGTAAATAATGAAAAACACATTCCATTTTATAAATCAATTGAACACTAAATGCATCACCTGATAATATATATGCAATAATATCATGGATAATAATCACTAAATTAACGATGATGGATATTTATAACATTTTAATTCATGATCTATGACATCTTTGTTTCTTTACAACTAATTCATTTCTTTAAGATAGTTTAATCCAGGGGTAGGTACACACCAAAAACCCATTCAATAAGGCTATCCAAATGGGTTATCTCATGAGACCTATCGATGCATCATAGGGCTATAAAATTCCTAGCCACAACCATCACTACATGTCAAATTCATTCCCAATATATTGAATAATTAATTTAATTCATAAACAATATACTCTATCAATAAATACCTTTATTGTTTACGGGATATGAACTATCAATATTTCCCAAGTCATTCTAATAACTTTTCTCATAAAACACTGTATGTATAAATTGTATAAAATTTAGGTAATAAGAATATCTATGATAAAAATAATAGATATATTATATATTAATGTAATGTATAATAAACTATGATCCCAATAAACATAATTATTCAAGAGAAAGTTAATGACTACAAAATTAATAAGAGATAAAAGATTACCATCAATTCATATAAAATATCAGTTTTGTAATAAATTAATGTATTTTTTATAATAAATAAAATATGAAGAGAAAAATTAAAAAAATTATTCTTTAATGTGATATATTTTTAAAATCATTGAAATATTTTAGATAAATATAAATATAATAAATTTATATGGTGGTAAGAAGGTTTGTTTATACATTATACATTAAAAACATTAATTCTAATTTTTTGTAAATAAAATTGAAAAATAAATCTTTAAAAATTAGAACTATTCCTTTAAAACCTTGTAAAAATTCAATGATAACATAAAATTTCATTAATAAACCATTTGATTAAATAAAGAGTGTTTTATTAAAAAATTGAAAAATATGGACATGATAAAAATACCTAATAAAAATAGAAATAAGAGAAGGTTTTCATTTAAAAATATATTTTCTTTAATGAACTTCCAAATTGATTAAACCATTAGTGAAAATAAAGAAACTACCTAAATATTAATAAAATAAGAAAATATATGGACTTTATAAATGATGGATTATAAGATTCTATCAACAAAATAGTACAAGAAACCCGAGAAAAATGTGATTGTAAAATAAATTCTTACCTATTTGGTAACATTTAAATTATTACCCATTCAAAGAGAAAAAATGAATTGAAATTTTAATTTTCACGAATAAATAGATATTGTTTTTAAATATATAAAAATCTCATTAAGTATACTATATAAAAGTAAATAGGTGCATAATAAAAAATATGTCTCATTGATGTTGAAATTGAAATGAAATACCTTCAAAGATCATCTCAATAAAGTTATAATTAATCAATAAAGTGATTATGTGTATCAAATGTAAATCTATAGAAATCAGGTGAAAGTATAAAACAATACAATCATTGGTAATTTTAAATAAAATCATTGTATGATATAGTAAATTATGTTGAATTGCAACCCAATGAATGAAAATTGAGTTAAGATATCCTTTACCTCAAGCTTACACTTTGTTAAACATGATTTAAACTATTTTATAACGGTTCTAAATTTATTATAAAGTTATAAAATAAATATATTAAAAAAACTAATATCACATATGATCCACCTATAATATCTTATCATGCGTTTGTCAATAATATTTCATTATTATCATTGTTTCGGGTGTTATCTTCATAGTTTTCTCATGTATGTTTTATCATAGATTTTGGGTTCTTGTGAATAGTTCATATTTAAATAATAGAAATTTTTTAATTCATTTTATAATATTTTATTTATTTATTACATATATATTTCTATAATTTTTATTTTATGGTGGACATTGAAAATGAATAGCATTGCCTTATGGAGATGGTAATCCATACATAGGTATGAGCGATGCTATAGTTTTTTAATGGATGAAAGGGGAAGGAAGTATATGGTATATTAAATTTAAATAATAATTATTTTGTCATAAATATAATATATAATAATTTTTATAATCATTATTATAATAATTGTGGATATCCATGATAGGTATTGATTGAAACAGAAATACATTGATTCATGAGTCGGTAGTCCAATATACACAAGAACTTTGGTTTTGTTACCCACATGATGGAGAATGAAATGGATAAATATTATTCCATAAAAAATTAAATCTTATTATATGGTACAAAATGGATTTTTTATATTGATATTTTTTGGACATAATTGAAGGTGGTAATGAGGATGTAAAAAAGAATGATCTTGGTTGTGACAATTAAATTCAATTAGAAAAAACACCTTTGGATCTTATCTTCAGAACACTAGGGTTTCTATTTTGTGAATAAAAGAACCTAAAGAATGTGGATAAGGATATTAGTAAGATATTTAGGTAATTTTTTTCCATT
This sequence comes from Viscum album, assembly GCA_963277665.1. Taxonomy (NCBI): domain Eukaryota; kingdom Viridiplantae; phylum Streptophyta; class Magnoliopsida; order Santalales; family Viscaceae; genus Viscum; species Viscum album. The sequence goes on along the minus strand of OY728165.1, from coordinate 877,917,820 downwards.
ATAAATGGCACAAATGGTGTAAAAAGTGAGGGGAGTATGTTCCCTTCTATAATTGATGTGAGTGACACACTTATAATTTTTCATTGTTTAAAAATATAATTAAGTAAATTTATTTAATAAATGGATCCAAAATGATTCATATATAAATTTCCAAATGTCAAGGTAAAATTATAACCATTCAATGATGTTTAATCTTGTTGTTAGTTCATTTTAACACTAATCTTTTGGTTTAACCTCTTTATTAACAAATTTAGCCTTAATAGTGATAACGACATTTAAAATATTAAACTGTAAAAGTTTTACTTATAAGCTAAAAAATATATCATAAATGGAAAAGGGATGAAATATTGCACTATTTTTGTCCAAATATTTCTATTTAATGTTTTTCACATAATTTAATAGTTTTTTTCATACAATATGATTAATGTCATTTCTGACACTGTTCATTTAATTTTACATTAAGGACACAAATATAGTAGTGAAATTAAAAACATAAAATTTTAACACATAAATTATATTCCATATTTATCTAAATAATTCATTTAACTAAACAATTCCTGAAAATTATATTACGCCTAGTTTTTTTAATATAATTTACTTAATTTATCTATTATTTGCACAAAGACTGTGTCAGCATTGTATAAACGTTTAATGTAATTATATAACTACTAAAAAGTTTAAATAAATTAAATCATAAAAAAATTTAATTTCTATCATAATAATCTTTTAAATTCAATCACATCATTTTTTTATCCCTCTGTGAACATATAAGATGAATTTAAAGGAAATAAAGTGACATTTTTTAATTTTTAACATATAATTATATAAATGTAATTATAGAAGGAAGAAGGAATAAATATTCTATATATTCAATTATAAGATGGATATGATATAATAAATCTCATTCAATGAATGAAATTCAATTTTTGGATATATTTTTAATCCTCTGTCACATCATTTTAATGTTAATTACCCGATTTATGGTTTTTAGAGGTTATAAATTTTACCACAGTTACATTTCATAATTCCTATAGTTAAAAGGGAACTATTTTTAAAATTTGAACTTCTTAATTATAAGAATTTAATTTATTTTCATGATAAAATTTTTACAAGTTATATGAATTTATTTTTATATAAATTTTTTAAAATTCAAGGAAATGTTTTTTTTGGAAAATATGTTCTTAATCATTAATTTAGCTTCTATAAAAAACATGTAAAACACTAATAATAATGTAATTAATAATATTAATGTAAATGAAATATACCATGTGTAACTTTAATAGGAAATAAAAAATATAACTTGTACATTAAATTACATTATTTAATGAAAATAAATAAGAGTATTTGAAAAATATGAAATTTTCACTTATCACGGAAAAATTAATCATTTAAAAAAATCCCAAAAGTTTACCCTATGATAATTATGTTATTTGGATTTAAAAAATAATTTTAACTTTATAAAATAAAATTTCTTAAATTGGTTGTAAACTGACTATAATTTCCATGCACAAAATGCAATAAAATCATTTTTGAAAAAATTAATAATTGAAGCATAATATGACATCAATAAAAATAATGCTTAGATTTTTTTTAATTATTAATTAGTAAATTTTTATTGATTAGGTCAATTATACATTTATTTCATTATGTGGTTACTCATATTCATACCCATTGGTTCAATGGGTAGGATATAATGGGCATATTAAAATAATAATATTTTTATAATATATCTAAATCAGGTTAAATCACAATGTTGTGTGTTAAACAAGATATATATAATATTATTAAATCAAAATAAGTTCTGGTAGTGTTAAAAATGATATTAACCTAGATATTTTTCAATAGGGATGATAGAAGATTATTTTCCAAGACTTAATCTATCAAATGATTCACAACAGAAGCTTCATTCCATAAAAACTCTTTAACAATGGTCAGAAGTAAATCCATACCCCGTGATATCTTTGATCAAGTTTTAGAGGAACATGTTTCAATGCAAGGAACTTATTTTATATCAATAAAAAATATGATTAATGATTACCAAATGAAATCAAACTTAACTTAAAATGTATCCACATATAAAATAAATGAATATATCACACTAAAACATAAACTAATAGAAGCTATTAAATCATTAAAAATTTATTAGATATATTAATTTAGTATTAGATCAAATAATTAATGAATCTATGGTCTAATATTTGTAATTGTTGTGGATATAAAACTTTTTAATAGAATATCTGATAACTTTTTAAGCAACAATCACTTATAAAAAACAACAAATGTCTGATATGATATTTAGTTTATACATAGTTTTAGGTTACTCTTTACTATGTTCTAGAATGTACATCATTTAAAATTATAAATTCCATGTGATTAAAAAGATAAAATCTTCCTAAAAATGGATCTAAAAAAACATTTTGTTAACATAATAAAAATTAAATTTGTACTGCGATTCGATAAAATAAAACATTGGTATATATTTCATTTAGAATAATGAATAATAATATCATACCTCAATAAAATTATATCAAAACAATGATGAATAGGTAATAGGAAACTATTGAAGCCTCATTTAAACATGATAGAATACCAGGATGTTTTGGTTGAATCCTTACATTATTTAGTGTAATTATCCTCCAAATACATAATTCAAGCAAGGGGGATTAAATTAAAAGATAAGAAGAAATAATTATAAATAAAGTAAGGTTTATCCTGGACTAGGTAGGATAAAGATCCATGGATCCCCTTTAAATCAAGAGGATTGATAGTGGTAAAAAAGAAAAAAAATGAAAGGACATTATAGGATCTCTAAATGGTTAGTAATATAAAATATTTAAATGAACTTTTCGGGTTTTAAAAATAATGTGAATAAATAGTGTTTATTCAATATTTAAATAAAATCATCCTAGACACTATTAGGACCACTATGGAATCATCAACACTCAAAATGGTAGTTCAGTGTCCCTCTAGATGGTCCACTATACATCTGTTGTCATTGAATTAAACTTTAGTGGCCTTTGACTACCATCACACCATGATTTTCCTCCTTTGACCACATCAAATCCTTGAACCAAGCTCCCAAAGAACATATAAAATAATAAATAACATCAATAAATAGATGAAATTCTAGTATCAATTACCTAATGTAGAACCTATATCTAAAAAAATGAGAATTGAACTCTGAAATTGAACAAAAAATTCAAATGTTCCTACATATCAAATTGATGAAATTTCAATTGAAAACCAAATTCCCTTTAAAATTGATTAAGTGAGGATATGGTTCATTATAAACATTACAATGATATAGAAAATTATATAAATTATGATAGTTTCAGTGATTATTAGGAAACACTAAGTATTCATTGAGTACACATAATATAATGATATCATTAGTGTTTCTTATAATATAAATTTCAATAATAATGAGTATGATAATGACATTGACATCAAAGATTAGGATTATGTTAAAGACAATTATTAGGGAATAAATGATGTTGAAGATTAGAATAGGGAAAATAAAATTGGATGTGCAGTTGATGATTATAATTATTTTGATATTGATAAAATTTAGATATAATAAAATTATAGAAATATTGACTATATCAATAAAAAGAATGATATTGAGGATTTTATAGATGTTAAGGACAATATAGACCCTTTTATTTATGTGGGTACAACAACTAAAAAAATAAAAAATTTAATGCAACAAAATACAATGAAAAGAAATACAAAGATAATGATGATTTAAAGGAATATGTATATTTCAAACTTTATTTTAAAATAAAAAAATTATTTTGACATGAACTATATTTTTGAAAATGTTATTCACACCAAATCTAATAATATTTAAAACTACAATGAGGATAGTGATTTGGTGTTCTTTTTAACATAATGATTGAGGTTAATTTAAGATGTTAAAGAAAATATTCATGGTATGTTTCATTTTTTGAAAACACATCAATCTTATTTTATGATTATTAATGATATTTTTTAAGGAAACCAAGGTTGGGAGTATATGGATTCAGTGACATGATCGTAAAAATGTTAATGTAGAGTGAAGTGGATATTGTTTCAATATGACTAATTCTAAAAAATTTAGGCTGAGCATGAATTGTCAATTTAGAGTTGGGAAAGACGCTACTTTAGAGTTAGGTTGGGCAGTGGACCCAAAGTTTTCTTTTGGTCACTTCAGATATGGTCATATGGTCACTTCAGAGTTGGTCATGTGGTCTCTTTAAATTTTTTGGTGCATTCGATCAAGTGATAGTCACATGACTGCTTTAGGGATGGTCTTAAAATCACTTTCGGATTTCCCATGTGGTCTCTTGAGTATTGGTCACGTGGTGAATCTATACATTATCAATCATTCAATCTCCACTATAATAAAATGACATGACTGATGAGATTTCCCATGTAGTAAATTTCTATAGGGTCGATAAGCTGACCATATCCTAATAAAAAATCATGGCTTACAAGTTCCATCACAATCCTATAACATTATACAATCAGTACCATATATAGAATAAATTTTATGAAATATGGGAAAAAAGGAATTTCCCTATTTGAGTATTTGAATGTTATTTTGATCAGGTAATGTTTGGGGAATATTCTATTTTTTAATACTTCACTAATTTAGTATAATTTTTACCAATATAGTTCTTGGTAATATATTTTTCATTGAGAAATCAATATCATTATTCATTGTTTTATCAATGATCTGGAAGGTGTTAAGATGCTAAATTAATTTCTGGTTTATCATTAGATGAAAATGATGATTCGATGAATTTATTTCATGCATACATGAATGTATTTAAATGAATCATTATTTCATGAAAATTATTTTTGGGGGAAGAGAAATTCTATTAAAATTATGGAAATTATTTCATGCATACATAGTGGTTTGAATGAAAGTAATATCCTTAAAATATTGATATATTCATTTTATTTAATTATGGGAAAGAATTATAAGATTATTTAATAGTTATGACATGAATTTATTCCCTCTAATTATCACATTAGTTATAATTATTTAAGAAGAGGATGTTTTTGAGCTCAAGGATTTGAGTCACTAAGGGATTTTAAAATTTAATTATCATAACAGATCTTTAAAAGTTAGAACACTTACCTGGAGGTAATTAAAATAAAGAATAATATAAATATTAATAATGTTTAAATACATATTATTTTGAACATAAATAATGTGTGGTTGGGTGATTTTTGAAGAAACAAACAGGTAGAGTTTTTCAAGAAGTTCTCAATAGGCAGAGTGGAATAAGTTGTTGTGTCATCTAATTTTTATATATAAATCGTTCAAAATGATGATAAAGTTAGTCTATAAAGTTATTTTATGTAGTTATTTCCATTTAATCTTATGTAAATAAGATATCAACACACTTGATAAGTAGAAAATGACATATACTAGGAAGACATCTATGTCCTTATGCAAACTATTTATGTTATCTTATAAGTTTGGGATACACTAATTTTATGGGATGTGAAAGAAAATCCAAATACTTATAAGGGAATAATAAGGACTTTTTCTAATCATAGTGATTCAAAAGATTTTAGTAGTTGGTCATATAATCATGTATTTTACCAGATCATGCCATGTACAAGCTACACACATTGAGTGGTGAATCTGGAAAATCATATGTGCTTGTCTGTGTTGGATTGTGTGTAAGATTACCAAAAAAATAAATTCAATATAACATGTTATATAGGTTGTTTAAATGGATAACATTAAAATGTATTAATCATATATTCACCCCTACCAATGATTCCATGGATCTTGTGCTCAAATAATTGGGATAAAAATTAGGGTACCTTCATTTCTGTTTATTCAATTTGAATCCTCTATTAGTTTAAATAAGTCTCTATAATTATATTATTATAAATATATAATTTAAATTTTATTATCCAAAATAGGATACCCATTTTTATTGGAATAAATTTCATATTTTTATGGATAGTGTTTTTTCTTATCTCTTGTCTATCAGTTATAAGGTGTTATAAGTTACAAATGACATATTTTTTCCCATGCTGAAGGTTCTTCCATGACCACAATAGACAAGAAAAATATAGAAAATTATGGATCTGAAACGAATTTATGTTTATCATCTCTATTATAAGTTGAATTTTTAATGTCAAAGGCCTTATGACTGAGGAAGAGAACATGGATAAGTATCAAAATATATATGAATGAAAGATAATAGTGAAGTTTCCTATATTTCACTTTTAGATACATAGATATGAATATATTCAAATTAATGATGATGACATTTTTATAGTTTCTTTACAATGTTAAATTAATTTGTGATAACTATCGTAGGTTGTGGTGTGAAGATGAATGATTTTGATATTAGTGAAAATATTTTATGTATTTAACTAGATATATTTAATATTAAAGTCTATGTTTGGAATTAAAGTATCTTATAGATATTAATTTTGATTACTTTTATAATATTATAATTTACTATGAAATAAGGAAATATTATTTTTTTTATAAAAAATAGAAATGATGAAAAATAAATTTATTTTAATGTTTCAATGATTGAAAAAAGTAAGAATGTTTTTCATGGGGATGAAGGAGATTTCTTTGAAAATTTAGACTCATATATGGATTTAATATTAAAAATATTGTTTTATCATTTCTATAAATTTAAGAAGAGCCATTTAAAAGTTTAAATCAATTCTTCCCCTTAAATTTTTTAATTAATGTTTTGTTGTACATTTTTCTATTAATTGTCCAAATCTTAAAGAATTGTCCAGATTTTAAAAGAGATGAATCCAATGAAGAAGATGATGATTGATTCAATAAAATAAAAAAAATAATACATCGAGGTCATAATTTATTTTTAGAATAAATTTTATATTGATTTCATTGGAAAAGGGTGTCTCTCTAGCAAAATGCACAACACCTGCGGTCTGAAAGTCAAAATTTTCACTCAAGTTATCCATCTCCACTGGCCCCTTCTAAGAATATCTCTTCTGCTCTGTCACAGTTGCAGTATAAAAATGGGTCTCCAATTAGTAAAGAATGTTCCCCCATTGAGTCTCCCCCATTACCCACCACCTTCATTTCATTTATTCTCCACCCTTTCCAACCTCAGGCTCCTCAGGTTCCTCAGGTTTCGGATTCCCAGGAAACCCCTTTGGATACTTTTAGAGCATGTTTCAAAGGGATATGTTATGGTGCTATCTATTTTGACCTCCTATATTTCTGATGTTTTATAGCTCATTTACTAGAACTTATTAGAATTTTTTTTCTTGAAAAAACCCATTTTGGATATTTTATACAGCTTTGTAAATTCATAGGGATTGGTATATCTGGCTGGGGTTTCCAACCGGAAGTGCAAGGAATTTTGTTTGGTTTTAATCTCAATAGAATCCCTGGTCAAGGAATGGTGTTTTAGCTATAGATATATTATCCAATGGAACATTAACTTATTTAGGTGGTCTATTTAGGTTCATCATGGTATGAATTAAGCATGGTCGATGGTGTGGGTCACCCTACCTACACACCCCTTCCCTTCCAATACATTGTCATTCTACAAGGCATAGGAAATCGATATGTGGAATTTTTTCCCACAAATCAACACACCTCAAGGATAAAAGTAGCTTAAATGAATCAGATCTATGTGTCCATGAATTCTTCACATCCTCTATGTGTTAGCATCCTCCTCATGTTGGAGGTTTTGGATTATTGGCACTAGTATATCTTTTTTCCGTCACCCTGTCGATTTGGTGTGTACTGTCATCTCTAGGGGAATTCACTTAAAATATGTTGAAAAGAGATGAAAAGAGGTTCCTGCCTCCCATCAACATTGGTAACCACCTTTTATTCAGGCTTTCTGACCACCAAGTTGGGGTTTCTCCCCTTTTACTAGATCCAAACATCAAGTCATACACTGGATTGTTTGGATTATTATTTCACCTCTTTCGTCAGCCGACCTCATCACCGAATTAAAGATGAATGCTTCTACCTATCCCTAGTACCATACTAGATGTAGGTCCCTTCTTCTTTTATTGATGATGTTTTAATAGTGCATCCAATTGCCACTGACAATCTTGGTTATAAAGTTAAGGAAATCATCATATCATCTTCACCACCGATAGGACCACGGTGGGATGTTGGTCCTTCTAGTTCCCCACCTCCCCCTGCATGTAAAATACATTATCACATGATTTAAACATATAAGTTCCATCGATTTCATATAGTGATAACTATATTGATATGAGGGTACCTGCCCCATGAATGCGTTCTTTCTTCATTTAGGGGTGAATCCTTGCCCTCTCATGAATTGCACACAAACAGAGAAAGAAAAACACAAATAAGGGGAACACAATTTACCAGGATTGGTCGGATGACCTACGTCCATGGGGAAGTTAGAGTATTCTTATTCAAATTGGGATATAATGTTTAAAAAATCCCACACACGTTATCCCATAGAAAATCATCGCATATATATCTCAGTGGAGAGAGAAGAAGATGGAAATGGCCATGAAAATTTTTATCTGAATGGAAACCACCTCCTATGGGATAGTCATCATGGATGACTACCAACTGCTACAAAAGGTCTCCTCTAATGTCTATTCATTAAAGGTGGTCACCCAAAATAGCAGGACAGAGTAATTTTTTGTCAAAAACTCAACAATCCCCACCTTGAAAAAAAACCATGTTTCTACTCAAACCAAACTTTATATTGTTGTTGTTGGTGTTTCCTTCCTAATTCCCATTGGAATCTAAAGTAAGAGACATATTGATCAAGTTAAAATAATTATGGAACTTGATCTTTGTATCAGCCTTCTTATCCTTCAGAGGTGGGATAAGATCCCATATCATATTCTGATGTAGTGAATTCATATCATCTTCCATAACAGACTTCCAAAGGTGTGATTCTTTACCATCTAAAATGTATCGATAGTAATCTGGAACACCATCTTCGACTATAGAAATAGTACAACTAATCGATTTTCCATACCTAGAAGGTCTTCATATTTTCTTTCATGTTATACCGGTGGTGATACTCTTATTTGATGTAACTACTCCACCAATAACTATCTCACCATTCAAAAAATACAAATCACCTTTTCAAATACATTTCATATGAAGCGGTACACCGCCGATAAAATTCATGAATTCATCATCAATGGTTATCCAGTAACCAAGCTCATCCAAAACTCTAAGCGATAAGAGGTTCTTCTCCAATTCTGGTACATATCTTATATCTGTAAGGCATTGATTTGTACCATCATGCATCTTCAACTCTATTGTTGCAGTACCTCTTATGTGGCCTCGATGGTTATTTTCCATAAACACCACACCATCATCTAAATATTTAAGGTCTGATACCCAATATTGATTCCTACACATATGGAGTGAACAACCAAAATCATGAATCCAACCTTCTGAATGGTTGACTATCGAGGAATAGAGGACAGTGTCTTCAACATACTCGATTCTCTCTAAAATAGTTTCCTTAAGTTTCTTAATTTTGGGATTATCCTTCTTCCAAGAACCTCTTTCATGATAATAGTCACACTCATCTTTTCCTAGATGTCTAAATATAGACTCACCTTTTGATGTAATTTTTGATTCATCTCTCCTGAATCTTCAGGATTTTCAATCATATTACCTTCCTATAATTTCCACCAATGCCTATGATGAGGAATCTAAATGGTCATACTTGTCCTTCCACCTGTATTCATTGTTAACTATGTCATTTGAAACATTAAAATTATTTACCTCATCCTTATCATGAAACAATTAAATTTTAAGGTGATCAAAACTCTCCGATCGAGAGTTAAAAAACAATATATCCTTATCTTCATATCCAATTTTTACTTCCAAACTTATCAAATGTTTGAGGGTTTTATTAAATGAATCAAGGTTATCAACCATAGACATAACTTTCTTGTATTGAAATAAAAACAATTTATTTTTCATGTACAACTGATCTTCAATGTTTTTGGCCATATACTGGTTCTCTAAAATATTCCAAAAAAATGTTGTAGAGGTTTCTCACATCACACTATATTTCTGATCTTTATAAAAACAAAGAAACATCGTACTGCCAGATTGACGGTTGAATCTCTTCCAATCACCATCAAAGATGTTGGCAGGATTTTCATCCAAGGTGATATCAAGCTCATGTTGAGTTAGAATATCTAAAATTTACATTTCCACATGATGAAGTTGTTCATCCGGTCAAATTTCCCCACCTAAAATTTTGTGCTAGACACCATACTTCTATGTACATAAGTTTTTACAGTACCTATATGTGTAGTTGGAACAGACTCCTGGGGTGGAACCGAACAACTTCCAATTTGGGGATTCTCCATCACAAATACAGATCATAATATAAAGAAACAAACTATGCCAATGAATCCAGAATAGTCGAGAAAGTTGAAATAGACTATTTAATTGATTCCATCGGAGCCCAAATGAATATCAAAATTTTCTTTCAAAGTATTATAAAAAAAATACAAAAAGGAAAATTCTAGACAAAAACTAATCCTCTCTTTATTTTAGTTAGGTCATGGTCCTCTTTCACATGCATTGGAATAAGATTTCTGAATCATCCTTTTTTTCACATGCCCAACTAGACAGAAAAAAGAGATGTCCCCTTTTTCATTTTATGACTTACACACCCCCTTGTCCCTTCCAACTCCCTTGTTTCCTTTTTTAATCCCTTGATAAACACATTCCCCTATATTGTTTCCCCACTTCCCACCACCAATGAAAACAAAAAAACATATAGGGACAAAGAGATATCAAACCTGAAAAACATTGGATGTGCTGAGGATCACAGATGTGTGGAATGTGGTGGATTTATAGGGGTGTGGACAACATGATCACTGGGGGGATCAGATAGAAATAGCATAGGGGTTGTAAAAAGGAAGATTCATATTTGTAGACATGAAGATAACAACTTCTAATGGGACGTATAGACAATAGTGGAGAAGCTCAGAAATCTACCAGGAAGCACAGAAATCACATGTAATTTCTTACCAATGTCATTGAACTCACCCTATGACACCAATTTGTAGGGGTGGAAGCCTCTCCCTCTCAAGAATCGCACACAAATAGAGAAACCAATACACAAATTAGGGACACAAGATTTACGTGGTTTGGTCAGATGACCTACGTCCATAGGGAAGGCATTAGATTCTTATACAATTTGGGATATAATGTTTAAAAAATCACCCACATTTCATCTCACAAACTAACACAACATATATATCCTAGTGGAGGTAGGAGAAGATGAAAAATGAAACTACAATGTTTATCCAGAATGCAACTAGATCATGTGGGATTATTATCATGGAAGTCCACAAACTACTATAACATGGATCCTCCAACAGCTGGTTATCAAAGGCGGTCACCCACCACATCAAGTCAGTGATATTTTTTTAAAAAACTGAACACTTTAGATTATAGTATCCAAGATATATCAATCTAAAAGGACCCACCTCATTTTCATACTCTACCACCCCTACCTTACCCAGATGTCCTCTCCAACTATTTATTCCAAAACCCCTTACCTTATTCTCAACCGAAGTGTTGAAAATCAAAGAATTAAAAATCTTTTGGGTAAGAAGTTCATACTGTTTAAGTTCCCTCAAGAATTAAAGATCCACTAGGTTAGTGTACTAAGTAAAAAATTCACCTCTCCCTGTATAAATATTTCCATCATATTTTAGAGGTCACTTCACATAGGGATACATAGAGACACACTCTCCTTCAATAATAACCTTCATTTTAAGGAATGCTTGTGGATTATGTTCCTGAGTTAAATTTGACATTCTAATGACAGAATTTATTCAGGTAAATCTTTTGTAGAGGCATATATAGTGCCGAAGAAAAATATATCCAAGATGGTTTTTTTCTATAGTAATATTAATACTCCAGATTTCATGTATGCTCGCCCAAAAAATTCTCATATACAATTATTTTTTAAGCCTAATATCACGGTGTATATTGTAGTCGAGTTTCACAATTTGGTACAATTCTGATCATAGATGGAGGTAGCCCTTTTTTATTTTCAGTGGTTTTTTCTAGTTTTAATGAATATGAGAGGTGTTCCCTATGGTGGGACTTGGCATAATTTAATCTGGGTGTAGTTTTGTGGCTTATTGGTAGATATTTCAAAATAGTTCTCTACCCAAATAATAAAAAAGGGGGAGGTATTTATACTTGTCAGGTTAGAAGGGAATTATCTTCATTCATGGATCGGGTAGGCCTCTCAGAATTAGGCTACTCATGGGACCAGATCACGTGGAGCAATAATAAAATAATGGTATGTCAAACCCCATGCATACTAGACCAATCTTTTTATAATCTCTAAGAGATATCATCCTTCCCAAATTAAAGGGTCTTACATTTTCCTAGGATTCTCTCGGATAGATCCTCCCCCCCCTTTATGTTACCCTATCCTCATGTAATGAAGAAGAGGTTTTGTTCTACTTTTCCCATTTATGGGTTTCTTACCCAGACAATTAGTGGGTGGTCTCAAATCTTGTAACATACCATCACATGAGAGCTCTTGGGTGCATCATCATAATAAAATGAGACACCTATCATATGATCTTAAGATGTGGCATAAAAATACACCTTAATCTTTTCAAGAATAGGAGTATCTTAGTTCAGATATCACTCCACTCGAATTCATTATGGAGTCCCATTAGAACAACGTCACCATTGAAGAATTTGAAAACCAGAAGAGCATCTTTGCAGAGTTGATTCCTAAGAATAAGTTTCCAGCTCGTGAGTAATCCAGTGTCCACTAGCTTTGGGAAGAAAATCACAATACAACATTTTTTAAAATTAAATCATGGATAGGAACTAGAAAATTCCCCTAACATTCTTTGTGACAATGGATCTTACACTAATGATCAAGATGTGGTCAGAGGTATGGATGAGACCTATTTTAAAACCCTTCTTATTAGTCAGAATACATGTTTTAATGGCTTTTATCTGAGTGGACTTGATGAGATGTTTTATCCCATTACAGATGGTGTCTCAAATAACTATAAAAAGGCCGTTTTAAGCTATTCTAGATGGAATGTAAATTTGAGAGGCAGTTTGGAACCTCAACCCCCAGAGTGCACCCAACCCCGATGGGTTCTCCAATTCTTTCTACAGGGGCTTATGGGACCTTGTTATGTCCTACCTGGTGGATGTGATTAATGACTTCTTCCATGGAATTTTCCTTCTATTTATTTCTTATGCAGCCAAAATGGGGCTCATCACAATGATTATGGATCCCTCATCACTCCAACACTATCGCCTGATAAGTATGTGCAACTTCATCTATAAATTCCTGGAATTTTTGATCTATAAGAGGCATTTGGAGAACCTATCAATATATATCTATGAAGAATAGAATGGGTTCTTCCATGGGATATCTATCCAAGGGGAAATTGGAATACCACATGTAATGATGTCAGATATAATCTTAAATACCCTAAGATCCAATATCGCAATTAAAATTGAAAAGAGAAAATATTATGAATGTGTGGAATGGAACTTTATCCTCAAGGTACTCACATGTATGGGTTTTTCTATTTTTTCTAAAGATATCTTGTATAGATTTATTTTCTCCCTAAATATTTCCATAAACATCCTAATTAGGACTTTATGTTTCCTTAAATTAGTTCAGTTTCTTCGTCAGGGTGAACCACTCTCCCCAAGTCTATTTATTCTATCTCAGCACTTACATATCCATATTATCAAGAGGGGTAACTCTCAAGGTATCATACACCCTTATCAGTGTATGTATAGTACAACAAATATCTTTCATCTCATGTTCACAGATTCCTCCCTTATCTTTGTGAATTCCCAAAACTAATCAATTCATAATATAAATAAGACCATTAGGACCAATTGTTGGTGGAGTGTGATGGTGGTTAATAAAACTATGTGTAGCCTGTACATTGCCTTTAATTTCATAGAAAGACATGTTAGCCTCATAAAATTCGACATGTGGATCCTTAAGAATAATATCCCAATGAACTGTTCAGGAGATTTGATCTCCCTAGGGTTCCCTCAAATACAACACTTTCAATCAAAAATTGGATGGATCACATGTTAGATATTGGATTAAGAAACACAGTTTCTTTCCTTTGGTAAAAGACTCACGTTAGTTAATTGTGTATTAAATTCCATTCCTGTGTATGTGATTCTAGTGATCAAGGTGATGAAGGGTGTCATTTCTAGCATTGAGAAGATCCTCAAAGCCCTCAACAGGGATGGAAATTTTGAGGGGAGACACCATTGGATAACATGGAATAGGATGGTCTCAGCATTGAGAGAGAGTGGTATCAATGTCAATAATTTTTCAACACCAATCATCATGTTTCTGAAAAATACAGCCTAGGATATTATTAATAAACACTCGCTCTATGGTCGGTACATGGCTGATAAGTATAGTGATAAATTGGGCTCGACTAGAGCTCACCCTTCCTCACTATTCTATAAGCTCCAAAAAAATTCTCATACCTACAGCCTCATGATTAGTGACATTTAGGAAGGGGTGACATTAATTTTTTATTTCACAATTTGGATGGAAAATTTTTTAGTTATCCCGGTTGTCTAACACTGAGTCTTACGTTCAAACAATATAGCATGTACCTACGATTCATTAATGCAGTGCCAGATATATATCAGCATAACACATTCTACCTTATTGAGAATAACTCTGAGAGAGACTACTTTGTGTTTACTAGTGATTCAATAGTAAATTTCTCAGATAAGGAGTATTTGAGGCTGAACTTGGTCTATAGAGAACTAGATTAATTGGGGGAATTCTATGGAATCCATAGATCCCAACAAGGTATAATTTTCGCACCTTGTGAGTTTGAAATTAGGAATTTCTTACATATGAAAATGTTAAGTGCATGGAAATCCCTCTAGTGTCACACTATTTTTGTTGTAAAAATCCTATGGAAGAGATCATGATTCATATATTTTTAGTAGTGAATGGTAACATAATGTGTAGAGATCCCTTATAACAGTTATTGACTCGCATACTCATACTTCCATAGGGAACACTTTTCCATTTCACTATATCTAGGATTCAAGTGTCAATGGGCATGATTTGAAGGATTAAGCACTAATCCTTTTGGCTAGATTCTAGTGTATATGGAAGGTGAGGAATAATGATCACCACTAAGGAAGCTACTATTACAATAACTTCATTTTGTATACATCAAAAAATACGATGGTTGACCATTCTAGGATTCTTCCAAATTATATGGATGCACTATCCCTTGGAATGTCCTTGGCTGTGAGATTCTCTCACAATCTAGTCTACAACGGTAAACCATGTCAGTGAGTTCATTGGTATCCTCATGGAATATGTTTCAAGATTAATACATATGTATCATGTATTATTCGAACTATATGGGTAGGATGAGTTGTGTGTGATCATCATGGTTCAGTCATCATGGATTTCACGACTCAGATAGGAAAAGGGGACTTCTTTCAAGACAAAGCCCATGCAATGCTTAATGGCCTTCACTTGTACCCTGAGATAAATATCGATATCATCGCGTTGGAAATGTATTATTATATCATATATAGTTCCCTACTTGGATTGCAGTCTATCCCCTAGTCCATCACTTACCTCATTCATAGATGTCGAGGTATAATTAGAGAACATGTTGAAATCCTTCATATATGGAATAAGGGAAAAAAATTTACTTCCTCACCTCTATTTCCACTCATGATGCATGTTTTACGCACATCTCTATCCTTGGGTCAATTTCTATTGAGATATTTAACATTATATGAGGGTATTATCTCAGCTTTTATTATGTATATCCTATGTATCCCCCAATTCCATTATCTACCCCTCTCCTTCCCTCACTCCCTATCCCCCTTTTCCATTTCCTGGATCTTGTACATCCCGTTTTTCCTAATAAAAAATTACAATTATTCGTTAGAAGAAAGAGTATGAATCTTAAAAATAATTAAATAATAATGATTCATTTAAGTATGAGTAAGGTGAATCTAGTAAAGTGGAAGTAGATTTTTATAATGATAATGATGTCAGTCAAAATATTCACATTACTAATTTTAATGATGAATAGTTCATGGGTGATGGAGGTAAAAAAATTGGTAGTGAATATGAGGAAACTCGTATAAAGTTTATATTGAAGAGGGAATTAAGGTAATGCCTTTGAAAATATTCAAATAATAAAAATTATAAATAAATGTTTAGGAAAGATGAAGAATCAATCAACATTTTAGAATCAGTTTGTGAAGAATAAAAATCATTGTTGTTAAAGGATATAATGAATATATACAAGTTTATTCATGATAATAATATCTTGAGAAATAAAAAAGAAGAAAAGATTATGGAATTTAAAAAGTACTTGACCTTATTCAAAGAAATGTTTCATAGAAGAAGAATAATTGCACTTAATAAATCATTTATAAAATCTATTTTCAAGAAGTTTGATAATTTAAAAATGACAATGATGTGAAATAAGATTAATAAAAACCATCTAACTTGGATGGTACATATGTTGAAAAACTTTTTACGAAGCTTGATAAGAAGATAAAATTAAAATGAATCATGTTTGTGGATAAATAAAAAGAATCAAAAAATTATAGGAATTAAATCATTGATTATAAATATGTTATATCTTGTAACAATAGAAATTATGGATTATGAAGAGGATGATCATGTGAACTTATAAAATTTTCTATTCATAAAATTGTCCAAAATAGTGTATGAAAAGAATGATGAAATGTAGAGGAATATTTCTAGATATCACACAGTTTTCATAGTTAAATATGATTTTATTGATATTTCTGGTACTAATTTTTATTCAATAATATATAATTATCATCATGATTCTAGAATACATGGGAGTTAAATATCAATGGTTAATCCACCAACTCATATAAAACAGATTCATGAAAATTCTAAAAAAGTTGGGTTCAATAGTGAAAATAGATTATAATTGTTATATGAAGTGTGTAAAATGTTAGATTAACTCGGTTAACTTTCTAAAGGATGTACCACCATGATACTATGCTAACAATAAACAAGACTGAATAGTGTTATAATAAAGGTTCATCAAAAGATCTTGTATTATAATATTCACTTGAAATGTCAAATAAAGAATTTTCATGTATTTTAGATTCTGGGTTCTTTTTAAATATGTTAGGAGACTTGAAGTTCTTGATTGATGTTGAAAATTTTATAGAAAGATATTTGATGTTTGGAAATAATGGGTCACTCAATATCAAAGGGGTTTGTTTTTCTGTTATTAGGAAAGATAGAAAATCCAAGAACACCCATTAAGTTGATGGGATAAACAAAATTTTTATAGTGTTTATCGGATATTTGGTGAAATAGAGGATGTGATTTTTGGTAAATATAAATTTTTAGACAAAAGTATGGAATATGGAGAGATTGTAACCAGAGGTAAGTAGATAAACTGCAACTTATTTCAGGTTTACGATGCACAAAATACATGTTATTTAATCCTGAAAGTCGAGAACAAACATTGTCACATGAGGTTTCGTCATCTAAGAAAAATAAATATGAGTAATCATACTCAAATAAAAAGTATTTAAGATTTTTCATAGATAAATAGAGTGACAGATTGGATTTACTCTACATGTCATATGAGAAAGGTCACTAATTATTTAGATAAGATGATTAAATTCATACATCTCATCCTTTGGAGATAATTCATTATGATACCTATGGGACCATGAGACAGTAGACTATAAACATATTTATGTATTTTATGTATTTTATTAATTAATTTAATATCATTTTATGTACAATGTTTATGAAACCTATGTCCTGGCCTAATAGTATATTCAATAGTTTCAGGAGAAGTGCTGAAATAGAGTGTAGTTACTTTCAAAAGATATTTCAGGCTAATAATGGCACTGAGTACTCTAATAACATACTTGAAGAAAATCCTACAAAACATGTCATTAAAATTGTAATTATAGAACCATAATGGTCACAAAAAAATTATTATATTTAATATAATAATAGAATCTTGGTATAGATGGCTCAAATAATGTAGATAAGGAATGACACCTCTCAGTAATTTAAGAGGTATGCTATTGGAGAAGTAGTTCATGTTCAAAATCATTGTTTTTATAGACCAAATAATAATATGATTCCATATGTGATATACTAAAAAAATAATCCTATACTAAAGTACCTTAAAGTGTTTGGCCTACCTTGTATCAACAAAATCAATAGTGAAAATATAGGAAAATTTAAGCTATGAGGTGCTAGTGTTTTGCAGTCCATGTATCCATTCAGAATATCTATTGCAACAAAAATCCGATATGAGATATTCAAAATAGATTTTATATCTATGTTTACATTTTTATTTAACACATGGATGAAAATGTGTTATAGGAAAACACCTTAAGGGGAAGAAAATATGAAATGTATAGAATGCAAAATGTCACCCCTTCGTATAAAGACACCTCAGGCTGGTACCCCAAAAAAGTAGTGGTGTGTTGGGTAATTGAACATCCTGGGGAACTACATAGGCCTAGACAACTAGTTCACCCAATGGAACCACATAAGGGACTTTCACATTGTCCTACGTGACATACCTACATAAGCCAGTACATTCACCCAGGGTCCCATATTTTCCTATAAATTGGACAGTGGGTCTCCTAATTTTAGATGATGGGAAATCCTTAAGAACTCTTAACTCTATTCTCTCCCTATTAATTCACTCAATCCCTCAAAAACATTATATATATATCTATAAAATCCAAAAGAAGATGGAATTAAGGTGGGAAGTGGAACCAAGGTCCTTAGAGGGTCTAAAATAAAAAACACCTACACGAGAAACCCTTTCTTTCTTGGTTAACAAAAATTAGTGTGATGTCCTCATCCGCAACCAGGGACCTGTGTGGGATACTTCTGCGAACACCTGTAATGACTATTGAATCATTGAGAAAATCCTTTCCCATGTGTTATTTCCTAGGTGGTAGGTCACAAAAAGTATATTCATCTCGTGCAAGCTAACTAATGTGAATAACTCCCAGGCTGTGCATGAATACCCTGTGCAAGACCCCCTTGGATTTCCCAACCTATACCATATTTGATCCACATATTAATATTTATTTAAATCCACCAATGGTATGTACCTTTTTCCTTTGGTCCTCTCACAAGATATACAATAAATTGAAACCTCCACCTAAGACTCGATACTTGGAAGACCTTGGTGGGAGGAAAATCAGAATGTCTCCCATTTGGGTATGTATTCCTTTGGTCAAAGGTGTCTTTCACTTGTCCAACCCAATGAGTAGGGTTCTTGGGGTTCATGTGAGGATGTATTACTTCTATTAAGATGTCCCTGACATTGGGGGAAGTGTTAGGGAACACCCAGTCTTTCATACTAGGGTTAGGACCATTCCTTTCTATTTTTTATCTAATCCTTAGGGCCTCTAGTTCTAGGTAGGTAGGGTGATAATGACACTTTCTATTCCCCTTTTACAGGGAATGAGATCGTCCTCTCTTCCCCAGGAACCAATTTTAGGGAATTCCTCATGGAGTAATCCCCCAATGTTTCTTGGATGACCCTTCCTACTTTATACCTTCCTCTTTATCCATACCCATGGGTTATATCTGAGTAGATCACCAAATTTTACTATCCTATTTTCCAAAATAATAGGGGAGATGGTATCTTAAAATCCCTATCCCTCTCCCTTTAGGTTTAGGGTGCAATGATGGAAGGTAAGTGTCATCTCCCCATACTCTTCCACCATCAGAAAGGGGGTCATGTGGTTTTCTAGATCAGCTGATTTGTCATTATCACATTCAATAATTACTCATGTTGGCTAACAGGTTATCTATGATCATGGAATACGCATAGTATGGTGCATTTTTTGGGTAGATAATATTTTTTTCATATTTTATTCCAACCTTCCTTTAGAGGGACTCTATGGGAATGGGTTTTCAAGGCCTTGTATCCAACCTTAGGAAAATGTAAACTGTGTGGTTTCTCGGATCCACTAATTACTCTTTCATTTTCCCACCAAATACGACTCACATGGTATTAGAGGTTGGTGTTGATATTAACATACACATGGTCCCAATCCCAATGCGCCTTCGACATGGTATAAGCCCAGACCATTTTCATAAGGGAATCCTCCATAAGAGTAATCCCCAACCAAAATACCCAGAAAAGGGTATCCTCCTTAGGTTTAAGCCCCAAGAATATAACTATACTCATCAAAAGGGAATCCTCATTAGGATTAATCCACAACTAAATCTATCAAATACTAGGGAATCCTGTTTAGGAGTAAGCCCTAATCCAATCCTCTCAATGATCCATTCTCACCTACGAGACAAATCATTAGAGGGACTCCATAGGAATCAGTCATCACCATTGAACTAAGTGGCCTTTGATTCAGATCCAAAATGGGATATATAAGAATCCTTCATAAGCTCTAAACCCAACACGCTATGTCAACCATATTCTTTATAGGACACATTCTTTATTTAGTCTTATTAAGCATTGGAATCCATATCCATTCTTTGATTCCTAGGCCACACCAGCATGAGTCCCACACAAAACTCTGTTTGGGAACCATTCACGTAAATTTTATTATTGTATGATATTAAACTTCATGGATTGGTCCGTATCACATGAAATTAAATGTTCATATGTGACCTGTTAAGTAGAAATGAACTATCCAGGTTTGTATTCCCTTCATAATGATTTCTAGGAAGCTTAACTTATGAGTCTAATCTTGACAACAAAATAAATCATGTCCCCCTAGATGATGATTCACTCCAGAGCGCCCACTATGTGGCTCAAAATAGAATTTTAATATGACATTAAAAGAATATATAATCAGAAAATTATAGGGAATGATTAATAGAGAACCAAAGATACATACAGATATCTACATTGATGAAGTACCTCAGATACAAAAAAGTTGATTCTAAATTCTATATATACTAACAATTTATTTTCAATTCAAAGGATGATCCATGTCATAATTGGTAATTAATGAATGATTCATGAACATAACTAAAATATATAAGAGTGTTATAGGGTAGGATATACTTTCCCTTAAAAATATGTGGTGAGCCCAACATCTCATCATCTCAAAAATTGTATATTCTTATGTATTATTGGGTAGGATTCCAAATGAGATCGTGCCTTTAGAAAATAAGGTCTATAAGTCCTCATGGATATAAAATTGTTTGGTATTTTAAAATATAAAAACAAATCTTGTTGGAAGCCATTAGGAAATTTTGTCCCCAATGTCAATGATTTTATAAAACACAACCCCCTACAATCAACCATTGAGTGAGAAATTTTATTCAAAAATAAAAATGATGAACTTGATGTGAATCCATAACCAAGATGATGGTGTCACCCACCTTTTTCCCCTTTACTTATCAAAATTAAAGGTTCAAAGAAAGAGAATAAATCATGTATGTGTTCATTTAATGAGATGCTGATTTGATGGGGTTTTTTCGAGTTTTTCACCAACAGTTTAAGAACATCCAGTGGGATTTCCCTTCAATTCAAATGGCATCATACTAACTTGCAAGGATGTATACAGTGGATACTATTAATGTTGGGTCTTCATCCAAATAGAGGATGTCTTCACCAACCTGGAGTCTTCAATGCATGGTCTCAAATTCACTAGTATGGGAGTATTTTATGAATAGTACCATCCTACCCTTGGTGTCTTCCATACTTTCCCTCCTCACAATTTCCTATCGATTGTCCAATTAGCATTGGCTGGTGGTGAAAAATCAGACAGAACTATCATCATCTTCAACCTTTTCAAAAGCTTATCCATAGAACAAAAAAACTTGTTCTTCCCTTATAATAGGTAGGTGGATCAAGAGTCCATAGATTACCTCATCTAGAAGACAAATGGGTCTATTTAAAGTGCTCCTTCAAGTAGTCTCTTCCACCAATGTCGCATGGTAGTGAGCCTTCTCCATGATGAGGGGGCCATCCCTAATAGTCTGTCCTTGGTAGTCTAAAACTAGGCATACAAGATGGACCATTTAGGAATGAAACAAGCCAACATGTATTAGGGATACATCTTAATACCCTATGGATAATACCACCACCCAAATGTGCTGGTAAACCACAAACATTCACATATACCCTCCTACATTAATTTAGCTGGCCAAGAGTCTTATCTGAAAGAATTCTAGGATGCCCAATGTTCAAATCCACTTGAACATGGTGAGAATGAACATATAACTTCCCACACCAACCAGTTCTACCAGTATCCTTGTCTGGAAGCATCCATAGAATCCCATTTTTCAAATTCAGTGTCAACTAGTGAGTAGGAAGAAACACCAACCCACATCAATTAGTCACACCGTCAGCCTCATCCAATAGTGTCCAAAGAAGTTCATAAGTCAAATTTGGCATCAAACCATGTGTAGGCACACACACCAACATTTACTTATCATGAATTCAATCTGCCTCATCTTGTAACACAAAGATAAGTTAGTCGGAAATTCTAAGTGACGAATAGGGGTAGACCGAACTCTCTTATCCCACACCCGAGTACTATCAGTATCCACTTCTAGGAAATAGAGGATTGGAGCAGGAACACACCCATACTCTAGGAATGGAATGGGATGATATATCCATTCCATTAACAAAAGATACTAATCACGTCCTAAAAATGGTGAAATGGAAGATTCATATATCTTCCCACATCGTACAGACCTGTGAGGAAATCGTAAGAAAAACAACAATAGTTATGATAGAGGTAAAGACACACATCATTCCGCCCTTAAATGGGGTGGCTCATTAGTATGTATCCATAGAGTAGATGTATATCTCTTCACTCATCCAAGAGGGTTATGGGGAAAACTCTCCCATGATATATGGAAAACTATATCATGAAAGTACTCTCATTCCAATAGAATATAATTATACTCTTCCAATGGCCACTCCAAGGGGAGCACAAAACCTTTCCGAATTTCTATGAACCCTATTAGTTAATTCTGGTATCAAAATTATAGCTAGTTAAAAAATCCAATATTCCTAATAAACATTTTCCCCAACATGTGTCCCTAGTATCTCAAAAGTAGGCATCCCAAAATAAGTCGCACTATAGAAAACTGGAAAATGAAGAGCCAATCTATGACTAGGCTCTACTCAATGAAAAATTTATTGAATCCATTTGATGTTTATACATGTATTATCATGATCCTACTCCTATATTACAGAATTACATAGTCATAGCTATTATAATAAAGGCTATCCTTATACACTTTGTGGGGACCTGACCCCATAATGCCTAGAGCTGGTGCCCTCATAACATGATGTGAAATTTTTCACCAAAAACATGAACTAATAAAATACACATCACATCCCATATAGAGGATCAAATTTAGTTCAGGTTCTAGGAAACCAACTACTCCTGACAAGCTTCTTATGTTGAAAGTTGTCAACATAAAATTTAATTACAAAAACATAGGGTGATCATACAAATTCCCATTAAGGGGTTTTAAAACATAACATAATAAACCAATATAATTTATTGAAAACATCATGTAAAATTTTCCATACAACATTTTCTTAAAAATGATGTAACACATGTAACATACCATAATAATTTTATAAGAAATATGAGTTCAAAAGAGCATACTATAAGGGACAACGATTCAATTATAGGCATTCTCATTCCAAATTAAATGTGATAGACATTCTAACTTTTATAAGTATGACATATGAATATGCAGGTACAAAATTTAATATGTAAGATTATTACATGATCGGAGTTGTGCTTAAATAAAAACATTAATTTCATTCTTTACTACTGAGAAACATACACCAGCTAAAGAATCTCTGAGTACTGCATAAATACAATTCCATAACATTTACATCTTTTTATTCTCATAAACATGAGCTCTTTAACCAATAATATTCTACTTGTCGAATATTCTTCTACTTACTCATGTTTCATATCCCAAACATAACATAATCATGGGTATTCTACTAGTTGAATAACCACATGAACCATCAATACAATTTTCATAATGAGGGAAAGCATAATGCGGGGAAATATAACCATACAGTTAAGTCCTCGTGAAGATACCATAAAGAATAGTTTTGTCAATGCCTTGTGCCAAGACCATAGTTTGTGTCATGAGACCTACTGATGCACCAAGGGGTAATAGCTGGCCCCACATGACACTTAATATGTCCAATGCATTCCTCATCACTCTATATCAAAGTGCACATACCACTCTAATTTAGTAAATTACTTATTAATTATCATTTAAAGTGCCACATTTTTTTTATATCCTTCTTTCACATTACTCAAAGTTTTACATACCACCTTGAGTAATTATATTCCTTGTGTCCTTATTTCACATTACTCAAATTGTCCCATACTACTTTGAAAAATTTAGTGTTTAATCCAATTGGTAATAATAGTTAAATTTTATCCTTAACATTTACATATATATATATATATATAAAGTGAATCATGCCTTAATATTTTTATAACATGTCCATAAACGACATGACTATATCACTAAATGGAAAATATGATAAGCAGTTTTTTGCACATGTGATGAAATCTAATGCACTAAAAGAAATACCAATTTTGACACATATAATGATAAACTCTAAAACCATATTAATCAATGATATATGGATAATTTATTTGATGCATAATTAATTAAAAGGAAAACAAAAAATTTCATGTAGGGTTTAAAGCTTGATGATGCTCAAACAATTATTGCAAAAAAATGATTTTGTATAACACACCCTAATGTCAAAAATAGAAAGCAAGAAACTCAACCATGACCAATAGTAAAAACCCATTAACACCCATATGTCTAAAAATTATTAGGGGTTCTTGAATTTAAAACCATAGTGTGAAATTTAAAAAGTTTACTTATTTAAAATACTTATATATGTATGTATATTCTTTTGTAAACATGAATATATCACATGTATAATCGAGTACACTAATGGTTCTTACACCAAATTTAGTTGTTTCTTACTTATTAATCAAAATCATCCACTAATCATATAATTTCAATGTTGAAGGATTTTATAACTTTTCCTGATGGTGAGATACACAAACTATGTAATTGTATGAGACCATGTATACTGTATATGAATATATATGTGAAAATATAACAAAATCCTACCTCATATTTGAAACTTAAAGTATAGAGGACTTGAAACTAAACCTCAAAGAGGTTCTTTAAAAAAAGTATGGTCACATATATATATATATGTATGTATTTATATATATATATTTAAAAACATACATAATTGGTTATGTAATGTTTATAAAAGTTTTATAAAAAACATATCTCCTTCCATTTTGTAGTTCTTTACTAACTTTGAAACTCAAAGCTTTAGAAAATCTTAAATATGAACATAAGGGGGGTTTATGTAAAACCGTAAGGTTGTACATATGTATATTCTAATATATATATATATATAAGGTATATATATTTCACGAGGAAAGAAAATATTCCCTTTATTTTGAAAAGATTTCACAACCCAAAATCTAAAGGACCTAGGGATGAGTATTTGAGGGTTTCAAACCAAAACCATATGATCATACATGCATTAATATATTCATAAACCATTTATACAAACAATCGCATATATATATAATGTACCTAATTATGTTTTTCATGTGTAAAATATACTTTTATGTTTATAAAAACTCATGGACTCAAGGATAAAAAACTTAGGGTCATTTTAAAATAAACTTTTTACTAAACCATAGGGTTAAATATATATATTTATGAGTATACATGTATTGGTGTATACACCTAAACAACAAGACAAGGTGATAATAAATTCCCTTACCTTAGTTCGTGGAGGAAGAGGGGGCTCCGGAGAAGCTCAAAGGTTCTTGAAGATAGTGCTAGAGGTAGAAGAGAAAGATGAGGGATCATTGGGGGTGAAAAATGGTTGCATATATAAACAATACTATACAAGAAATTTACAAAATATTTTAAGGACACTTTCATAGGATCTGATGCCTCTGTTATTTTAAAAGACTCGGGGATAGTATTTTTGGATGACGCTTGAAAGGAGTGGGTCAGTGGGTTCACGGTCGAAGAAGAAAAATTGAAAAAATTAGGGTGTAGGGGTTACTGGTTCAATGCATGTGGATAAAAAGAGGTCAACATAGGAGAGGAAGATCAGAAGTTTAACAGCTGACCGAGGTTTGATCTGGACTTCATCCAATGGTAGGGTTGAATCCGTGGGATTTAAAAGTGATGGACAACTTGGATTTGATCCATGGAAAGATTGGATGGACCTGGTTTGACGTGACATTTTAAAAATCTTGGATGGATGAGATTATATCTGCATCAAATCAGAAGGTGTATGAAAACACGAATGTATTCAATGGTAGCTGAGGGTTGAGCACTAGATCAAGATCGATGGCCCAGATCACACGCGACACAATCCAATGACCCGGATCTTGTTTCTCCCAAAAATCCTCATCCCACAGCCAATCAGTGCGATGTTCGTGGCCTCTTTATAAGCCTATGACTCATGAAATATGATAAAAAATCATAGCACACCCCAGGGAGCCTTATAAATGGGCTCCCTCCTCCCCCAGAGGCCTCAGCCCACCCCTTCCTCACCATGGCCTCACACACACAGTGGCGCTCTCATGCGATTCTATGCTATTGTGTGCCCTTCAGGGAAACTATTCCCATGCTCAAGCTGTCCTAAGCTGAGGCTGAGGGTTACGCTCAACTATCTAGCATGAGTTGCCTCCATTAGCTCTGCTAAAGGGATGGCCCTAGTAGGATTATTTTTTATAAACACCACTTTTCAAAATTATAAAGTCACAAAGAAATTGATACATACATTTTTACTATAAAGGGAAATATTATATAAAATGTGACTTTATATTTAAAAATTGATAAATTAAAAAACTGAAATTAAATTATAATTTGTCTTAACTAAGAGTATTACTAAAATATTTATAAAAACTAAGTTTTTAATATACAATTTTTATAAATTTAAATTTAATATATCCACCTGAAAACTTTTATACTAGTATCAAAACATAGTTTATTTAAAATACATCAACAATAGTTAAATTAAAACATTGTTTAAGCTTTAGAAATGAAAATATTTACAGCATATTTAAAATATTTGTAAAGTGTTTGAATTCCTCGTATCATTTCAAAATCTTTTATGTGTAGTTCAAAATATTATACCATGTCTTTTATAATGTTTATAATTAGAAGTCGTTTTATAATTTTCAATCCAAAACTTAAATATTTGAAAAACTAAATTATACGTAAATGCTTTTAATTAATTCACCAAAATGAAAATGACTATAATTATTGTCATTGGAATTCAATGGTCACCCAAGGAAATGGTCAAGTCGATACCTTATAAAACCATGCCTTAGGGTGTCTTCAACTCAAGACAGATGAAGGAGATGGTGCTTGCTACACCTCTAATTCTCAGTACAGTTGTCCTGATTATGGTGGTGATGTTCTTCGCTATGACTGACATGAAGGATCCCCTTTATTTACTATTTGTTGTGGTTGTTTTTGGAGGTCTTCTAGTAGATCTGATTGGTTTTTAGTAGGTATATTTGGTTAGCATAATTTCCCTTTTGATCTTGGTATATTGTAAACACTTCAGTGTCTTATTTAAAATAAAAATTTTTGGGTTCATCACAAAAGTCTTTTTTGGTTAGAAAGAAATTTTAACAAAGTAAAAGCATAATATTATCATTATATGAGATACAAGTTCTAGGGTGTTACATTATTCCCCCTACAAAGAATTGAATCCTCACAATTCATTATACATAACCATGTTAAAAAGACTCCCTCACAAACATCACCACATCCTCCATTGTGGAGGGTCCTTCGGTGTGGCTAGGTGAATTCTCAGATTTTTGTTCAACTCCTCTACTTCCCCGGCCCAGAAACACCTCAGAAGAATGGTTTGAACTCTTTCGCAGTGCATTCAGGCTTCTAGAGTGAGGCTCGGATGGTGTAAAGTTCACAGATGTTCGAATGGACAAAGTATCTATAGACTCGTTGGACTATCTCTTGATTGAGAACATCTAAGTTATAGGGGTGGTAGTATAAGCTGAAACAGAGGAGTTATTACATTTATGTTGTACAATGTTTTCCATACAAAGAAGCCTCTAGAAACCTTATTCTAGCTATGAATTTTTGGGCTAGAGTGAAGCATATAAAAATACCTTCCTGACATTTTCCCCTTCACCTGTACTCGTCCAGTTGGACCATGGCTATGCGGTGGTAAAATTAATAATTCCCCTCGTATGAGTGGAGAATGTCCAGACTGTTTGATATATAATAATTTTTATTTCATGTTCTTCACAAGTTTTCTAAGGGTGGGTACTCTTTCTCATAGGTTTTGACCATAATAACCTACAGTATCTCAACGGGAAGGAATAAAATGTGAGCTTGTCCTTCCTTATGAAAATTATTTATGAAAGTTCATGTAGAAAATCCACCCAAAAGTATAAAAGATGAAAATATAGAATAAATAAGAGATAACAAGTCATATTCTCATATAACCACTAATAAATAAAAGGGCTAATGGTTCCCCCAGTTCTCGGTTACATGAATTACCAAAACAAGTTCAAAACTCTCAATTCCCTTGAACCAAATGCAACCCGAGCAGTCTAGTTCAATCTTGTCAGTGCACTTTTGGTGTCTCTAGTGTGTAAAATGGGGGGTGTATAACTATGAGATATTAGTATGTACTTTCTGTATATACACAAAATAGGAGGCTTCAAATTCAAGAACGTCCAAGTCCATTACATGACCAAAATGGCCATAACACAAGACTTGACACTTATATGCTATGTGGAGGTCTCCCGCTACTACAACTTCTTTTAAATATATAAGGGATTGGATGCCTTTTTCTATGGTGAAGCATCTAAAAAGTCCCATCATAGTACTTTCAACATCATGCGTAGGATGGAAATTCAGTTTTCATCACAAATATGTAGTCCAAACCCACTCCTCGGTGGAGTTGAAGTGCATGATGAGAGTTGGATACGCCATTGAGGTGTTTTCATGTAATATGGATATGGGAATAGTTTACAAAATCTTCGTGGCTATCTATGGAAATTATGGTTTCTAGGGCCTCATTGGGAAGTGAAAAAAGACTAGTACCTTCATTTTCCATATAAAATTAAGAAAACCTCATATTTAGTAATCCTTAAGTTAATTTTTGTTTTTTCAGTTCTAGTTTTCCAGAGTTATCTAAACTGAATCCTCTAATACCAACTGTGAGGACCCAACCCTAGAATTCCTAATGTCGGTTCCTTCATAACATGATATGAATTGTTTTCACCAAAAACATGCACTGATAAATTACACATCAAGTCATATATATGGGATCAATTTCGGTTCATGTTCTGGGGAACCAGCTACTACGGACATGCATCTTCTGTTGAATGTTGTCACCTGAAAATTTTATTAAAAAAATGTAGGGTGAGCATATGAATGCCTAATAAGGGGATTTAAAACATAACCTAATAAACCAATATTTTTTTTTGAAAACATCATTTTAAAATTTCCTTTAAAAAATTTCTTAAAAATTTTGTAACACATCTAACATACAATAAAAATTGTCTAAAAAATATATGTTCTCAAGAAACATACTACAAGGGAACATGATTCAATTATGGTCATTCTCATTCAGAATTATAATTGAAAGATATTCTACGTTTTATAATTATGACATGTGAATATGAAATTACAAAATTTAATTACTAAAATTATTACATGATCAGTGTTGCGCTTAAATAAAAACATCATCTTCATGCTTTACTAATGAGAAACATACACTGGCTAAAGACTCTATGAGTACTGCATAAATACTATGCCATAATATTTACATCTTCTGATTCTTATAAACATATTCTCTTTGAAAAAGAATATTCTACTAGTTAAATATTATTCAGGTTAATTAAATTACATAACCATAACATAACATAATCATGGGTATTCTACTATTCAAATAAACACATGAACCATCAATACTATTTTCATAATGAGGGAATGCTTAATGTGGGAAAACATAACCATACCGTTAAGGCCTCATGCCAAGACCATAAATAATCATTTTGTCAAGGCCTTGGTCCAAGACCGTATTTTGTCTAATGAGACCTACCGATGCACCAAGGGGCTATAGCGGGCCCCACTCGGCACTTACTATGTCCAATGCATTCCTCATAACTCTAAATCAAAGTGCACATACCACTCTGATTTAGTAAATAACTTATTACTTATCATTTCAAGTGCCACTTAGTTCATGTTTCCAAATTTCACATTACTCAAAGTGTCTCATACCACCTTGAGTAATTATATTTCTTTTTTCCTTAATTCACATTACTCAAAGTGTCCCATAACTCCTTGAGAAATTTAGTGTTTAATCTAATAGGTCATAATGGTTAAATTTCATTCTCTAAAATTAACACATATATATAATGTGAATCATGTGTTTAGATTTTAATAAAAGGTCCATCAACTACATGACTATGTCACTGAATGGTAAATATGATAAGCAATGTTTGGTACATGTGATGACAACTTATGCACTAAATGAAATAAAATTTTCTTTACATATAATTATAAACTCTAAATGTAAAGACTTGAAATTTCCAGGTAAATGTTTTTAATTATATAGGAACTTTATGAGTCCATGAAAATTGACGGTGCATGATTCTGATCCCCGGTGTGCGCAGAATAAATTTCTGAACTTTATTTTGGGTACATTCAGTAAACGTGCGAGCGGGTTTTCTATAACTTTTGAACTAGTGCTCAGAATTGAAATCTGAGGACACCGTTGAACTTGTAGTGCCAGTATTTTCTTAAGGAGACTTTCACATTGACTGCATTTAGTTAAGGGTGAATGTTAGTTTTTTTTGTGTTTTTCATGAACGAATAAAATATAATATAAAATTTTAACATTTTTATTTATTGAAACCTCCCATGTGGATGTTATAAAGGTGGGGACCACCTAAACTCAAACCTCTTACTTGTATGTTATTGAGGTGGGGACCACCGTGCCTAAAACTCCCATTTTGAATTTCTAGTGGTTGGAACCACCCGAACCCTCTTAATGGGAGAAACCCCTTGAACTCCTTCATTAGTAAAGAGTTACCCCATCGACTCTCTACAACTTTAATTATGCCAACACTTTTCATTTAATTGAGTCAATTAACTAAGCCAATTAATTATGTCAACGTGCAAACATAATTAATCTACCCAATTTAAATGATATTGGCACCTCTTTACTTTGGGAGGATTTGGTTGGAGATGGAGAATGGGAGAGCTTGGCGATCTTCTCTCCAACGAATAACAACCTCCATTGAAGAGAAATTATCCAACGAACTGACGAACGAGCCTAAGATCAGAGGCATGTGGCGATTGCAACAAACATCGACATCTTTGAATTATTTCTCACACCAACATCAATCAACCTTCAAGGTAGGGATTGTTGTTTTAATTTTTCCCATTGTACGTTCTTGAAGACTCTTCATAAATCAAGAAGGAATCTTAGCCACTTGCTACCATTCTAACACAGGTAGTGTGGGCCAAACAAACATGGCCCGACCTCTCCACAATTCTTGTGATTATTTTTTGTGTTCTTCACGACAAAGGCGATGACACGACCGCACCGCCCGACGGAAGAGAACCACGACTTGTGCTATAGCAGAGAATGAAGGAAGACCGACAAAATGGTCGCCGGCGAAGGCACGACACGTGACCGCACTGCATGGAGAGGACTTCTGGTCATCCGGCCAGCCATGGCAGACCACCACACCACAGATGCCCCACGCCGCCCCAGGGCCCCTACGCCGCCCCATGGCCCTCGTGCCTCCTTGTGTCCCCTATGCCGCCCCATGGCCCCCCACACCGCACCGCGGTCCCCATGCCATATCGCGACCCCCGCCCCGCCCCGCGGCCCCTGAACTGCCAGGCCAGCCACCCAGCGTGGGCTGGGCTGGACCCAATAGGCCAGGTCAAACCAAGAGGGCCGGGTCGGGTCGAACCAGGCTAAGTCGGGCTGGGTTGGATGGGACCTAGACCAGCTTCAACCCATTTATACTCTTTTGGCCATAAATTTGGCACCAAGTGTCTATTTGAAAAACTATCTATGGTGCTGGAATCCATGGAGCAATACAGTACCTTTGGTATACCCAAATTAAGATACGGATAAAGTTGGGTAACAGTCGAGATGGATCGAGTACGAATCCAACCAAGCCCTCGGGACTAAATGGATAATAACTTACAAACTCGGTGTCCGTTTGATGCATCATCAATTGCATTGAGACCAATATGATGTGTCAGTACTTTGGGATACTTCTTCATGGGACTTCATGGTAGTTGGGGTATCGACCAGTGGCTTGAGGAGAGGACCCTCTCAGAGATGAGAAAACATAGTGCGGGAATACTATAGCTAGTTTTGATGACATACTAACGATGTAATAGGATCCTGTGTGGGTATGAAAACGTACTGACGATGTACTAGGATCCAGTGTGGGTATGAAAACATACTGATGATTTACTAGGATCCTGTGTGGGTCTGACGATGTACTGAAAATGTACTATGATCCTGTGTGGGTCAAACGATGTACTGAGGATGTACTAGGATCCTGTGTGGGTATGACGATGTACTGGCGATGTACTAGGATCATGTGTGGGTCTAATGACGTACAAACGATTTACAAGGATCATGTGTGGGTCTGATGATATATTGACAATGTACTAGGATCCTGTGTGGGTCTGACGATGTAGTGATGATATACTAGGATCATGTGTGGGCCTGAAGATGTACTGATGATGTACTAGGATCATGTGTGGGTCTGATGATGTACTAAGATCCTGTGTGGATTTGACGAGGTACTAGGATTTTGTGTGGATCTGATGATGTACTACGATCCTCTATGGGTATGATGATGATTTAGGATCCTTTATAGGTCTGCCTCTTAACAGAGTAAGATGATTCACTAGTTACATCTTTTCATCTTTACTATTGTACCTAAGATATACCTAATGTGAGCTAAGTTCGTACCTGTGTGGTACATTCCTTCACGTTAATACCTTTTTGGTATTATTTTTTGTGGCATACCTATGTGGTACTTAACTTTGTGGTATTCCTTACTTTGTGGAATAGTTTCTCTTTGGGATTTTGGGTTGGACCCTTTTGTACCTCATGATTAAGATGGGTATACTTGATAACATAGGTATATGTAAAGGCATATACCTAAGTAGGGTTGTCAGTTGATTTTATTCTTTGTGGTTTATCTTTTGTGGATTTTGTTAGACCATGAGGGTATCAGGGTCCGTACTGAGTATCGTTATACTCATCCCTGCATGAGCTATGCCCGCCCCTTGTTCTGTTTGGTGCATACGACAGACATCGTTGATTGAGGCTAAGGCTACCAGGACGGGACGATGCCCGGAGGTGGACCATACAGTGTGTCGGTACGTAGAAGAGACAGGGAAGACAAGGAGTGCTGAGAAGAAAATATGTACCTACCCATCATGTAGGAACCTCAGAGGACAACCTAATAGTTGCCTTTCTCTTTCTTCAGTTGTATTGTATTTCAGTTGTACTTGAACCTTTACTGTTGAGCTTGTATTCTTGTCCCTCTTACTTTCATCACTATTTTTTATATACAGATTACTTGTGTTCGTATCTTACTATGCTCTTTGTTTCATGTGTTTACAGGATATAAAGGCTATGCCTTCCCAGTTTTTTGGGATACGTCGTTCGGTGCTAGTCGCCAGCCCCTGTCCTATGGAAGGCGGGCTTGGGGTAATCACGACACGGGCCTCGGGGGACAGATAATGGCACTAAAACCATATCAATCAATGATATCTGGGAATTTTATCTGATACATAATTAATTAAAATAAAAACCAAACATTTCATGTAGGTTTTAAATCTTGCAGATTCTCAAACATCTATAGCAAAAAAATGATATTTTATAACACACCGTAATGTCTAAAATAGAATGCAAGAAACTCAACCACAAACAATACCAAAAAACCCATTAACACCCATATTACTTAACATTATTAGGGGTTCTTGACTTTAAAACCACAGAGTGAAATTTAAATGGTTTATTTATTTAAAATACTTATTTATATAAGTATATGCT
The DNA here is from genome assembly GCA_963277665.1 of Viscum album. Classification (NCBI taxonomy): domain Eukaryota; kingdom Viridiplantae; phylum Streptophyta; class Magnoliopsida; order Santalales; family Viscaceae; genus Viscum; species Viscum album. Next base: position 877,883,662 of record OY728165.1, on the reverse strand, counting down.
TTTGTAAACATGAATATCTCACTTTTATAATTGAGTACACAAATGGGTCATACACCAAATATATCTGTTACTTATTAATCAAAATGGTCCACTAATCATAGAAGTTCAATATTAAAGGATTTTATAACTATTTTAGAAGGTGATATACACAAACTATATCATTTTATGAGACCGTGTATACTGTATATGAGTATGTATGTTAAAATATAATGAAATCCTACCTCATCATTGAAACTTAAAGTACAGAGGACGTGAAACTAATCCTCAAGGAGGTTCTTCTAAAAACTTATGGTTATATATATATATAATTAAAAAAATACATAATCGGTTATATAACGTTTATAAAATTTTTATACAAAACATAACTCCTTGTATTTTGTAGTTCTTCATTAACTTTCAAACTCAAAGTTTTAGAAAACCATAAATCCGAACATAAGGGGTTTTATGTAAAAATGAAAGGTTGTACATATGTATATTTGGATATATATATATATATATGGTTTATATATATATTTCATGAGGAAAGAAAATATTACTTCTAGTATGAAAATATTGCATAACCCAAAATCCAAAGGACCTAGGGTCGGGTATTTCAGGGTTTCCAACTAAAACAATATGAACATACACGAATTTATATATTCATAAACCATTTATACAAACAATTTTATATATATAGTACCTAATTAAGTTTTTCACGTGTAAAATACACTTTTATGTTCATAAAAACACCTGGACCCAAAAACAGAAAACATAGGGTCGGTTTAATGGAATGTTTTAACTGAACCATATGGTTAAATATATATTTTTATGAGTATACATAGATTTGAATATACCCCCAAACAGAAATACAAAGCGACAATAAAATCCCTTACATGAGTTCTTGGAGGAGGAGGGGGCTCGGGGGAAGCTCAGAGGTTCTTGAAGAATGTGCTAGAGGTAGAGGTGAAAGTCGAGGGATCCTTGGGGGTACAAAAGGGTTGATTATATAAACTATATGATACTAGACTTTTACAGAATAATTTAAGGACACTTAAATAGGATCTGTTGCCTCTTTGGGATTTTAAAAGAACAGGGGAGGGTCTTTATGGAAGACACGTTAAAGGAGGGGGCCAGTAGGGTCCTGGTCGAAGAAGAAAAATGGTGTAATGTAGGGTATAGGAGTTACGGGATCAAAGAATGTATAGAAGAAGAGGAAAGCATGGGGGAGGAAGATTGGAAATTGAACAGATGGCCTAGATTTGATCTGGAATTGATCCAATGGTTAGGGTGCATCCACAGGATTTAAAAGTGATGGAGGACTTGGATTTGATCCACGACTAGATTGGATGGCTTTGGTTTGACACGACGTTTTAAAAATCTCAGACGACCGAGATTAGATCTGTTTTAAATCAGACTGTGTGCGAAAATATGGATGTATTCCGCAGTTGCTGAGGGTCGAGTGTTCGATTGAGATCGATGGACTAGATCTTGGGGGACATAATCCCATTGCCCAGATCCCATTTCTCCCGAAAATCCTCATCCCACATCAAATCGGCGGGACGTTGGCGGCCTCTTTATAAGCTTGAGACTCCCGATATATGATTAGAAATAATAGCACACACCAGGGAGCCTTATAAATAGGCTCCCACCTCCCCCCTAAGGCCTCGGTCTACACCTGACTTCCCATGGCCTCAGGCCCATGGTGGTGCGCTCATACGCTGTTGTGCCCCTGTGTTCCCTTCGGGGAAACTACGCCCATGCTTGGGTCGACCTATGCTAAGGTTGAGGGCTAGGCTTAGCCACCTAGAGCGAGCTACCTCCCATGGATCAGCTAAAGTCTAGGCCCTAGTGGGCTTATTTTTTTTATAAACACCACATTTTGAAATTATAAAGTCACAAATAAATTGGTACATGAATTTTAACTATAAAGGGAAATATATTATAAAATGTTACTTTCTATTTTAACTTTGAAAGATTAAAGATCACAAATTAAATTATACTTTGTCTTAACTAAGAGTATTACTAAATTTTTTATAAACACTATAGTTGTAATATACAAAGTTTATAAATTTAAATTTAATATATCCACAAGAAAACATTTATACTAGTGTCAAAAAATATTTTATTTAAAAGACATCAAACATAGTTTAAATAAAACATCATTTAAGCTTTAACAATGAAAATATTTAAAACTTATTTGAAATATCTGCAAGGCATTTGAATTCCTCATCTCATTTCAAAATAATTTATGTGTAGTTCAAAATATTATACCATTTCTTTTTTAATGTTCATAATTAGAAGTTTTTTTTATAATTTTCAATCCATAACATAAATATTTGAAAAAATAAATTATACTTAAATGATTTTAATTAATTCACCAAAAGGCCAATGACTATAATTATTTTCGTTGTAATTCAATGGTCACCCAAGGAAACAGTAGAGTTGATACCATAGAAAACCATGCCTTAGGGTGTCCCTAACTCAAGACAAAAGAATGAGATGGTGCTTGCTATAACACTGATGCTCAGTACGTTTTTCATGATTATAGTGGTGATGTTATTTACTATGACTGGCCTAAAGGACCTCCTTTATTTAATAGGTATTTTTGTTGTTTTTAGAGGCCTTCTAGTAGTTCTGATAGGGGTTTTAGTAGGTATATTTTGTTATTATGATTTCTCTTTTTATATTTGTATATTTTAAACACTTCAGTGTCTTGTTTAAATAAAAAATCCTTGTGTTCATCACATAAGTTTTGTTTGGTTAGAAGAAAATTTAAACAAAATAAAAGTATAATATTATCATTATATAAGATACAAGTTTTGGGGTGTTACACACATCACCATAAATTCTTATTTTATGTCCAAAATTTGATCGATCTCAGGATCCCTTCTCCCAATGAGTGTCCTAACATCCCTCTACATGGCCAACCGATCAAAGAGAAATTTTTAGTTCCCTTTGATATAATACACCATGGTATTCCTCCCTAGGATGATGTTTAATGAAAAAGACTTCTCTTCAATAGTGTTTCACTTATTCTGAAGGGTCCTCTCCATATCGAGATAATGATGAGAAAATACTCAAACCGTGAGGCAGTTAAGAAAACAAGTCTAGTCATGCCTAATTTCTTTTAATTGACATGTGAGATGCTTTCTTGACTGGAAGATAGTCTAAGGAGATGATCACTCTCGGAAGAACCCTTAGATCACTTATCGTAAAACGTAAAAAATGAAGACCCCCCAATCTCACTGCTTATCATAAAGTGTCAGGAAATAATCCACTCTAGTTAGACCAAGTAGAGGAGCATTTGAAAAAAGATGAAGATGATATACCGAAAATGAGGAAGTTGTTGGCTGATGATGATATTCCATTCATATTCTAGATTTTATCCACCCCTACATACTACATTCCATACATTTTTTGGACGATTTTGGAAAAACATATTCTTCAATATATGGAACACTTTTAATCACTTAATTGAAAAATTAAAACCCTATGATGATTATTGAACTCATTCCAATTTAATATAAGGGAGGTAACACTGAATTAACTTGGTGTATCTCATAGGTGCATGAAATCCAATTTTTTTGAAATAGTAAGGATCCCTTCAATTTGTTTGCATCATTAATTTTAAAAGATTATGAAAATTGATCCTATATACCCTATCTAGTGTTCATATTAGAGGATTGGGTGAACACTAAGCATTAAATTTCACCGTGCACCCCAACCAATAAATCCCACTGGATGGTATCATGAAATTTCATATATTTGTACTTGATTCAACAAATAGACTTTGTTTAAAACCAACCGTATGTTAAAAAAACCATGTCCCGCCTGACTCTCACCGACATTGGGACAGAAGAGATCATACTATTGAGAGACTATTGTGTTATGTATTTGAAAATATTTAGCTAGACTCCAACTTAATGGAAGCCAGTATTAAGATAACAAAAATGTCAAAAATAGTGAAATGATCTTCTGATGCTGGTGATTCCGATGCATACCAAATTACGCACTCAGACTATGTTTGAACAAAAATTCATAAAATCAGAAGGAAAAAAGTGATAGTAACAACCATGACAAACCAAAATCAACCCTAGACTATAAGGATAGATTATTTTTAACACAACCTTTAAGGACAAAAAATCATACCTGAAGAGTTTTAAAAGTGGAATATGAATATCACCGACCCTTAGGTCTGGGGACTTTTTACCTCAACAACTTCCCCCACCCCCTTAGTGGAATTCAGTTTTCTCTTCATTAAGAGGAACATTTCTGAAAAAACCTCCAAACTTGTCACATCCCATGTTTCTATACCTCATTAGGGTTATGAACAACTAAAATGTCATTCTATTTTAGATTAACATCTTCCAAGATTATCTATGTGAATTAGTGAAGTATAGGAAAATTACAAATGATGGTGTCTAAAATGTAAATCTCGAAAATACATCGACTAAATATCATCAATAAAATAAGAATTAGTGAATTTCATTAACACTACCACTAAATATCCTATAAAACATGATGGATTTGAATAGGAGGAAGATGAGGAAAATTATGAAATTTCCATTCGTAATATGGTATGCACTGAAATGAATGAAAGTGGTGTTTGTACTAAGAACCAGAGGCTTTCCTTGAATCTAGGCATTCCCATAATCACCCTACCACTACCTCTTTAAAGGTCACATGAACATGAAAAGGGAAAATATTATTTTGTGACTAAAATACTCCCTAAAAATGATGGACCCCTCATAAATAAGAAAATATTTTCTCAACAAGAGGAAGAGACAAAAGAATTAGGGAGACACAATATAGATCAACTCAGAGGAAGCCTTATTTCTGGATATGTTCTACAAGAAGGTCCTAAAATTTCATTCCCAATCAAAAATACCACATAAAATTAGAATCACTACATTGGATAAAGTGGATTTGGAATATCCACTCATTGTTGGATACCAACCACCAATATACTTAGATCCCACAGTAGCATATTGAGAGTTCCCTCCATAGGGTGGACATCAAAAATAGGTCCAAATGCATCCTTATAGGTTAACCCCAATAGTCTACCCAGAGAAGATACTAGCAGTGATAGCATATATGGACCTACTGGATGCTTCCATTGTTCAAACCCTAGCTAATAAATACTTTCATTGAGAGATCATGAACCCTATTGATTCACTAATATCTCGATTAGAATCTCTGGAGGAATGGGTCACACTGGTACAACTAGAAAATAAGCCTTACCCTAAATGGGTAGATCCTAATCATCCCCTACTGAACATTGGGTAACTGAAATTTTTAATTTTTAATGGCTCGGGATACCCAAATTTGAATTTTATTTATTTCATCTCTCACTGTGATCCCATGATGAGGTCCCATAAAAAATAAGAGGTAGTGAATCTTAGGTACATTGTGTAATCCCTAAAAGGACCACCCATTGTATGGTACACCAGTTCGTTGAATCGGTAAATTATATGGTGGGAATACCTTTGATAGATGATTATATTATCATTCTTCTTAATACTAAAAAATAAAATAGTCATCAACCTCTAAAACGTTGAACAATGGGAGAATCAAGGTTTCTCATATTTCATTCCTCAGTGTAATGTATTGAGACACTCCTTAAACCTACCACTTACTCAATAAGATTTATTCCAATATATATATATATAATCTTCACAATGATTTGAACACACCACTCATCCTGGTGAAATAGACATTAGGGTTTTGATACCTTGATGAAATTTCTAAAAGATTGGAAGAATCCTCCCCACATAAAAAATCTAATTCTCGACTAATTCCATCAGATCATGGAATGAAAGTGATAAAAGAAGAGTATTCCACTATTACTTTTAATAAGGTCCCTATACCCACTCCCAGTCCAGATCCAACACCATATCAGGTTATTCCACATCCTAAGCATTAACAACAATTCCCACCTATTCACGAGGATCAAAGAGAGAAGTGTTGAAAACTATTTGAGGAGATTATGGGCATGGTTTATTATATCTAAAATGACTAATTACATGGTGACTTTATGTTATCATTGGAGAACAACTTGAACAAATTTACAAATCCCAAGAATCAAATCTTGGATTGTGATGAAGATATTCCAAAATATTACCTATTCCATCAATAATTGCATTAAAACATCATGAAATATTTCGTTTTCAAAGAAATCATGTTGTATATAGTGGACTCTAAGCATGTAAAGCTGGGGAAGTTGCCTAAGAAAGTAAAATGTGTTTCTCCCACTTATCCATAAAAGGATAATGAATGGAATGAATTTAAAAATAAGTGTACATAGAATTATAGTGAATATATTGTTTGAAAAATTATCAAATTTACTAATTCTATCCACTTAGTATAGTTTCAACATCCTACTATGCACCAACCTCTTTTTTTATGACCCATCCAATTCATTCGGCAGCTCAGTCCTTCAAATTACAGTCTTCTAAAAAACATGGTCAGAATTGAAAGATGAAAGAATAGAAAGATGATCCAATTAAAATTCCAATTTTGGATTTTACTTTATAATAATTCATATCTAGATTTCTAGAAGCGTGGACACCACCATGCCAAATGGTGTAATAAGAGTCATCTTTCCAGAAGGAATCTTCCTCAGATGAGGAGTTGATCTTTTTTCCAGTAATGTTATTCACTTAATGGATCCTTTATTAGATTGTGAGTATGATCAAGAACTAAAATTCCATATAATTGATTGGGGGGCTGGTGGAAGAGTCCCTCAGATTCAAGGATATATGGGAAGATGCGGTCGTTCTAGGATTCACTACACTAACTACATCCCGGATCGAACTGACTACTTGGCCAGGACACATGGGAGAGATCTCTGTCAATCCCATAAGAGGAAAGTATGTTCCACAACACATGACAGGGTATTCTTTGTCATGATTGTCCTAGAATTTCAGCTAGAAGATACATCATCACTTAGTTAACCTCAGTGTGCAGATGAACCTAGTCAACCTAATCCAACGTGATCAGAAGAACCTTCAACTCATGTTACATAGGATGATCCATCCACATCAAGTAATTCATTTTAAAAATAACCTACAAATGATAATCCCAATTCTGGAAAGTGCATATCATTGGACTATAAGTATGATATTTTGATGAAATTATCCCTGGTGCCTACCAAGTTGTAAATCATGGATTCCTAGAACCTACCAAAAGACCTCTGAGAAGGATTCGAAGAGGACTTATCAATACCTTATGAATTTGATGTTGAGGTTAATTAACCTAAAGTATATCGTGTAGTTAAAAATCTTATGGAATCACACATCATCATCACTTTAAAAAACCATAATAAGGATTCTAGTATATAGGGACATGTCAGACCCTTGAATAGATCTAAAAGTATAAATGACATTGATATTCGATTAGACCTCTTTGAAAATGCATAGGATTATACTTCATTATGATCCAAACACTTCGTCAACTGGGTTTTGAAGAATCTCACTTTTTCCCCTCCAATTTAATGTTACTGCATTATGAAAAGAATTTAGAATATCCTTTTTGAAAAATCAATCTTAATGCTTAGTTTAGAGATGTCATGTATAATTCAGAATTCATGGATTTTAAGCAAGATATGACCTTTAATTTTCTTCGTGGAAAAAATTGGATACATAATCAAGTGGTTATCCACTCTTCATAACACCAATGTCTTGAATATTTTTTAAACAATAAAATAGTGAAATTTCATGGTGACAAAGACCCATTTAAACCCTTGGAATCATAGTACATTGATGCATTATTCTACCAAAGGAAAGGTAAACCATATGTAACTCATGATGTTTCCTGAATCAATTCTGAAAATGGTCTCTAGATAATCCCAATTTATCCATTCAGACATCTCGGTGAAGATTATATGTTTCCCATCAATCAAATCGAACCGTTGGGTCCAAATTTGAAAACACATTCAATGAATTTATTGATGTCAGTTGTGACAACTGGGCTTGAAAGTGCTAAATAAGTTGTCAAATATTCGAGCAGTAATGAAATACAATGTGAAAACATCTTCATTCCATCCCCCAAGCCTAAAAGAATCTTGGTTCCATCAGATAGGATGGAAAAAGTTTTCATGATAATGGGATAAAATGAAGATTCTCATTCATAGTACCTCATCTCCCCTATAGAGTTTGAAAAAGTCCATGTGCCATAAATCGATCCAGAAGTAGCTTCTTCATCATCAGAATGTCAAAATATTGGCTCTTCCTCATAATATGAGAAATTTGTTTCATTGTATAATTCATGTAAGTGAAATATGTAGATAGAAAATGATAATCATGAGGAAGGGGAAGATGAGAAAGACCCTAGGGATGGTCCCCTAACATTTAAGGAAGGTGTCTCTACCACTATTGATGAGGTAATGAAAATAAATATGGAAACATAAGAAGATCCTAAATCAAATTTGATCAGCATGACCATGCATTCCAAATAATAAGAGTTATATACCTCCTTTATAAAGAAACATTGGGACATGTTCTCTTGGAATTTCATAGTGATTCCAAGCCTTGATCCCAAGGTGTCCACCCACTACAAGGGATTTCTAAAATACCATCATGGATAGAAAAAGTAATCTAGAAGGACACACTCCAATCACACCTCTAATATTCTAGCTTAAGTGGATAAACTCATTGAGGTCAAATTATTTCTTAATGTTCAGTATCTGAAATGGATAACTAATATCATCCAAAAAATGGAGAAAAATGGGGAAATTAGGGATTGCATCAACTTCATAGATCTCAACATGTGCTATACAAAAGAGGAATTACTACTTCCAATCACAGATATACTAATTGATGTGATGTTTGGAAATAAATCTCTATCCTTAATGTAGGGATATTTAGGGTACAACCAAATTCAGATGGATCAAGAAAATGAAGAGGCCACCACATTCATAGTCCCCAAGGCGTATTCTAATATAGGTTAATGACCTTCATCTTGAAAAATTCTAATGAAACATACCAACATTCAATACACAGCTTCTTGAAACCCATCCTAGGGAAGTTTTTCAAATGATATATTGATGATCTTGTGGTTATGTCTTGATAACATTATCCGAACTTGGCTGATCTTGAGACCATCTTCGATAAGCTATGACATAATAGCATGAAAATGAATCCATTAAAATGTTCGTTCAAGGTAACCTTAGTTTAGTTTCATTGAGTCATCATACCCCATCACAACATCGAATTCAACCCTATAAAGACAAAGGATTTCCATTAAATGACTTATCCTTGAAATCCTAATGATTTTAGGGGACTTCAAGGAAACTTGTCCTACATAAAACATTTTATATCCAACCTATTAAGAGAGTGTTCTCCCTTAACCAAGTTGTGAATAAAGGGGTCTTATATTAGTGGACCGATGAAAATTAGGAATAATTTGACTGTCTTAATAAATATATCTTGATCCGACCCATGATAATTCTTCCTGTAGGTGGAAATCCCATCATCCTATATGTGATAGACCTCGATAAATAACTAGGTTCCTTACTCAGGAAAAAATTATTATATGAATTAAAAAATCATTTATTTTCTCATTCGAACTATGCTCGATGCTGAAAATAATTATTTGGACATTAGGAAATGTTTTCTGGCATTAATATTTCCAATTCAGAAACTGAGTCACTAGTTGTAGAACCATGAGTTCCATTTGGTCTCTCATAATAAATTTATCAAATAACCATATTTTTTCCTATGTTGATAAGAATATTGGAATTTTTGGAGGTTATCCTATTATAGTTTTATATATTGCATGTACCTTAGAAAGAAGTAAAATGACATGCTTTAGAAGATTTCTTATAAATAACTTTTTGGAAGAAGTGACATTGTTATGTACTGAACTGTCATCTGATGATATCTTTTCTATTTAGGATGGCCAATAACAAGGAAAATTTATTTTGACATCCCCTCTAGGATACCAAAAGGAAATAGTATGGGAGACCCTAAGATCAAAAAAGCCATGTTAGGTGTCATGCTCATTTCCCTGGAGAAGGTGGTTTTACCTTACTCTTTCATGTTGTAAAAAGGTTGTAAAAAATGAGTTAGAATATTATACCCTCATTGATTTCTTTGAAATAAAACACTAAATACCAATGAGACACCTAGTGGTGAAATCTGACATGAATATGGTGATCAAATAGTTCAATAAGGATTATTACATTAAGAAAAAAGAGATAATCCCCATTCTTGACTATCTATGAGGGTTAATGGAAGAATTCCCCTCAGAACCAATATAGAATCATGTCCAACAATCAAGGAATAACCTGGAATATGCATTGGTGAATGAAGATATAGCTATGGTAGACCTAAACTAAGATGAAACAGTAATTAGTATTTCCCATCACTGAATGGTTTCACCTTTTGTTCATGTTAGAATGGAAGAGATCAATAAAATCAGCCATATACTTGAACTGGATGATCCTACCACTGGGTGTATGATTCCCATCATGGATTACCTCAAAATGGAGTACATAAATCATAAAGAGGAAATATTCCAGTGAAAAACCATCTTAACTCATTATGATGTCATAAAATTGCTAGAAAGTCCACTATAAAAAGGATTTGATAGAGTATTTATCAGTTGTATCAACGGAGAAGAGAATGTGGCTATTATGAAATAAGTAAATGTGGGAGCTTGTGGTTCGCACTAGTTAGGGTATTGGATTTTTGACCAAATATGAAGTCTTTGATACTTATAGCCTTCATTGATACAATATTACACAGAATTCACTATGAAATTTAATTCCTTACAAATTCATACCAACCTCATCCATAAACCCCTAGAGTTGCAAAATATAGACAAATACTCATATCCATTTTATACACTGGGAATGGATTTTGTGGGGCCACAACCTCCAACAATGGAAAACCAATTAATATACACCTTACCTACTACCTACATCATCTCCAAATAGGATGAGGTGGTACCCCTCAAAGAAGTTGGATCCAAAATAATTGTAAGATTCATGAAAACCAACAACATTACCTTATTTATTGTCCCTCATACAATACTAATAGACAAGGACACCAATTTATATTCTTCTTAGGTAGAAAATCCTTTGTAGGAGTACTATATCAAATATGACCTTTCATCCTACAATCATCCAATTGATAATGGAAATATAGAGTCCTTTAATAATACCCTATCAAACATACTCCAAATGATGTAGGATAAAGATAAAAAGCTTTATGCAAAAAATATGTTCGATGCATTATGGGTTTATCAAACTAAAATCTATACCACCACATAGGTGGTAGTATATTCACTGGTATACAAGACAAAAGTATTCCAACCCATAGAGGTCCAATTTCCATCACTTCAAATTTCAATATGTGACTGGCTATGAACGGATGTGAAATAAAAGAAATGACTAGATGAAATAGAGTGACATGATGAGAAAAGTGTTCACACATTTCATCAATTGGAGGTCTATCAAAATGTAATAGCATGAGATTTTAGCAAGAACTTCCAAAACTTTTATTCCTTCAAGGAGAAATGGTATTCGTCCTTAGGACTACAATGATACTTGGAAGAAATCCCCCAAATCTAGAAGCAAAGTGGGAGGGGCCTTATTCCATACATTATTTCCATTATAATTAGGATTATTCCATGATTTAAATGGATGGAGTGATCATTATGACCCTATCCAATGTAATGTTCTTGAGTAAATATTTCATGTAATCACATGATGCATGTATCTGCTATAATATTTTAAACTAAGTAGTTTATATTTTTCACATGAACAAACAATGGATGATATATCAGCATAGTTACAGGATATTAAACTACACAACACTATATATAGTCCATGATTTAGGACATTAAACAACATAACATATCTTCCTAACCATATGTTGTTAAAATACATGGTTCATGTCATTTATTCATGATGTAACACTATATTACATTTCTATCTGTGTTTATAAGATCAAAATCATTAGTGTTGGATCCCACCACACCACTATTCAAGAGTTATTTGTATCTTGAATCTCATTAAAATGGGATATATAGTGATCCATAGAAATTTTTTTCCTAGGATCATCCATCATTCTATAGATCATTAATGTCCCATTTTACCCATTTCAAACCCTAGTTGATGTGGTGTATTATATCCAAGAACTACGTGTAGCATGATTCAACTTCTAATGAGATACATAGTGATTCCTAAACCCTGCATCGCTAGTCCAACCATGATAAGAAAAAAAATTCCCCACTCCTTGATTTTGAGTTATACCTACATAGGAAACTTTTCAATAACTACATGTGGCTTGATTCCTTCCATCACCGAGTACATAGTGAAATCCATATTTCCATCCTTGGGAAACAACCACAAAATTTCACCTCTTTCACACTGGTAATCTTCATCCTCACCCTATGATGTTAAACTGCATAAGATTTCAAAACTACATAAGGCTTGATTCTTATTCTAATGAGATATGTAGTGACACCCAAATCTCAAATCCTAGACCAACCACTACAAAAACTATATCCCATATCTCTCACTTGTGTTTCCTTTGTCTAATAGAATAATATTTTACCACACCCTGCTTATTACACCAAGATTAGCTCATGTGGGATTGGGAGATTTGGTAAACAATTATATGCAAGAGTAAGGCAAATCAGTTTTTATTAGGATTTTTATGTTCCTAGTTGCAAGACCATAAAAGGCATACCAGATGTCTTTGCTGTATGACTTTTAACTACATGGATTCCTCCAGATCTACATGTGGTGTGATTATCATTCTAATGGAAAACAAAGTTATATCCAATCCCTTCATATTGGGTCCATCCATAACAAAATTTTTAAAATTATTCCATTATCTTATGTATGAGTTAGATCTACATGAGGGAATCCAATATTGTTTCTCACCCTATATATGATCCCATATAAAAAAACCCTTTTTCTGCACACATGAATTCAATGAGTGTGGGGGAATTTATTTTAGAACTACGGATGGCTTGATTCTTGATCCAAAAAGATACATTGTGATTATCAGGTCTTATACCCTGGTCCAACATCAATCACATCGAGGAACCTCTTCCAAGTCGTCCATACCACATGATGTTAAACTACATGGATAATGTCCTCACTAAATAAATTTAAACTTCACGGTACCTCAAGAACTATGTGGGGATTTATTCTCATTATAGTTAGATACATAGTGACACTTAGGCCTCTTTTCCTAGTCCAAACAATAGGGTAAATAAAAATCCCTCCTTTACTTCATACAAAGATCTATGCAGGAGCTCTTAATTGGGGTTCCCCTATTCGTCAGTACACTAAAGAAATAGAGACACCCCCCATATTTATTAAAGGGGACCTAAACTTCATATAAAATATCAGCCCAAATGCCTCTTTTTTTCTCAGAAATATCCCTTTCAAATTTAATACTTCTTTTCTCAAATACTTTTGGATCTGTATAATCTTTATCTATCTACCAATAATATAACATCTAATACATGAGGACTCCTCCTCCTAACAATATCGTAACATGACCTACTTGGATTTTCATAAGTCTCCCACCAATAGGGCCTATCATTCAGAGGATTCCTTTATTTAATATGTTGTAACATTCATCTATTGTATTTTCTTAAATTATTCCACAAAACGGTTTTGTCAACTAGTGTTAACTTACCCCTTGGTATATTCCTCTTCTCTCTCTATAACCCACTATTCGAATTTGTTCCATGGTCATCCCCCACATACTATTCCTATATCATTTCTCCTGATATTAGAACACTAAAGAACAAGGGTTATAATTTCCTCCCTCATGTTTGAATTATGTTGGAATGACCTTGGTCTGGTAGGACATATATTACATATTTTATTCGTATTGTTTTTGTCTTATTCATATAACCTACAACTATATGAACCGTATTTCTTTTGTTTGGGTCAGATATTTAAAGGAAACCTATTCCCCATTCTCAGTTAATTTTGACTTAAAATTATCCACCCATATTTAAGTACTTTCCTCTCACAAACCAAAATCTTCATTCATGGAAAACTAAATCTCTTTAAGATACCTTCGTCCATCAGAGATAAAACGTTAGAATTCTAAAAAACTCATTTTCCTAACTATGTTATTACACTCCCTAGTTGTATTTTCATAAGTTGGACACTAATAAGGTCTTTGATACAAAGGATCCCACTATTTGAATATGGATTAACACACCCCAGTTGGTTTTTCATAATGTTTCCCACAAAATGGGGAATTCAACCAGTGGTAACATCATCTTTATGAGATACATCCTCTATCACCACAATACCATTTCCCCATACCACTGTTCATATCCATAGAACCCCAGATTATATCTTTCAAAATTCCCCTCCTCATAACTGATAGTTATGTCACATTATCAGATTGATTAACATTAAATGGGAGAGTTATTAACCTTTCAGTCAAAGATATTGTCCCTAACTTATATTCCCTAATTTTGTTGTTGTACGATATTAAACTACATTAAAAAATGTCCACATTGTAGGACTTTAAACTTCATCACATAGTGTCCTTCTCCCAATATTTTTAAATATACATAACATCTTATATGTAATAAATTAAAACTACATGGTCAATGTCCTTGTCAAATGAAGTTAAAATACACGATGTTTCTACCCATGTTAGAAAGGGGCCTTCTCCCTGATATTGATTATTTAACAAAAAGAATCCTCCATCCTTTACACAAGCCAAATTAATGTAGGAGTATTCACCCATTCATAGCCAATTCCAATACTAATATTTCCTCCAATCACAGAAATCATCACTAGTAAAACCACCCATCATGAATTTAAGAAAACTAAATCCCCATAAACTCTCTTCATCCTTTCACAGTAGAATTTCATATTTTTTAAGTGCTCCATTTTTAGACTATTCAGTAACTTTCCCCAGATGGTTTTAATGAGTTTCCCATAAATAGGACCTTTCACCCCAAGGATACCACTGTTTGACTATGAAATAACATAGACTAGTTATATTTTTATAATTTCACCCATAATATGGGGTTTTCAACAAGTGGTAACTTCATACTTAGGAGAGACCTTATATATTCCTTAATATCATGTTTTAGATTATGAAATCATAAAATCATGAATAAGAATCCCCCTTGGGGTATCTAATGAATTTTGTGACATTCTTGTCCAACAAGGCTTGTTTAAGTCATCATTTAAAAAAATATGGTCAAAGTTGTTTGACCAAAAACCCCAGTCTCATTAGTCCAATTTTCAAGACTTTAATCTGAACAAAAAAAGAGACCCAATACTTCCTAGGTTGAAATAATTCAATGTTCACTCTTGAAAAAATTCAAGTATCATCTTTCTAGACCAAAAATCCATTTGATTTAGTGAATAAATAGAGCAATGAAATGATAAAAGGGCATAAAAATTGATATAATTAAACCCTATAAAGGGAGGCCTAAGAAAAATACATTTCTTTCCATATATGCCTTATATATGATGATCGTAGGAAAAATATTGTTTTATGACATAAAAATACACAATTCTTATTGGGTTTTATATATGAACCTAGAAATATTTGAACTACTCTCTCTATGCCCCATGGATTTAGAAAAAATTTGTAAATATTTTCATCCCTATCACTATGGTAATGACTAGTTGATGTAAAGATGTACGGCTAGGAAAATAAGAATCAATGTTATGTTTTGATCACATAAGGAAAATAGGGACGTAAACATAGATGATTGGAAATCATATATTTTCATTTACGCGGTAAAAGAAAAGCTAGAGGAGCATGCACAAGATGGAGTCTCTCTGTCACACTTTACAAAAGACTGTAAACATAACTCTTAATTTGTGGGATGGCCACCCGAGCTCCATAAATAGCCTATATGAGATCATACAAAAAAAAATACTCTATCTCATCAGCCTAAATAAGTTCATATGAAGAATTTGTGATGATAGTCAACCCTACATTTTGATATCCTTCTAGAAATTGATGAAGTTTTACAAGCACCCCCTCAAGCGGAATTCAGTTCTTATTGAATGTGTAATATTTAAACAGACTTCTCATTAACCCATTTCCAACATTACATGATTTACATGTAATGGTTGGCATCTACCTAAGATAGTGTATATTGGAAGTCAGTATTATTAATGATCATATTTTCCTTTATGAGGAGCTTTTGTAGCTTGTTTTCGTACTCTTGTTTGTGAATTATATCCATCTGGGAAGTATCATTCATTGGGTAATCAGGTCTTCCATATCCCATCATACTAAAGAGGAACATTAGTCAACAGAATTGAAAATACAGGTCTTAAAATGGAATCTATAATATTATCTTCTAGATCTCCTACCAAGAAGCATGAAATGTGATATAATGGGCATTTTGTGTCTCTGAATCCAACTCAGAGCCACTTTCAGAGGGAGGAATTTATTCCGAGATCAGTGCACTCAAGAAGGAACCCTACCCCTCTCCCACTAGTATAGTAACAACTTCTATTTTTGGTATTGGCTGAATTAGCATGGAGATCCTCTCACATACCTGGAAAAAGAAGTTTATGGTTTTTTTATAATGAATATGACTCATTATTATCATCAGAAGTATAACAAATATAATAAACAAAGGATGGTTGAACAAGTTGGTGACCCTCACCTAGTATCATTTCAATCTATGGGGTGAATTCCTCCTTGACATTATTGACCATAGTAGTTTTATATGGAACCTATTAAATAGGGTCACTCTTCTGAGTCTACCTAGATCTTACTGAGAGAGGATCACGAAGATCCACCACATAGGGATCCCCTTGAATTAGTGGTCCCTCAGCAATAGGAGCGGGACCGACTTCAGAACCTTTTTT
The DNA here is from genome assembly GCA_963277665.1 of Viscum album. Classification (NCBI taxonomy): domain Eukaryota; kingdom Viridiplantae; phylum Streptophyta; class Magnoliopsida; order Santalales; family Viscaceae; genus Viscum; species Viscum album. The sequence goes on along the minus strand of OY728165.1, from coordinate 877,866,849 downwards.
TGAATCGTCGCTAAAACAATTATATCGACAAAGATACACAATTAAAACAATAATGGTTAAGAAACCGTGAATAATAGTTAATTACATGAAAATAATGACTCACATTCATTCAATTACATAAAAAATTATTCAAACTCTTTTAAGGAGTGAGGAAGTTCGATATGTTCCATCACTTATTCAAATACCGTGTCATGATTTATCATGGGAATAATTAACTTCCCAAGCCCCATGGTAGTAACACCCATAGTGATGCCAAAAAAATTGTGCCCAGGACCCAATGTAGAACCCTCATTTGATGACCAAATATCCCAAACATCTTCCTCTAAGATAACCATAAGGTCAACATTAATCATCATAGGGTCCTTCATCATATAAGATGAATATGAAATATCAATAAGGAATAAATGTAATCATACCATATGAAACACCATTTATTGTACTTTTTATATTACTTGAATTCTCCTCCATCCCTATAATAGGAGTAGTGACAGGAGCATACAATCTGGTCTCACTATTCTACATCCTAATGAGCCAACTTATCATCGGATGTCTACATCTCATCTGAAATATCCTCTTTAGATCTCACATTATTATATCCAAGCCCGCTGAGAGAGGAAATAGTTGAATATATTGAAATCACAATCATGATAAAAAAAATTCTTGATATTTTATAAATAAATAATTTTGTGGAGATCTACCATTACTATCTAGGCGTTTATACAAAGACTTCATTTGTCACCACTCTTTCTTTTTTGATGAAGGGAGACTAGTGACAACATTATCAAAGATAGGTATGGGAGGTGGTAGTATGGGTTCTCCCACCATATCATCATATATTCTGTATTGTCTTGTGGAATCCTCTCTAAATTCATGTGATGATTCTTTGATTCCGAGTGGGGTGCATGTTGGTCCATATTTTGGTTACTAAATATCGAATGAAGTTCCATATTCCTAAAGAAAACATGGTTAAACTTTCCCTTAGTAACAATACGTTGTTTAAAAAAATATACAGGAATAAAAATGAGGAAAAAATATGTGAACATACATCCTCATGATTGACATAGTCAATACATTCATCACTAGAACGGTTGTCAACCCCTTCAAAACATCACCCTATCTCCACATGTCCTCCACTTTTCTTGTGAAATAGATTTGGTTTTCAGTTTCATAAATAAGAATATATAGTTCTCTGATATATATCCTCACTTTAGTGGGATGAACCTCAAATCCAAGATTGGGTGGGGCTAAAGAATCTTTAATTTTTGGAATCCACATCCCAACATGAAGAACTGACCACACGATTTCAGCATCAGAATGCATGTTCTTCCAATGTTGGGCTACCTTCGGTCACACATATTCCGTGGGTTTCCTAGTATATTGTGAATATGATTCATCAACCTTTGGTTTTGCAGGATTCGTACATTTATTAACCATATATAAATGGTGGGAAAATGAAACATGGACCTTTTATTAATGGTGACAGCTAGATTGCTTGGGCTCAACCTCAATTGGAATATCCCTTTCGATCCTCAAAAATTGATTATTCCATATATGGGTTCAATTAGGTGAGCTCTAAACCTATTGATATATATCTTTTGGAGGATACGGAGCATAATATCTAGTGGAATGAGTCCCTCTACCTCACATTCCATGCTTGACTGCTGTTACATACCTAACATGAGGGATGAATTCTATCAACACTCCATGAGGATATGAAAAAAAAACCAATCCTCAGCATATCATTAATTCAATGCAGAGGATGCACCCACTGTAGGTAGGTTTGTTGTCATTTATGTCATATCTAATTATATAATCATCCACAATTTTTGGTCTACCATTGGGTGCCTCTCCATTCATACAAGAACTAGTGGAGATACAACTATTTTCTACAAAAATTTTAACTTGTGTGAAAATTTGTATGGAGTATTCGCTTCGCATATGACCTCTCCCTCAATTATGGCCTCTATAACACTATATCTGAAAGCAATCATGTATGATCCCCATTTCCCACCTTTTTCCATAATCAGTGAATATCGTTGTAGGAATATCTCCATCTGAAGATAAGTTTAACTCCTTTAATAGGTTCAACATCTTCAATGTATCACTGGAGTTTAATGTCAAGGGACGAATTCTAGAAAGAACTAAAATAAATGGTCAATATAGGTTCTTGGTAATTTCAAAACCACAAAGAATGACATAGGATCTAATGTGGGTTGTGCCCCACCCCCAAAACACCTCAAATTGTACTAAAATTATGAATGGGGCCTTCCCCATGTGGCTATATAGAAATAATATATGAATATTTTCAATGATTGGTGTTTCTAACCCTATGTGATTCCTCTATGATATCTTCTCTAAAATGAAAAACTTTGCTGGCTCACAAAACCATTGGATTCATGGAAAGTTATCATGTAAACAGTTAGCTACATGACTAAGAATCCTAGAAGATGTGTCTTGGAAGGTATGTCAGTCATGGTATGATAACCCCATTGGTCGTACTCCCCCATTTCCACCATTGTCTAGAATTTTCCAGGAGAACCTTGTTTTTACAACTTGGGAAACCTTTTAAGAAGCTTTTAGGTGGTTCCATTCCCCTCAAGATCCAGAAAACAACTCCTCCATGCTTCAGGATGGATACCCCCTTATGTCGGGGTCTTCCTGCTTAATGTCTTAAGCTGTCACTACTACAAAATAGGCCTTTAACAATGATAAAATATGCCTTCATCAGTGCTAATAAATCACTAATAATCAAGGTATGGTTGAAAGATTAAAGCTTCTAGCAATTAAAAAAAGAGCAATTAAAGCCCCCCTTTAATTGCACTGAAAATTGCTCTTAAAAGGGTCCTTTAAAAAAACATTTTTCAGTTCTGATAAACGCAGCGCTATTAAAGGGGGTAGAACTATGCTTTCCAGACATCCATGATCTCAACCCCTTCATCAGCACTTCCATGACACCTTGAATAGTGCTCTCCCACCATTATCAGCACTTTTTACCCAACCAACAATTTTATCAGTGCTTTGAGAATTTCCAGCCTCATGTGCACCCATCTGGATTTAACCTTGCACCTATACTTCAAAGATGTAATTTCATTACCACTACATTAAGTTTTTTTGTCTTTTTAATGATTTATCTATTTATTTATATATATTTACATATATATTTTTATTCATATATACATATAATTATTTTTAAATACATTTATATAATATATGTGTGTGTGATATATAATTATACTTATATTTATTTAAATATATTATATATTATATTAATTTACATATAATAGAATATAATATAGATTTGTTTATTAATATACACAAACACATATATATATATAAACATTAAAAATATTTTTATATAATGTAAAAAATTTCCAGATATTGTTTTAAATACATTTAAAAATATCTATTGATTTACATATATTATAATATTCATTATTATGTAAATATATAGATATATGTATTTATATGAGTGACTTTTTATAAGTGAATATAAGAAAAAAGTAATATATTTAACAAAAAATAAAATTACACTGTGAACAATGATAAATTTCAAAATAATAATATCAATATGGATATAATCCCTATGAATAAATTCAGTATACAATAAAAAAGTCAACAATACCCCCTTTAATGTGGCTAAATATCCATCAAAGTTTAAAAAATTGGGGTACCCAAACTAAAAAATCAGTTTTGGAGGCCTTCTAGGACTTTTCCCCTCGAAAAATACAGTAGAGGTTTAGATGTGTCACTAAGTATGTAGAGCTCATCATAGGGTCTGATTTGATATTTATTAGTGTCTAAACGGACACCCGGATCAAAAGTTGTGGCAGTTTGAAGTTCAAGTTGAATTTTCCACTAATTTAAGATCTTTTATTATTTTTTGATTCTTTTTATCTACAAATTGATATTAAATGACTATTACTCTAAAGAATAAGAAAATAATTAATTTTGAATATTTTTTTTATAATTTTATAATCCATTTTCACTAAATATTTTATATATTAAGTGTAAATGACTATCTTCTTTAACTAAAACATATTTTAAAAAATATATATTTTATTTATATCAATATAAATATATTTATGTGTTATTACTCTTTAATGATTTTTTGAAGTATAGCCTTATCAGTACTACAAAAAACACTATTAAAGGGTAGTATTTTTCATCACTACTAAGAATGCACAGATAACCCCCCCCCCTAATAGCTCATTTTTATAACTATTAAATTACCCCTTTTTAGTGCTAAAAATTATCGTTAAAGACCCCCTTTAACATCAGGTTTTTAGCACTGACAAAGGGGGTCTTTTTCAATGCTTTTAATGAGCACTGTTAAAGCCCTAGCACTGGATAAAACCAGTTTCATATTATTTTATCTTCAAAAACTCATGAGCCAAGACCATATTAATTTCAACTTCTTCCCACATCGCTTGCAGTGGGATAAATTCTTCATATATCATTCCACGGATCTGATATCCAAATATCATGTGAATGTCCCATAGTATGATGTCGACATCTCTGTGCATCAAACAGAAGGAGTTTGTTTGTGGGGTCCATCAGCTTAGAAATTCTAGGATGAATTTGGAATTATTTTATAAATATTTTTGGAGCACATGATGTAGTCATAAATACCCACTGCTTTTAAATCATTCGTGGAGTTAGCAAAGGTCTGGAACACCCAGTTATACAACATCCATTTAGTACTAAGACCCCCTCCCTAGATGTGGTCCCAATATTTTCTATATCCATTTTACTGGTCTGTCTTGGAATCATAAAATACAAATGAGTAATAATTAAACATCATCCGAGGTGTGTTTCACTTAAAATATAGGGCACACTAGTTAGAATGCATGAAATTAGTCAGGAATAATGTCCCAACATTAATTTAGAACACATGGATGCTATTTTAGTAGTAGTTATGTTTCTTTATTATTACATCTATGAAAGAGGAGTATAATTATTCATCTTTGGAAAGAAGACATCCTTTAGATTCCTGTGTCCATAAAGTAGTAGGTAGGTTCTCTTAGGGTACTTATGATGATAATTCCTTAAATTCCATTCTAAATCTATTAAATTTGTTTTGCATATGTCATAGAATTTTGGTCCGACAACTTTTACCATCACCTCAATTCAATTTTCATCTTTTTCATTAGAAACACTAATATTATGAGTTTCCATTAACACTAAAAATAATAACCAAGATTTTCATTAGAAGGATTTTTTAGTAATGAAAAAAATCATAGATTTAGAAATTTGTAAAAAGGTCTGATCTCGTGCAGGGTATTTATGCAAGTTACCTAACACAGGTCCCTTATCCAAGATTCATTGTGCAAGTCACTCACCTAGATGAACATATAATGCAGGTAGGTGGGTACCTCATATGCATGAATGGTTATTTATCAAAGGGTGCTTGATCATAAGGTGTATAAGGAATAATAGAAAGGTGAGACCAGAGGTATAGAAGTGTGATGCTCATCCACTGAGACCAGCGACTCTATTTATAGATTCCTGATTTCCTATGCATGACCTGTGTGCATGCCCTACCTATGCAATTGACCCACCCAGATGATCTATGTGGTTGATCTGCACAAGTGACCTTTATAATCCATGGGACCATTTCATCCTTTTACATCAGTATCACACCCTTTTCTTCAAGTCAGATCCAATCTCGAGTGGTGGATTTAGTTGAGACTCTGTTTTATCACTTGTATGAAATTTTTTTAAAAGAAAAATACCTTAAGGATAAAAAAAAATAAGAAAAAAAGAATAATTCTAAAGGTCACCCCTTCGCCAAATCCACCTCATGTAGGTACCCTAAAATAGGGTGGGCATGCTAGGTTCCTCTACATCATGTGGTGCAGCGTAAGACCATAAAACTCTATCACCCAACGACACCGTACAAGGCACCTACACATTGGCATGTACCACAAACTTTGCGCGATCTAGAACCGTCACCCAAGGTCCCATATTAGCCTATAAGTAGGACCCTCAGGCACATCATTCAACATGATGGAAAATCATGAAGAATAGTTGATGCTCTTCTCAACCAAGTATTTCGGATGGGCCCTTAGAAACCATCCAAGTATCACTTAAGAACCAAAGAGAATAGGTAATTAAGGGAGGAAGTGGAATAAAAGTCCTCCTGTATTCTAAAATTCATAACACCTGTAAGAGGAAACATTTACCATGTTGTCAAAAAACACTATCAATTGTTTTCCCTACCTAACTGGGGAAATATACAAGATAATTTCTAGAACATATTTGGAGAACCTTGAAGCCTTGATAAAAGCCTTTCCCATGTATTGATTCCCAGACAGTCTATCACCAATGTACCTTTATCTCACACATGCCTACCTGTGTGAAGAACTCCCAGGCCTCCCTACCATACCCTGAACAAGATCTATATGTCTCTCCCATCATCTATCCTATCAACTCACCCTCATGCTCTATTATATTCCACCAATGCTTGGACTTTTCTTCCTTCGGGTCCCTGGTCTATGAGAGACCAAATTCAAACATCCACCAAAGCCTCCAAAATTGAAAGACCATGGTAGGAGGCACACCATCTTTTATCCCATTTGAGTATGAATACCTCTAGTCATAGGTTTCTTACACTTGTCCTACATGACGGGAATGTTCCCTTATGCGTTATAGTATGTATTTCTTCAGTCACGGAGACCCCATCCTTGGGGTCAATGTTAGATAAATCCCAATATCAGATACTAGGGTTTGGATCATGTCATTCCCTTGTTCTCTTTAAGACCCTAGACCTCTGGATTATGGTGGGGAGTGTAAGGATCATACATGATCTTCCCCTTTGAAATGAATTGAGATTATCCTCTCTTTCCCAGGAAAATATTTTTGATAATCCCCCGTGGAGTAAGCTTGTATCCTTTCTTGTAGGACCCATCTTACTTTTCCCTTCATCCTTATCCATACCCATGGGATATTTGGATAGATCACCAAATGTTGTGATCCTATTTACCAAACTAACAAGGGAGATGGGAACATAAAATCCCTTTCTCTCTCCATTTGGATCCAGGGTGCAACAACAAGAGGGAATAGTCATCAACCTGGACTCTTCCACTAAAGATAGAGGGATCATGTGGTTTTTTGGATCCTCCACATCCTCTTTCTCATATTCGATCATGACTCACTTAGGATTATATGTTTACAACAATCATGGTATCCACACTATCTAATGCATGTTTTCAGTAGAGAATATTATTTTCCAGATATTCCTCTCAACTTACTTTAGAGGGCCTCTATAGGTGTGGGTCATTAAGGCCATGTATCCAACCTTAGGGAATAGTAGATAATGTGTTTTCTTGGATCGAATTCTTTCACTTGTTTCTCACACTGAGCTTGACTCACATGGGCTCAAACATTCCTGATGATCATGACATTCACATGATCCGAAACACAAGGGGGCTTCTACTTGGTATAATCCCAACCTTCCAAAAAGGGAATCCTACATACAATTAAATCCCAAACATAGTACCAAAACAAGGGACCAATTTTTAGGATTAATCCCCAATCATATCACCAAATCATCCAAAGGAAATCCTCCTTTAGAGTAATCCAAAATTTAATCCCCTTATAGGGACACTCTCCCCTAGTAGAAAATCCTTTAGAGGGAATCTATAGGCATGGTTCCTCACAACCAAACTATGTGGTATTTGATTCTGATCCAAATGGGATGTGTAAGAAGCATCCCTATGGTCCAAACCAAACACCAAAAATCAACCCTTTTCTATCTAGTCCACATTCTCAGTAGAGTATTGTTCATCCTAGGAATAAATATATCTTCTGGGGTTGTGGGGAAACATTTGCATAAGTCTTGCACCAAAAATTTACTAGGAACCTTTCACCTAGAAGTTCATTCCATACGATGTTAAACTAAATAGATCCTTAATCATATTTTAAAATGAGTACAATGAAAATATGTGTTTCATCATGGGTATCCATATATACTTGAATAGTTGGGTTAATGGAAGTGTAAATCATAACCCAAGAATATATGAATCAGTGGTAGGTGATGATCAGTTGTTATAGGTTAATCAGTGGTCATGGTGGAAGCTCGTATCACATGTAGTTAGTATAATAGCTCATGGATTTTAGATTTACCTCTCCTATATGACAAAAACATCCCCTAGGTAGATGAAACTAGGAATTCTGTTGTTCTCTTGTGAATCATAGTGGGGTCCCTTTAGATTAGTCATTCCCTATTACCAATATACTATATGAAAAATTTCAAAGGAATGACCCAAGTTATGGGATTATAAGTGAAGTGTAACAACTAAAATAACTGATGGGTATCAACTCAAAATTAAAATACATAAAAATGTTTCATGGATTACATAATATTCAATATGGTTTCAAGAAACTGAAAGGCTGCTTCAGTGAATATAAATCCCATCTTATGAATGGATAAATCACTTCTCTACTGACCGTAGCGAATATAAAAACCATCACAATGGTTTCATTCTTCATTCATAACACGTGTATTTGGAACATAGTATGTTCCACATATGATTGTGGAACTAGTTCCTATGACCACTATTTTTCCATATTGAGAATTGACTAAACATAATTCAATATAGATCCCACTATCTCGAATAGATATGTGAACCCTCTAATAGAATTTAGTATATCTCTTGACTATAACTTTTCTATGCTAGGGATTTATGTAATATTCTAAGCAATTGTTAGGATAAGTACCTTAGATGCACAATGTGTTTATCATGATGCTAGTTTGTTTGTATCTAAACAAACTATTTGCATCTAAACACATTTTCTTAGGACATAATGGATTTACATCATACTATGAATTGTATGATTTCGATTTCTCATTATAGTTGGCATATGGTTGTGGGATATCACCATTATTTGTAAATCATTTCATGAAATATAACTGATGTTTCTAAAAGTGGTAACATTAATACTTCCAACATCTAAATTTTGATGTATGACATATGCGTTTAGAGATTTCTCCACGTTACATGTTTGTTGATCAATGTTGATATGTAAGGCTTCGTTATCAATCCTAGTTATAAACATCAATGTCGTGATGTCGATAAGGTAATGTGCATTTAGGAATTTACTCCCCATAACATTATCATGATTGATGAATGCTTGGTCAAGATATTATTTGGTATCCCAACCCGAAGCAACTCATATCTCATAACCATGAATATACATCACTTTATTAATCTTTAATTACTTAAAGGAATCTTATGAAGTATATATACTTCTAGCTTATATTTGGAATATTCATCCTTACTTGTTGAACTACTTCCAAAAGACTTGTGACATACATTTATTTCTAAAGGATACACTGTCTAAAATAAATATGTCAATAATACCAAAATTATTTAGTTGTGCCAAGCCTAAATACTATACATGGTATATTAATGATGCCCACTTTTAGTATTACTTGACAAAGAATTATCTTGTCCCAACTGGGTATAAGTCTTACATTTATATTCATCACTAATTTCCTATGATTCATGTATTACAGAACTAGTGATTGAGTTTTCCAAAAACAAAATTCATTCCAGAACATGAAATAATGTATCATTTTGTCCAAGGACACATGAGATTAATGTTCGTGGGTATTCTCAATAATATTTCAATACCGGTCTTTCACTTAGAAATTAAGAAGTCATGTACTTTTCAACATTGGCCTCAGAATCACCCTTTTTCCGCCTTTTGAAGAATACAACTAACTTCAATTAAGGTTTCTATACTAACTAGGGTATCGTATTAGAATAGAAATATGTTTCGAGCATATTGTATTTAATACCCAAGTAGTAAAAGGGAAACATTACATTGATGAATAATCCTGATGTAGAAGCTAAAACATGCTTTTCTAAATCAGGTTATTTCAATTAAACATCCATTATTTATTTTATAATTTGCAATGGAATAAACTTTTTTAATACCTCATTAATTGAAGGATGTCACAAATGTGTCATTAGAATTAAATTCCTTTGACCTTTCCTCATTGTCTTTTAATTTATTCACCATAATAATTAAAGATAAAATTGTCTTTGTATTCTTATTCACATGGAAAACCTTGCCTGGAATGGAAATGAAGCATTTACTCAATACTGGTTCATTTTGTGACTTAAAACGAAACCTGAGTAATGGGGGTGAAAATGATATGATAAAGGGATCCATTTAAAGATCATGACCAATATTTTAATTTACACATTCCAGTGTAAAATATCGCCTTATTCATATCATTGATTCCTGTTATTCTTGCAAACATCCTGGAAATGAGACGTCATGTTATATCATCTAGGTCCTGGTGTAGTGATCACAACTAACACTGGATGTTTATGAAAGCATAATTATACAACTATCATATTCTTTATACATTAGTCACCGGTAGGAATTTTCACTCTCGCTTTTTGAGGTAGTTCAACAGTTTGGGGGATACTAACACCTTGAGATTCCTATAGCATAGTACAATCCGCACGTGCCTGTACTATTCATGGATACTAGTGTTAGTGTGGACATTTACTATTTCCAATATGTATCACAATTAAAAATTGTGGTATAACATCCCATTTTTCCACACAAATGAATTTAGGTAGATTAGTGCCTTTTATCTATATTACCAGTTTAAAATTTTAATTGATTACTTATATAATTTAATGTCTCCCACTATTTTATTGTATTCTTGGAACCCACTGTTCTTGAATCGGAATACTCTGTCGCTTGAGTATTTTAGTGGAAAGGATCCCAAAACCACTCCTCATAGTCTACAAGCTATGCCTACACCACTACAAGGAGGGTTCTAGGTGGGATTTTGGCTGACCGACTACTTTAACTTTCGGTTCCTTGATCTGTTGAGTGAAGTTCTAGCTTCTTAAAATCAGAATATGATTTACTGAACAATTTCCTCTAAAATTACAACAATGTAGATATGGATATATTTTTTCTTCAATTTTAGTTATGTCAACCCATAATTCTTATAAAGACTCCTTGGTAGTAAGAGGTACCCTCAGCTATGGCATGATCAACACCTCAAATAGTCAGTTTTGTCTAAATTTAAATAACGAAAGGCGGTTGTGACATAATATATCATTCAGGGTTTTATTATTTTTAATGAGACGAATGAAATCATTTTCTATTTTTATAAGTATGTACTATGTTATCATACTCACAACTGACCATGCAATAAATAGAAATTTCATCGTGCCACATGTTCATTTTATTTTTGCAAGCTTGTTTATTATTAATCTGTTTGAGTGCACTCTAACTACACATTCACAAAAATAACTAACCATTCAAAAATAAAATGAAAAACAAAATCATGATCCAAATATAATGGCTGATATTTTGAGTGAATAATGGACCAACCGAACACCTAGGGGTAAGTACATTTAGTCGTGTGGCTAGAAACTTGAACAGCAATGTCTGGTCATCCAATGCAACTCTTGTATGGTGCATCACCATCACTTAGAAATATGTGTGTCATGCCTCATCTCATCATTATAAAACTATAATCATGTGGAGGAGAGGGGATCTCAAGGTATAAAATTATAACTCTGAGAATGGGCACGCATGCCCTTATACATATAACTCCACTTGAGATGACATATAGATCATCTTTTATTTAATTAAAATAATTATAAAAAACTGACATGTGATAATTAAATAAATAAATTAAACAAAATGCACCAAACATACATCGGTCGATCTCTATATCATGATTTGTTTACGCATTATGTCAAGTACATAAAATAAATGAAAAATAAATGTAACTTTTATTAAAATAATACTTGAGGGAATTTGATTGAATTAAAAATTTCACTCTTATTTTTAATTCAATAGTTACATCGTTCGGTCCAATTTATTAATTGAATTTTAAAACTAAAATTAAATTAATTAATTAATTTACTTAATATCCCCATTAAATTATTTACACCGCATCAAATTTTAATAACCAAAAATTATTATTTAATTAATTTGATTCAAAATTTAATTAAATTAATTATATTAATTAAATTTTTATTAAAATAAAACACCCGGCCCCATAAAAACTTGGGTAGGGCCTCTGCGGGTTAGGGAGAACCTGCACAGGCCCAGTCCGGGCTGTTCCGACCATGTGTGGAGGTGTTCTGGGCTGGTCGGGTCCGCTCAATCCTATCCTTAGCTAGGCCATGCTGCAAGGACCACACATTCACCGACTAGCGCACCTCTAACATGCGTGCTCTGATAGGGGTGGTTCATCTGGGCCTCAAGCAGGGAGGTTTCGGAATAGGGTGCAGTTGATGTAATACGCAGTTGCGGCTTCCGGCCAGGAAAGATCGAGAGGGGTGTCGTTTAGGGTACTAGGCGATGCCTACTGCAGGGGGCACTGCGGGGTGGTGATGGTGCTGACATGCGCTTGGAGGCCGATCAGCCAGGTGTGAGCCATTCGGGAGGAGGAATCCTAGTGCGGAGTAGTCCTGACAGAGGAGGTGGCTAAGAGTTTCCACTGTGTGCTGGACAGGGAGGTGACGCTGAGGTCAAAGATGACAACAGATCACTACTAGTTATGGTTGGACATCGTGCAACTGAAGGGAGGCAGCTGAAATGGGACAACCAAGAGGCAACGAGGGTCAACACCCTATTGGAGGGGATGTGGATCGCAGCGTTCACTAGATGGTGTGGTGTGGAGTTTGAAACCAACGGTCTATTCGGGTGTGTCGTGGCATTGTGGGCAGAGGGAGACCATGAAATGCCCTGTGGGTGGACAGGAGGTGGCCTCCATGCCTGGTTGTTGCTGGTTTTCCTGGAGCGGAAGCAGTTCATGGGCTGGGAGTAGCTGATCACTAGTTGAGGGAGATGAACCACTACTGCACAGGGCTGCTGGGGAGGGTGGAGAGGCAAATGGAAGAGGGGTTTTCCCACTGTGCCGCTACAGAAGGGAAAATGTTGGAGGGAGGGGCAGTCATCATAGCCCCTAGTTCTGTGTGCCGCGCAACGCGGGACAGGAGGGAAAAAACAGGGTCACTCGACCCAAAAAAAATCGTCTCAGTTTCACTATTGAACCTGAGGGTCAGGTTGGCCAATGGATGGATTCCACGTCGCAAAATTTCCGGTGGAAATTTACATTGAAAATTTCCACCAGAAATTTCCAGCGACTTTCCAGCGACGTGGTGGCCATCCATTGGCTGAAACCCAACCTGAGGGTCAGGTTGGACACCCCAACCTAAGACAATTTAAATCCTGCTCCACCCCCCAAAAAAATACCTTTTTTTCATGACCTTCACATGCAGTTTATTTCCCCCCTCTGACCACATTATTTTTTATTTTAAACCGTGGCCTGCTTTGTAGGTTACCATTTCACCCTTTTTTTCCTTGACATTCAAAACAGTTCTTCTCCCATTTTTTTATAAAAATGACCCAGTTGGTTTATATCCCCTTTGTTAATTTTTTTCCATAAACCTATATTGGATTTAAAAAATAATAATACTATTATAATATTGAAATATTATTATTATGAAATTGTTAGAATAATAAAATTATTGTTATTATAGAACAATTATTATTACAATGAAATTATTATAATAATAATTATTATAAAACCACACCAGAAAAAACTATTCTAGTTGAAATAAGGGATTTGGATAAATGAAATTGAGGTTCATATATCTAAAACCTTATATGTATTGACAAATTTTAAATCCGAACTAAATACTTCAAATAACCGTAGAAAGGTCATATGATGTTGGATTAACACACGGTCTGTGGCATTGGGACAGTATGGACGCCGTCTTGATAAATTAATGAAAAATTAATTTTATTGGCATAAAATCGACACAAATCCCTCTGATACAACTTGTTGGAATTGGGCATGCAGCATAATCCCCAAACAGTTGGGTTTTTAAATTTTTTCTACTAACAATCGACATAAACTTGTCAACATTACCCAGTCTTAGCCAAGGACCACACGTGAAGAATTTTAAGTGAAAAATAAATCGTAATGTACATGGTTTAATTATGAAGTTGCGCTTGACATCTACTCATCATTGGAGATTACTGCTCGAAGAATGAAATGTTTAATTCCAATTGATCATCCACACATGCTTCAAGGAATCCGTGGGAGCGCCATTCATTATAATCTGGGTGCTAGCACGGAATACTGACGATTCCTTCGATGCTCCAATGATCACCAGATCACTTCGCTAGAAATGCCTAAGATAGAGATCCATCCAAGCTCCATGGATCCAAAACAACTCTCTCTAGAACATGGGAGAGATGAGAGGAGAAAGAATACCCATGAATTGTATTTGGAAAATCCCATCCTCTTCTATTTATAGTGCTTAAATAAAATACCTGGTATAGCCTTGCAGGCCACAGATACTTATGGCACTATCAACGACATTTTGTGACTACTAATATAAGTCATATTTATTATTATCATTCACTTGTAATATATTAAAATATATTATGTGATAATAATTAATTCATTAACTCGACCCGTAGCTCCCATAAATATTAATTTAACGTTGAATAATTTAATATTAATCAATTAATATTTTTCATGTGTTTACTTAAAACATTTAAAATATTTAATAAATAAATTAAATAATCATTATTCTAAACTCGAATAATATGAATTAATTTATTGTATTGGTGATCATTTTACCTTGGAAAAATCCCGGAACCTATTGGTGGGGCCCACCATGTCCAGAACTCCTATTCAACTGAATAGGAAAGATTCTTAAATATGATATTGTGTGTGACCCTCTAGTCCCTTATCTAGACAGTAGTGAATAGTATTCATAGACCAAGAGTGAGATCTAGCAACCCATCATGGCCCCTGAAGAGTTAAGGTTAGTCACAACAGTGATAACCAACCTACTAACACACACTCTGTCATATAATCTCTTTATCTTTAATATCTCATAAAGCAGGACGCACTCACATGTCATCGCCCTTTTCTTAGTTTATTATTTGTTGATTTAATGGGACAAATTTACCCAGACTGGCTTGTCCATGGTCTTATAATGTTACTTCCATCCTTATCAACACATCCTGAGATATATTAATTCCATGACCTGGAAGTGACAAATCCTTTCTTGGCCATTCAACCAATATAATGCCACCGACGATGCACCCAACACAAACTACCTTTCCACGACTTCATTGACATGGTTTTTGTGTTGTATCATTTTACATAATAAAGTGACATACATTGGTAATGATCTCAATTCAACAGACCATTACACATGATCATAGATAGGAACATCCAATGACACCCAAAACAGGTGGTGTTCCTATTAGTGGGTCAGTCCCCATTATCTCACTAATTGAGATCACTATGTATGACCTTCATGAGAAGAAGTCTCAATGCTTATGACCCCCCAACACCTGATAGTCAAACATCAACTCTTTCTAATCAATAAGATGTATCTAGACCATATACCATATATTTGAGATTAATGTCAAAGTACCTAGAGGTTCTCATTATAGTATGGGATCTTCTATAACCTTATGATACACCAATATATCTTTTGGAATTACCATTTAAATAGTGGGCATAGAAAAGTCTACACTATAATGGTAATTTGACATCATGTATAGATAACTGTATACATGATGTTGTAATCAAAAGCACTGAATAGTTTGGCCTAGGGCACCCACTATTTCAACAAAATTCCCCAGGACATGTCGGATTTGATCATGTTAATGGCCTTAGAAATATCGGCATGATCACATGAAGGACCTTAGATCTATTTATCTAGATCATTATGAGATGTCTACATGTGGTCTTGAACATGCCACTCAAACCCTAGTCATGCACTCTTTGTCATGCATGCGACATTGTACATGTATATGGTTTAGGAAACTGCTAATGATGGGCCGATCAATTGGTCTATATTTATCATATGATTAGGGGATTACATCACTAATGATGTATAACCCAATCATGAAATGTTTGTAATAAATTTTAAACTTATGGGGAAAATCCATCCACAGACTCAAGAAGAGGTGTATTTCTTGATCTACATATAAAAAAATATAGTTACATGGGATGTGGTGTCTATAACCCCCCCCCCCCCCCAAATTAGAAGACACAAATAGAGAACATGAGGGAAAATTTTATGAAGTCAATCGATCACATGATTGTAAGGTACTTTAGATTGAAAATCATGGTGAGTAACTTAAGGAAAATATAAGGACAATGAGTCACATGATGGTGGATTACGAGATGGACTGGTGATCATGAAATAACTCTATGATCATGGGGATGTCTCTAAATCATATGACTAGTCCATTTGATAACCTGATCCCCCAACCAGTCACACTATCCCATGACTCCAAGCGGAACACATGAGGTGCATGACCACTCTTTCTTCACTTTAAGTACAGGACTACATTCTGTTACACGATTTCATAAACTATTACTTGGTGCATCTACAAGGCTTCAAAAACATCACACAAGGTTCTTATACTATAAACCATACAATTATCTTGAATCTAAAGATATCATGTATGTAATGTGTCTGCAAAGGGATAATTCAAAGCATGTGAACATCCTTCCTTCACATAATGCCCATGAGCTCATTGCACCTGTGTGACCACCTAACCCCCCAATGGTGTCACATAATCTTGTCTAAGTCTTTATACACCAATAAATTACATATTCATTTAAATATCGTCAAATCTGTAATTCACACCATGAATCCTTTCCCATCAGTGGTATAGAATGGGACTTGTAAAATTTGAGCTTCATAATGCCCTTACAAATATCTTGTAGTTATTATATCATAATAATTATTTCAATATGTCATGAAATTTCCTCATAGAGCCAGATTCTCTATTGGATGTGCAATCATCATTCTTTCATGGTATCCACAATGTGTAATTCATATATAAATTCAATCCTATACCGAATGTGATGTGTTGAATCTTTTTCAATATCTTGTTTCTCACACTGAGACTAAATCATGTGTTTTTTGAGATCTATAGAGATCATGACAATAGCATGATTACAAATTTCTCAAAACTTAGGAATCCACTTAGGTTTAAGTACCTATATTTCATAAAAACCAAGGCCAGTAATCCCCCTTAGGTGTAGTCATTCTTCGTAAACCGGTAGTGGCTAAGGAATGTGAACTACATGTACTATGATTCATGTTGGAAGCATGATATATAGGATTCCATCCTAAGGACTGATCTATATATCAAACCTAAATATCATGTCTTTACTTGTGGATCAATATCCTCCATGGTACATTATATCAAACATTCAGGAAACCCCAACATATAATCCCCCCCCAAACAATAGGGAAGGAGAAGTGTATAATCCCCACAAAATTAAATTTTATTCTCTCATGTAATGCATCAAATCTCCCACTGCCTATTATTTCTCACATAGAGAAGGATCATATGGACTTATATATCACATATGAATTTTCCATTATCATGGTTCTAATTACCTGATATAGGCCTTCATTCAGGTATATTTCCAATTAAATCCTATATTTACTCAAAGTTTTGTGCTTCAGATGAGGCATCTCAGGGAAGACTTATATGAAAATGTCCTACTCAAACCTCTATTGTCACACCTTTTATGATGAAAATTTATATGACAACTAAACAATGAGGACTTTGATTCATATTATAAATACGATATGTCAAACTCTTTCTTATGTCTTTAGCTTCATATCCAATATTCAAATTTCCTCATATATATCCTAGTCACATGGTGTTAAAATACAATGTATGGTATTATATAAACTACAAAATCTTTAATTAATGTCTTCACATGATACGTAGAATGCATCATAGAGGTTCAATCCCAATTTAAAAACACTGATTGAATTCCAGGATGATAATAAACTCTATAGTACCAATATATGCATCATTAAAACATAATTAATCCATAAAAACATTATCACCATGTAATAATTGGTAGAAATAGAGAGAACCTTTGATACGTACACATAGTTTCATTTATGGGGTACCCTCTCTCATATGTAGGGATTCAAATTAAAAAAACCAATGACTAACAATTTGGATAGGTTAGACAATCACACACTTGGATTTGTGAATGATTCAAATAGATATATTATATATATAATATATTCTTATAGTATGAATTAATTCCACCCAACAGGGCCTGATGAGCCCAACCTATCATCCTCTCGACCAATGTGAGTTCCTCAATTTCATTGGAAAATAAACTAAAATGGCCACTTTCCTTTGCAAATAATGCTCATTTCTTGATACACATATGGGATTCATTTGGTGTTTATTAGTATAAAACCTATCAATGTTATTGATTGTGAAAATATTCTAAGCCTGTCACAATGAACCATAGGCCCAAAGATCGGGTCGAAATAGTCATTATTAGAGGAATGACTATAAAGGAATTGTTTATAGTATATTGGGAATCCAAAAAATTTACATCAGTATCATTGTTATATTTGAAATAGACTTTATGATTATAGTCCACTTTTTGGTATTATATTTCAATACTTTTTTGAGTCGTCCTTAGCATCATCGATGTTGAAATCATTTTTTTTCTAATTTCCTTCAACTTCACCATCTTATTTGAAATCACTATTCTTGTTAATATCAATATTTTCTATTGAGATAATATTGAACTTATTATCCCCATTGTATTTATCTTTATATTATGTTGATTTTACCATGTTTACATCATCTTCATCAATTGATGGAAAGTCATTAGTGATGAAATCTTCATTAATGTCATTATTACTAGTCCAGTTAGAGTTATATCCATAATAATAATAATAATAATCATAATTTCTATCATTATGCTCTAATTTTTCATCAACCACATTTTCATTTTCCTAATTTTACTTGTTCTTACCATTAATATTAGTGTTAGTTGTTGAAATGTTTTCATCATGTTCTGTGGAAATGATAAAAACATAGGATAAGTGGAATTGTAGAAAGGTGATGTGAATCAATGAATATTTTTTTTAAGTATATCCCTTTAAACAACCTTCATAACTTGATAGAGTGAATTGATTCACTGTTTTCTCACACACAAACACACACAGACAGGGTACATGCAATTTATGATGTTCACTACTCAATATGAGTAGTGATTCCTTGGCACGATCTTATAAAACCCATGACCACATGATCCACTACTACTATTTTATGAATCACTATGACTATCTAAAATCCTTATAATCCACTTAAAATTATGTAAATTTTATTGTGAATTCTATACAATTAGTGTATTTTGTTGTTGAACAATAATATGAAATGTTTTCGTAACAACATATATTACTTTCTCCTATAGAAAATTATAAAGTTTTCTGGTGTGGTAAGGTGTTATTAATTTCAATTATCATAAACAAAAATTCATGAAACAACTTCATATATTGACTACATCTTCATCATGAATGATTTTCTAAGAAAAATAAAATGAAAACAACAACTTCTTTATCTATCTCTTTTGAAAACCTCCCAACAAACTTTCCCAGTTTGTTTCTTCTAAAATCACTAAACAAAACATATATATTATTAAAAAGAATATATATTCACAAATTATTTATATGAATAATATCCCCATATATAATTCCCTTTTAATATATTATCTAACTATTATAGAGAATATATGATAAATTGAATTTAAAATATCATGATGGCTTAGATTTTGGAATTCGAAAGCTATAAATTCTTAAATTTTAATAAAAAATGTGATAAATATTGAAAATAACTACATGTCCTAACTTCCCCATAATAATTTAATTATTAAAAATTAAATAGTTTAATAATCATCTCATTCATTCCATGATAATACTTGCATTTAAAACACCACATATGCATGAAATAATGTGCATATTATCACGGGAATACTCTTATTTGCATCGAAATTTCCATGAAATAAATATTAATATAAATAAAATAAATTATTCATGAAATATATTCATTTACCCTTAATTTGTGGACAAGTATGTATCCCAAATTAATTCATCTTCTTCACACTATTCTGATTCTTGAAAAAACAAATCATCATTATATTAATTTCTCATTATAGAACAACTTACCTAGTAACATTATTCTTAGAACCAAATTGATTCAGTTTTGCTTCAATCACTAGAATATGTACTGAGCACCTCCTAATAAAAAATTCCTTCAAATAAAAAAATCTTGAAAACTCTGTTTTCATCAATAGATTCATACAAATTATTCTAAGTATGGGTATGATCATATGAAGTCACCACCAAGGGACAAAACATGGAATACATGTTGTCATATATAACTACCGTATGTATGTCATCCATATGTAAATAAACTATAAGATCACACATATCAGACATGTCAATAAACTATGGGGAGGATTGACCAGACAAAAATTTATGGGTCTACAATATAACAATTACTATAGTGACTTTGCAAGTAATATTAAAGCAACCTCATGAGAAACCATCATGATACCACATGACTAACTCTAGATCGACCGCATGACCAACAATGAAATGAACTCATATCCAAACCCTAAGTGAACTTATTCCTAAATCTGTAGTAACCACATGAAAATTTTGGATTTACCATGCTATAAAATCTAATGTAAATGCATTTTCAACTTTAATGTGGTTATGCCTACTCAATCTGAAGAATTTAGTCTTACTTGTCATCAAACCAGATCCCATTTAAATCAACATTAGACTTCTTCAATATTGTTGAATATAGTGTCACCACTTCCAATTACAATAACCCTTAGCTTTCTTTAAGAAAAACTCATCCATAATCCTAAAATAGGATTTATGTGTTGAAAAAACCCATAATAATTTGTACATAATCATACAACATATTCAATCTTGGGCTCAATAAACTCATAAATTTGATTTTGTTGGTCATCATAAAACAAAAATCCTTATATAATCTTAAGTTAGATATAAATGGATCGAAATTAAATATATCTATGTCTACAAGAGCAAACATAGTGTGTAAAATAATAAAATTGAATAATAAAACAATGATGTCCATAAAAATAGTGATCTATATTTAGATTCCTTAATCTAAAACACAAAAAACATCAATCAGAACTTCATAAACAAATAAAATATTCCTATTTTTTTAAATAGGTAGTCAAAAAAATTCCAATCTCAATAAACTATTAAAATAGTTCACCCATGATAAAATTACACCTTAACCCATTTTAAAACCTCATAATAAATATATTCCACTAAAAT
This sequence comes from Viscum album, assembly GCA_963277665.1. Taxonomy (NCBI): domain Eukaryota; kingdom Viridiplantae; phylum Streptophyta; class Magnoliopsida; order Santalales; family Viscaceae; genus Viscum; species Viscum album. The sequence continues at coordinate 877,845,667 of OY728165.1, read as the reverse complement.
AGGTAAATCATTGATCAATGGATATATTTTTGTTGTTGTATTTCACTCCATTTGAAAAGAATATCCAATGATAATATTATATAGTGGATATAAAACCATACCTTAGTGTTTAGATGGGAGAAGTTGAACACACAACTTCATCTTCATATTCTAGAAATATTATTTATACAATGGCTTGGAAAACACATCAGAAATCTACTCTTTTGTTGGAATATAGTCCAAATTAAATTACTTAATTTCCAAAATATCCTTTATTGATTGATACTTTATATCAATGTGCATTATCTGGGAATTATTAACTGGATTATTTTATAAATTGGTAGTACTGTAATAATCAAATCCAATATGAAGTAGTGTCTTCACTTCAACATTCAAATCATTTTACTATGACTTCATGCACATTAAATGAGTAATGGAATCATTTGTAGGCACATATTCTTTCAAAAAAGTACACAACGTCACATAAATATTTTTCATAGCATTAAAATAACACTCTAATCAACAAGGAAGAAAACTCCCCCACGTGCGGATCTTCTATCATAAATACATCCTTCACAATATGCATTTTCATAACCGAACTGATTTTAATTCCATTTGATGTAATATATCAAAATATAATATTGTATATCTTTATATATCTAAGGATCCTTTTTCTTACTATAAAATGAGATTCTTTATGTTCACATTGATTCATAGAACAAATAGTGATAACCTATATTAAATCTATACTTTAAGTTGTAAGGTATAACAGGATTCCAATTAACATCCTAAATCTCTAGGATCAACATCATTTCCTTGCTAATATTTTGACTATATTATCCTTATAGATGTTTTTTGGAAAAGTCATTTATTATTACATGGAAAATATTTTCAATAGTTCCTTAACATACATATATAGAGATAGAAAAAAAATTCTTTATTTTGAAGGATTTGTAAGAAAATAAATTCAGTTATTTCTCCTATCACTGAAAATTAAAATAATTTCCCATCTTTTTATCAAACATTTCACCCATTTATTCATCATTTTATGAAAATACGATTCCATACACAGAAAAATATAAAAAAATATAAGCCACTTCATCATCTTTGATATAGATATTTCTTTCAACTCTTCCCTTTTTAAAATTTAACCTCTTAAAGAATAAATTTTTTATTGAATACCAAGCTCTTGGATCATCTACTCCAACAAATAAGAGGACTAGTTTCTAATTTTCTGGTTTAGTGTAATTTTAAACAAATGCTAAATTTTAACACAATTTTATGTAACTTGTCACTAACGTTTGTTTTTAGAAACAACTAGTGTCGTTTTAACCAATTTAACAACATTTATTTGGGAAGTTCAATGAAAAAAATTTAGTAGTGGTTACTTTGTTGTTTAGAAATAGTTTTTGTATATAAAAAGTGTCAAAGGTTAAATGAAAATTTAAACTACCACTATAATTCATAATATATAGTAATATTTTAAACTAACACTAAAGTAATTTACCATATTTAACTATGCTTTCAACCACCACTATATATCATTTTTAAAAGAAATAAAATTTATAGAATTTGTATCCCCATAAAAAATACCAAACATATAGATAACTAGAAAAACACCTACCCTTAACTATAGTACCATTAATAGAACCCATTAAAATTCCTTAACCACATCAAATATATAAAAAGTACTATAAACTAAAATATTTTTCTAAAAAATCAAGAAAAAAATCATTATTAAACCTTAATAAAATCTAAAACAAATGGATTATAAAAATCATAATGGAAGATCAAATAATAATTAAAGAAATTCTATATCAAAACACCAAAATCCACCACTAAAATCAATAAAAAATAATAGTGTCTAAAAAATCAATGCTACTCTTATCTATCAATTCGAAATTTGAACTAAATCAGCATTGGGAGGAGAGATATAGTATGAAATCAACTTTCTAAATAACTAAAAATAGAATAAAAAAATAATAGTAATACCACACAACTATATCCTCTTTGCTAAATATAGCCATCACATCACACAAAATAACATCATCATGTTTCCACTTCATTCAAGCTTTAATATAAAACAATTCTACAACAATACCAAATCACTTCATACAACCACATAACCACATAATCCCGTAACCCCAACATATATATATAACCCCAAATTTGTATGTTTTACAATGTTACCACATCATAACATAATTCTACCAAACATCTTCATAAATCATTACCACACCATTATCAAACAACTTCCAACACACCTAAAATCAAAAATTAATAATAAATAAATTACTATAATAATTTTCCCATAATAAGGATTATAAATAACAAGACAATATTGAACTATTCCACCATAATAAAATCAACCTTTACTCCATATATCCATAAAAGCTTCCACACCTCACCATAAGATAATTAAATTTCCACCAAAACCCGACATTAATTATAAAGACCACACAAAACCCTTAAGAAAATAATCTTTAAAAACATAATATGAGAAAAAATGGATAAAACCCAACACTTTTACAAACATGAATTACTTCCTAACCACCTCATTATATGGGACACACTAACACTCCATCCTCATATGAGACCACTAAAATCCATGCATTCATCTTTGTAATCATACACTACCAATCATGGTAATCTTACCAAATCCCATAACCAAACACAATGAATGGGATGAACCTAAATCAAAAAAGGTTTACATAAGTGTTGAATTAAAAATAATCATATATATCACCATTTATATCCCAAATTGATCATGCAAAACAACTTACTCAGCTCTATTTAACTCATTACTCACAATACATTATTTTTAATTTCTATACTGAGATTTCCCTTTTTTAAAAGTCATGGTATTCCTAGAATCCCCATGGCTTCATTAGTTCTACTGATGAGTTGAATTTTTTCCCTCATCACGTCAAAGCATAAGACCTCTGCAACCCAAGATATGTGTTTTGAACATCTGACCCTTGACCACTACAAAAATAGTGCTAAAGATTCCCCATCATATTACAATGGTGGAATTCTATGGGTGGTTCTATATAATCTCATTTCACATGATTGAAATATCAACACTAAAAACATCAATTCATGTTACTGTGATTAAGTGGAAGATTCAATGACCCATCAATTTGATTCTTAGTCATCCCAATACCTTTAAAATTGGTGTCGTGCTTCCACTTATTAAAAAAATTAGAGTTCCCACCATTTCCCATGGGTATCATCATAACCCCTCCACCCCTAGCTTTTGAGAAGTCCCTTTCTTCCACCATCACCCTAATGACCATCTTTGTATTTATTACATAGGGAACAATAATCATCAATAGAATATCCAGCCTCAATCATAATTCAATATTTAATACCTTCAAGGATATATTAGTAGTAACTTTTAGTAAAAAATGGACTAAATTCATGAATTTATCTATGTACTCTATCACTGAATCATTATATTACATCCAATTTAAAACTTTCATCATTTTATAAATCATGAATGTGTGCGGTTATAATTATTTTTTAACAATTATTTAAAATCCACCAATGAAATTCCTTAGTCTAATTTATCATGAACTGCTGAATCTCATAACTAACGAACAAGATACTTCAACATGTATGTTTCCAACTAAAATTTAAGCTGCACTAGTGTGCCGAAGAAGTTGAATATTTTATTAATCCTATTCCTTCACACCTATTTTTTCTAGAGTTCTGAATCACCATGAAAAATGGTAGGAATATGCTTCTAGAACTAAATAGAATAACCCAATTGTCTTGGTTCATCAGTTATGTTCCCTCTATCCAAAATAAAGAAATCATGGACTATACACTGAACCAATTATTAGTTCACCTATGGATCAAGTGCAACAAGATTCTCAGCAGCTTCATCTAGTTATTCTCTATGATGCATAAAAGGTTTCAATTTCTATATATATTAAAAAATCTATAAGTATAACTCTCTAGAAATTGAAGCATTAAAAATTCAAATTATCACATCATGATTATAATACAAAGGCATTCCAAAATTCAGAAGTTGTTCACTTTCATATTAATTTTAAAAATTCAACCATGCTTTTGAAAATAAAACCATTTTAAAATTACCCATATCATGACTTTACAAAATATCACATTTTAAAACATTTTAACACTTTTCAAAAATCGAATCATTTTCACTAAATCATAAATCATTATAGAAAATTAAATATGCACTCTTAGTTGGAAGTCATTTCTAAAATGCATGTCATGCTCATCTCAATGGATAAATCCATGAAAATGAGGTAACACTTCTATAAGTGTATCAATAAACTTATGTAACCAACTCCCTGGTAACTTGGGATTAAATATAAATAGGTTATATATTCCTCTTTATGCTCAACATTTCATGATTCAATAATCCGACTCCTTTTTACCAATCCAACTCAAGGACTAATCGAGAATGATTTTAGATCTCAAATATCGAAAAAATAATAGCATTTTTCCAAAAAGAATATGGACTGACCAAGATTGATACCATTTGTAGCTTCCCACCCCTCCCCATTCGATTCAGTAGGTAGTATAATGTAAATTTTCCTTACGCAATATCCCTAAGATGCCAAAAGCTATAAATAAATGTTAAAGGATTCAATACAAATGGGGGGAAATTCTAATATTGAAAATCAATACCACAAAACCAAGATAAAGAATCCAAAAACCACTATATGATGTATGGAAACACTATCATAAAAGCAAAAGTTTAACAAAATAAACAACTATATTAGAGTACCAAGAGGAAACCAAGACAAATATCAAAATAAAATGGAATAAAAAATCCAAAAAAAATCTGAATACACCAACACATCCATTCCCAACATGCTCCAAGATACAACTCTACAATAAATTCCAAAGTATCTAGAAGAAACACAAAATAAATGAAATACTTTTCCGTCACTTGTGTTCTGATAAATGATATATGTAGATTCACCAAAGTTCTTAATCAGGGGGTGAGTATTAAACTTATTATATTTTCCCCAATTGAATTCCTTACTCATGCCACTAGGATTGAACAACTTATAAAATTTATGTAAAAAACTTTTATATACCCATTTTAAACATTTTAACAGTTTATATCAAATCCATGATTTTTCACTAAAAATATTTTTCCATAATAAAATAGTTTCCCTTTAAGGAAACCAAATAATTCTTTAAATATATTTCTCAAATTCCATGATGGCATAACCAATTCCATTCCATGTATCCACACCTCCAACCATTCATGAAAGAATAGACCTCCCTACAATAATGATTGATGAGTAATCCTTTCCCCAAGACATCACATGGTGAACCATTATGATTGGGGAAATTCCATACCCTTAACCATACCACTTTTAATGGGGGAAACCTCATACCCTTATCCATCCCAAATGCACATGAACACACACCAAAAATAATTCCAAAAACCAATTAAAAATCTGAAAATTCAATAATATATTTATTTTATTTGAAACATTAGCAAAAAAAATTCATGAATAAAAACTAGTATACAATTTAAAATCATCATTTTAAAATCCATAAAAAATCACATTCCACAACAACCAATTTTCACAATTCCTCAAACTTTCACTAAAGAGGGGTTATACCAATATTTTCATATCAATTTCATAATAAAAATCAAAAAAACCAATTTAAAATCAATCCTACTAGTTATAATAAGAGGAATCAATTGTGAAGCCACCTACATTTTAAAATTAGGCGAAAAAAAGAACATCACAAATTATTTAAAAAACAGGTTCAAACTTCAAAAAACCACCTTAGATCTCATTCCCTATCATTAACACAACCCAATATCCCCATTATTGGAATCAAATATCATATATCTATTCCCAAAAGGCTAGATCTATAAATCCAAGTAAGGTAAGAAGAATAGGTATACGAAAAACCACTGATAAAGGAGACTTACCAAGAAATATAGCCTTCAACTCACTAAGATTTGATAATTGATCAATCCTAGATAAAAGAGAAGGGTCTCCAAAAAATTTCGAAAGAGAGGAAATTGAGTTAGGATCATAATATAAGTAAAAAGTTCTATTATGAGAAATAACTAAGTTAGATCCACAATTTTCAGATCTAACATTTTGTCGTGCATGAGTAAGGCCCACTGTTAGAAAAACCATGCACTAACCATGAAAATGCATTTTTCGCCAAATGAGTGGTTTCTCATAGGTGGAAAAATAGTTTGGACAAACAATACACCTACACATATCCCACTACCTCAGTTTTCATGGTTTTTTATAGTATTTTAATGGTTTTTCTAACTGTTCTCATATAGTGAACCTCTTGAAAATCCCCAAAACAATTAAAAAATCCTCCAGAACCTCTCATACATCTACCAAACTCATTAAATAAATAAAATAAAATATAAAGGGTTTATTACTTGAAACTATGTTTTCTACATTCTTCCCACCATTATCCTCTCTATCCTTTAAAATTATAAAACTACTATTTCCCTAAAACAGTTCGGGCCATCGCTCGACCATTTCCTTTTCTCGTTCCCCTATTTCATCCAGAATCCAACCATGTTTTGACAAAGCCCACACTAGATTTATGATGTTTCAATATATTAATTAACCTTTCTCGTCCACATTTTGTACCGACATATGAACCAACAAAGCATCCAAATCTTGGTCAACATGATCCCTTTGAATCAAATGGTTAGGATCAGTTTTATACATTTTCAATTGCAATACATGAACCACATTATTCACTAAAGTGATCCATGGTGGAAAATCAATCTAATTTGAAACCTCACAAAACCATTAAAGTATCTCAAAATGGCATATGTATCAAGGAGATATATTTCCCTACTTTCCAAAACAACGATGCACAAGCCTTGAATAGATTCTGAAAAAACACATGATCACTCACCTAAAATGAAAAAACCCATTGAAGAAGATCCACATATGAGTTTTGACATTGTTGATCCATCTCCATCCTATTCATGATCAAATGAATCTTTTTCATTATCTTTTGAACAAGGCTTGGTAACACCAGTGATGTATCACCTATTTACACACCAAAAATTAGAGAACGATAGGGATTCCAAATCAATGATACAAAATGAGTCAGATGTATCGAGGCTTCATAATTGTTTTTATATGATATCTCCACCAATGATACATGCTCCTCCCATGTTCAACAAAAATCCATAACACAATCTATATGCATGTATTCCAATGTTTGTATCATACTTTCATATTGTCCATCAATCTAAGGATGATATGTCGGGATCATAGTCAACTGAGTCCCAATATATTTCTATAAGGATTTCCAAAAATGAGATGTAAACCTTAAATATCAATGTAATACTATAGAAACTGGTACTCTATTCCTCCTTACCACATCTCATATATATATATTATACAAGTCCACTATCATATTATATTCATTAATGGGAATGAAATGGGTACAATTTAGGAGATGATCCACTATTACAAATATGGAATCACGTTTTTGAGCCATCCTTGGGAGAAATTCCACAAAATCCATAGCTATCTACTCCCGTATTCAAATAGGGATTGGTAAAGATAGAAACATACCCACTAAATGCTGGTTATCTACCTTAACCCAGTGTCAGGTGAGGAATCTCCTAAAAAACTAACCCATATTCATTTTCATGGAAATCCACCAAAATTGTGCTTTCAACACCTTATTCATCTTCTATATTCCATAAAGAACAACCTGTCTCGAATGGTGGTATGCATGAAGAAGTTATTCCAGACAAGACATATGTATGACCATCCGATCTTAAAACCTCAAAACATAATTACTATACAGATTCCATCCCTCAATGGTTTCCCCAACATTGAGTATTGAACTCATAGAAACACATTCTGAATCAGATGTATGTACCTCTTTAACCATCTCAACCAATTCAGTTTCCAAGGAAATTAGAAAGAGAACTGAAATAATGCATGAGCCTTTATAATCCTAGTTCATATCAGATATCATTGAAATCAACTACCACTATTTTGAAGCCTCTTTTTCTAAATGAATATATGAATTTATCTTAATATATCTACCATATAATTTCCTTTACCCATTTTATACATCAAGTCAAGGTCAAACATTTGTAGATACTCTATCAATATACATTGTATCTGATTAAAATATCCTTGTGATAAAATGTATTTAAAGCTCTTATGATTTGTAAACATAATAAAGTTTTCATTGACGAGGTAATGATTCCATGTATTCAAATAATGTACTATTATAGTTAACTCCAAATCAAGTTTTTGGTAGTTTTTTTCATGAAAATGCAACTTCCATGATCCATAAGAAACAACATGATCTCCCTACATGATAACACCTCCCAACCTAGTTCCTGAAGCATCAAAATACACCACATAATCTTTTCCTGGTTCTAGAAAAATTATAGCATCCACAACATGATTAGCCACACGAATGGTGATATGGATGAAGTTCTACAAATATCATGAAATAGTAGAAGAAAGATTAACAGAAGCATCAAAAATAAGTAAACAATCCAACATGATACTTAATGCTACTAAAACAAAGCATGAATCCAATAAAATTCATAAATAAAATAACTATAAGGGGGGTCCAATGGATGTCCGAAATGAAATATATAGATATAATAATCCTCAAATGAAAGTAAAATAGAATAGAAACTCAAGCTGATGTAGGAACCTCAAGGTCCCCTGTCATCCATCAATTTTAACATAAACTAGTTTCCAACTCTAGAGATCTTATCCTTACATAAATGTAATGACATAAAGTCTAACTACATCCTGAAGGGTCCATGTCAGTTGTGAGAATGAGTCTTAGTAGAATACTACCCATGTGTTCATACCCAACATATTTTTTTAAGCAGGTGTGAATTACAATAAAAGTAAGGAACACCATGTGTAAAGTAAACATAGAATTCCCTGGAGCTCAACATCCACCAGGAATCCATCACCTACCTCGGCCAAAGACGTAATAACTTAAGAGGTGAGGATATATTTCCCATGGCCTACGGTATCCCCTGATGTCAAATAGTCCCAAGGTAACCCTTGGGTTCCACCTCTATTAAATAAATCAGAAACTCATTCCAAAAAAATCCTCATATCCCAAATCAATTCTAAGTCATTTTGAAGGTAAAACCAAGAAAATAGAACCCTTATCCCTTGGATCCTTTCTCAAAATCACTCATCGACTAAAAGCTTAACATCTAGAGGAACTTTAATATTTATTTTCATATAAATATCATTGTTAGAAAATATCATGACATACTGAGGAATGATTATCTCTATCCTCCTAGAATAAAAAATTCTCAATAGCCTCAATACGGTGAGACTCATCCCTAAACTGATAGCCTCAAATCTATCATCTGAAGGCTCCTCACCTTCCTCGTGGTTTTCTGTGTCCAGTAGCCCTCAAAAAATTATCTAAGTCCTAATACCTAGGGTATTTACCCACACGACTAGTCAAAACCACCTCATCATTGAGTTAACCTATGTCAACATGACTCCAATCAATAATTTGGCCATCACAGGTGGGAGACAATAAAAAATTTATACCTAATTAACATCAATTATGTCACCTCGTTTCCGTGCGACAATGTCTCCCAAGTCTGATTGACATTCCATTCAATATTATAGGTCATGCCCTCAACTTGATGGTGTCACCATCTCAAACGAAGTCCATGATGCCCAATCGGTGATCGCATCACCCAACTAACCCAGTTCAAGACAATATTAGTGGTCCCACCACCTCAATTCCAATGGTCATCATCTTTTCAAACCTCGGGCGACACCTTCCATGATCCCAAGGATCTCAGTATTACATCACATGAAATGTTTATATATAATTCACTTCAAATTAAATAAAAAATTCAATTTTATAAAATACACACACCCCAGTATAACTTCCCAGGTGGTTGGAAGCCTCTAACCCCACCTCTCATGGGTGAACATGGTTTTGGTATTCCCAATTAAATCCCATAATGTCATAAAATAAAGTCAATATCCAGTAATAAATTTATAAAGGGTCTCACTCAACTACCCAATGAAACGTTAAAATACACACCCAAAAACATACAATGAAAATACTAAGAAATGGGTACACCGCCTAACTTGGAGTCATAGAAAAAGGAACATCCATAATTATCCCTTAACTCTAAGTGGATTGGAGGAAATAAATGTTTCCATCAAACACCCTGAAAATATGGATAAAAGAACTAATCATTATTAGCACTACATGAAATGATAGAAAAGAAGAAAAGAGGCATGGGTGTTGGGAACCATACTAATACAGATCTAACTTGAATAATACTTTTAAGAACAGAGTCTAATTGATGGAGATATACCAAAATCAATGGGAGGAGGAAAGGTGTGAGCTTCACCGTTCTATATGCGACCCATGAAGTGAAAAATAAGAAGAATTTTTTTAATGGGGATGAATTAATTTTGTTAAATCAACAATTTTTAAGGCCTCACTATTATCTCAGATAGTTTTCCAAATCATGTTCAAACCGTGCATGATACAGTGTTGAGGTACTTCCTAAATAGCACTATGTGTGTGTCTTACACATGGTTTTCCCTAACCATTAGAAATCCGTCTGAAATACATATGACAAAAATGTGGATCTTCATGAATGGTTTTTCACAAAATCCCACATAGTTTTCCATACTGTGTGGTAGTCAAAAATGGGGTGTACAGTTTGCTAGGGGAGGTCACCCGATTTACAAAAACCAAGCACCTGGACCTGTAACTTCAAAAAATAGACCATCAGGCCTCTAACACACCCAAAACCCTTCTGAACGCGCATGAAACTTGAAAAACATTCAAAAATGAAAAAAATAAGGTATCAGGTAAAACAAGAACTCGGAATTGATTTTCTATGATCAAATAATAGATTGGAACACCCACCAATTAAAAAAATTCCAAAATGGAAGGGTTTTCGACCCACTCTAAAAAACCAGGACATTACAATCTATCCACTTTAACATAAATCACCCCCAAACTATTAAAAAACAAATTTATGGTAACTAACATACCAATATCTTCAAAATTAACTCAGTCTTCCCCAGTCTCAAGGTCACAGGTGAAACCATAAGGGGACTCAACAACATAGGAGTGACCTACCCCAGTTGCATCCAAACACAAAGCATAAATAAAAAAAAAGGACATCGGCCTTACCCATAATCAAAAGTCATCCTGTGACACATCATTTCTCTTTCACCTCATGAGGTGATCATGTGTCATACCTGAAAACCAATAGAACCCACACCACATCTATGCCTTCTTCATTTCCATGGATAACATGGAAAATATGATGTCTAACATCTCAAAAGATGCTTCAAATACCTGGTGCCTTACACCTCAGTCAAGTAAAGTATCTCAATGATTCATAGATTCCAACACACCACAATAAAACACATCTTCTCATTGAACTGGTGCCAACACACCCCAATAACCACTCATCCATTGATTCTCACATATAATTCCAGGTTCCTCACACCTCCTACACACACACACACATTTTACACCTGAGTTGGTGAAAACCTAAAAAGAGCATCTTTTCAGTCCATACATATATCTTATGCACCTCATGCACCCAAAATGAACATTACTTAAAAGTACATGCTAATGAAAAACAAAAAAGAACAGCTACATGCATGACATACCTCTGACCATATTTGGATCACCATCCTACTATAACCCTGGAAGATCTATGGCATGCACCTAGCCTGAAGCCTAAAAGCCTAAATCCTAACCTATGTGTGGAATAGAACCAATAACCATCCACTAGCTCCATTTTGGGTCTTGATTTCCCTACCATGACCTCGGCGTGAAACTGAAGCTTAACCACCCTCACTTGGAATCAATCCAGATATGATCTTAGGGCCATGAGTCTACCCAGGTACCAGACTAATAGCTATCTGAGAATGATTAATATAGAAAATATCAAGATTTCATACATTTCCACATGCTTGGAACTCTATTATAGGTCACTATTATAGAGTCTAGACACGTCTTGTCTAACCACACTATAAGAAAACCATCGACGATCTACTCTACGGTGTTATAATCAAGTCCTTGGACTAACTTCCATTCTGGAACTCGTCATTTACTCCCATCCGTCCACATGAAGTGTTTCCATTGAAATCACCTAAATCTGTCACAATGATCAAGAAATTATAGTACATCAAACTTCTCTCATCTATATGTTCTAGATTCACCGCCATTAAGAATGAGGCCAACCTAAATATGTTCACCTAGACCCAAAAGGCATACCGTAAACCTTCCTTAAAATAACTTGCCCACGGGGTGTCATCACCCACCATGGCATGTAAAAAGTGATAGAACCCAGTGAATGTTGATGAATATTCCATGAAGAACATACATCACTATTTAATTATCAATAACTCCCAAGACTTTTCTTCCCCCAACGTCTCCAAAAAGAAATGCTTGAAGAACCTGACCTCAAAATCACTCTAAGCTAGTCCCTCGTGTATGCCTACCTAAATCTGAATGCCCCAAAAGTGCTTAGTTGTTTCTATAAGAATATAAATTTCCAAAATCACCCTCCTCCTTGGAGGCATCTCTAGATTCATGAAAATCACTTGCATGGACTCGATGTAGTTCTTATCCTCCAATGGACCACCCTCACCTAGAAAAATGTTTCGAGTGATGTGACTGGAATTTCTGAGTAAGATAATCCATTGAAGTATATGCTCTATGATAACACCTTTCAATCCCATGGACGACACATAGTAAGCTCTTTATGATATAACCATGATTTAATTGCCAGAATCCAATCAAATATGGCAGTACCCCACATCCATTGGAACTCGAGGCTGAGCCTGTACCTATGGCTCCTGATCTGCCTAAACCTTTGGGGTCTCAACCTTCTCAAGATCCTATGGAACCATATCATCTCCCAATTGATGATCTATCAGATACATCTAGGAAGGAACCCATTGAATACCATTACATGTCCATACATCCATTTAACATAAGTATAAATATCAGAGAAAAGGAAAACAGTAATAGGAAGCATCAAGTCACTAACCCACTTGGTATCCTGGGCTCACGACCTCCTTACCCACCCCCAATAGAGTCATGTATCAAACATACCATGGTTCGCACCTATCATGAAAAACTATGCAACCAAAATCTGACGACCACATCACCAAAACTAGTGATCAACATTAACACATGTCAGGGTACATGTCTCCTCTTATAAGATAAAGGCATATTTCATATATCAAAAGAAATTAATTTCACATGTGCAAGAAAATATTTATCATAGATCACATTTAATTTATATCACATTCACCAATTTATATAATTAAAACATTATATCATGTGACTAATAAAAATAATAATCATTCATATAAACACCCCCTTTGTATATTGGGACAAGGGTCAAAACTATTTCCTTGTCTTACTAGGACAACAATAATAAATCATAAAAGATTACATCACATTCCAAGTACACCACTCTAGGTGGAAAATAATAAAATATTAAATAAGAAAAATAGAACATCAATGCCCACCCATGGTAACTTTCTATGTCCCTCATACATGTGACTACAAACACCAAAGAAAAATTTATAAACGTAGTTCCGAAAACATCTTAATTTATATTATACCTCATCTTAAATAGAAAGAACAGAAAACAAGAAAATGAAATCCCAATATCATTATTAGATAGCTGGACAATGATTTTAAACCCCAGTCAAGAATCTCTATGATACCACATGTAGCTTACCAAACCTGATTGTCCACCTGAATTGTGATGTTGGGTTAGGTTCAAATGGCCTTAGGCATGCCTCCCCATACACCAAAGGATTCTGACTAGAAGTGTGGGGGTAACAGAGTAATAATGGGGAGACTATACTCTCAGGTGATGATATAATAATGGTATGAGTAAATATATCTATCAAGAAACATAAATAAATACTCATTTGACTCGAAATATACCCATTGATGGATGATGTTCAATGAATATCAATAAATAGAAAAGGAAACATTCCCAATATTATTAAAAATAAGTAAACAAGACAACATCCCACTTACAACAACTAAAATAGAGCATTCATCTAGAATAAATCATATATATAATATCTAGAAGGGATCACCCATGGATGACCACAATACAAAACACACACACACACACATATATATGAGAACACTGATAAAAAAAGAAAATAAAATAAAAACACTAACTTATATAGGAACCTCAATATACCCTATAATCTACCCATGCCAACTTAGACATGGATCCATCCTTCGAGCTTGATCCCATACCTGAACACAAAAACATAATATCTATACATGTGGTGAAGGGCCCGTGTATGATGTGATAATGAGTCTTATTAGGATAACACCCAATTATTAATACCCAACATAAGTTTTTAAGAAAGTTTTAATTAAAATAATTGTTAGGAAACCAATTTTTAAATTAACACAGACATCCCTAGTGCTCAATAGCCACATAGAAGTCATCACCTGCCTCAGTTAATTCCAAAATCACTGAAAGGGAGAAGATCCATGGACAATGGGCCAATGTATCCCCTAATGTAAAATAGTCCTAGGTGAACCCTTAGTTTTCACCTCTAATAAATAACACAACACCTCATTTAAACTAACACCTCATGTCCCGAATCATGTTACTAATGTACCAAATGTTGATCATGTGTTGGTTCAACAATTTCAACAATTTATTTTTTGTTTTGATGCTAAAAAATGACCATATTTTTCTAACTAATGAATTCATTTTTTGTAACTTCAAAAAGTTAAAATTCATGGAAAAATGAATTCTGGAATTATATTCAAGTCATTAATCCAAGGGGAAATTTAATAGAGTATTCCAAAGATATTTTAATGTATTTTGGGAACAATGTTCATACCATAAATGTGCAAGTATAACGTATGGATGGAACCCTATGTTTGAAACAGTGCATATGGATCATATACCCTGCACTTCTATGAATGTATGGTACCAAAACCCTATATTAGTATGGAACCTGATTATTGAGAAAACGAAAAGTATGGTTAATAAACCCTAGGTTCATAATCAACCACACATTTGGGGAAACAAACATATTGTACATCAACCCTACTTTTGTATTCAACCCTATGTTTTCAACCATCCATTTGGTTTTTTTCATTATATGGAGGAACCCAAAATTTGACTATTCATCGATGGAGTTTTAAATCTACGATATTATCCAAGAATTATGTAACGCTCTAGAAAAATGTAAATTTCTATTTAATGCTTTTTTACGGCCAATTAACAATCTCATTATGATTTTTTAAAGGGTCATATTCAATGGAGTAAAACATCACTATTCTAATGAGAAGTTATGACTCACATGAATGTTTTTGAATCAAAATATTCATGATTTATTGTGTGATATTTTTGGAGATAGTTTAACCTAGATCTTTTAGACCTTTTGTATAAATATCTAGATGCTCTTCATTTAAAAAGTGTGAAAAAACATATACCCACATATATATACAAGAAAGGGTATGTGTCGTTGCCTTTATAGATATAATTTGGAGATATACATGTTTATATCTATTTATTCTAATCAGTAATATTGTTGTCACTAATAATCTATTTTTTATATCTTCTTATGTAAGAATTATGAGGAATTTCATGAAGATACACATTGAATACATACATGTTTAAACACATATCTTGTGTTGTATTTACTGATATTTGAAGAAAGCACGTGCAATCATTAAAGATCTGTTTTTTTGTCATGATTTATTGAAGATCCTATTCCATATGTATGTTGATAATTAAATCTATGAAGTTTAATATGTACCCTCAAAAAATAAAACACTTTTGATTTAATTTATTTTCTACTGCTCATACACAGTCTGGGTTAAGTGTCATATTCTTGTACTATGATTGGGATATTCTGTTCCTTTTAAAAGAACCAGAAGGCTTTGTATAGTCTGGTATGGTGTCATCTTCCTACACTTAATTGTTGGTAAAAGGTATTAGGTTAAGTGGACCAAATAGTAAAATCACCTAGATCATGGAGTGGAGTATTGGTGGAGTGGATTAGGTGATATTTGGGACCTGAACAACTATAGATCACTATGGAAATATCATTTAATTATATCCACTCCACACTCATCTTAAAGTGAAATAAAAAGGTTCACTACATATCAATAGAGGTGTTTAGAAAATATCAATGTTTTTGATGTTCACAATTCACCCCACCCCACTTGTTTCTTCTTCATATCTATCCCGAACTAACAATTTGTATTAATGGTTGGACTCTAATGAAAATATTTCTTATTCAGGAAATTTATCTTTACTCGATAACAACATGTGGTATCAGAAGAGGTTATCTATTTCAATATTTTAATTTTTAAAAATCCTTGAATATATTATTTCTAATTGATAGCTAACAATTGGTATAGTAGGTAAAGAAACTCCTGGTATTTTTTCTTGAAAACTCTTTAGAATAAGAAATTGTGATTTATTCGTTGAATTTTTTTCTTTCAATCTTCCTAAAAAAATTTACTCTTGCACAAAATTCAAGAATATTTTCTTATCTATAAATATCTTGAGATAAATATTCAGAAGAATATATATTGGAATAGATAATTATAGAGAATTGATGTCTATAATTTGTTCCCAATATTTTAATGGTAATGACTATGAATGCCAAAAATCAAGTATGGTTATTTATTTGAAAAATATTGGAATAATGGTAAATTTAATGGTTTTTAAGACCTATGATATTCTTGATGAATATTTAGATGATTGGATTTTTGAACAAGAAAAATATTATGATCTCAATTCAGAACCCATGAATGATATTTTGTGTGGTTTAGGAAATAATCAATTCAGTCGAGTATGTCATTTTTTTTCTTTATATGAAATGTATAAAACTATTTTTGTTGCTCATGAGTGAATTAAGAACATTAGACAATTAATATAGAATACTTAAAAGATAAAGTTATATACTTTATGAATAGATGAGAATGAAACTATCAGTCAAATGGATGAAAGGTTTGAAAAAGACTGTCAATAATTTCTCTACTTTACATGATTTGATTTCACAATAATATTATGCATTAAAAGTACTCAAAGTGATACCCCCTCATTATAATAGAATATTTGATGCTATATGAAATTATATATAAATAAAAAAATTAAATTTAGGAGTTCAATAATACTTTAATGATGTATAAATTAGAGATGAAGGTTGAAGAAAAATAATCATATCAAACATGAAGAAACTTCTACTGAAAATAAAATGTATGAATCATTTGATTAAAATAACCCATATTTAGAAAAATATTTATTCAATTTTTCTGATAATTATGAAAAGTTGTATAGAAAAAAATGGTACTGAATAATATAGATACTACAAATATAAAGAAAGAAGTCATAAAAAGGATAACCGTCCCTTTCTCAATGATCAAAGGAAATAAAATTACAAAAGAAAATTAAAGGAGGCAATAAAGGCTACCTGGACTAATCCTTCTAGTACCCATAATGTGCCTTCTACAAATTAAGAAGATGAGCATAAAATTTTATGACTTATAGCTGATACTGATGAGATACAATCATCTTAAACTAAAAAATCTAGTTGAAAAAATTTCCATATTATGATTTAAATAAATACTACTTTTTAATACAAGATAAATATGAAACCATAAAAATGGTCCAATGAAAAATTATAAAATCATATGATACAGTTTTATTAGAAAAATAAATTTTTTCAAAATAGTTTATAGATTTAAAATCTAATGCTTCTGAAATTTCATGTGATTTACAAGACACTAAGATTAAAGAATTAATGGACGAAGTTGATAATTTAAAAAAAATTATATTATGTTAAATAGAAGAAAATATTTAAATCAAATCATCGAAAAAATACCAAAAGAAAAATTTTGAATGGGAAGTAATGGTGAAAGACTGAAACTATATAAGAATTAATGTGTTCCTGAATTAAATAATAAAACCTATCTAATGTTAAATTTTTTTACTATGGTATTAAGGGTCATTATTAAAATGATTGTTGTTTCATAAAATAGAAAATTTATTGTGTAAAAAAAATTTATTCCCCAAAAAATATCTAACAAGAATTATAGAATTACTACACAAGATAAATAACATTGGTTACCAAAAAATTAATTGTTAACACTACTAGACCCAAAAATCATATGGGTGCTAAAAAGTAATTTCATTTTAATATTTTAGGTTTAACCACTAAGATAAATAATTAAAACTTTATGTGTTTGATCTATGGATATATAAACGTCTCTACCAGAGAAGTGAACAACTCTAAAGTAATTTTTTATAAAAATTTCATTAGTACTATAAACACAGATATAGGAAGTATTTCATTTTTATACATTATGATTTTTGTTCATTAACATTGTTTAAAGAGTGATATTTATTAAAAATTTTCAAAGACTCTTCTTTATTTTTAAAATATATTATTAGTCTATTTTGATTGCATAATTTATTTATATTTATTTTCAAACATTTTACCTTTCAGAATGTCTTTTTAATTCATGTTATTAAAATTTAATTTGGTTATGTAAACAAAAAAATTATTCTTATATAACATGTATTTTAAATTTTTAATGATTGTTCTATATTTTTGGGATAATGAAAATGAAATATCATTTGTATTTTTTTAGAACCAAACATTTCATCATATTCTTCTTACAACTTTTTATTTGCCTTCTTCTTCATCTTCTTCCTCAAAATATATTGTTAAAAAACTATTGAAAACCAGTCATATAAAGATTAATAGGTCAAGTGCATTAAATTCAGAATAAAATATTTCTCACAAGGGGGAAAAATGTAATCCTTTTGACCTATTTAAAGGATAGTCAATATTTTTTGTTTAACATTCAGGTGAAAAGTATTCTGATAAAAATAATGAAGTTCACAGTTCTGAAGAATTGGAAGCATCTTGGCATAAAATTACTTATAAAATAATTCTATCAATAGTTATCTCTTTGAATGTAGAAGAATATAAACTTCAAACAGATTTGAATGTGTCTAGAAATTCAGATAATTATCTACAAAAATAATATGCATTGAAAGTTTTTTTTGATTCGTTAGAAAAGGAATATCAAAATATTAGAGACAATTCAACCTCAAAAGAAATCATTGATTCTTTTAAGTTATAAATTCTTAGATATATGGAGTTTCTTAGAAGATAATTTGTTATGAAGCTTAATCATGATGAACTAGGGTTGTTTCTGGTTAAAAAATCCTCATCTTCTCCTTATCAAAGAACACTAGATGTTCAAAATTGATTAGATTAACTGTCAAGAGTTTTAGTGGTTTTAACTGAAAAAGTTCATAGTTTAGAAAGTTCATATCAATATTATACTCCTTCTTAACTACTCAGTTTTACTTGGTTCATATTAAAATCAATATTATGTATACCATTTTTAAATATATTACTTAGGGATATTAGTAAAAATAGTTTCATCGTAATTTCTTTTTAATTTTTGCACACAAAAGCATGAGAATTTTTTCCCCAATTAGTTTATTTCTATAAAGTAATACTTTTTTTCTTTACTTATGAAACAATTCCTTCGAAATAATGCATATTCTATGATTTAGGTGGAGTTTTAAACATAGAATTTTTTTATTCACTTATATACTCCTTGTTTAAAAATTTATATATTTTTAATGAAGGAATAAATTTAGGGGGAGAAAATTTTACTACTCTTATCCTTTTGATGTCACAAAAGTGGGAGAGGATTCATATATTGTATTTTTATGGGTTTTTTAAGGGATAAGTTTGTAGTTTTTTATATGGGTGACGTTTTATAATATTCATAGTTATAATGTTAGAGAAATTTTGAATAATAATATTTACATAATGGTATAATTAAATATTGAAGTTTGTAGTTTATACTCTT
Organism: Viscum album; assembly: GCA_963277665.1. Classification (NCBI taxonomy): domain Eukaryota; kingdom Viridiplantae; phylum Streptophyta; class Magnoliopsida; order Santalales; family Viscaceae; genus Viscum; species Viscum album. Next base: position 877,825,783 of record OY728165.1, on the reverse strand, counting down.
AGTTTTTAGTTTATATGTTTATTTTCATTGGTGTAGAAGTTTAATTTATGAATTTATAGTACATAAAATGTGGGTGAAGTTTTAATTATAGTATAAATACATAATGGAGATAATAATAGATAAAATTAATTTGTCTTTTTATAAAAACATATTTTAAATTTTATATATTTGAGTTATTGGTTTTGTGATCATAAAAAAGAGGGACATTTTTTAGAATGTGTTGGTTAAAAAGATTATTTAATTTCTTTTGGAATTTTATGCTCACAAAATCCAACATTTCTCTTACTAAACAATTCATTTTATGTGACTTTCAGGAATGTAATATTCATGGAAATATTTAATCAGTAATTATATTCAAATCATTGATCCATGAGGAATATTTGATAATGTATTCTAAACATGTTTTGACATATTATGGAAACTATGGTCATACCCTACATGTGAAAATGTAATGTAAGAATGGAACCCTATGTTTAAAACATCACGTATGGATCATATACCCTACACTTTCATGAATGTATGGTTTAGAAACCGTGTGTTATAATGGAACCTGATATTTTAGAAAATATAATGTATGGTTAACCAAACCAAAATTCAGAATCGACCATTCATTTTAGGAAACAAAAATATGTTACATAAACCATATATTGTATTCAACCCCACATTATCAACCCTATGTTTTCTGTTTTTCCATTACATAAATGTACCCTATGTTTTATTATTCAATGATGGAGTTTGGAATCTATGATATTATCCTAGATTTATGCAACAGACTTGACAGAAGTAAAGATCTCTTCAAATATATTTTGTGAATAATTCAAAGACTCATTATGATTGTTTTACATTCTCATATTCAAAAGATTAAAATGTTATTATTATTATAGGAAGTTATGACTCTCTAAATTTTTTTTTGAATTAAAATATTTCTGATTTAGTATGTGTTATTTAGGAAGCTGGGTTTACTAGAAGCTATTAAAACAACTGTATAAATATATATACATGCTTCATAGAAAATGTGTGAAAAACACACACACACACACACATATATATATATATATATGAAAATATATGTTCTATTTTTTTCGTTTCTACATATTGGGGATGTACATATATAGATATTTCTGATCTAATCATTATGGTTTCCATCACTAATTATGCATTTATATTTTATATATTCTTCTCTATGAATGATGAAGAATTTTATGAAGATGCACTTTAAAGACATACATGTTTAACCTTCTTCCTGGTGTTGTATATATTAATATTTAAAGATATCCTGTAAAAACATTTAAGATCTATTTTTTGTCATGCTTTAATGAAGATATTATTTCATATTTCAGTTACTACTACAAACTGTGATGTTTAATCTGTACCATCAAACAAATAAAACTCTTGATTTATTTGAGTTTCGACTGCTTATACTCGTTAATGGTTATGTGTCAGCTTCTGGAATTAAATTTTTTATATTTAGTTTCTTTTAAAAGAACTATAAGTCTTTGTAAAGTCTTATAAGGTTTCAAATCCTTGCACAAAGATTTTTTTAAATGTATTTGGATAAGATGACCTAATAGAAAATTCACCAATCTTGTGGATCATTCCATTGTGGAGTGGACTTTGGGACTTTTTTTCCTAAACCTATGTAAAATTTTCACCCATATTATAGATAAATACAATGTTTTCTTCATAATAAGAGAGTTCTCTTGAAACTATCAACAATTTTAAGATGCACAATTGACCCCCACCCCCTGTCTTTTGTCTTTATCATAGCTATCTAACCTGACACTGAAGGCACACCCAAGAAAATAGATCCTTGGTCCCTCAGACCCATGCTTGAGATCACACATCATCTCTAAGGTTAATTTCCATAGGTACAACGATATCCTTCCTCAAATAAAAATCACTTTTTTCTCATAGAATAATGTCTCAAGGAATGATGATCTTCATACTCCCAGAATATTCCAAGCCTAATTCCCTCAACACAGCTAGCCTCAACACCAAACTGATAGAATCAATGCTCTCATCAAATTATCAGCACATTACCCACGAATTTCAATTGAAATAAACCCTATAAAATAAAATATGATGAACTACCAGGGGCCTCTACCCACTCAAGTGGTCAAAACCACATCATCACTGAGTCAACCTGTGTGAACACTACTCCAATCGGTGCTTTGGCCACAACGTGTGAGAAAAAATCACCAATTTAGTACGTAATCCACATCAAATCTGGAACCTCATTCCCCAGTGAGCTTGTTGCTCAAGTCTGATTTCCATTCCATCTAATATTATGGGCCATTCCCTCAACCTAACAGCCTCGATAACTCATCCAACATCCACGATGCCCAACTAGTGATCGCATCATCAAAATAACCCAGGTCAATCCCATCCTGATTGTTGCACCACCTCAATTTCAATGTCCATTTCCATTTCAAGACTTAGAACAATACTGTCATAATCCCAAGGATCATAGTATTACAACATAATAAATAAATATATATATATATATATATATAATTGACTTAAAATTAAATAAAAAATTTAATTTGATAAAATAAACACACCCCAGCCTAACTTCCCAAGTGGTAACCAACCTCCAACCCTTTATTTAACTGGAGAACATGGTTTGGGCATGCTTAAAGACATCTCATAAGGCCACACAATCATTTTAACCTCAAGGAATCAATTTATAAATGGTATCGCTCACCAACCCAATGGCACGCTAAAAGCAGCATCCCCAAAAAGGTCATGAGAGCATGATGAACGGTAGAAACCACCTACCTTGGAGTCTTAGATAAAGGAATATATAGTATTAGAACCTAACTCTATATGGTTTATAATAAATCAGATTTTACATCTACTTCCATGAAAATATGGGAAAAAGACTAAAACAGATTTTCACTTCATGAGAAGAGAGAAAAGAATAAAAGAGGAATGGGTGAGGAGATCCTTATCATGATAGATTTAACACACCATATGGCTTGAATAACAGAGTCTAGTTGAAGGATATGGGTCAAAATAAAAGGTAGGAGGAAAGTGTAGAGCTCCCCCTTGATGTACATGACCCAAGAGAAGAAAAATAAGAGGAATTTAGGTTAAATTGGAGGATGTAATTTTGATAAATTCACTACTTTAAGGCATTATTTTTAGAACACAAAGTTTTCCAAACCATTAACAAACCATGGGTGCTATAGTGTTAATGTACTACTACCTAAATGGAACTACCCAAGTGGCTTGCACGTGATTTACCCTAACTATGAGAAATTCATGTGAAATTCCTCTAATAAAACTGTCGATTTTCATGCATGGTCTTGCTACCCAACCTGCATAGTTTTCCAAAATGTGTCACAATTAAAAAATGAGATGTATTATTTGCTGGTATAGGCCACACATTTTACCCAAACCATGGACCTTGACCTGTAACTCATAAAATATGCATTCATGCCTCTGATGTACCAGAAACCCTTCCAAACACCCGCGACACATTCAAATCCTTCAAACCTGACAGAAAACAATATATTGGGTTAAATACATAAAATTGAGTTCTGATTATTGAAAAATAATTTGTAATACCATCCAATTCAAAAATTCAAAAAGTAAGAGGATTTTGACCAGCTCAAAAAACTCAGGATGCTATAAAAATAAAGACCGGTGCTAATATAAGGAGAACATTACCATATTGAAAAAACTTCTCACATTCCTCATCTAAGTGGAATGGAACATTTTTCCGTGTTAAATATATAATTAGTGAATCTAATCATGAATATCCATGAAACAAAATTTTTAATAACCTTCAAATACAAGGGAATTGCATATATCAATGACATTTTTTGGCGGTTTGAAAGAGATAATAGTTTCTATCTTTTCTAGATCTATAGAAACACTTTTTCAGAGATAACATGGACTTGTAAACATACCACTTGTATCCAAAAAACACAATGATAATTTTATATATGGACGATGATCCCAAAAAATTCCCAACATTGTCTCAAAGTGTTTTTCATGCTCATCCCATATCCTATTATTCCCCAATATTTCATCCACAAATACTACCAAAAAAATCTGAATATATTTGAAATATTTGATTCATTAAATCCATAAGAAATATTGGAAAACTTTTAAGACCAAAAGGAATATCCACATACTCATAATGTCCATATATAATATTAAAATGTTGTCTTTGGAATATTCACCTTTTGGACTTTAAATTGGGGATATTGGGATTTCATGTTATTTTTATAAAACCACTAGGATCCCCTCAATTAATCAAAAAGATAATCAATGCTTGGAAGTAGATACTGATTCATCATTGTAACTTGGTAAATATTATGATAATTATAAGGCCCCAGCCTTAAACCTTACTTAATCTTGAGTTGTTACAAGATTACACATTGAGGATCTTTTCAGGTTTAGAGTTTTAGAGAATTAGATCATGAAACTTGAATTACATTCCACATTTAAACAAAGTGGTTACATAAAAGACAGTATTCATTCTTCCCATCAACAGAAACATATTTAAAATAAAACATGGATTCTTTCTTGACACATCCTTGAAACTATCATCACATCATGTACCCTTCCCTTGACCTGTGAAAAACATTTCAAAAACTTGGGATGAGCATAAAAAGCTCAGTAAGGGATATATAGATATGGAAAGGAAACATGAGTACATGTATACATAAGAATGAAATCATACTTTACCCATAAAACATAGGCATATCAAATCATGAATAAATCATAGAAATCATAAGACATAAAGTTAACTTGAGGCATTCATAACATTCTTACGTGGGGAGTAACCCTCTTGGTTACGTTTGGAATACCCATCACAGTATATTCCCTAAATCTCTTCAGAGAAACCTTAATGTTTCACTCCTTCGCGTTACCCAATGCATTGGAGAGCTATATCGGGCTCACCCGCCCTTAGTTTATCATGGAACCACCCGTTCTTCATAACAATGCCCAAGAACCATAACATAATCGTATCACATAAACATGAATAAAGGAAACATAACATTTCCACATTTCAATCACAATATAATATTTTAGGATATTGAAATAATGAATCCATTCAAAAAGAAACCATTTCCAAAACCATTTAAAACATTTAATAAAGATATTTTTGAATCAAAGTGTCCCATACCACCTTGAAGCTTTTAACCTTTTAAACCATTAATATACATATAAATAAATCCTTAAAACCATTTTGAAAACATGGATATTAATAAGAACAAATAATTAAAACATTTAAAACGATATTTTGGTTAAAGTGGTTTTACCAAAATTAGGGACACTTGAATACAATAATCGAGGAATAAAATTTAGTCAGAACTTTATAATATCATGAGAATAAAAGGATTCATGATATAATACTACAAAGGACAGTATATACACCATATAAGAGTGAATTGGTGCATAACAACAATGAACCCTCAATAGAAATGTCAAATGTGATGAAATCCCTTATAAAGAAGGTATCCTTAAATTAAGGACAAATAAATCTCAAAAATATGTGTGAAAAATATATATATACCCAATATAAGTGGATATTAAGTGTAAAAAAATAAAAGGTCATTCACACATATTCAATGGATGACATATTCAATGACTACAAGTTGAACCCAAAGAAATCGAAATTGGGTTAAAAAGTTCCCTTGACAGCCTAACGGCATCACATCAAAATGAGTTGATGAGAGATAAAAAGTGTATATCATCACTTGGACATAAAATTTACATCAATAAGGATATATGAGAACATATCCCAATATAACAATATGTAAATTAAAAGACCCAACAAAAGAAGTCTTTTAAAAAGGAGGAGGGTGAAAGGTTCCCTTACCGACTTGGGTATCTTTCAAAACATACACCCCATGAAAGAAGGACAATAGATCATTGATGTAAATAATCATAAATGAATTTATATTACACAAAGATTAGAATAATGGGCAGTACACACACCACTCAATGGAATTTGTGGCGAATGTAGCATAAATCTCACGGGAATAAAAGTGAGATGAAAAATCCCTTACGAAAACTCGGCAGCCTAACGGCGCCACATAAAACATCCGAATATGGATTGATGAGATCAAATAGAGTATCCCATCATATTACAATAGAATTTACATAAAGTGGAATATAAAAGGAAATCCCCCAACATTGCAAGGAGGAGTTTAAAAGAAGTGACATAAAAGAGAGTACTTAAAAAGAAAGAGAGAGGTTAGATCTCTTACGAAAGTTCGGCAGCCTAACGGCGCCACTCAAAACTTCCAAAATGGATTGATTAGAGAGAATAGGTTCTCTCATCACATGAACATAAAAATTACAGTAAATGTAATATAAAATAACATCCCAATCATAAGAAAGATGAGCTTTAAAAGGAATGACATAAAAGTGTGTACTTGAAAAGAAAGAGAGGAGTAGGGTCCCTTACCTCGGGTCCGACTTGACTCGATCGTTCTTTAATCTCCTGAATAATAAACTTGAGTTAATTTATACATCCTTAAGAAAATTTTTCAATTTCATTATTCCTTTTATATCACTTATTACCATGTCATAAACATTATGTAATCATTTAAGTTAATAATATTTGTTTTGCCGATGTTTGGTTCCTAAGTCGAAAGTGGACTTCTTACAATTACATGTTTTTCATGTGGCCAAATGTTTAGTATATCCAGAATTGTATTCATGATTTAGATATCATATATTTCATATATATCCAGTACATTCATTAATTTATAACGTTACATAATCATTTAGATGTAAGAGATGAAATGCACCGTTCATGGAGACGGTAAGCCGTACGTACGCATGAACGCTACTTTCATTTCTATTTTGTATTTTATATAATGGAATAATAATGATATAAAGGTATATTATAATTCAGGTATAATATCATATATAATATCATAGTTCCATCCTTTATACATCCCACATATGGTATTAACGAATCACATCACTTTGAGGGGGCGGTAGTCCGCACTTCCTAAAATGAAGATATCGCGTATACCCATAATGGAAGCCATAAAGGTAAGACACAAATGAAAAATACAGAAGCATAAGTAAAAAATAAACATATTATATATCATATATAAAAATAGTGACATCATAATGGCCACCTTTGAAGGTGTTAAATGAGTATTGAACAATCATCGTTTCGGGAGGCAGAATTTCACCATCCACGGAAACCGTATGTTATTTAACCATTTTATGTAGTTGTGTGAGAGTGTGGCACGAATAAATCTTATAACAACATCCTATTATATTGAAGATACTGGTGTTGTTACAAAAGAAGTAAATAAAAAGAGTTTCGGGGGTTGGAGAAGCAAAATTAAACAAATGAACATGAGAGAATGAATTACCTTTAAAAGTGTAAATCCTTTTGATTTGATCCTAAAGGCTTCCTTTTAAAGGATTCTTCCCAATGGGAATCCTCTAGGAAGAAAAGATGGATGTGGAGAGAGTAAATGGGCAGGGGTTGGCCGAGCCAAAGGCTTGAGGAGTGTGTTAAATGAGGTAGAGGTGGGGGCCTTTTATAAGAGGAGAGGAGGGGTACTTTTGGAAAGTAAAGAAATATTACTTTATTCGAAAATGTGTTTCGGTTTCAAAAGGTCCCACATTGATATAATTCGTGGATAAGGTGATAAGGCTTCTAAATACACTTATCCAATAAGTTTTGGACATGTGTAGTTTATAGATTTTACATTATCTTTCTATTTTATTTAAATCGTCAAATAATGATGTCATCGCTGCATCATTATTATGTCATTAATTTTTAATTTATTTAATGTATAAAAATTATAAAAAATCTACTATGATGTAGGAAATATTTTTAGATTTCCAATGAATATTTATAATCAAAAATATTACTTGTATAACCCCACTTAAAAATTGTTTTAGTAAAACATATCATGTTTGTGTCAATTTTACTTTTACATTAAATAAAATGTTATTTATGTCATTTCCCAACCAAAGTGGATCCATGGGGTCCCCAAGTTGACCCATGGCTTGTCTTGGTCGGCCATGATACAACCAATGAGGGTAAGACATGTGTCAAGCTCATCTCATTTTATTAAAGAATTATTTTTACCTTAAACTACACTAATTACCACTAATCGCGATTAAAAACTTAATAAGTTACTATTCACCAAAAAATATTTTAATCTCATTGAACCACATTTTACTTCTTAATGAAAACCATGTATATCGGATTTTTGAAAATCAAAACACAATGATGGCAAAATTTCATTTAAACGGAAAATCAGTTTTTATAAGTACCACTTAGTGGTTTCACTATTCATCAAAAATTGAAGTTTTTCAGAAAAATCCCAAAAATTCACCCTAAGCTTTATTTGATATTCTGAATTCAAAAATGAAGTCCGTTTTAAAAAATTAAAAACATATAAGTCACATTAATTAATTTAATAATTAATTCCCGCTGTCATGACAAATAGCGTGTTTTATGAATCAATAAGTATCAAAAGATTGACACTAGTTTAAGTCTGATTTCAAAGTGAAATTGATTCCAATGACCACTATTGGATTTAATGGTAAAAATATTTTCTAATTTAACTTTAAAATCAAATCAAAATATAATCTAATCATATAAATAAATTAGATTAAAAAGTGGTTTTGAATTAAAATACAACATTTTACACTATTCATTAAAAAAATGAACTTTATCGGAAAGATACCAAAAAATTACACAAAGTAAATTTTGATGTCCCGATTCTTAATAAGAGTTTTATTTGGTCCAAAAGAATGTTTAAGAGTGAACAAAACTATATTTAATGATGGTTCTCCATCAAAAGGTGATAAGTGAACCTTTAGTGAAAACTAGGGCATATACGCATAAAATTGAATTCTTTCCGTATTTTAAGCCTCTATCCTTTATTGGATAAATGTAAAAACATTTAAAAACATATATAATCATATTTTAGTTATTTCTACCCATTCCCGCCGTTATAACGACTACATGTTAACTACCATTTAAAATAATATTATTTTATTATTAGAGTGCAATGTAAGATTCCCAAGAAACTCGTTGTTGCGTGTTGGGTACGCCATCGAGCATAGCGTCCCCCTTAAATTCATTTAAATATTTTATTCACAAATATGGATAAATATGAAATGTCATATTCTTTATTTACCTGGGGTGTTACATCCTTCCCCCCTTTTGGGAATTGCATCCTCGCAATTTTAAAATTGCGCTTGGAAACATCCTTGAAAGTCCCACATCGGAACAAAAGTCGGTAAAACAAACACTTTAAAATAAAGAATGATAAGTACAAAGTTCACCCAAGTTAACCCATACTAGGATTCCAAGTATGAAAATATGGACATGGAGGAAAAAACACAGGGTCATGTTCTGATGGAGAGTGATAGAAAACATGTTTAGGAGAAAGTTAACCATGAGAAAATCACAAACTTGTGTTGGGTTAAACGGTATTCGATTCCCCAGTAGGAAAAGTTAATAGACAACATTTTTGTTTTAAGTTACTTTTTATTGAAGAATTTATTCATAAGGAAACATAATCACTTATCATGTTGACTTTCAACTTTTATTAGATTTCTTACACAAAATCATATTTTCTCCAAAAGATGAGTATTTAGGAAGACTTTTTCCCATTAAGAGTACTATAATCAACTTCTAGAGAATCACATAATCCACAAAAAAGAAAACTATATACTTCACATGTCTTTATGCTTTAACCAAAACCAAAACCAAAAAGATTAGTACAAGGTCAGATAATCCAGAAAAGGATAACCCATTAAAAAGAAAATCCATGCTTAATCTCCAAAATTTGTCCAACAAAACCCAAAGTTCAAAGAGGACCATTCTATAATCAATTTGTCCATAAAATTCTTCAATGTAAACCAATATAAGATTAAAACCCAAATATTTGAAGGATTTAGTCACATAGTCTTCCAAGTTAAATCGTAACATTTATCTCCAAACAACATCAGTTGCCCCTAAAGTCTCGTATTGAAAAGTAATTAACCTAATCACATATCCTCAATATAGGTTAATAATTTTCATAAATAACCCAAAATCAACTTACTCTTAATTCATAAAATCATATAACTAGAAAGAATCAGCCAAACTAACCAGGGACTTCACGTAGTCCAGTGGTAGGTGATAAATACCAGTTGCACATTGGTTGTGGGTTCGATTCCCGCAGCTTTTTCCGACGCGACGGGATGTCACACGGTCTGCGTGTTGTCCTTTTTCCAAAACTATATAATTCTTAAAACATTCCCCAAAATGAGATAAAATCTTCAAAGATGATCATAACATATTTTAACCTCAAGTTTATCTCATGCCTTTCATTTTCCATCATATCATAGAGTAACCCATAATTACCTAAAAATTATGTATCATATAAACCCTAATGGTTACCTTAATAATTATTACATGAATTTCCACATCGAGTTGGCCATCTCGTACATGATGCATTAGATAACTCACCAAGGTTGAAGTGTTTGATCATGACTCCTTGATATTTGGTTTAGAACAACCACGAGTTTCCTCATTGAATCCTCCATTTTATCTAGTATCTTAATCAGAGAACCACCATAGTTTCCTTCAAACCTGTTGTCTCTTTGGTGCCTGCTAGATCAATCCATTCACTAAAAATAGAAATGTCAGTGTGAGTATATCAACCAAATCATCATGTATCAATGAGGAAGGTAAACACTAAGATATACTTACTCATTCACTTTATCTAAAACTAGGACTCTTTCTGAAATCCTAACCATTATGGTAATGTCACTTATGCTTAAAGAATACCCTAACCTCTAAAGTTATCTAAACCGACCTTTGATACCAACTATAAGGCCCTAGCCTTAAACCTTACTTAATCTTGAGTTATTACAAGATTACACATTGAGAATCTTTTCAGGTTTAGAGTTTTAGATAATTAGATCATGAAACTTGCATTACATTCCATATTTAAACAAAGTGGTTACATAAAAGACAGTATTCATTCTTTCCATCAACGGAAAAATATTTAAAATAAAACATGGATTCATTCTTGACACATCCTTGACACTATCATCACATCATGTAACCTTCCCTTGACCTGTGAAAAACATTTCAAAAACATGGGATGAGCATAAAAAGCTCAGTAAGGGATATATAGATATTGAAAGGAAACAGGAGTACATGTATACATAAGAATGAAATCATACTTTACCCATAAAACATAGGCATATCAAATCATGAATAAATCATAGAAATCATAAGACATAAAGGTAACTTGAGGCATTAATAACATTCTTACGTGGGGAGTAACCCTCTTGGTTACGTTTGGAATACCCATCACAGTATATTCCCTAAATCTCTTCGGAGAAACCTTAACGTTTCACTCCTTCGCGTTACCCAATGCATTGGAGAGCTATATCGGGCTCACCCGCCCTTTGTTTATCACGGAACCACCCGTTCTTCATAACAATGCCCAAGAACCATAACATAATCGTATCACATAAACATAAATAAAGGAAACATAACATTTCCACATTTTAATCACAATATAATATTTTAGGATATTGAAATAATGAATCCATTCCAAAAGAAACCATTTCCAAAACCATTTAAAACATTTAATAAAGATATTTTTGAATCAAAGTGTCCCATACCACCTTGAAGCTTTTAAAATTTTAAACCATTAATATCCATATAAATAAATCCTTAAAACCATTTTGAAAACATGGATATTAATAAGAACAAATAATTAAAACATTTAAAACGATATTTTGGTTAAAGGGGTTTTACCAAAATTAGGGACACTTGAATACAATAATCGAGGAATAACATTTAGTCAGAACTTTATAATATCATGATAATAAAAGGATTCATGATATAATACTCCAAAGGACAGTATATACACCATATAAGAGTGAATTGGTGCATAACAACAATGAACCCTCAATAGAAATGTCAAATGTGATGAAATCCCTTATAAAGAAGTTATCCTTAAATTAAGGACAAATAAATCTCAAAAATATGTGTGAAAAATATATATACACCCAATATAAGTGGATATTAAGTGTAAAACAATAAAAGGTCATTCACACATATTCAATGGATGACATATTCAATGACTACAAGTTGAACCCAAAGAAATCGAAATTGGGTTAAAAAGTTCCCTTGACAGCCTAACGGCATCACATCAAAATGAGTTGATGAGAGATAAAAAGTGTATCTCATCACTTGGACATAAAATTTACATCAATAAGGATATATGAGAACATATCCCAATATAACAATATGTAAATTAAAAGACCCAACAAAAGAAGTCTTTTAAAAAGGAGGAGGGTGAAAGGTTCCCTTACCGACATGGGTATCTTTAAAAACATACACCCCATGAAAGAAGGACAATAGATCATTGATGTAAATACTCATAAATGAAAGTATATTACACAAAGAGTAGAATAATGGGCAGTACATACACCACTCAATGGAATTTTTGGCGAATGTAGCATAAATCTCACGGGAATAAAAGTGAGATGAAAAATCCCTTACGAAAACTCGGCAGCCTAACGGCGCCACATAAAACTTCCGAATATGGATTGATGAGATCAAATATAGTATCCCATCATATTACAATATAATTTACAGCAAGTGGAATATAAAAGTAAATCCCCCAACATTTCAAGGAGGAGATTAAAAGAAGTGACATAAAGGAGAGTACTTAAAAAGAAAGAGAGAGGTTAGATCTCTTACGAAAGTTCGGCAGCCTAACGGCGCCACTCAAAACTTCCAAAATGGATTGATGAGAGAAAATAGGGTCTCTTATCACATGAACGTAAAAATTACAGTAAATGTAATATAAAAGAACATCCCAATCATAAGAAAGATGAGCTTTAAAAGGAATGACATAAAAGTGTGTACTTGAAAAGAAAGAGAGGAGTAGGGTCCCTTACCTCGGGTCCGACTTGACTCGATCGTTCTTTAATCTCCTGAATAATAAACTTGAGTTAATTTATACTTCCTTAAGAACATTTTTCAAGTTCATTATTCCTTTTATATCACTTATTACCATGTCATAAACATTATGTAATCATTTAAGTTAATAATATTTGTTTTGCCGATGTTTGGTTCCTAAGTCGAAAGTGGACTTCTTACAATTACATGTTGTTCATGTGGCCAAATGTTTATTATATACAGAATTGTATTCATGATGGAGATATCATATATTTCATATATATCCAGTACATTCATTAATTTATAACTATACATAAACATTTAGAGGTAAGAAATGAAATGCACCGTTCATGGAGACGGTAAGCCGTACGTACGCATGAACGCTACTTTCATTTATATTTTGTTTTTTATATAATGGAATAATAATGATATAAAGGTATATTATAATTCCAGTATAATATCATATATAAAAGCATAGTTCCATCCTTTATACGTCCCACATATGGTATTAACGAATCACATCATTTTGAGGGGGCGGTAGTCCGCACTTCCTAAAATGAAGATATCACGTATACCCATAATAGAAGCCATAAAGGTAAGACACAAATGAAAAATAAAGAATCATAAGTAAAACATAAACATATTATATATCATATATAATAATAGTTAAATCATAATGGCCACCTTTGAAGGTGTTAAATGAGTATTGAACAATCATCGTTTCAGGAGGCAGAATTTCACCATCCACGGAAACCGTATGTTCTTTAACCATTTGATGTAGTTGTGTGAGAGTGTAGCACGAATAAATCTTATAACAACATCCTAGTATATTGAAGATACTGGTGTTGTTACAAAAGAAGTAAATAAAAAGAGTTTCGGGGGTTGGAGAAGAAAAATAAAACAAATGAACATGAGAGAATGAATTACCTTTAAAAGTGTAACTCCTTTTGATTTGAGCCTAAAGGCTTACTTTGAAAGGATTCTACCCAAAGGGAATCCTCTAGGATGAGGAGAGGGATGTGGAGAGTAAATGGGCATGGGTTGGCCGAGCCAAAGGCTTGAGGAGTGTGTTAAATGAGGTAGAGGTGGGGGCCTTTTATAAGAGGAGAGGAGGGGTACTTTTGGAAAGTAAAGAAATATTACTTTATTTGAAAATGTGTTTCGGTTTCAAAAGGTCCCAAATTGATATAATTCGTGGCTAAGGTTATAAGGCTTCGAAATACACTTATCCAATAAGTTTTGGACATGTGTAGTTTATAGATTTTACATTATATTTCCATTTTATTTAAATCGTCAAATAATGATGTCATCGCTGCATCATTATTATGTCATAAATAATTTAATTTATTTAATGTCTAAAAATTATAAAAAAATACTATGATGTAGGAAATATTTTTAGCTTTCCAATGAATATTCATAATAAAAAATATGACTTGTATAACCCCACTTAAAAATTGTTTTAGTAAAACATATCATGTTTGTGTCAATTTTACTTTTACATTAAATAAAATGTTATTTATGTCATTTCCCAACCAAAGTGGATCCATGGGGTCCCCAAGTTGACCCATGTCTTGTCTTGGTCGGCCATGCTACAACCAATGAGGGTAAGACATGTGTCAAGCTCATCTCATTTTATTAAAGCATTATTTTTACCTTAAACTACACTAATTACCACTAATCGCGATTAAAAACTTAATAAGTTACTATTCACCAAAAAAATATTTTAATCTCATTGAACCACATTTTACTTCTTAATGAAAACCATGTATGTCGGATTTTTGAAAATCAAAACACAATGATGGCAAAATTTCATTTAAATGGAAAATCAGTTTTTATAAGTACCACTTAGTGGTTTCACTATTCATCAAAAATTGAAGTTTTTCAGAAAAATCCCAAATATTCATCCTAAGCTTTATTTGATATTCTGAATTCAAAAATGAAGTCCGTTTTAAAAAATTCAAAACATATAAGTCACATTAATTAATTTAATAATTAATTCCCGCTTTCATGACAAATAGCGTGTTTTATGAAACAATAAGTATCAAAAGATTGACACTAGTTTAAGTCTGATTTCAAAGTGAAATTGATTCCAATGACCACTATTGGATTTAATGGTAAAAATATTTTCTAATTTCACTTTAAAACCAATACAAAATATAATCTAATAATATAAATAAATTAGATTAAAAAGTGGTTTTGAATTAAAATACAACATTTTAACTATTCATTAAAAAAATGAACTTTATCGGAAAGATACCAAAAATTTACACAAAGTAAATTTTGATGTCCCGATTCTTAATAAGAGTTTTATTTGGTCCAAAAGAATGTTTAAGAGTGAACAAAACTATATTTAATGACGGTTCTCCATCAAAAGGTGATAAGTGAACCTTTAGTGAAAACTAGGGCATATACGCCTAAAATTGAATTCTTTCTGTATTTTAAGCATCTATCATTTATTGGATAAATGTAAAAACATTTAAAAACATATATAATCATATTTTAGTTATTTCTATCCATTCTCGCTGTTACAACGGCTACATGTTAACTACCATTTAAAATAATATTATTTTATTATTAGAGTGCAACGTAAGATTCCCAAGAAACTCGTTGTTGCGTGTTGGGTACGCCATCGATCATAGCGTCCCCTTTAAAGTCATTTAAATATTTTATTCACAAATATGGATAAATATGAAATGTCATATTATTTATTTACCTGGGGTGTTACAATAATCCACACAAATCCAAATATTTCTATCTTCCTTTTTCAAAATCATGATTGGAACTGCCCATGGATACATGCTAGGCCAAATGAACCCATTTCATTCCAACTCTTTAAACTAGAATATCAATTCCATTAATTATTTATGTGAAATCTGATAAGATGTAATGGAGATAGGACTAGTCCCCATAAAGATTTCAATCATAAACATCACCTCTATTGGGTGTGAAACCATGAAAAATTGTTGGTAAAAACATCTAGAAACTGAACAAAAAATACTATTAAAACATTTTTCATAATCTCATCCATTGATACCAAAGACAATGATTCCTACTAGTATGAGATAGTTCCAAAATTCTTGATGCACCTTCTTTTTCATTAGACTCTCCCCTAAAGAGATGCTCGACCCCATCATCAATCGTAAAACTAACACTTCTAGTATAACAATTGATGTGAGCTTTAAAAATTGTCAAAAAATTCATACCAAGGATTATTTCATAGGGATCTATTTCATTCATAGATAATTTTCATATCAAATCAGCTCCATAAAAAATTTTAAATATTCCTTACACAAAAAGGATCAATATTATATTTGAAAAATAAGAATTTGATGTTTCAAAATAAAAGGAATAATATAAAAATTTAATAGTATAAGATCAATATCATGAGAAGAAATAAATGAATGGGATTCACCTCTATAGAAAATTATATAAGAGTAGAATTAAAAAGAATCATACCTCTCACCATCAATGGTCTAGATTTATCATCCATAATAACTTCTTTTTGCTCCATATAATTTCATACTCACTGCACATTGTTATTTGTTTCCCTTTTGAGATTAACTATATTTAGAAGTCATGGTATTCCTATAATCACCTCGGCTTCATTAGCTTTGCTGATGAGAGGTATTCTATTTCCCTCACCCCATTGAATTGTATGACATCTGCGACATGTGAGATGTGTCCAGAACACCTGAACATAGAGAAATATGAAATAGTGATAATGATTCCACATCTGATTGAAATTTTGGAATTCTCTAGGTGGTTCCATACATTCTCATTTCATTTGATCAAAATATCCACACTGAAAACATTCTTGCCTTCTTTTTGGGATTATGGGGAAGATTCACTGATCAATCAATCTGATTATGACCCATCCTAATCAGGTTCCATTTTATATAATCATAAATAATTCCATAAGTCTAAATATCTTGAAACTAAAGGCTTAAAAATTCAAATGATCACATCACAACTATCACAACAAGGGTTTCCCAAATTCAACTATTTCTTACTTTCATCCCAATTTCGAAAATTCCACCATCGTTTTAAAAAAATATCCAAATTACCCAAATCACGCCTTTTCAAAATATCACATTTCATAAAAATTTTAACACTTTTAAAAAATTAAAACATTTTCACTAAATCATAAATCATTAATCAAAATTAAATATGAAATTCTAGTGGGAATTAATTTCGTAAATTCCTGGAATACTTGCCTCATTGACTAAACCCATGACTATAAAGTAACACTCCTATAAGTGTCTCAATAAATTTATGTAACTAAATATCTAGTAACTTATGTTTCAATATAAATAGGTTTGCTATGCCACTTTATTCTCATCATTTGGAGTAATAGATATCCTAATCCTTTCAACCGATCCCACTCAATAACTAATAAAGAATTATTTTCCATCCTGAAGATGGACACACTAATACCATTTATCCCCAAAAAAAGATGAACCAGCCTAGACTAATAGCATTTATAACATCCTTAACCTACTCATTATCTTGATAAGGTGGTAGAATATTACAGACTTAGGAACATCCCAAAGATTCCAAATTATGGAAATAAATTCAAGGGTCTTTAGTACAAAAGGGGGCCGATTTGACCTTTGAAAATAAAAACCAGAAAACCAAAATATCTAATCAAACAACCACTATATGATTCATGAAATATCTATAATACAACTCATGATATAGAAAACCAAAAAGCTATATCAGAGTACCAAGTGGAAACCAATACCAATATCAAAATACAATAGATGATAAAACCAAAAAAACTCAAAGACTCAAAAGAAACCAACACAAAAACTATCAACATGCTCTAAGATCCAACTATACTATCCATTACCATGTATCATGAAGCATAAATATATAAATTTGATAATTTTCCACTACCCATATCCCAATAAAAGATTCCTGCAAATTATCCCAAGTTCCCTAGCATGGGGTGAGTATAAAACTCAATAGGTTTTATCCCAAATATTCCCAACTCATTCCACTTGGATAGAAAAATATTACACATTTATAAAAAAATTATATAAAACCATTTTAAACTTTCTAACTATTTATATCAAATAGATGAAATTTCACACCAAATAAATTTCATACAAAAATAGTATCCATTTAAATCTACCAATCAATTATTCAAAACCATTTTTCTAATTCCATTTTGGCATAACTCATTCCATTTCATATATTCGAAGCTCAAAACATTCATGAAACCATGGAACTCCTTATACTCATGAGTGGGGTTCCTTATTTTACCAAACCATCACTTGGTGAACCATTTTGATGGTGGAAATATCATTCCCTTATCCATCCTAATTTTAAAGGGGGAACTTCATAGACTTATCCATCCCAAATGCACATGACCACAATCCTACCATTTTTTCAAAATCTAATTCCAAATCAACCATTTAAATAAATTTCAATAATACATTTATTTTACTGAAAACATCACAATCAAAGCAATTCAATGAATCTAAAAAAATTCAGATTTTAAAATCATCATTTTAAATTCCATAAAAAGAACTTTTCACAACAACCAATTTCACAATTCCACAAACCTTTAATAAAGAAGGTTTCTATGAAGCTTTGTATATTAATTTTACAAATCAAAAAAATAATTAAACCAATTTAAAATCAATCCTTCTATTTCTAATTATAGGAGTTGAGAGTGAAGCCACATACCCTGAAAAATTAGGAAAGAAACAAAGAACAACACAATTCATCAACATAAAGTTTTGAAATTCAAAAAACCCAAATTATATATCATTAACTATCATCAAAATAATAAAATCACATCATGATTCACATAAAATATCATATATTTATCCCCAATATATTAAACTAATGAATCCCAGTGAGGTAAGAAGAATAGATCTATGAAAATAAACCAATAATGGATACTTACCAAGAAATATGGCCTTCATCACACCATGATTTAACAATAGATCACTCTAGGATTGAAGAGAAGGGTCTCTGCAACATTTGGGAATAGGTTAAATTGATTCAGTGTCGTAATAGTGGAAAAAAATCTATTATGGAGAAAAAATGAGTTAGATCTCTAATTTTTGGATCAAATAATTAGTTGTTCATGGTTAGGGTGAAAATATAAGAATATAATTTTCTAACCAATAAAATTACACTATCCCCAAATGAATGGTTTCTCCTAGGTGTCCACATGGTTTTTCCAAACCGTGCACCTAACCACGAACCTACCTAGAGTCCACTGCTGACTTTCCAAAAATTTATTGTAGGTGTTTCAAGATTTTTACGATCATGCACCTCTATAAATTACTCAAAAAATAATCTAAAATTCCTAAAACAACATCCCAAACATCATCCCGGAACATTAAATACATAAAATAAACAAATAAAAGGTTAATTACTTGAAAAAGGGGGAGCTAAATTATTCATACCATTAGTCATTCATTCCTTGGGAGACCTGTTACAAAATCCATAGTTTTTTTCTCTCACTTTGAAATAGGGATATGTATAGACTAAAACATACCCACTTTACACTAGTTCTCATAATTAACCAAATTACAGGAGAGGAATCTCATCACAAAGTCAGTCAATTTCCTTTCCATGAAGAAACACCAATATTGTGATTTCAATGACTTATACATCTTCTATATTACTAGATGAACAACTCATCTCGAATGGTGGAATACATATAGAATTTGTTACTAGCAAGGTGTAAGAATGACTATACGATATCAAAACTATAAAACTAAACACCCATCGAATTTCAATCCATCAATTGTCTCCCCACCATTGATTTTTTACCACATTGAAACACATTCTGAATCAGATTACAATGCCTCTTTAAGCATCTCAAATAAATCAATAACCAATGAAACAAGAAAGAAAACCACAAAATTACATTGATCTTCACAATCTATGTGTATGTGAGTTATCACAGAAATCAATTGTTTCTATTCTAAAGACAGTTTTTCTACATGACTATATGAATTTCAACTTAATGCATCATCCATAGAATTTCCTTTACCCAGTGTATACATCAAATCAACGTCAAACATTTTGATATAATCCATCAATATTATTTGTCTCAGATTCAAATCTCTTTGTGAGAAATTGTGTTTGAAGCTATTATGATCTATATACAACATATATTTCTCACAAAAGAGGTAATGATGCCAGGTCTTCAAGGCATGGGCTACGAAAGCTAACTCTAAATCATGTGTTTGTTATTTTTTCTTATGAAACCATAAATATTGTGAGACAAAAACAAAAAAAAATGTTCTCCCTCCATGATAACACATCCCAACCTGGATCCCAAACCATCCCAATAAACCATGTACCATTGTCCATATTCTAGAAAAATCATGACTGATGGAAATGAAAGGATAACATTCCACTCTTGAAAAGTCTTATAGCTTTACTCATTCAATTGGAATAAGTTATTTATCCTTTTAAAATCTATCATTAGTGAACCTAGTTGTAAAAGTTCATGAATAAAGTTTCAGTAATAACCGTCCAATGGAAGGAAACTATGTATCTCAAAGAAATTATTAGGTGGTTTTCAAGAGATGATAACCTATATCATTTCTGGATCCATAGAAACACATTATTAAGAGATAATATAGCTATGTAAATGTACCTATTGTGTCCAAAAATAAATTTTTTATAATTTTAAAAACATATGACGATCCTAAAAACTTCACAAAACAGTTTCCAAGTGTTTCTCTTGTGGATCCCTTGTCATTGAATACACCAAATTTTCATCCACAAAAACTACCACACAAAATCCTAATATCTTTGGAATATATTATTCATCAAATCCATAAATAATTCTCGTGAATTCCTAAGACCAAAAGGCATAACCACCTAATCATAATGTCCATATACACTCCTAAAACCTATATGTAGAATATCCTCCTTCTAAACACACAATTGTTGATATCCCAATCACAATTCAATATTATAAAACCAATAGAATCCCCTTAATTGAATGAATAGATCACAAATTCATGAATGTGGATACTGATTCTTTATCAAAACTTTTTTAAGCTTTCAGTAATCTACACAAAACCGATGATTTCAATCTTACTTTTTCACAAACCAGACCGATACTGCCCATAGAGACATGATATGACGATTGAACCCTTTACTTTCCAAATATTTCAAAGGGAAATTAAATTTCATAAATTAATTTGTTTCTATCTAATAATATGGAAGGGAAATAGGACTAGTCTATATAAAGAGATCAATCATAAACTTCTCTTCTCTTGTGGGAGGTAACCGAGAAAAATTATTTGGAAAAAATATGGAATACCAATCAAAGACTGATGAAAAATGACTTTTCATGATCCCATTTATCAATTCAAAGTCAATGATGCCAACTATTATGAGATAGTTCCAACTTCTGGTGCCAATAAGCCAACTTCCTCTGACTTTTCAATCTTCTCTCCTCTCAAGATATTATTGATTCCATCATCAATCATAAAACAAACCCTTTGGGTATAATAGTCGATGTGAGATCTAAACATATTAAAAAAATCTATACCCAAGATAATTTCAAAGACATTTATCTATCTATATATAATTACCATATCAAATAATCTTAACAAAAATTTATATAACATAATTTTCACATAAAGTCTCAACATTATTTTTTACTAAGAAGATTTTGATGTTTCAAAATAGAAGGCATCATCTCAACATTTAAACCCAGAATATCAATGACACAATAAGAAATAAAAAATTGGGATGCACCTATATTAAATAAAGTTTTTATAAGGGTATACTAAAATATAATCATACCTATCAATGTCGATGGTCCAGATTGATCATCCACAGTAACTTTACCAACATTATATAACTTTTAACTCAATGGGATTTTTCTTTATTTACCTATTGAGTTTTCTCTTGTTTGGGAGTCATGGTAATCAAAGAATCACCATGGATAACTCATATATGTTTACAATAGGTATTATGATTCCATAATAACATCGAAGCATATGATATTTGTGATTCATGATATGTTTCCTGAACACCTGACCATGGAGCACTATGGAAATAGAATTGAAGATTACCGATATAATTTAAATTGTTTCATGCTATGGGTTGAATTTTATAATCTTGTATCATGTGATCAAAATATCCACATGAAAAACATACAGACATTCTCTTAGTCTTAGGAAGAATATTCATTGATCTAGTCTTCTGATTCTGAGTCATCCCAATACCTTGGAAATAGGTTTCCCTCTTCCAATTATTCCCTATATTATAGTTCCCACCATTTAAAAAGGGTGTCATAATTCTCCCTCTACACATAACTCTTTAGAAGTCACTTTCTACCACAATTTCTATATTGACCATATCAGTATAATCTATTATAAAAATCATGGAAATTATTGAGTGAATCTATGGCCTCAACCCTAATTAAAAAATTCATGCCTTCTAGGATGAACAAGTAGAAACTTCTAGTATAAAATGGACTGAAATAATGAAATTAACTACATAATCTATCACCGATATATTATATTTCTTTAAGATAATAAAATCCATCATTCTAGAAATATTCAATGTGTGAGGATAGAAAATCTTGTTGAACAATTCATCAAAGTCATACCATGCAATTCCTTCGTCTAATTTATCCGGAACTACTAAATCCAAGATCTATAATGCAAGATCATCTCACATGTATGTTTCTAACTTGATTTTCATCTCTACTGGTGTGCCTAGGGAATAAAATAATTAATTCATCCTTTTAAGCCCCACCTCTAATTTTTATGGTTCTAAATCACCCTAAAAATGGGTGGATTCAACAACTAGAAATGAACTGAATTATCCACATGTCTTAGTTTATCCCTTTTTTCCTCTATCTGCAACTTGAAGATCATGGAATATACTCCAAACTAACTATTGGTTAACCTATGGACCCGGTGAATCCACATTCTCAATAGATTCTTACGGTTGGTTTATATGATTCCCACTGAGTTTTATTTTTTATAAACATAGAAAATTCTGTAAGTCTCAATCTCTAGAAACAGAATGATTTAAAATTCAAGCACAACAGCCTCATCCCAGTTGGTGAGGACATTAAAAGTGAATCCAAGAGACACATGATCAACTCCAAGAGGAGAAATTTTTCTGGGTACTATTTAACTACTATAGTAGGAACTATAGAAACCTATACTATTCATCTGTTTGGGCTTTCGGACCACTGTTTTGGGCCTCGGGTGTTTCAAGTCCTTCAATCCACCCGAGGACTTCAGTCTAGTAAGGATTTCAGGGAACCTCGAGGCCTTCAGTCCACCTCAAGGCCTTTAGGACAAATGAAATTGTTCTTAAATGGACCATGAAAACTCTAAAAAGTGAATGCATCAGATGAGAATTCAAAGAAAGTCATATTCAACAAAGCAGAGCTAAAGGATTGGAAAGAATGAGAGGGTATGGAAATTTCCATCGGTACTATCCTATGAACACATTGGAAGCCTAGTAGAATATCCATGTAAAGGTGGAGAGATGAAAATGATGTATATGATGGGGAGGAGCTGTTCCAAGTTGATATAGTCTGGATGATTTCCTCTAATATCGTCTAGTCATGTAATGTCACAAATCCTATGATCCATGTAAGGGTTCCCTTTTAACCCATTAAATATGAATTATAAAAAATGTATAAAAATAGAAGGCCATTAGGACATTCAGAGTAGATTAACAATTCAAATTATCACATCACAACTATCATAACAAGGCTTTCATAAATTCCACATTTGTTCACTTTCATCAAATTTTTTAAAATTCCACCATGATTTGGAAAATCAAACCGTTTTCAAAATACCCATATCATGCCTTTTCAGAATTTCAAATTTTTTTTAAAATAAAACTTTTAAAAAATCTCCACTTTTGATCCAAATCATAAATCATTATTCAAAATGAAATATACGCATCTAGGGGGAAGTCATTTCTGAAATTCATGTCATGCTCATCTCATTAGATAAACCCCTGACAATGAGGTAACACTCTTATAAGTATATCAAAACACATATGTACCCAACTCCGCCAATAAATTTATGATCAATATAAATAGGTTAGTTATAACTTTTTAGGATCTATATTTCATATCCTAATGACCTTAATGTTTTCAATCAATCCAAATAAAGGACTAATCAATAATGATTTTCCAACTCTAAGATAAAAAAACTAGTAACATTTTTACCAAAATAAAGATTATGTAGCCAAGAATAATACCATTTGTAATATCCTTCCCCTCCTTATTGACATTATAAGGGGATGTAATTTTACATGACGTTAGGCGACATCCCTAATATTCCAATGGATAATAATAAATTCAAAGGGCTTCAATAAAAATGGGTGATGATTTACCCTTTGAATATAAAATACCACTAAACCAAGATAACCAATCAAACATCCACTATATGATGCCTGAAAACATTGTAATAAAACTCAAAGTATAACAAACCAAATAATTATTTCAATGTACCAGGTGGAAACCAAGTCCAATATTAAAATACTTCAGAAGAAAAATCCAACAAAACTGAATGCCTCCATAGTCACCACCATAGAAACTCCCACATGCTCCAAGATCCAAATCCATATTCCATGCCCATGTACCATGATGGATCAGTAAAGAAATGAGACAAATTTCCTTTACCAATGTTCTCATAAGCGATATATGAAAACACACCAAGGTTCCCAAGTAGTGGGTGGGTATAAACTAAGTTGGATTTCCCCTAATGACATTCCTAATCATTACACTAAGATAGAAAAAGTTATAAAATTTATGCAATACCATTTATATAAAACCATTTTAAACATTTTAATTGTTTATATCAAAGCCAAAACGTTTCATACAAAATAGTTTTCTATATTAAAATATCATCCCTATAAAGAAAGAAAACGTTTATTTAATTCCATTTCTCAAATTCTGTTTTGGAATAACTCATTCCATTCCATGTATGAAAACTTCTAACCATCCATGAATGTATGTACCTCCCAATACATTCATGTGGTGAGTCATTTTTTCAACATGTTGTCACTTCCTGAACCATTTTTTTGAGGTAATGTCCATAATCTTATCTATATAAAAGTATATGGGAGAAATTCATACACTTATCCATCGTGAATACGCATGAAAACATGACAACCATTATGCCAAAAAAAATTCCAAATCAATAAAATAAATCCATTTAAATAAAACCATTCATTTATTGAAAAAATTACCATAAAATCATTTCCATGTTGGATTCACTGGTAGTTTAAGGTTTGTGATTTAGACCATCAAAGACTGTAGTTTAATGTTGTATTGCTTTGAGCCAAGTGCATACATTTAAAGGTTATAGTACATGGAACAAGTATTAGGGGAGTGTTACACAATATCCTAATTAGGATTCACAAGGTCAAGAGTACTCCAACACAAATTTAATAAGGGGATGAAGATGATGTAAATCAGGCCTCAAGGTTCTTAATCATAAGTGATGCTATGAGGCAGTCATACTGAGGATGATAGCGAATCACATAGGGGAGATGAGTTCCACTATGGTGATATCTGATCTTATAATGATTATAAATCTCTTATTACAAGGAGAAGATACCTATAGTTGATGGGACTAGGGACCTCATGAAGATCTATATTTTACATGTTCATGTAGAGGGGTGATTTATCCTTTATAAGGGCTATGGATGGTTTATGGTAATCCATAAATCTTAAGGCACAATCTATGATTCATTGGTTGAGGTGTTCATAAGGATGATAAAACAAACTCAAGATTTGGATGACCATAATTGGGATAATTTGGTCCATTTATAAGGAGGGGTAAAAGATGGAAATATGTTTAATTTAACATTGTGCATCAGTGATACCCCTTACATGTTTAAAATCAAGTGATCAAGACATCGATGTTGGACCATTTAACATCATGCAACCAGGATTCCTTCAATGTACATAAACATCAAGTGGTAATGATGTAATTGTAATGAATTTTAATCTCATGTGACTAGATCATGACTAAAATGAAATAATATAATGCAGTGTATCCTTAAATTCCACCTACATTGGTCTTGAGGGTCCAAACATGGGAGGAATGTTTTTCATTTTATAGGCTTACTAATGTGTAGCCATATGTTGGCGTCCCTTTTGAAAAATTGAAATCATATAAGAGAAAGATATAAATAGATATGAATCATATATAAGTGATGTGAGTATATATGAATTATTGATAATTATAAATTTTATACTCTTTCAAGGTAGACTAGAGCTATGGGATATGCAATTTTTTTGGTTAGTTTTACCCTAGTTTCCCATTGAATTTCATAAGGGAAAGAATTTGGTCACAAATATCTATCATAATGAAATTTACATATGTATATATATATCATATAAAAATTGGTAAAGGAAATTTCCCTTTTTATGTTTTGGTTGGTTCTAGGTTTGAAGGGTCTGAGCATTTCCACGTATCCTGTAAAAATTTGAAGCAAGCCACACACAGTTATCAAATGGATCCCCACATAAACCATACTCATATTTGGATAGGGGAACACTTTTTTAGGCTATACAGAGGATTTTTGAGTCCTTATTTACATGTATCTATCTCACATGTATGAATAGTGAATTAACCCCTACCTTAGTGAAGATCCATCTTGGAAGTGATGTATTGCTATAAATGTTCAGACACTATGGTAGGAAAGGGATTTCTTTTTTCTCTGAATTTTATGTATGGATTCAATGACTGGTGGTATGAGATCACTATATATGTTATAGGGATATAAATCCATATATATATATATATTGTTATGGATTTGTTAATTGGTAGCTTATATGGATCTGGCTTGTATGGAGTGGAGAGTGGAATGTTACTCCCCAATAGAGAGGTCACCCACTATTGTCCAACTGCATGATCTTCACAAGTTAATGAATCTGTTAAGGTGAAGGAATCTCAAAATAGGATAGTATTTTTATCTTGGGGGAATATTTATAGGCTCGCGAATAAAAACTATTAATTGGATTTCAACATAGACCATGCATTGGGATTGTTCTTCATAGTAGAAGATAAAAATTGTGTCTAGGAAAATAGACCCTAGCATCACTACGTATCCTGACAGGTCAAGAATCAAGCCACACCTTGTGCTTATGATAGAAGTATCCATACAAATATTAGTCTTGTTCATAGGGATGGGGAATTATTATTTTTAATATTGTTTCTAGGATAAAGATTAGGGAATCCAAGCATCACCATTTATCTTAAAGGGTTAAGAATCAAGCCACATATAGTTATTTTAACAACTTCCTGAATTGACAAAGGTCATATGAAGAGGGAGAGAATATTTTCATCTTCTCTTGGTGATCCTTGACATCATATTTGACTAAAAGGATCTTCTATGTAGATTGTTCTTATATATAGTGAATGGAAGTTTCCATATCCTATCTTGTTAGAAAGATAAAGAATCCAACCCTATCAAAAACTTACAAATAAGGGTCCAAATATCACATCAATGACTATATCTATCATTGGAAGTGGATGTCATAGTATTTACCAATCTAAGAATTTTTTAATCTTATAAGCTAAAATAAATGGGATTGATGAGAGGATTTTCTATCTTAGGGATTTTGGGTCATCAAATTAGATGAGTACCCTGAAATGAAAGGGTATAAGAATAATATGTTATAATATTTATTTGTAAATTAGTACAACGAAAATATGTGTAACATCATGGGTATACATATACACTTGAATAGTTGGGTTAATGGAAGTTTAAATCATAACCCATGAATATATGAGTCAGTGGTAGGTGATGATCGATGGTTATAGGTAAATCATTGGTCATGGTTGAAGCTCGTATCACATGAAATATGTATAATAGCTCATTGGTTTTAGGTGGACCTCTCCTCTATGACCAAAAAATCACCTAGGTACATGAATCTAGGAATTTTGTAATTCTCTTGTGTGTGGCTTGCTTGAAATTCTCACAGGATACGTAGCAACGCTCGGGCCCTTCAAACCTAGAACCAACCACAACATCCAAAGGAAAATTTACTTTCCCATTTTTCATATGATATAGATATAACAATGGGTATCTCTTTGAAATAGATATTTTTGACCAGATTTCTTCCCTTAAAGAATTCATGGGGAAACTAGGGTAAGACTAAACACAAAAATTGCATATCCCACAGCTCCAGTCTACCTTGAAAGAGTGTAAAATTTCTAATTATCAATAGTTCATATATACTCACTTCACATATATTTGATTCAGATCTATTTATATCTTTCTCGTGTATGATTTAGATCTTTTCAAAAAGGACCCCAACATATGGCTACAGACCAACAAGCCTATGAAAGGACAAGCATTCCTCCCATGTTTGAACCCCCATGTCCAATGTAGGTTGTATTTAAGGATACACTACATTATTTTATTTCTGTTTAGTCATGATCTAGTTGCATGAGATTAAACTTTAGGACAATCACAACATTACCACATAATTTTTACGTACATAGATGGAATCATGGTTTCATGTTGTCAAATGGACCAACATCTATGTCTTTATCACTTGATATTAAACATGGAAGGTTCATCACTGATGAAAAATGTTATATTAAACATATTTTCATCTATTACACCTCATTATAAATGGACCAAATTTCCCCAATTATGGTAATCCACTTCTTGATGTTCTTTTATCATCATTATGAACCCCTCAACCAATGAATCACAGATTGTGCCTTAAGCTTCCTGTATTACTATAAACCATCCATTTCCCTTGAAAATGATATATCACCCCTCTACATAACCATGTGAAATATGGATATTCATAAGGTCTACAGTCCCATTAACTATAGGTACCTTAACCTTGTAATAAGGGCCTTATAATCATTATAAGATCAGATATCCAATTATTGGAACTCATCTCCCCTATGTGATTTGCTATCATCCTCAGTATGACTGCATCATATCATCACTTATGATTAAGAACCTTGAGGAATGATTTACATCATCTTCACCCCCTATTAAATTCGCGTAGGAGTACTCTTGACCTTGTGAATCCTAATAAGGCTATTGTGTAAAAAACCCCTGATACATGGTCCACATATTATAACACTAAACTGTATGCACTTGGGTCAAAGCTATACAACTTTAAACACCAGTCTATGATGGTCTAAATCAAAAACCTTAAACTACTAGTGAAAGATACATGAAAATTTTTTGGGTGAAAACATGAAAAGTTTGGTATAATAGAAATATTTTACATGCTCCCTGGATGCCTTAATTATAGGAAAAAGTTAGAGTAATGATTTATTACATCCCCTCACAATGATGAAGATTTTAGTATGCAGTGATCCAACTTTTTTAGGGTGCTTGACCTCTTTGAATATTATTTTTTTCCATAAACAACCTTTATTCCATTGAATTTGGAGTTGATACCAACCAATTACTTGAGTTGATATACTTATCTTGGGACCCCATAGTCTTGATCCATTTCTATTAGTTCTTCCCTGTAACACATTAGTAATATAGAAAATCTAATTTAAAGGTAACTCACTAGAATTCACCAGTGAATAACACAATTCTTATGTTCTTGTGCCTGGGGGATGTTCTTGTAACATAGGAGTGGCCCCCTTGTAACCCATGATTTTTTGTCATAAATGAGTGTGATATGATGGTCAACCTTTTCCTACGCATCTCTACTTGTTATCGACTCAAATATTCTTTATTTTGGGTTTATAATTCCCATTACCAAACTATTCAAGTAGATTCTACATCATCGATGTTATGTCACCATGTATCGTACCCCTTTTCAAAGTAGGAATATGGAATTTCATTCTTGAACCTTTTTTAGGTCCTCATCATGTTATTCTAAATCACATGATATATTGATCAAAACATCAAAATCATAAAAACTACCCCCATGGTTCAATAAACCTCATTGGGTAGTATTCTTCCCATACCCTTATTCACTTTATATGTGTTTAAATATTTAAAAATCATCCACATCCACTAAAAAGAAGTGGGAACCCTTTTTATTGACCATGCAGGAGTTAGATCTACATAATTTCACTTGACCAAACAACCAAGGTTGTATCTTTCTTGCATGAAAGAACCTTCAATCCTTGGGATCCCTAGAAACATAATAATATAACTCCACACAATAGTGTGTTTTCCAATCATCCCTAGTGTGCCTTCCACATTCCATACTCTTCAATAAAAACTCCTTGATTTGTGGGATACTAGAGATGTTTCAACATCCTTAATGTTTTGACACTACATAAAAAAATCATCCTCCAGATGATGTAGGGTTTTAGAACCCTTCATTAATATCCATCCTTTATAACCTTCATTAAGGATGTAGGGTATCGAAAACACTCATGAATATAAATCCTATGTTTCTTAATAATTTGAATTTGATAAATGTGTGAGCTATACAAACCTAAAATACAAAATATAATTTCTGAGATATAGAAACCTAAAAATAGGAAAAAGTTCAATGTTATATGACCCTAAAATATATAAAATAGAACCTATCTATACAACTATAAAATACACAAAAAGAAGTTATTCTCTATTCATTCCAAAATGAAAAAAATAATGTCTGATATGTATAATCCTAAACTACAATAACAAAAGGGTCCAAGCTACTTGGCCTAAAAAAATTACACATCATCAGTCTAGCTTGAAAGACCTTAAACATCCAATAGAAATAAACACAACACATACCTAGCTTAAAACCCAAAAAGGGAACCCTGGGAAAAATTCGAGTCTCTACTCACGGGACAAACACAAACTGTAGTACAAGAAACATTGATCACACATAAATTTAAAATTTATAAAACTTATCAGGATGAAATCCCATAAAATGGTAGCCTGATAAAAATATGTTTACATGCCCTCTAAGACTCTAATCTATTGTCTTAAAAAAATTATTAATAAAAACAAGTGTTGAAATTATTATAGGAACCAGTATATAGACTTAATATAAATCAATCTATTCTCTCTAGGTCCTTTAACCTTGGAGTATGTTAGAGCATTATATCTCTTTGTTACACATTTACCTTAGGTCATACATTCAAAATAGATGACTCCAAAAGATCCAAATCTAACCATCGATAATGATGTTTATAGTTTTTTTCACCTACAATCTATTATTGAAAGAAGTCTGTTATTATTTTGAGTATTTCTGTTCATATTTTGATATTCTCAGTATTATGGACACCTTAATTTATTTGGTGATTTTTATTATATTAAGACATCAAATCATAATTCATTTGATAAAAGGTAGAATTATTGATAGAAACATATATAATTAGAATGATCTATTCATTAATGGAGTATAAGGAAAATAATAAGTCTCTAAAACTTAGAGTCTCTCCCCATTAAGTTCTAAACAAAGTGAGGATCTTAAAAATATAGTCCCAAAAAAAATATCTCAGATAATTCCTTGGGAACTGTAAACTTTTTCCCAAAAGAATTTATGGATTGACACAATTAGTTTACATACTAAGTATCTACCATTGTATCTCATTATAATGCCTTCACCTGAGAAAAAAACAATTTTGGACTTCTATTCCATTTTAATGAGACCATTATTAACCACTTCCTTTTTCCATTGGATTTTAGCATACATTAAAGACGAGATATCTCCTATTGGATCATTTTAATCTTAATATAGATCTTAAAAATCTCATCCTTCCCAACAAGTACTAAATTTGTTAGCATCATTATTTATCTTTCATACTAGGAAGCCTTGTTCAGATCCTTATCTCGATATTGTTTTGTTAAAAATGAAGACTCATCCACTAACACCCTTAATTTCTGGGTTCTGTTTTGATCCCTCACTAGAACCATCTCCTCTAACTTGGTAGGAAGATCTTGATAAACAACCCCCACCCCAAACCCATTGACATGGGTGGTAATAATGTACTTGAGATGAACCAAATAATCCTCTTGATCCTCTAAGGGCCCCTCAATTATAGAACTCTAGAAACCCCGCCATACTTGTCACTTCAAATATTGGTAGAATAATACATTATGTGAACCATAGATTATGATTATTCCATGAATTAGGATATATTCGAGGACCAAGTCACTAAGTGATGAAATAAAAATTTCAATCCTTGATTGGATTGTTGTAGATGTGGTTTTTGTTCTAATCATTCTAGTTGATGGATATCACCAAGTAGGGGGATCTAGGGACCCTAATCTCTAAGGTAAGGACACTACAATAAAATATATAAGATATTATAAACCAAATGACATGTTACTCAATGCTAACAGATAATGAACAATCTTCATAAGAACTGAAATCATACCATTCTCATATGTTTCACCAAAATCATCTATCATCATAGTTTTATCTTCATGATAAGTGGTTATACCTTCTTACATCAAATGACCTAGCAGCATCACTGATGCTTTTTTCTTTCAGTATGATCTATATGCCACCTTTAAGTGATAAAAGATAAAATACCTATTAAATGATATGATATGAATTATAAAATAAGTTTAGTTTCTAAATAAATTATAACCCTCACCCAACAATGCCTATATCACAACCAAGTTGTCATAGGAATGTATAATGGTGTCATACTCTTCTAAGAGTGAACATTCCAATTCAAGGTGGAATGGAATAAGTGTTAATGCAATAGTAGTATACATAAGGTTCGATATTGGTTATACCCCACCTACCTCTACCTCTCTATGAATTGTTCTTAATGATGGAGGATCCATTAGAAGAGCAGAATGTGGATTTTTCTCAAAAAGAGATGGTTCCTCCACTTACAATAGAACTCGTCGAGCTTCTATGAAATCAGATAGGTCAAATAAGATACTAATTAATCCTAGAGTCAAAGAGAATAAAAATAATTTTTAAAGTGAAACTCTTACTTGTTGATCCTGGTTTGGTGAACATTGGTGATTTATCCCATTCCCTCGACCTTTTCATCTATGATTAAGGATCTATAAAAGAGGGAAACACTAAAGGTATTAAGGATAGAATTGAAGGAGGTATGGACTGTGATGCCTTAGGGATAAAATTTACTACCATCATTATATCTTTATGACCAAGGAAATATTCATCCTCAGTCTCTCATTCATTACCCAAGACAATATTTATCATCATCCCCTTAAGAGAGTATATTAGCGATACTAGGGGTGGTTGGGATTCATCATATTATTTTAACACTCATGTGAATAAGTAGATATCAACAATGTATTAAAAGAGATTCAATAATCCCAAAAAGATAATAAAAATAGCTTTAATTATTCACCATAATCATACTGGTCTTCCCTATATATAAAATCCTCCACTATTCAAAATTTGATGGGAATATGGACCTTATAACGAGCTGTATTATAAATGGTCATATAGATTGGTGAATTATCCTTTACAAGGGATATGGATGGTTTATGATAATCCAGGAAGCTTGAGGCACAATATGGGATTCATTGGTTGAGGTGTTCATAAGTATGATAAAATAACCTCAAGAGGTGGATGACCATCATTGGGACAATTTGGTACATTTATAAGTAGGGGTAATAGATGCCTATATTTTTTATTTAACATTGTGAATCAGTGATTCACCTTCCATGTTTAACATCAAGCTATCAAGACATAGATGTTGGTTCATTTAATATCATGCAACTTGGATTCCTTCTATGTACATAAACATTAAGTGGTAATAATGTAATTTTCATGAAGTTTAATCTCATGTGACTAAATCATGACTAAACTAAAAAAATATGCAGTGTATCTTTAAATAAAATCTACATTGGTCGTGAGGGTTCAAGCATGGGAAGAATTTTTTCCCTTTCACATGATTACTAGTGTGTAGCCATATGCTGCAGTCCCTTTTGAAAAGATCTAAATCATACATGAGAATGATATAAAAAAAACTGAATCATATATAGGTGAAGTGAGTATAAATTAATTATTTATACTTAGAGATTTTACGCTCTTTCAAGGTGGACGAGAGCTATGGGATATGCAACTTTTGTCGTTAGTTTTAACCTAGTTTCCCCATGAATTTCTTAAGGGAAGGAATATGGTCACAAATATCAGTTTCAAAGAGATACCCATGCTCATATCTATATCATATGAAAAATTGGAATCAGAATTTTCCTTTTGATTTTGTAGTTGGTTCTAGGTTTGAATGGTTCGAGTATAGCTATGTATCCTGTGAGAATTGGATGCAAGCCAGACACAGTTATCAAATGGATCCCCACATAAACCAAACTCATATGTGGGGAGGGGAACACTTTGTTTGGCTATATATATTATTTTTGAGGCCTTATTGACATGTATCTATCTCACATGTAGGAAAAAAGAATTAAAACCTACCTTAGAGTAAATCCATCAGGGAAGTGATGTATTGCTACAAATGTTTAGACACTAAGGTAGGTGGGGGATATCTTTTTTCTATGAAATTTATGTATGGCCTCAATGACTGGTTGTTAGAGATAACTATGTATGTTGTAGGGATATGAATCCATATATATAGTTAAGGATATGATAAAGGGTCACTTAAATGGATATAACATTTATGCAGTGGAGAGGGGAATGTTACTCCCCGAATGAGAGGTCACCCACTATTGTCCATCTTCATGATCTCCACATGTTAATGAAACTGGTTAGGTGTAGGAATCTCAAAATAGGAT
The DNA here is from genome assembly GCA_963277665.1 of Viscum album. Taxonomy (NCBI): domain Eukaryota; kingdom Viridiplantae; phylum Streptophyta; class Magnoliopsida; order Santalales; family Viscaceae; genus Viscum; species Viscum album. The sequence goes on along the minus strand of OY728165.1, from coordinate 877,791,228 downwards.
AGTATTTTGATGGTGGGGGAATCTTTAAAAGCTCACGACTAAAAATATTTAATTGGATTTTAACATAGACCATGAAATAGGATTTTTCTTCATAGTAGAAGATATACATAGTGTCTAGGAAAATAGACATGAGTGTCACTACATATCCTGATAGGTCTAGAAACAAGCCACACCATATTTGTATGATAGAAGGATACATAAAAATATTAGTCTTGTTCATATGGATGGGGAATTATTATTTTAAATATTTTATCTAGGCCCATGATTTGGGAATCTGAGCATCATCATGTATCCTAAAGGGTTATGAAACAATCCACATATAGATATTTTAACAATTTCTTGAATAGATATAGGTCATCTGAAGAGGGTGAGAATATTTTCAACTTCTATTGGTGATCCATGACATCATATTTGACTAAAACGATCCTCTATGTTTATTATTCTTATATATAGTGAAAGGTAATTTCCATATCCTATCTTGTTATAAAGATAGAACATGAAACCCTATCACAAACAAATAGATAATGGGACACTTATCATAGAAATAACTATATCTCTTATTGGAAATGGATCTCATAGAATGTCCCAATCTAATAATTTTTTTATTCTATAGGCTAAAATAAATGGGATTGATTAGAAGATTGTCTATCTTAGGGAATTTGGGTCATCAAATTAGATGCATACCACTAAATGAAAGGGTATAAGAATACGATGTAATAATATTTCATTGAAAATGAGTATAATGAAAATATGTGTAACATCATGGGTATCCATATACACTTGAATAGTTTGGTTAACGTATGTTTAAATCATAACACAAGAATATATGAGTTAGTGGTAGGTGATGATCCGTGGTTGTAGGTCAATCCTTGGTCAAGGTGGAAGCCCATATCACATGCAGTCAGTATAATAACTCATGGGTTTTAGGTAGACCTCTCATCTCTAACCAAATCATCCACTAGGTACAAGAAACTAGGAATTTTGTTGTTCTCTTGTGTATCATAGTGGGGTCCCTTTAGATTTTCCATTCCCTGTTACTAATAGACTTTATGGAAAATCCAAAAGGAATGAATCCGGGTTATGGGATTGTAAGTGAAGTGTAACAACTCAAATAATTGATGGGTATCGACTCAAAATTCAAGTACATGAAAAATTTTCATGGATTACATAATATTCAATATGGTTTCAAGAAACCTAAAGGCTGCATCAGTGAATATTAAAATCATTTTTGGGGTGAAGGGATAAAACATGTGATTTTTGGGTACATAATCATTAGAGGGGATGACCTATTCTAAATGAAGGCTGAATGTTGTGTATTTTTATGTCGTGCGACAAGGACATGGTCAATCATCATTAGATTAAAAAACAACTCAAATTTACTAGTCCGGGTGACATGAAATGCCCTCAAAGATCACATGATTCATACTGGGTTTGGGAAAGAAGACGTGACTGGGAATTCAATTGTACTATATGAGATTGCATGATTAGGATCACACGAAGGTATTAACATTTCAATGTGATCAAGAATCCCCACACAAATCTGGTTCTCATTAAGGTACATAATTAAACGTAATTAATATCTATGTTGGGTCTAAAATAGATGATCTGGGAATTACTACATATCCTATGAAAACATGAATAAAGCCACACGTAGTTCTCATATATGATCTATTATGAAGATCTAACTCTCACATAGAGATAAGGGCACCTTATTTTTTATACATATCTAACACATACATAGTAAATTATCATTTAATAGGTACTCTAGATTGATATAGAAGGAAACCCGATTTATGTGTGGTTTAAGAACCCATTTAAAGGTGAGACTACTTTCACCTCTTGAAGGGGTTTTAGAGAAAACTCTATGTAAGATAATAAACCCATATTCTAGAAACCTTTTGTACAATTCTAGATCATACATAAGAGTGGGATATAGGTCCCTCAAGGTGACCACATGTTGTTCTTTTTAACATCATATTACTAGGACATATACTGTGTAATTTAATGTCATATGTTTAAGAAAATATATTTCACTTTTACATCATGTGACAAGGACATAGATGTTGTATAGTTTAAGCTCATAAAAGGGGGACTTGGATGTTGAGTAGTGAAAAGTCATTTTCTATGAATTTTTGTCATGTAGGTAGTTATACAAAGTATTTCACCAAAAAATCATTTTAGTGTGGGGGGGATGATTTCTCCATTCATTATGGAAAATGAGTAGGATTCATTGGAATAGACCTTATTTATGATGTAGTGACCTTCCCACATAGTTTTAAATTGTGGGAGTTTCTTCCATTATATCATTGTGGTTAGGATTAATAGTACCAATTCACCTTAGATAAATGAGTATAGGAAAACATTTTTGGTGAAGGATCATGTGATCTAGTTCTGATGGAATTCATGGTTATGAAAAAAACGCATAATTCTATTATCAATACATTCTAACACATCCAGTTGATTCTATGATTATACATCATCTGAGATTTTTCCACAGTTAGCAGTTAAGAGTGAGGTTAAATAGATATCGATTGGTAAAAATTTCTATATATCATAGACTAGATAGTATGGGGTCATTCTCATGGACGTTTGGGTTACATTGAGGTTGTACCATATAGAATGTATGAGATTTTCCATCAATGATCGTTGGTCATTTCCCACCATTTATTGGAGTATATTCAATATGTTCTTATTGAAGACCTCCATCAATCCATTTTTACTACATGATTGAGTGATGAGTTGTTAGACTTGATGTAATACTCCTAATACAACTTCTAAAACTTTAAAGAACATAATTTTGTCTTGTTTTCATTCAATATCTTTTGAGGGACACTGAATCTACTAATAGTATTTAACTTTATGAATTTGAGGATACACATTATCCAAAATTCCAATTGCTATAAACTCATCCCATTAGAAAATGATATTAGTATTAGTAATGATGTATTTAAATTTCATTATTGTAGCTGGGGGATATGGCCCCATGACATCCATTCCTCATACAATAAATATAAAAAAAATATTTTTCCATATAAAAAAACATTATGGGTTCATTTCCCAATAAATATCAAATGTTTCATCCAAATTCACGGTTATGAGGGGGGTTGAATGTGTTGTAAAACTATTCACAACAAATTTTACCATATATGCCTTTAATAAAAAATCCCAATGATTCCCAAATCCATATCTATGTATAGAACTTCTTTCTAATGGCAGGGGTTAAATTGGGTTTTAGACACAATGTAACATGGGATGTCACATTGGTCAAGAGGATGAGAGGTCAGTCTCATCACACCTTTTGAGAGAAATTATTGCCTACTCTAGGATTCTCTTATAGATTTAATATATGTTTGAGAATCTATTCTCAATCTCAATTCGAGAGTAGTTACCTTAAAAAATCATCATTTTTTTAATCCCTTCACATGAAAAGGTATATCTATTAATGATTTTGTATTTATATTTATGAGGTTCTTCATCCCTTTCTCATTAATGGGTAGATTTATATAAATTTAGTACATATAACTAGGAAATATGAAGATTTATCATTCATGGAGGTAATTAATATTTCTAGGATGGGATTGAGCTATTAAGAGGAATCCTACATTTTTTTTATAACAACAATCAAAACCTAGTGTAACGTCCTAGTTCCAGAAGCCACACAACGGGTGCCCGAACCCGGTTGGTCTCATGTCCTCAAACACATTTCCCCAAATGCCAGAGGCTGCCGACTTACAGTGAGGGCCTAGTTCTGATAGTGGGGAAACTATGCCCACATTTGTCAAAGTGTAGAGCTGTGGAAAAATATAAACATTCCCAAAAGAAGAAGCAGTAAATAATAGAAAGCTGAAAGGAAAATGATACTGAATCAAAAGATAACCAATAGTAATACATATAAGATGTTTCAATATGTCCTATTTCTAAGAAAGTAGTCAAAACAGGATACACTGTAATCAAATACAATACAGTACAAGTACCATGTAAAACAATGAAAAACTAAAACAATAGAATGGGAAATTAGTAGCATCTCAAGCCTAAGCTCGGTCTCATGCTCTCTTACGCTTCTACAATAATAAAATACCTGCATAAGGACCCTTACCCATATCCAAACCTGCAACAATATAATCTGTTTGGGCCAAAGACATGACCCAAATAGGGTGTGAGAAATAAATCCCAATATGCAACCACCAAAGGCCCATTCCCAACTGTCCGTGAAAATGTGCAACAACATTGTGCGATAATAAAATGTAGTAAACTAGGAAGTTCTCAAATGTAACTATTTCTATCAGCAACATTTCCATTTTATTAATTATTTATCAATTCCAAGCTTGTGCTTTAGCTTGGCAGGTACAACATAAGAAATTACCATAGTGAATACTCAAATTAAACATTGTCCTCATACATTTAAATCCTTACACTCACGTAAGTAGAATCGAAACCCTTAGGTTACTATCCATAGGAATAACGAATATTTCCCTCAGGTATACGAGATTTCTCCATAAGGCATAAAAGCTACTGCCCATAGGCATGAGAAAAGCTTCCCTCAGGCTAAACGAAACATTGCCCTTAGGCTAAGCAAAACACTGCCCTCAGGCTAAGCAGTTTACCGGGCCGAGTCCAACCCATAAGCAAGAATTAAATATTTTTCCTCTTAAGAAAACTCAAAACATTCCATCATCACGGCATTCCCATGGGTATCCTGGCCAAATGGATAAACAAGGTAAACACACCAATAGGGTGGCCCTGGATCAAGGCAAAAATCCCAAACCATAGTTTATACATGTTAATTAGATTATCTATGCAATTCTAGATATCTTAGAAGCTAAGGTCTCAGCCATACGACACCCCAAACATGGGAATGTATCACATCAGTACAAAAAATCAACTCAACAGTTGGAAATCAACACCAGACCACTTACCTCGATCTCCTCTAATGGATATACGTGAACGACGCCTCCAAAATCAACCGAGAAAGGCATAGATATGGGATAAAAATTCACCCATTAAAATGTAAATAACTTCCCCTCAGGAAATAATTTGATGGAAACACTCCATATGAGAGAAGAACACACCCGGGAATTTCAAACAAGATTGTTGGCGAAGGAATCGGAGTCCCGGTGTGGGGTTCATAGCTCTTCCAAGATTCGGCATTCTCTCCCACAGTTCTCGTGTGTTCTAAGCTTCCTCTGTCGAAAGTGGAGGCTACTTCCTATTTTAAGAGAAAAAACATAAGTGCATGGCGTGTACTCTCAAGTACATGGAATGTAATTTCCATTTTTTAACTATTCCTCTGGTGGCTACTTTCCATCGCCTCATTGTTCATCAGTCGACTTGGTTACATATTGTGTATTTCTAAGTACACGGCGTGTACTATCATTTTGCTAGTGGCTACTCCCACTGCCTTACTGTTCACCTTCTGACTAATTATATAGCATGTATATATTAAGTATACAGTATGTAGCTGGTTTTTACACCCTTCATCGCTGACAGGCCTACATGCCTTGTATACTCATCCCACACGGCCAAAGTACATGGAGTGTTGAAAAGTAGATGGTGTGAACCCACCAATTTTGGGATTTTTCCCCATTTTCCTTATTTTCTTGAAAACAGTTAAGGAAAAAAGGAAAATAAGAAAACATGTTCCCCATGAATAAGAACCGGGTTCTTACAAACATCCCCCCTAAAAGAAATTTTTCCCCTAATTTCCCTTCCAAGGGTGGTAAGGATAAGGCTGAGAACAACTCTGGACACTGAGCGTGAATGTCAGTCTCCCGCTCCTAGGTTTTGTCCTGCACTCGGCTATACTGCCATAGCACACGTACGAGAGGACCTGACCGGCCATGGAGGAACTTCATGCTCCTATCAACTATACAAATCAGATTCTCTTCAAAGGATGCATCTTCCTGAAGTTCAACCTCCTCGGGCTGAAAAATTTGAAATGGTTCTGAGTGATAATGGCACAACTAAGATACATGGAAGACGTCGTGCATGGCCTGGTACCTCTACCATAACTGCAATAGATAGGAAACCAGCTCGAATCTCTCCAGAATCTCAAATGACCCCACATACCTCAGTGAAAGCTAACCATGTCTCCTGATCCGCCTGTGTCCCAACCTCAGCGAAACACTTAAGAGAACCTAATCCGCGACCATGAACTCCAACGGTCATCTATGACGATCAGCATAAGATTTATGAAGATACTGTGCAGTAGCCATCCACTTCTATATCAATTGGACCTACTCTGATGTCTCCTGCATAAGTCATGGTCCCAGTAATGCTGCCTCACCTGCCTTCAACCAGCACAAGGTTGATCGGCATGGCCTACCATATAATGCGTTGTAAGGTGTCCTCTCAATAGTTTCTTGAAAACCATTATTGTATGAAAACTTGAATAGGGGTATGTGCTTTTCCCAAGGGCCCCCAATGTCCAGGAAACAAGCATGCAACATGTCCTCTAGCACATGTATCGTACGCTCTGATTGGCCATCGGTTTGAGGGTGGTAAGCTTTGCTCAGAAGCACCTATGTACCAAGTGCCCTCTGAAAAGTATGCAAATAATGAGATTTAAAACGATCATAACTATCGGAAATGATAGAATGATGGACCCCATGAAGACATACTACCTCTAGGATGTTCAACTTTCCGAGCTCTTCAACACTGAAGGTCACCTTGATCAGAAAAAAGTGAGCTACCTTCGTAAGCCTGTCCACAACAACCCACAAGACATCATTGCCTCGAGATGACCTTGGCAACCCAGTCATGAAGTCCATCATGACATCATCCCATTTCCACTCTAGAATTGGTAACTAATGTAATAGTTCAGATGACCTTTGATGCTCCGCCTTCACCGGATGATAGGTGGAACATCTCGTATCAAAACCAGCTACCCCTCTTTTCATACCCAGTCACCAACACTATCGTCTCAATTCATACTACATTTTGGTAACACCGGGATTTACTTCCTAAGCTGAAGCATAAAACTCCCACATCAACTTCTCACGTATATCCCATGGAACCCACACTCGTCCATGGATACGTAGTACCTCATCATCGCACATCGACTAACCAGGAGGAGGGTCCTCACTTGCCACTGATTCGCATAGAACAAGGCCTTCTAAATCTAATAGTTGTCTCATACTCACTCTATCCAGGAGGGTAAAAGTCACAACTAAGGATGAATGATTGGCTCACCCCTGACTATCGTGCACCTCCAAATGCATCTCAGAGAATAAATCCATAAGTTTCCACTCACCATTGGCCTCCTACATTGCATGTATCTGAGTCCTCCTACTCAGTGCATCAGCTACTGCATTACCTTTATCAGGTGTATAGGCAGGCTAGAAGTCGAAGGACTGAAGGTATTCAACCCACCTTCACTGTCTCAAATTCAAGTCACACTGGGTAAAGATGAATTTGAGAGTTTTGTGGTCTGTAAGCACCACAAAATGTTCTCCCAAGAGATAATTTCTCCAATAACATAACGTATGTACAACTGCAGCCAACTCGAGATCATGAGTCATGTAATTACTCTCATGTGGACTCAATTGCCGAGACCCGTACGCAACTACTCAATTTCCCGACATCAACACTACTCTCATCCCAATACATGATGCATCATAGTAAACTATATAGATCATTCCTTGCTCTAGAAGTATATGGAACGGTCCTGATGTCAACCTTCCCTTCAGCTCTTGAAAGGTTGTCTCGCAAGCTTCTGACCAAATGAACTTCACAACTTTCTTAGTCAAACCCATCAACAATGATGCTAAGTGGGAGAAGTACTGTATAAAGCACATATAGTAACCAGCCAGCCCTAAGAATCTCTGTATTTTAATCACATTCTTAGGCTATTCCCAGGAAACCACTGCTCTCACATTCTCTGGGTCTACTACAACTCCTGCCTCTGAGATAATATGACCTAGGAAGTGTATCTGGTCCATCCAAAAGTGGCACTTTGAGAGATAAGAATATAGTTGATTCTCTCTCAGTGTACTCATTATGATCTCAAGATTGGTGGCATGGTTGTGTCGATTGTGAGAGTACACCAAGATATCATCTATGAAGAATACCACAAAAGAAACCAGATATGGATGGAACACATGACTCATCAGAGTCATGAAAACTGCTGGTGTGTTCATGAGTCCGAACGGTATAACCAATTACTCGTATGGACCATATCTGCTCTGAAAAGCTATAAGTGGTTTGTCTGATGGTCTAACGTGCAACTGATGATATCCAGATCTCAGGCCAATATTCTAGAACACTCATGATCCTTGTAGTTGATCAAAAAGATCATCAATCCTTGGCACGAGATATCATTTTTTAACTGTCAACTAGTTCAGCTTCGGATAATTCACGCAGAGTCTAAGGGTACTGTCTGCATTCTTCAAAAACAAGATAGACGAACCCTAAGGAGAAGTACTGGGTCAGATGAAACCCTTTACCTACAACTCCTCTAACTGCCTCTTGAGCTCCTAAAATTATGGTGTAGCCATCCCGTAAGGTGTAATGGACACAGGTGCCACTCCTGGAACCATTTGAATAGAGAAATCCACCTCTCGCTTGGGAGGTATACCTGAAAAGTCATCTGGGAAGACATTCATGAAATGATCAACCACTATAGAGAAATCCCTCTGACACATTCCCTGGCCATCCAGATATAAACTCATTATCTAGGATGTCACTCCACCTTGCCCACGATGCTTGGGTCCATCTCAGCTCGACTGGACATCCCATTTTCCCTTGTATAGAAACACTCCACCCTCTGGTGACGTGAAACTCACCCTGCGATGATAGAAATCTACGAAGGCTTAGAAGGGTACAAACAGTACATCCCGAGAATGACATCATAGCTCATATTCTTTAAGAAATAGAGGTCCCACAAGAAAGTGATACCCACCAATCTCTAGGGGAAACTCCTTGAACTGACGCACGCCTTCCGTTCTAATCCCCAACGGAGTGTCTAGCATCATAAAATCCAAATAATTAGAAACATGGAGCCCAAGGCTCTCCACAACGGGCATAGATATAAAGCTATGTGTAGCACCAGTATCGAAAAGTACTAAAGACAAAATAGAAGCAACTAAAATAGTACCTCTGACAGTGGAAGGTCCGAGATCATTCTCATGTTGGTTTTATTGCATTGCATATGCCTGACCAGTGCTGCGACCCTACGACACAACCTGGCTACCCTATGGTGACCCTTCCTACTGTATCTATATCCTAGTGTTTGGATACCACTGTAATTACCCAACCCCAGTTACCCAGAGTCGGCGAATTATTACATAACATTGGCGTGATCACAAGAAAGATCAAATCTCGAAAGACCGATTAGTTTAGTAGCCTTGGAAATACTAGATATATTCATAAAGTTTTACATTACATAATAAAAATGAAAACTACAATAACATAGTCTCCATAGTCCACACTCTTATCCCCTCATACTATCCTTATAGGTCATTCATAATTTACTTCTTCACATCCTAGGGAAAATAAAACATAGAAAAGGGGTGAGCTCAAAAGCCCAGTAAGGATAACAATATAGCGTAAAATTTCATAAATATGAATAAACATTTAAGGCATTGTATAACTAAATAAAATCCTTTTAAACTTGAAATTAAACATAGTATAGAAAAAATAAAATGAAATAATTCCATTTACTTATTCACATGGATATTCTACTAATAGAATTTTCACATGCAATATCAATAACCACTTTCATAATGATGGAATTCATAATGCCATACTATCATAACCACATAGCCAAGGCCTCATTCCAAGACTACAAATATGATTTTGCCAAGGCCCTATGCCAAGACACTAGATTGTCTCATGAGACCTACCGATGCATCGAGGAGCTATAACGAGCTCCACCCGTCACATATTAAGTCCAATGCATTCCCATAGGAAAAGGATTAAACATAACATAAACATTAGTAATAAAACTAGCATACGAAATGTAAATACTTCATCCATAAACCATGAATGGTATAAAAATAACACATCCACAGTCAAACATATCACAAAACCTTCAATACAATATAGAAGTATTGTATCATAATAAATCAACATCAGATAAGCGTAAAATCCATCAAAGGATTTTGACATATATGAAATCAAAACTCTTTTTAAGGAAATATCTCTTTCTATTTTGAAATAATTTAAGAGTCATATATTTATAAAATAAAACAATTTCTTTGAAAATATTCTTATAATATTGTAAGGGAAGATTCGAAGATTTTATAACAGTGGAAAATAGCCACACCCGCCGTATAAGTTAAAAAAACATTCTTACATTAATTCTGTCGAAAAGGTTAAAAAGCACCTTGTTTGGAAAATGACCGAAAGATTCATTTAAAAATCTCTTATAAAAATTAAAACATGGGTATAAATGACTTTAACCCATATTCATGTAAATAGTAAAAATGTTTTGAAAAACATTTGTAATAATCATGGATGTGGATGATAAAGAAATCCCTGTAGATTATTACGTATAAACAACCTCGGATAATGAAGAGATTGCAAAATAAACCCTTAACTTGTACTTTTCCTTGGTTGGGGGTAGGTTAAACTCTTGTATAATTGTTAAATAATTGTTATTAAATTATAAATGAATCATATAAATTAATATTATATCATATATGATCTTTTAACATTGATTTGTTAATAATATCTTAGTATTATCGTTTTTTCTGGTGTTAACTTACTCGTTTTCTTTTATATGTTTTGTTACGTAAGCCATGTTTGTCATGGATAGGTTGTATCTTATTCATATCCAGAATGATATAAAGTCCTTAGATACTATTATTAATCTTCAAATGAGAATTATACTTGAATAGATACGATGGGGAATGAATCTCATCACGTTTGTTGAGACGGTAGTCCGTACGTACGCACGAGCGACAATATCATTCATTTGATATTAAAATAATATATAATTGGATGGTATATCATATATAAAGAATAATTATCATGTTATATTTATTATTTACATACATTACACATCATTATTATAACCATCAAAATAATAATTTATTGAATAACAATTACACCACGACGTGGAGACGGTAAGCCGTACGTACGCACGTATGGTGACATGTAATTCAAAGGATGGATATAATACTGAATATGGTTGTACCATATTTATAATAATATTAATGTATATAGGATATACTGGATTCATAATTTTATAATGGTAATAACAATGAAAGAAGAAGTTGAAGAAGAAAGGAATTTGAAAAAGGGTGGTGAAAAACATTACCTCTTCTTTGAGTTCTTCCTTTTGATTTGATCAAAAGGGAACTTTAGGGTGTGTTTATGATCAAAATAAGGCCTCTAGGTTGTAGTGAGGGAAGTTTAGAGAGTATTTGGGCAGGGGTTGGCAGAACCAAAAGGCTTTTAAGGTGTGAATTAATGAGAAGGGGGAGTGCCCTTTTATAAGAGGGGTGAGGGGCACCTTTGGAAAAGCTAGAAATATTATTTTATAATAAATTCATATTCTGTTTATAATGGCTCAAAAGTATATTATTTATAGTTTAAGGTGGTTATGGGTAGAAAACCACTCAACCAATAGAATTTAGATAGGTTTGGGTCATTATATTAACCTTATCTTTTAGTTTTAACTCTTAGTTAATTAGTTTGACACTTACCATGTCACGTTGTATTTTTATATTATGTAGTTAATAAACATCCTATATAACTCCAAGAGACCCCCAACTGGTCCATTAATGATACACATATCATGATATAAGTCTCTTGGCCGAACCTTAGATTTTTAGGAATTGTATATCAGTTAATAATATAATATTTGTTTTAAAAACTCTTTTATGTCAATTTTGACACTATTTGGAAAATTTATTTTTTTGAAAATTATAACAGAATGATTACTTAGAAAAAAGTAAATTAAATCATTCCTAAAATATCATATTAACCTAGAAAATTAGTTTAATTCATAAAAAGTCTCAAATTATATTTATTTGGGTATTTATAATATCAATTATTTTAATTTTTCACTATTATGTTAATTACTGCATCATCATTGTGTCATAAATAAATTAAATTTTTTAATGTATAAAAATTATAAATAAAATATCATTATGTGGGAAATATTTTTATCTTTCTAATGAATATTTATAATCGTATTTATCTTATGTTTAACCCTATATTAAAAATGTTTTAGGAAATAAACTTTGATTTTAACTCTTTTAACTGTTCTTTGAATTAAATATTAATAAATGTCCTAATCTAATCCAAGCGGAACTAAATGATAATATTTTATTCGTAAGGTTGATTTTGGTCGAGATAAACTTTTCCAATAGAATTAGGACATGTGTTAGGGTAATATTAATATCATTTTTACCCTTAATTACCCTATTTACTTTTAACCGTGGTAAATAAAAGTAAAAAGTTACTATTCACCAAAAATTATTTTCATCTCATTGAACCACATTTTACTACTTGATATTAACCGTGTCTCTCTGATTTTTGAAATTCCACTCACAGAAGCAGTTTAATTAAGTTTTATGAAAAATTCAGTTTTTTAACTACCACTTAGTGGTTTCACTATTCATCCAAAAATGAAGTTTTTCAGACAAATACCAAAAATTTACCCTAGGCTAATTTTTATATTCTGAATCCAAAAATGAAGTCCATTTTGAAAAATAAAATTTTTAAATTTCAAAAAGTGGGTATTACTATTCATAATGGCTAGTTTGATTGGTTGTGGTGTGTTAGAACTCGATGTTGCATACAACACACACTATTGTATTATTCAAAGAGAAGCGTACCGTAGAAGCTTTGGGTGTTACATTCTCCCCTCCTTCAAAAAATTTCATCCTCAAAATTTATAGAATACTACCACTTGAAAAGACTCGGGTGGTTCTTCATCATAAGTTCCTCGAGTTTCCACATTGCCTCTTCCGTATTATGGTTTCTCCACAAGACTTTTACCAAACGAGTCGTCTGGTTTCTTAGTACTTGTTATCTCATATCAAGAATCATGAAGGGATCTTCGCAATAAGACAGATCGGGTTCCAGTTCTATTTCCTCATAGGTGAGTAAATGCATTGGGTCAGGCATATATTTCCTCAATAGTGATATGTGGAACACATCGTGATATTTAGAGAGACTTGGCGGCATTGCCAAACGGTAAGTTACACCACAAATTCGTTCTAGAATTTCGAAAGGTCCGATGTACCTGGGACTCAATTTACCTTTCTTACCAAAATGTATGACTCCCTTCCATGGAGATACCTTCAGGAAAACATGATCACCGACTTGAAATTCCAAATCCTTCCTTCGATTATCAGCAAAGCTCTTCTGACAACTTTGAGATGCTTTGATATGGTTTTGGATTACCTTCACCTTTTCCATCGTTTCCTCCACCAGTTCTGTGCCTACAAGTTTTCTATCACCAACGTCATCCCAACATGTTGGTGTGCGACATCTCTTTCTATATAACGCTTCATATGGTTCCATCTGAATACTCGAATGAAAGCTATTGTTATATGAAAAATTCTACCAGAGGTAAATATTGATCCCACATACCATGAAAGTCAAGGGAGCAGGATATCAACATGCCTTCTAAGGTTTGAATAGTTCATTCTGATTGTCCACCTATTTGAGGGTGGTAGGCAGTGCTCAAATGAAGTTCAGTATCCAAGGATTTCTGAATATTTTTCCAGAATCTTGAAGTAAAATGGGGATCACGATCAGAAACAATCGATAGGGGTACTCCATGAAGTCTCACAACTTCATTAACATATAGTCTTTCTAGATGTTCCAGTGGTAGATCTTCTCTTATAGCAAGAAAATGTGCTGACTTGGTAAGACGATCAACAATAACCCATATAGCATCGTTCCTTCTAGGAGTCTTTGGTAGTCCCATGACAAAGTCCATCGTGATATTGTACCATTTCCACTCCGGTATGGGAAGAGGTTGCATGACTCCTCTGGGTTATTGCCTTCCAGCTTTCACTTGTTGAAAAACCATACATCTTGACACAAAATCAGAAATCTCCGTCTTCATGTTGTCCCACCAAAAATGTTCCTTCAAATCTCTATACATTTTGGTGCTCCCAGTGTGTATAGAGAAACTGGAACTATGAGCATCATCCAACAATTCCCTTTTTAGATCAGGTATATCGGGAACACAAAGTCTCTTCCCAAATTTCAAAATTCCATCTTCATACACAAAGCCTCTCAATCTCCCATCATTCACAGCTTTAATCTTCTTTTGAAATTATTCATCATCGGTATGAGAACTCTTAATCCTTTCTACTAAAGATGGTTTGGCAACCATTTGAAGAAGAATTGATGTTTCACCTTCCCTGGTTATTCCCATGTCCATCTTCACTAGATCCATGAAAATTGGATCTCTTTCAATTCTCATATTGTTCAAAACTCCATGATCTTTTCGGCTCAAAGAATCTTCCACCTTGTTTTCCTTCCCCAGGTGGTAGTGTATTGTACAATCATAATCCTTGAGTAATTCAAGCCATCTACTTGGCCTCATGTTGAGTTCTTTTTGTGAGAAAATATACTTCAATCTATTATGATCAGTATAAATCTCACATTTTCACCATAGAGGTAGTGCCTCTATATCGTCAAAGCAAAGATCAAAGATGCTAACTCGAGATCATGATTAGGATCGTTTTATTCATTAATTTTCAACTGTCGTGATGCATAGGCAATAACCCTATCATTCTGCACAAGGACACAACCAAGTCCTTTCTTCGATGCATCATTATAAAGAATGATCCGATCATTCCACGATGGTAGATTTAATATAAAAGCATTGAATAATTTTCTCGTCAGTTCTTCGAAACATTATTCACACTCTTTTGTCCAAAAAAAATTAACCCCTTTTCGTGTGAGCTTCGTTAATGGGTTAGCCAATCGGGAAAAATTCTAGATGAAACATCGATAATAACCTGCCAAACCAATAAAACTGCGTACCTCAGTTATACTCGTAGGTGTTGGCCATTCATGGATTGCCATGGTATTATAAGGATCAAAAGATATTCCATCTTTGGAGACAATATGGCCTAGAAAAGAAATCTCATGAAGCAATAATTCACACTTTCTAAACTTCCCATATAATTAATGTCTTCTCAGAGTCTTCAGGATAATGCACAAGTGATTTTCATGATCTTAGTATATTTTGGAGTATAACATGATATCATTAATAAATGCCACCACAAATTCATCGATATATTCCTTGAAAACTCTATTCATCAGATCCATGAATACAGAGGGTGCATTAGTAAATCCAAAAGGCATTACTATAAACACGTAATGCTCTTACCTGGTTCGAAATGCTGTCTTCGGAATGTCTTCCTTCTTCACACACAACTGATGGTATCCAGATCAAAGGTCAATATTTGAAAATTATTGTGCTCCATGCAGTTGGTCAAATAAATCATCAATGTGAGGTAGGGGATACTTGTTCTTTATCGTTATATAATTGATCTCCCTATAGTCGATACATAACCTCATAGATCCATCTTTTTTTTACAAAAATAATAGGGGCTCCCCATGAATAAAAACTAGGGTGAATAAATCCCTTATTACTCAATTCCTATAGTTGTTTCTTTAGTTCAACTAATTATATAGTGGCCATTCTATAAGGGGTCTTCGATATAGGCCTTGATCCTGGAATTAAATCAATGGAAAACTCAACTTCTCGTTATGGAGGATGTCTAGGTAAATCTTATGGAAACACATCTACATATTCTTTCACAACAGGTACATCCTCTATTTGAACATTACTTTCCTCACCCAAAGTCATTTCATTCTCTTCCTCCCCAATAATTGAATTTAGTTGAGATACTGGGGGTGGATCTAGATAAGAATTAGGTGGTGACGATTCTGCTCTAAATCTACGGTGTTCCTTATCATCATCATCAAAAATCGTAACCTCCTTCTTCTTACAATAAATCTTCGCATCATAGTCCGAAAACCAGACCATACAGAGGATTATATCAAACTCAAACATACGTATGACGATGAGATCAGCTGATAGAGAACATTTATGTGCTCTAATGGGGATTGATTCACAAAACTTTGTCGCAATGATACTTCCCTTAGGAGTTTTAACTGACAACTCCCTTGTTAAATCAAATTTAAAATATCTAATTTTCTTAGCAAACTGGGAAGATATGAAAAAATCAGATGATCCAGAATCAAATAATGCATTTGAT
This sequence comes from Viscum album, assembly GCA_963277665.1. Classification (NCBI taxonomy): domain Eukaryota; kingdom Viridiplantae; phylum Streptophyta; class Magnoliopsida; order Santalales; family Viscaceae; genus Viscum; species Viscum album. Next base: position 877,775,032 of record OY728165.1, on the reverse strand, counting down.
AAACCTGAGGAAACCATTAAATTACCTGCCAATACGTCTTTCAGAGCTTCTACCTTAGTAGTATTGATAGCATAACATTGGCCTTGATCCCTTGGCCTTTTCTGAGGTAAGTTCCCCTGATGCTTAGAAAATTCATTTTCATAATGTCCCATCTCCCTACAATTGTATCATTGGACATCAGTAGCTTCCTTCATCCCCTTGCAATAATGAGCTTGGTGGCCTTGTCACCACACTTGTAACAGACTCCCTTTCCTTTTAAAAAAGTACTGGGGTGTTTCTTCCCACATTTACTGCAGGATGGATATTCAACTTTTACCTTCTTCCCTTTATTTCCATTCCTAGATTGATCAGCAGATCTCTTCTTCTCTTTCTTTGCTTTAAAGTCATATGACTTAAAGAATTATTCCTCTATCTTGATAGCACATGAGTTAATGTCTTTGTATGAAGAGAAGGATTGTGAGACTAATGCTCAACTGAGAAATGGTTTTTACCCATGAAAGAAATGATCAATCTTACTTCTTGGGTTATATATATAATCTCCAGTATACCTTGCTAACCTTGTAATGTTAGCCTCATACTTTGTGACATTATCATCCTCCTTCTGTCTCAAACTCAGAAATTTTCTTTCCATATTTTCTCGATGGTCACAAGGAATGTATTTTTCTAAAAACAGATATTTGAACTCCCTCCATTCCATATTTGATACTTCATCATCTTCCTTCTTGTTTTGAATCAATGACCACCATTGATCAGCATCTCTAGTGAGGCGGTAAACTACTATGATAACTTTTTCCCTTTCACTACTTCCCAAATCCTGAAATATTTTCTCTGGGGAACATATCCATTGCTCAGCTACTAATGGATTTGTACTCCCATTGGATGTTGGTGGTTTCTGCCTCATGAAGCGATCTAACATTGATCCTCCATGATGTGGATTAGGGTGCTCCATGCGGGTAAGGTTATTATTCATAACCTGAGTGAGTTGTCCCAGTATGGTGATTAGTTGATCAGAACCAGTTGCATCACCAGATCCACAATAATTATCTTGAGCAGGAGGGCAATCCCTACATGGAGTGCATGAATTGATACGGTTTCCATTTCTTCCACTAGGCGCCATTTCTAAACAATGTCATAAACTGGATCAGTGTATGAATCAAAATACATAATTCCATACTTATAAAAAAATTAACATAAATTAAACTATTTATGGATATAATCCATAATAATAAAAATGTTTTATTTGAGGAAGTATATACTCATAAACCCTTCATAATGATTTGTAAAGAAAATGAGAGTTATCCTAAGCATATCCCCCAGGAGTGTTATATCCAACAGTGCAGCAAGGCCCGTTGTCATGCACCAGTTCCCGTTCGAGTCTAGCTCAAAGCGGTGTTTTCAGTTTTTACCCCTAGGTACATCTGTGCCAGAGCCTCCTCTACCTACTCGTATCCAGACAGGGATGTATTGCTCGGAAAACTCACAAAATCTCTACAATACCAAAATTATAGGAAGTTATTCTATACTAATCCTCAAAGTCCATCATAAATCTATGTGCTCTAATCAGAGTTTATCTAAATCTAGCTTCCACGGTTTGTACTAAACTTCCTCTGATGCCAACTGTAACGCCCCGACCCCAGTTACTCAGAGTCGGTGCATTATTACATAAAATTGGCATGATTACAAGAAAGATAAAATCTTGAAAGACCGATTATTTTAGTAGCCTTAGAAACACTAGATATATTCATAAAGTTTTACCTTACATCATAAAAATGAAAACTAAAACAACATAGTCTCCATTGTCCACACTCTTATCCCCTCATACTATCCCTATAGGTCATTCATAATTTACTTCTTCACATCCTGGGAAAAATAAAACATAGAAAAGGGGTGAGCTCAAATGCCCAGTAATGATAACAATATAGAGGAAACTTTCATAAATAAGAATAAACCTTTAAGGCAATGTATAACTAAAACAAAAGCCTTTTAAACATGAACTTCAACATAGTATTGAAAAAATAAAATGAAATAATGCCATTTTCTTATTCACATGGATATTCTACTAGTATAATATTCACATGCAATATCAATAACAACTTTCATAATGATGGAATGCATAATGCCAGACTACCATAACCACATAGACAAGGCCTCGTTCCAAGACTACAAATAAGAATTTTCCAAGGCCCAGTGCCAAGACACTAGTTTGTCTTCTGAGACCTACCGATGCATCGAAGATCTATAGGGGGCTCCACCCGTCACATATTAAGTCCAATGCATTCTCATATGAAAAGGTTTAAACATAACATATCCATTCGTAATAAAACTAGCATAATAAATGTAAACATTTCATCCATAAACCATGAATGGTATAAAAATAAAACATCCACAATCAAACATATGAAAAAACCTTCAATACAATATATAAGTTTTGTATCATAATAAATCAACTTCAAATAAGCGTAAAATCCATCAAAGGATGTTGACAGAGATGAAATCAAAAATCTTTTTAGAGAAATATCTCTTTCTATATTGGAATCATTTAAGAGTCATATTTTTATAAAATAAAACATTTTCTTTGAAAATATTCTTATAAGTTTGTAAGGGAAGCTTTGAAGATTTTATAACAGCGGAAAAGAGCCGCACCCGCCGTATAAGTTAAAAAAACATTCTTACCTTAATTCTGTCGAAAAGGATAAAAAGAACCTTGTTTGGAAAACGAAGGAAAGATTCCTTTAAAAACATCTTATAAAAAGTCAAAAAAAGGTATAAATGACTTTAACCCATATTCTTTTAAATGGTAAAAATGTTTTGAAATACATTTTAAGAAACATGGATGTGGATGATAAAGAAATCCCAGTAGAGTATTACGTATAAACAACCTCAAATAATGAAGAGATTGCGAAATAAACCATTACCTTGTACTTTTCCTTGGTTGATGGTAGGTTAACCTACTTTATAATGGTGAAATAATTGTTATTAAATTATACAAAAATAATATACATTAATATGATATCATATATGATCTTTTAACATTGATATTGTTAATAATATCTTAGTATTATCGTTGTTTCGGGTGTTAACTTACTCATTTTATTTTATATGTTTTGTTAGGTAAGCCGTGTTTGTCATGGATAGGTTGTATCTTATTCATATCCAGAATTATATCAAGTCCTTAGATACTATTATTAATCATCAAATGAGAATTAGTCTTGAATGGATACGATGGGGAATGAATCTCATCACGTTCGTGGAGACAGTAGTTCGTATGTAAGCACGAGCGACAATATCATTCTTTTGATATTAAAATAATATATAATTGGATTGTATATCATAGATACAGAATAATTATCATGTTATATCTATTATTTACATGAATGACACATCATTATTATACCCATCCAAATAATAATTTATTGAATAACAATTACACCATGACGTGGAGACGGTAAGCCGTACGTACGCACGTATGGTGACATGTCATTCAAAGGATGGATAGAATAATGAATATGGTTGTACCATATTTATAATAATATTACAGTATATTGGAGATACTGTATTCATTATTTTAGAATGGGAATAAAAAAGAAAGAAGAAGTTGAAGAAGAAATGAATTTGAAAAAGGGTGGTGAAAACATTACCTCTTCTTCGGGTTCTTCCTTTTGATTTGATCAAAATGGGTCCATAGGTTTTGCTTTCTGATCAAACTAAGGCCTCTAGGTTGTAGTGAGGGAAGTTTAGAGAGTATTTGGGCAGGGTTTTGCCGAACCAAAAGGCTTTTAAGGTGTAAATTAATGAGAAGGGGGAGTGCCCTTTTATAAGAGGGGTGAGGGGAACCTTTGGAAAAGCTCGAAATATTATTTTATAATAAATTTATATTAGGTTTCTAATGGATAAAAAGTGGATTATTTAAAGGTTAAGGTGGAGATGGGTAGAAAACCACTCAACCAATAGAATTTAGACAGATTTGGGTCATTATATTAACCTTATCTTTTAGTTTTAACTCTTATTTAATTAGTTTGACACTTACAATGTCACTTTGTATTTTTATATTATATAGTTAATAAACTTAATATATACCTCCAAGAGGCCTCCGTGTGGTCTATTAATGATACATATATCATGATATAAGTATCTTGGCCAAAAATTAGAGTTTTAAGAATTTTATATCAATTAATAATATAATATTTGTTTTAAAAACTCTTTTATGTCAATTTTGACACTAGTTGGAAACATGATTTTTGTGAAAATCATAACAGAATGATTAATTCAAACAATGTTAATTAAATATTTCATAACATATCATATTAACCTAGAGAATTAGTGTAATTCATTAAAAGTCTCAAATTATATTTATTTGGTTATTTATAATATCAATTATTTTAATTTTTCACTATTATGGTAATTACTGCATCATCATTGTGTCATAAATAAATTAAATTTTTTAATGTCTAAAAATTATAAATAAAATATCATTATGTAGGAAATATTTTTATCTTTCTAATGAATATTTATAATCGAATTCATCTTATTTTTAACCCTATATTAAAAATGTTTTAGTAAATAATCTTTGATTTTAACTCTTTTAACTCTTCTTTGAATTAAATAATAATAAATGTCCTAATATAATCCAAGTGGACCTAAATGATAATATTTTATTCCTAAGGTTGTTTTTGGTCGAGATACACTTGTCCAATATAATTAGGACATGTTTTAGGGTAATATTAATATCATTTTTACCCTTAATTACCCTATTTACTTGTAACCGTGGTAAATAAAAGTAAAAAGTTTCTATTCACCAAAAATTATTTTCATCTCATTAAACCACATTTTACTCCTTGATATTAAACGTGTCTCTCGGAATTTTGAAATTCCACTCACAGAAGCGGTAAAATTATGTTTTATGAGAAATTCAGTTTTTTAACTACCACTTAGTGGTTTCACTATTAATCAAAAAATGAAGTTTTTCAGAAAAATTCCAAAAATTCACCCTAGGATAATTTCGATATTCCGAATCCAAAAATAAAGTCCATTTTGAAAAATAAAATTTATAAATTTCAAAAAGTGGGTATTACTATTCATAACAGCTAGTTTGATTGGTTGTGGTGTGTTAGAACTCGATGTTTCATACAACACACACTATTGTACTATTCAAAGAGAAGTGTACCATAGAAGCTTGGGGTGTTACAACCACGACCAAGACCACCACCTCAGCCTAAACGTCCTGACATATTCTAATTCCCTGACTGGTAAGAAGCTACTTGCCCTACTCCTGCATGTAGAGTCTGCACAGAACCCCTCTCACTAGTCACTGGTGGAAACACCCAGCGAAAACGCTAGAGATGACCCATCCTACCCTAATCACATCATCCACTAGGTCACGTGGACACTGAGGTCTCTTGTGCCCCTCTTTACCACACTGGTAGCACATTACCTGGCCACCTAAAGAATTATTCTGGCTAGTACTGCCACCGTAAGAGAAATCCATCTCCCTCTTCTTCTTTCTAGTAGAAATAGTACCAAAAACTGGTGTTGACCCACCCTAGTCCACACCACTAGCTTCCCACAGGTTATACTCAGTAATCAGTGCATGTTTCACATTATCATACACAATAGGAAACCTGAAAAAATTCACCAGCGCTCGGATGTCATACTAAAGACCATCCTCAAATCATCTAGCCCTCAATGCCTCATCACCCACCAGAACATGTGCGAAACGTTGTAGCTCAGTGAAGCGGGTAGAATAATCCATCAATAACATGGATCCCTACTGCAGATTCATGAAATCTCGAGCTTGATCTTCCCTTAGTGTTTTTGGAAAGAAAAATTCATAGAAGGCAGCCTGAAAATCTTCTCATGCCATGTCTCGGTGATTCTTAGTCGGGGTGGTACATCCCACCATCTCTTAGAGGAACCACACAACATATAAGTAGCTAGCTTTACCCTCCTCCCTGGAGGCATCTGAAGATGCGCGAAGATAGTCTATAATGAATCCAGCCATGACTCCGTAGCCCGTGGTCCGCCATCCGCTGAAAACATAGACAGATTCTGCTTCTGGAATATACGTGTCAACTCTGCTATCGATGTGGCAACCGATGGTGCTCTCTGGAAGGTCTGTATAAACTGCATGAAGCCTTCATGGAACTGTGCATCTATGCCTACGTCCGGTATAACGGCTGGTGCCGCATCTGGATCTTTTGGAGGATCCATCAGTAGCCCATGTCCTACCACCTCCGAAGAATAATCATTGTCTCTCTCTTGGAGAACAACTTGTGGTTGTCTCGTCATCATGACTCTAAAAGGTCAAACACACACCTTAGATTATGATCATCAAAGACTAAGAGTTGGAAATGTAAGAAGGAAACAGGGAACATAAACAATTCCAGTTTTACAAAAACATTCTACATGGCGTGTATAATAAATACACTGTGTGTTCCCTTAAGTCTTTCACATGGGTGTGTACTTCTACCAGAATTGGTCGTGTAACACCCCAAACACATGGCGTGTTGTCTCAACACACAACATGTACTTGAATTTTCTTCCCCTTCCCAAGTCCTTCTACATGGCTATGCCACATGCCCCTCTCTTGAATGAGACTATACAGCATATATAAGGTCTACACGGCATGTATGCTTAATCCTTTACATGGTCGTGTTCTATTGCTGGCCAAGTCATGTCTCAACCCTAGGCACATGGCATGTTACACCAGCACACTGTGTGTACACCACTCCTTCTCCCCACCCACACGACCGAGTCTAAATAGTCTCTCACTGATCAAGACTACGCGACATGTCCCACAGGCACACAACATGTACTAGACAAGCTTTTCTGAGCCGTGTTGTTCATGACACGGTCGGATACATGGCTCAAACTACACGGCGTGTTCTAGATGGGCACAACGTGTGTGAGAAGAGGTAACACTAACCTGTGTTGTTAGTTACACGTTCAAATTCCCATATTACACCACAAGGTGTGTTCGGCATTTACACAAAATGTATAATCTTAGATTTCTCTGTCTGTGTTGTTAGTTACACGGTGGACACAGGGTCAACACAACACGACGTGTACAATCGGTACACGACATGTGCCCTCAAAGTTTCACTGTCCTGTGTTTCTACCCACACGGCCTATGACATGGTTAGGAACTACAGGGCATGTATATATGGTAGACGGCGTGTACTAATTTTTTTTAACTTTCTTCCTGAACAGAAGAGTACATGGCATGTAGTCAAAACTACACAACGTGTATTCTAGGTTTTTTCGGACCGTAAGCCTTAGAAACTACTCAGAAGCCTAGAAAAACACCGAAACCGACACCAATTACCAAATTTTGATCCATGAGGGCCCATACTCTCTGTGAATCAAATCTTGGCATCTTATACATGTTACAACAAAGTGTACAAGTCAGTGATCCACCAAATTACGGTCAATGAGGGACCATACTAATCAAGAACCAAAGTTTTTCGTTCATTTTACAAAACCTCACACAACAATACCTTATCAAATATAAGGAATTTTTATCAAGGAAACTATCACAACACAATTCCTTTACAAGAAGAACATCTCTCACAACAATAAGAAATTTATAATGCACCTATATGGCATGTAAACTATGCATGGCATGTGATTCTAACATGTAACTAAATGACGCATGAGATGGCATACCCTCATCTCTTCAAGTTACAACTAAATAGAACCCAAATATAAAAATATAATAGCACACCACAAGTGTGTCACCCAACGGTGAAAATCAGATCAACTGTAATGTGAAAAGTCATAAAAATTTCAACACGAGGTAAATTGCCTTTTCCCTATACACGGGTCAGCTACTCCCAGGCACAAATTATTACCAAGTACCTATTCATTCCTATCCCCGGCTATATGCTCTAAATAGTAATTCAAAGAAAAGAAATCCCTTTGATACCACTTTGTAACGTCCCAGTTCCAGAATCCACACAACGGGTTCCTCGAACCCAGTTGGTCACTTGACCTCAAGAACATTTCCCCAAACTCTAGAGGCTACCAACAAGCAGCAAGGGCCTAGTTTTGATATTGGGGAAAGTATGCCCTCATTTTTCCAAGTGTAGCGTAGCAGAAAAATATAAACATACCCAAAAGTAGAAGCAGTAAACAATAAAAAGATGAAATGAAAACGGTACCAAATCAAATGGTAACCAATAGTCATACATATATAATGGTGCAATATGTCCTATTTCTATGAAAGGAGTCAAAACATGATACACTGCAATCAAATACAATATAGTACAAGTACCAATTACAACAAAGAAAAACTAAAACAATGCAATAAGAACTCAGCAGCATCTCAAGCCTAAGCTCGATCCCATGATCTCCAATTCCTCTGCAAAAATCAAATACATGTATAATGACCCATTCCCTTATCAACACATGCAGAAATATAATCTATTTCAGCCAAAGACATGGCCCAAAAAAGGTGTGAGAAATAAATCATAGCAGGCAACCAACAAAGGCCCATGCTCAACTGTCAGTGAAAATGTGCAACAATAGTGTGCGATAATAAAATGTAGTAAACTGGGCAGTACTCAAAAGTAACTATCTCTATCAATTAAATTTCCATTTTATTAATTATTTATCAATTCCAAGCTTGTGATTTAGCTTGGAAGGTACAACATAAGAAATCACCATAGTGAATACTCAATGTAAACATTATCCTCAGACATGTAAATCCTTAACCTCATGTAAGTAGAATCGAAACCCATAGGTGACTTTCCATAGGAATAATGAATATTTCCCTAGGGAATATGAGATGTTTCCCTCATGCACAGAAGCTACTACCCACAGGCATGAGAAAAGATGCCCTCAGGCTAAACAAAACACTGCCCTTAGGCTAAGGAAAAAACTGCCCTCAGGCAAACCAAGTAACATGGACGAGCCCAATGCATAAGAAAGAATTAAATATATTTCCTCTCAATAAAACTCAAAACATGATATCATCATGGAATACCCACATGTGTCCTGACCAAACAGCTAAACAAGGAAAACGCACCCACGGGGTGGCCCTGGATCAAGGCAACGATCCCAAACAACAATTTATACATGTTCATTAGATTATCTATGCAATTATAGATATCTTACCAGCTAAGGTCTCATCCATAAGACACCCCAAACATGGGAGTGTAGCAAATCGGTATAAAAAATCAACTCAATAGTTGGAAATAAACACCAGACCACCTACCTCGATCTCCTCTGATCGATATACATGAACGATGCCTCTCAAATCAATTGAGAATGGCGTAGATCTGGGATAAACATTCAACTGTTCAAATGTAAATAACTTCTCCTTAGGAAATAATTGGAAGGAAACACTCAAGAATAGAGAAGATCTCAACCGCACGGTTCAAATGAGATCGTCGGTGAAGGAATCAGAGTCCCTGTGTGCGGTCAGGAGCTCTTCCAATATCCGGCCTTCTCTCCCATGGATCTCGGGTGTTCTAGGGTTCCTTTGTCGAAAGAGGAGTGTACTGCCTGTTTTAAGTGAAAAAACATAACGAAAAGGTGTGTAATCTCAAGTATAGGACATGTACTTTCCATTTTTTAACTGTTCCTCTAGCAGATACTTTCCACCACCTCACTGTTCATTTGTCGACTTGGTTACACGATTTCTATTTCTATATACACAGTGTGTACTGTCGCTCTACTGGTGGCTACTCCCACCACCTTACTGTTCACCTACCGACTGATTACATGGCTTTTATATACTAATTACACGTCATGTATCAGGTTTTACACCATTCATCACCGACAGGACTACACACCCTATATACTCATCCCACACGACCAAAGTACACGACGTGTGGAAAAGTACACGGCGTTTACCCCCCAATTTTGGTAATTTTCTCCATTTTCCTTATTTTCTCAAAAACACTCAAGGAAAAAGGAAAATAAGAAAACCCGTACCTCTAGAATAAGAACCTAGTTCTTACACCTAGATAGTTTTTTAAGAATTTTAGTTTAATATCATGCATAAAGGACATATATGGGGAAACATAGGCACCAAGAATATGGTTTCATGCCTTTGGGAGCTGTCAAACATATCCTGGTCATGGTAGGAATTAAATTCATCATAGTTCGATCATAAATTTGGTACATTCACCAAGTTATATTCCATTATATGGGAGTATTAATTTCATTCCATCAAATGGGGCTTACACATTGAGGTTCCCCAGGATGGTGGATATTAATGATGCTAATGATATTATCATTGAATATCCCTAATCCTACATGATTGATGCTTGTTTTGAGAAACAAGGGATAGAATTTAATCAATCTCATTGTAAATTGATGTGGTACATGTGTGTTATGTCTTCCATTAGGATGTTTAATATGGAGATTAGGCCCTAGGAAGGCATTCTACGTATCTTGGTTATGGAAGTAATGAATGTTCTAGTATTTCAGTTGGAATAGGGGACACACACTATGGTTTCCCTATGAATCCACTGATGAATAATAAATAATTATCATCCCAGGAGAGTGATTGGATCTTTAAGGTTAGAGTTTCAAATACATGGTGGGAATTACACCAAGTGGATGATTATCATAGATAGGTCCTTAGAAAAAAGTCATGCATATCATGGTCATAGAACGAATGAGTTTCATTATAGTTCAGTTGTTCGAGGCTTACAAACTGAGGGTTCACTAATATGAGGGTTATCATATCATTCAAATAATTGGGTATTACACACTAAGGCTTCTTTAATATAGGGATATATATATCATGAAACTAATTGGGGATTACACATTGATTCTTCCCTCTAAATCCACTAATTAATTAGAAATAATGATCATCCCATGAGAATTATTAGGTCTCGATGGTTGGAATGATAGAGAAATTGGGGGAATTATTCTAAAGTGGATGCCCACTTTTGCTTGGACCTTAGGAATGAGTCTTATTTATCCTAGTTATGAAAGAAATCAGAGTCATTGTAGTTCAATTGATTGAGAATTAAACACTGAGTTTTTCCCAATACAAGGGAATATCTATCATGCCACTAATTGGGGGTTACACAATGAGGCTGCCTTCTAAATCCACTTATGGATAAGAAATAATGATCATCCCATGGGAATTGTTGGGTACCAGTGGTCTAAATTTTGCATACATGGTAGGACATACACTGAAGTGGATTCCAAGTTGAGATTTGGCCTTAGGAAGGGAACCTACGTATCCTAGTTATATCAAGAATCAGAGTCATCATTGTTTATTTGATCTAGGATTACATACTGAGGTTTCCCTAATTTGTGGGTGGTCATATCATTACACTAATAGAATCTTACACACCAAGGTTTCCCTAATATGGGGGAAGTCATATTATTCTAGTAATAAGGTCTTACACACTGAGGTTTCCCTAATATATCCACTAGACAATGTAATCATGTCCCGGTATGTCTTCTTGACTTGTCCTGATTGTATTTTTGACATGTTTGATTGTCTTTAAGACATTTATAAATATTTTTTAACATGCCTTGTCTAATTAGAGGACATTTATGATGAAAATATCATGGTCTAGTTGACTTATCTAGATGTGGTTGCATAACCTGAATGAAATATCTAGAGGGCATCCTATTATCAAAGATAAAATGTTCAATGGGGTTTACATGATCTAGATGGATTGTCTAGAGGACATTGAAATATCAATTCTGGCTTAGTTGGAGGGTGCCACATAACCTAGATGACTTGTCCAAATGGTGTAGCATGATCTAGTTGTCTTGCCCAGTGGATATCGTGTGATCAATGATGGCGTGTCTAGAGGGTGCGACATGACCTGGATGAATTTTTCTTTGAATAAGTAACATGATCAAGGCTGACATATATTGTTATCATCACTAGACCAAGTTTACTTGTCCTGGTATCATTAATGGATCTATTTGACATGTCCTGGTGTCATCGCTAGTCCAAGCTGACATGTCTAGGTGTACCCACAAGATTTGGGGCAACATGTCTAGAGGCCATATCATGATTTTAATAGAAAACCTAAATGACTTAGTGAGAATTGGGTGGCATGCACAAAGGGAATTTAATGACTTGATTTAAACTTAGAAGTGACATTTCATGGTCTATGTATCATTTTTATGGATTATAACATGAATTTAAAAACATTTCTCAGTGTTGTCACATGATCTAGGTTGGTCATGCAAAGAACGTGAGGATCAACATATCTATATTAATGTACGTCTATTGAATTTTGGTAGTATTTTATTCTAGAATTTATATCATATGTGCATTATGTTTTTCTAGTGTTATCTTATTTTAGGTTTCATGTGACCCATCCAGCATGTGGGACCTCTATCACATGATGTAACTAACACATTATATGTCATATGTATGATATCAGGTGATGAAACATAGTGAATATGCATGTTATTTGTTACCCTATGCCATTCCCCAAATTTTACCCTATTAAATACCTTTTCAATCGTGTGATAGGTCACTATAAGAAGTCTTCTCCAGTGCTCCCATGTAGCAGGGATCAATGTATGAATTTTTTGGTTGAGGGGATGGGTTTTATAGTCCTCACCACCCTGGTTATATGCCACCTTTCATGGAACGTATCTCGTGAATTTGGTATAGAGATAGTGTTGTGTTTCAGTGTCACACACTTCATGAGATCATGTCATAGGTCATCTATGGGGTGTCCCATGAGTTTCAGCAACCAAAACAATTTTCTTTTAGATCCCTATTTATGGGTCCTCAGTCGATCAAATGGTTTTACTAACTGTATGAACTTTTCAGAGAGATTTTAAAAGGTTATTATGACATGTATAAGATTTTCATGATAATAGGATGCCTTTGGGAAGTCTTTCACATGATAAAATATTACTCATCTGGGGTTCTCTATGAGGAAAATAAAACTTTTCAAGAGGGCTTCTGTAGGATCATTAGGACATGTAGAGGGGGACTCTCTGGGATCAACGGGGATCAACCAGGGTGAAAAACCCCTTTCACATAATGATCAATGTATCTCCCATTTGAGATAATCTTCTTTCTTTCTCCATTTTTATTATTTATTTTTCATGGAGAAGAGATCTTAGGCAGTCATGTGAGATTTTCCAAATAAAATAACTCTCCTTTTCTGTGATTAATTGCATGAAAAATAATAGATCATATGGTAATGCATGATAATTTTCATGGAAATATCTTCTACTTGTCTGTGGTGCATAACATATTCAATGATGGATCTCACGACGGTATGCCAAAATTTTTTGGGACATTCACTGTGATTTCCATTGATGTTTCACATGTTCAATGATAGATCTCCAGAAAAAATGAATACATGTTCAGGGATATTGACATTTCCTTACTTTGATGTGTCACAGGTTAAATTATGGATCTCTTGATGGAATGAATTAATTTTCTAGGATGGTTTCATTACACACCTTTGATGTGTTGAGTTTTCAATGAAGGATCTCGTGAAAGTGTGAAGACTATTGTCAGGGGAAGTCTATTCTATTGCTTTTGATGTGTCACAGGTTCAATGATGGATCTCATGAAATAATAAATACATTTTTAGGGATATTATATTTTTAGACCTTTTATGTGCCATGTGTTACACAATGGATCTCTTTTTGGCATACTGACATTGTCAAGGGCAGTTTCCTTTTTTAACATTTATGTTTTTTGGGTCCAATTGTGGATCTCATGATGACATGTGGATATTTCCGGGGTAATTTCCTTTGTGTTCCTATCATGAGTCATGTTATCATGACTATATGATTCCATAACATGCCCAATGTAATTTTCATGACAAGGACACATGCCAAAGGGTTCATGGATAGTGTTTTAATCTATATAAAGAATGTTTAATAATCCAATACACTTGAAGGTGTTTCACAACCAAAGGTTAACATCTAATCTTTTCAAAATATTAATTGTATTTTCATGGGATTAACACTTTTCAAATCCTTGATGGAAAAGTAATGGGTTCACAATTATGGGTTCCGACAAAACATCCCCCTTATAATTAGATTCTTTTGGAATGAATGGAATATAATTATGTGGTAAATATAATACACTTTATCATATATCTTAATGATGATTATGTATTCCATTGGGTGGATCTCTGAGTGAGAGAGAGAGTGCTCTTATTTTTTCCTAGGTCTGTGTACCTAGTGAGCATAACTTGAGTTTTTCTAAGGTCATATGGTGGGCGCCATAAACATTGTATCCTTTTATTTAATATTGCCCTCTTTTTTCACGACCTTCAAATGGAGGAAATTTTAGTGGTATTGGACTTGGATTTTTCTCAGGCCACCCTCTTACAATTTTTTGTCCTAACATGTTTTGTTCATTTTCCGGTCTTGCAAACTGAATCATTAGCAGGCTATTGTTTATGGGGTTTTATATTAGACCCTATATTAGTGATAAATATACCATTTTTGTAGTATAATTATCCTAGCTGTTTAATGTCATGATGTAGAAAAATTTACAATGTAGTTTAACATCATATGGTAAAGATATAAAATATTCCATGTAGCTTAATGTCATGCTATCAGAATATTGAATATTGTGTTGTTTAAATTCATGCTATAGTGATGCCAAATATTGTTTGGTTCAAAGTCTTATAATGAGTACATCATTAGTGAATATGTAATATGGGGAATAAATTATAGGGATGACCCAAAACACCTTGGGTCGATGTGTTCTGTTGTGGTGTTATCAGGGATCACTGGGATTAAAGTTCCTTTCCTAAAAGGTAGAGATGTCCATGGTTTGTAGGTTGAATTCTTTATGTGCTGATATCATGGTAAAACAACGGTTTACATGCTATTTTCTAAGTGACATGGAATATTTATTTGGGTTTTATGGGTAAATAGAAAAAATATAGGTAATTCGGAGTCCACCTGAATAGTTTGAATATGTGTTGTTTAAATCTTGTTTCAATAATTTTGAATTGATGAATGGTGGAATGAGGCATCAATACCATGGATGGCCCAAAAAAACCTTATGGTGTTATGTTTCACCATAGTGTTAATTAGGCTGACAAGGATTGGTTTTACTTTTCTATAAGGATGAGATGCATTAAATTGGTAGGTCAAGGCCCTAATTCATGAGTCCATAGGGATTAAAAGAATGGTCAAGTAGAGTTTATTCCCACTCTTTTCCAAGGTCACTGAAAGATTTTAAAAGACTCAAACTTCTTGAAAATTATGAAGGATATGAATAAAAGGACTATCTGGGAATGGTTCTTAAACCCTAGGGAAATTTAACATTTTTGGGAGGCATGGGCCCTATTCCATGTGGTTTTGAGTCACATGGTTTGGGTCCTAAAATGGTCTAAGAATGGGGTGTCTCATTCTTTTTTTGATAATGGGAACAAAAAATGATGATGCAACATTGAGGATGTCAAATTATCTTGAATATTTTTTATGAATATTGTAAATCCTGGTTTAATGTTCTTAGTTAAAGAGTGGTTATATGGGATAATCATGAACTGGATTGGCCCTAACACCCTTAGGGTCTTAATTCTACCATAGTGATATCAGGATCAAAAGAATCAAAAAAAAAACCTTTATATAGGGCCATATGTCTCTAGTTGGTAGGTATAATCTCTTATGTGTCAATATCATGGCTGAATAGAGAGATATATTTCCATTTCCAAGGTTTATGAATGGTTTTCAGTGGCCCAATGAGCTCAAATTAGGAATTCTGGTCTAGGGGAAATGTAATATTCAAGAAGGGTTAAACCCCGTAAATGTTGTGTCACTTCCTAGTGAACATGTTATCATGGAGAGGAGAAATGAAAAACCCATTAATATAACTTTTTCCTAGACTAGGGGGTTAGTGAGAATGGATTTACTTTTACAAGGGAAAAAAGTGGTCCCCATTATCTTTACTCCTTATTTACTTATGCCCTAACATTTTCATAAACTCTGGAGATTCAGCGTTTAGTTAGAAAAGACATGACTTTGGGTCTAGACACCCATGGTGGGTTTTCAAACAATGTAGTTTTGTGTCTCTTTCACAAATATTTTGGGGTAGTGAAATTCAGACCATCAAAGGCTATAGTTTACGGTTGTACAACTTTGACTAAAGTGTAGGCAGTTTACGTTCATGATAGAAATAGACCAGTTATGAGGGGAATGTTACAGAAGAGCCTAACTTGGATACCTAGTCTCAAGATTACTCTAATATCTTTTTATGTGGGCGATAAAAATGTTGTAAATAATGCCTCAAGTTTATTTGGTCTTGAGTAATGATATGGGACAATCATACCAAGGATGGCCTAAAACACCATTTGGTGCTGAGTTCTTCTGCAGTGATGTTAGGACCAAGAGTATTGAAATTCCCTTATTATAGTCCAAATATGAATATGTTTTTAGGTATAATATCTTATTCATAGATATCATGGTAAAAAAGAGAGATCTCTTTTTCTTTCAATGGTACATGAAATGTTTGTGGAAACCCAAGGAACTCAAGGAATGGAGTGTGAGTTATGGGTTGTTATGATTAATGGATGGCTGAAGCACCCCATAGACTAGTTTATTGAGGTCAATATATTGTGCTCCTTTTAATAAGGAACTATGATGGGTGATGACATGCACGTTTTATAATCATGTGGTGGGGATTTAACTGTCATGCAGTTGTAATGTCACATGAATATGACATTTTCTTTATAGTTTAACATCATGTGGTAAAGAAATATGCTGCATAGGTCCTACCAATATGTAGTTGGGTGCGAAATTTTATCATTTATATGAAGTTTCTAACCCATGGTCATATATTTGGGCATCACTACATGTCCTTCGATGTTGGGAATCATTCATCATTTAGTTCAGGCCTGAATGTTCCCTATGTAGGTCTTAACTGTATGTAGGGATGAGGTGAAATTTTTGATTTACCAAGGACGATCCCAAGAATATGATATTTTGGTTTCACTATCTATCTTGTTATGATAGTAATTAAGAAGAAGATAGTTATTGAATGGAAAATGATCCATGTGTGCCAAACCTATATGTATAGGGGGAATTGTTCCCACTAATTACTGTAGTTGGACCTAGGATTGGATATCTGAGCATCGCTATATATCCTTTGATCATAGGAATCAAGTCACATGTATTTATTGAGAAACAATATAGTTTTAAGTCATGTAGCATGGCCATAGGCTCCCCGATGTGAAAAGGGAATGTTGCGATTGGGCCTAGGAATGGAGGACTTAACATCACTAAATATCCTATGATAACATGAATCAATCCATATGATGTTCTTTAATGGGAAACTCTCTACATAAGTTTGACCAATATGTAGAGGGAGGAACTGTTCATGCTGATTGATGTAGTTGTACCCATGATTATGGATCTGGGTGTCACTACATATTGTGTGATGTCAAGAAACAATTCACATGTAGTTATTGAGAAACCATGTGGTTTAACATCACGCTTAAAGAATATAGAATCCCTAAAATGAAAAGGTAATGTTGAGATTGGGAATAAAAATGAAGGTATTGGGTCACTACTTATCCTATGACAATAGTAATTAAGACACATGTTGTTATTAAAAAACCAAAAATCTTAATATCATGAAAAAAGATATCGGATACCTAATGTGAAAAGTTATTTTTTTGACTGGGCCCAAGAATGGAGGTCTAGGCATCACTATATATCCTATGATAACTGGAACCATGAAACACATTGTTCTTGAATCGGAAATGCTCTACGAAGGTCTACCCCGTACATAGAGGATGGTAGTATTCCCATTTATTGTTGTAGTTGGACTTTGGATTGGATATCTGGGCATCACTATGTATCATGTGATGAAAATAATCAGTCCACATGTATTCATTTAATGGATGTGGAGTTGGAGAGGAACACCAATGATAGTGGTCCTCTTGATATAGGTCCATAGTGATGTGTAGTTTTGCATCATTTAAGATAAATCAATCATATAGTTTAACCTAATTCATTGAGGAATCATGGTGTGAATTTTACAATATCATGTCAATGACCGTTATATCCCTATTTGTAGATGATATGACCTAGTCATATGGGGATTCCCTTACCAAAATTCCTAATCCCACCTGAGCAATGATAAGTGTGGGAAACAATGAATGGTAAAGTTTCATTTCTTGACATGGAGGAAATCAGAGAAATGACAAGGGAATTTTGTATCATGTGGTGGTTAGGCAAATTTATATGATCTAGTAATCATACACATCTCATTTGAATTTCAATCAATTTTTATATAGTAGTGGAAATATGGTTCATTTTTACTTTTGTGTGGTAAGGACATTAGGCCAGTAGTTTAACATTATGTTATTTGGATAAAGGTAACTCGCAATTAAGGAAGAGTGATATTGGGGATATTTGTAGTTTTAATCATATTGGGAGGAAAAAGGTTACTATAAAAGAAAAATAATAACTAAAAATTAATTCAAGACCTTAGTCTAGGGTATCTATTTGTATCCTATAGGGGATGGAGTCAAGCCACACATCATTTTTGAATGTTGATTTTCTATTTAGATCTCACTTGCACACATGGATGGTGGAAATTCATTTCTCTTTTTCATAGATCTTGCTCAAGTTTTATTAATCATTTATTAGGTGATGCATCCCTTGTAGTTTAATATCACGCAGCGAGTATTCCTTCCATGAAGTTTAATGTCATATGGTTAGGATGGTTTCCATGTAGTTTAATAGTATGGAGTTAGGAAATATTTGTGTATTTTTAAATCATGTGACCAAGATGAGAGATGTTGTTCATTTTAACATCTTTCTTCTAGGACCTGTTCTGCATAGTTTTACGTCATGTAGTCAGGGAATGTTCCATAAAAATTAATGTGATTTGGTTAGGATGTGTTCGTTCAGTTTAAAATATTATGACTTGGAATAAATACATACTTTATAAAGTTATATGTTCAAGATTATCTCTATATAGTTTAAGGTCATATTGTTTGTATGTATTCACTTAGTTTAACATCATGTGACTAGGAGAATAGATTGTGTGTAGTTTAATGTCCTACTTCATGTACTTATTCAGTACAATTTATCATCATACGATTAGGATGTATGGTCATCGTTTAACATCATGAGACTAGGATAAGAGATGTTGTGTATTTTAATGTTTTGATAAAAAGGAAATTTTCCATATACTTTAACATCATGTTGTCTAAACATATTCACACATTTTAACATCATGAAACCAGGATGAGACACATTGTGTAATTTAAATTATTATTTATGGGAATCATTCTATACAGGTTAATGTCATGTGTTCAGAGTGTTAATAATTCTTGATGGAATCTATGTAAAGAATTTATTAGGAACCATGAATTAGTGGGGGTGTGACACACTCCCCACCTATTTTTTCTTGTGAGTAAGATCCCTTATGATAACTCTTATTTATGATATAAGGTCCTTCCTATTTAGGTAATATATTTGGTGGTTTCTTTCCTAGTATTATTGGGGTTCTAAGACCAAAATAGTACGTGTGGTGGTACAGTAGTCCCATAAATCCGGGAGCGGCTTTTGTGGATATAACATCTTGTGTGTATTCACTATATTCTGAAGTATATTTGACATAGTCTTTTAAAGGACATTATATGTTCATTTGTTTCCACATGATAGCAGGATGAGTAATTGAACTCGGTGTTGT
Organism: Viscum album; assembly: GCA_963277665.1. Classification (NCBI taxonomy): domain Eukaryota; kingdom Viridiplantae; phylum Streptophyta; class Magnoliopsida; order Santalales; family Viscaceae; genus Viscum; species Viscum album. Next base: position 877,755,414 of record OY728165.1, on the reverse strand, counting down.
ATTCTTGGTACAATTTATTCAACTCCATAGAATTGAAGTTGGTGTATTTTTCCATTAATCTCATGTGGGGGACACTAAACTTAGTTATGATATGAGTCTTTAAATGTTTGAAGATATTCTTCATCCCAACTTCCTTGAGTGATATTGGCTCATCCCATTTTGGAAATTAGTCTGTAGTAGTAAGGATGTAATTAAACTGTTATGTTGTTGTTGTGGGATATATCTCCAAAACATAAATTCATCATATAAAAAATAACATAAAATATTTAGTTATACTTAGAAATTATGAGGGTTGATGGTTAATTTTTTCATGAATCTAGAACACATGAAATTTCAGGGTAAATTTCACATAGTCTTGTATCACGTTTTTCCAGTAGTAACCCATTCTCATGATTTGGTGGGAGATCCTGGTCCCATACTAATGAGCCCTCCAGGAGCCTTCATGTACTTCTTCTACGAAGGTGTGAATCAATATTTCTTATATTCATCTATGGATAATTTCATTGAACCCTTTCTTATAGAAATATTTATGCTAATTTTTTTCCAACCCAAAGGGTAAATCTCATTACTCGATGTCTAATATAACAACCATTCTATTTATTACACACTTATACATGATTTATTACATAAAGACTTCACTTAAAACAATATAGATTATCGAGAGTTATAGTTTTTTTGGGGCATAGTAACATTACAAAATTACTTAAAACATGAAACATGCCATCTTTATTGAAAACTTCATTTACATGACCACTGCATTACCTCATAATTAGAATTTAATGGGATATCATGAGGAAATGCATAAGAAAATAGTGAGATATAAAGCCCAGTAATGGAGTAAATAATTAATAACATGATGAATGTTGTACATGTTAGGAAATATGAATATAAATGGCGCATAAGAGAGACATGAACATAAATACATGATATAACATGATTATTGTAACATGGAAATGTGGAAACAACACTTAACATGGTATTAACATGAGACAAGGCTCATTGAACACAAAGCATGAGTAAACCCTCATTGAACATGAATTACCAGGAGTAAACCCTTATGGAACTTGACGCATCATGATAATAATATTTACCCAATGCATTGGAGCGCTATCAGGGAGCACCCTTCTTAATAATTTCATTTAATGCATAAGTGTGCCACATGAATCATATAACATTGATTCACTAAAAATAATAATTTATTACATGATAAAGGAATGTGTAATTTATACATGAAACTCTATAATCAATAAGTAAATGTGCATAAATGTGAGTACCCTTGATAGAGAAATGGGAATTTTATTCACTATACAATGACTTTTGCTAAGAAAATAGTGGTGCAATTTCGGTAGCATAACAACGTGATATAATAATTAATAAAAATGGTTTATGAGAGATAAAAAGGTGTCCCATCATATTTATATTAATTGGACAGTAAGGGAGTCATATAGATACATGTCCCAACTTAAGTAATGTAATTTAGACTCATAATACAAAATAATTGCTTGAATGTTAATGTGGAGAGAGAAATTCCTTACGGAATTTCAGCATGGAAACAGGTGTATGTGGGTGGAAATAATGAGAGATAAAGGGTATCTCTTAATTTCAAACATAAATAGGGATGTATGTGGGAGGTGATAAATCATACCCCAACATTTGTAATTGATAAGAAAAGGGCATAACAACTTAAATTTTTTTGACAAAAATGAGAATGGAAAGAATCCCTTACCTGGAAGTGTGATCCCAAAGGCTTGGGAGGGGGTTGAAAGAGGCTTCCTGGGAACATGGGGCACCTTGAGAGGATTCTATATAGATAAGGTCAGAAATTGGTTGAACTATAAAGGATTTGAGTGAATATGATGTGGGATCTTGGGTGGTTTTATATAGGAAATGAGAGGTAATTGTTTATTATTTAGGTTTTGGACACCACACATTAAACTAATCAAAAACACAAACTAACCCAGGATTTTCCCATGGTTTCTTCCAAATAGGAGTTTAATACATTATTTTATTAGGAAAATGGTTTAAATTCATAAAATAATAGTGTTTCTTATGGGGAGGTGATTCACACTCTCATGGAAATCAATTTTAAAAGTTAAAATGTGTTATAAGTCTTGGTGGGTCCACTATGGTTTTGTAAAATAAATAAAATAAACCTAAAATCACATTATTTTAATGGTGAAACAAATATTGGCCGAAAAAAGTGTTTTTAGTACTTTATTACATCACTAATGGGTCAGTATGATGCCATAAAAAACATTATATATTTAAACGGTATTTAATTTTTATCCAAAAATTCGACCGTCTTAGAAAAGTATAAAAAATTCACCATTGGATATTTTCGACATCCTGATTTCAACAAAAATATTAATTTTTTATAAATAATTTTCTAAATATTTTAATTTTTTTACTTTCAAAATAAAAATTGGCATTTATCGAAAATTCATGGGTTTTGAAAAAAAAATTGTTTCAAACCTTAATAAAAATGACAATGATATTCATAATAATTATAAGGTAATTTATATGTTATAAAAGGTAATTTTGTAATAATATTTAATTAAAATAATATTTCATTCAAATATCCATTAATTCATCAAAATATATTTTTTAATTAACTAAAAAAGTTATTTTTTATTTAAAAACTATTTACAAAGTAACAATAATAAAATGAATGTATATTATCTATACAAAAATAAGTTCATAATCATAGTACTAGGGTATCCTTAAATAACCCCTTATAACACCTTCATATGACTGAAGGGTAAGGTGTGTGATGGTGACAGAATATTGGGGTGGCTTGAATAACATCGCTCAAGTGGTAATCTCTATCAACTTACACTTCTCATGTAGGCAGTTCTATTCAGGCATACTATATTAAATCTCATCTTGGGCTTTGTCAAGAGTGAATCTCAATGACACCACCTCCTTTTGAAGCTCTGAAAAATTGGCTTCGTATAGAGAAATTCTACTGGATGAGGCCATCTCTTACTCTGTATGAGTAAATTGGATTTGTTAAATTCCTATATTTATAAAAATCATGTGATCACCGTTCAACGACTATATTTGCAATGATCATAATTATTAACAACATTTTAAATTCCAATGATATAAAACCAAAGAAGTGCATATGTTATATAACCATTTTACATTATAATACATTTAATTTTAACAAGAGTAATTTTCATTAATTAATGTTTGGGTCATTAAAATCTTCCCCCTTAAGAAATTTCACCCTCAAAATTTCATTTTCCCACACTACAATTGATGTGGGTAACTATACTTCATCACTTACTCTGATTCCCACGTTGCCTCTTCAAACTTGTGGTTTTGCCGCAATACCATGACTAGGGGCATTTTTTTATTTCGTAGAACTTTTTCTCTACGATCTAAGATCTTCATCGGATTCTCTTCATAGGAGAGGAAATTCTCCAATGGTACCACCTCTAGAATGAGTACAGGTGATGGGTCAGGTATGTAATTCTTAAATATTGGTACGTAGAATACATCATGTACTTGAGATAGGTTCGGTGGGGGTGCTGGTCGATAAGCCACTACTCCAATGCGATAACGGATCTAAAAAGGGCCAATGTAACTTGGACTATGCTTTCCCTTATTCCCAAATCTCATAAATCTCATCCATGATGATATGTGGAGGAATACCATGTCTCCAAAATCAAACCCTAGGTCCCGTCGAAGATTATCATCATAGCTCTTTGGTTGAATCTATGTAGCTTTATTGTGTTACTGAATGGTCTTAACCTTCTACATCATGTCTTCAACCATTTCCTGACCTTGGAGTTTCCCCTCCCAAACTTAATCCTAACATGTCAGTGTTCTACAACTCTTCTTATACAAGGCCTCATAAAGAGCCATTTGGATGACTGAGTGGAAAAAGTTATTATAAGGGAACTCAACCTGAGGAAGTTGTTGATACCATCATCCATTGAAGTCCATTGAGCATGATCTCAACATGTCCTCAGATGTTTGAATAGTCCACTCTGATTAGCCCTCAGTTTGAGAATGTTAAGTCGTACTGGAGTTCAGCTCAGTTTCTAGATCTTGTTGAAGAATCTTTCAAAACGTAGAGGGGAATATTGGATCTTGATTAGATACAATAGATAACAGTACACCATGCAGCTTTACCTTGTCTCTGATGTATATCTGTTCCAGCTAATCCAGTGAGAAATCCTACTAAATAACAATGAAGTGTGCAGTCTTTATAGGATGATCCACAACAAGCCACATGGCATTATTTTCTTTGGATGTATTCAGATGTCCAGAGACATAGTCCATGGTGATGTTCTCCCATTCCCAAGCTGGTATAGGAAATGGTTGTATCGTCCTCTTAGACATATACTTCTCAACCTTCACTTTCTAACACACCATACACTTTAATGTATACTCAGTGGTCTCCTTCTTCATGTTATCCCACAAATAATGTTGTCGAAGATCTCGATATATCTTTTGGTTTCCTGGGTGAATGGAGAAATTCGAACTATATGCATCATCCAAAAGTTCCTTCTTCAGCTCTGGACATTATGGAACATATAGTATTTTCCCAAATATCACAATTCCTTCCTCATTGACATTGAACTCAAAGGATTCCCCTTTTCTTATAGTTTCCACCTTCTTCTGAATTCCCACATTATACTTTTGAGCATCCTTTATGCTTTCAAAAAGAGACAGTTAAGAAATAATTTCTGAAAGGATTGATGATGTTCCCTTCTTAATGATTCCCATTCCATATTCTTCAAATCTAAGAAGATTGGATCCTTTTTAATTCTCATCAATGATAAAATCATTGGGCACTCTTTACTTAGAGAAACTTCCACCTTGTTCACCTTCCTAGGGTGGTAATGGATTGAGGAGTCAGAGTATTTGATCATCTCTAACCATATTTTATTGTGAAAATTCAACACATTATGTTTGAATATATACTTGAGGCTTTTGTGGTCCGTGTATTTTTCACAATTCTTGTGAACGAGGCAATATGCAAAATTTTTAAAGCAAAGATCACCGCAGCCAACTCCAGATCATATGCTGGATAATTTGGCTCATTAACTTTCAATTAACTTGAAGCATAGGCAATGAATTTGTCACTCTGCATCAACACACAACCCAATCCCTTCTTTGAAGAAACACTAAATACTACAAAACATTCTCCACTTGTGGGTAATGTGAACACAAGCACAATAATAAGCATTTTTTTCAACTCCATGAATCTATCTTCTCATTCATCACTCCATGAAAACTTTAATCCCTTCGGAGTTACCTTGATAAGAGGGTTGGACAATCATGATAAATTTATCACAAATCAGTGATAATATATATCTAACTCTAGAAAGCTACAGATATTCATTATTGGTGTTTTCCTCGACCATCCCTCAATTGCATTTGTCTAAGAGGGATCCACAAATATCCCATTGCGTGTGATGATATGACCCAAGAATGATAACTCTTTTAACTAGAACTCACACTTTCTATACTATTCATAGAGATTATCCTTTCCCAAGGTCTCTAGTATAGTACTTAGATTCTCCTTATAATCCTCCTTGTTTTTGGAGTATATTTGAATATCATCTATAATGACTACCATATCTTTTTTGAGGTAATCTATAAAGAATATATTCATCAACTCAATAAAGATTATTGGAGAATTAGTGAGTCCAAAAGGTGTATATTATGAATTCATAGTCCTTGTATCTTGTACAAAAATAAGTCTTGGGTATATCTTCCTACTTCACCCTTAATTGATAATATATCGACCATAAATCCACCTTGGAGGAGTATTGTGCTCCACAAATATTATTGAACAGGTCATAAAATATGGAAAGAGGATGCTTGTGCTTTATCATGATTTTTTGAGCTCATGATAATCGATGCAAAGGTGCATTGACCGCATACTTCTTCTTGACAAAGAGGACTGGTGTACCCCATGATTAAGCACTTGGGAGTATAAGCCCTTTATCCAGATTCTCTTGTAGTTGTTTCTTTAGCTCCTCAAGCTCCACAAAATCCATTCTATAAAGAGTCTTGGACATTTTCATTGCCCCTGGTACAAGATAAATTGATAATTCAACATATCTTCTAGGAGGAAGACCAGAAAATTTCTCAGGAAACACATCAGCAAATTCCCTCAAAAAAGGCATGTAATCAAGGATTGATGCTTCCTTAGGATCAATCAATTGAACCAGATTCATGTTCTCATAGGGTATTAATATCCATGCTTGAGATGATGGTGTTAAATAACATTCTTCTTACTCCTTGCAGTTGTATAGAATCATGGCTCGATTCTCTATATGGAGATTTAATTCCCTTTCATGTTAATTTATGTTGGATCTATATAAAGAAATCAAATCCATGTTGATAATTTTATCAAATTCCACCAGAGGGAGTATAGAGAGGTTATCTAGGAAGTTCAATCCAAAAAATATGAATGGGTAGGAGTTATATTAATGGGACACAATGATCGCTCCATTTTACATTCATGAAGACATATTTACTTTCATGATTTGTGGTGGTGTTGGGATTGTTCTACTAAATTTTAGGAAATAAAAGAATGCGTAGAACCAGAATCAAAAAGTACATTAACTATTATTGAATGAATAACTATATACCTTTCACCACATCATTTTCAGGGTTCACTTCGACAATAGTGATGGAAAAATATCACCCTTTCTACCTAGGAGGTTGTTGGTTTCCTCCAAAAACCCTTGGCTTAGGACACTAACTTTTAAGGTGACCTAGTTCTTTGCAACTGAAGCAATGAACAACGTGTTGAGAGTCCAATCGAATATTCCTCTCCTCTGTCGCAACCGTTGGTTTTTCTTGATAGAAGTTAACTTCCAGGTGCCCTTATCTTCTGCACCTAAAGAATTTCCTCATCCGTTCAATAAATTTCTGGGGTTCTTCTCTCTACACCTTTGGAATGTGGGGAGATGGATTTTATTAAGACTATCAGATTTATCCATTGTAATGCTAGAATCGATGTCCATCTTGCACTTCTTATCCCCATGATACCCCTGAGATTCTACCATCTCCATTTTGACCTGAGGTCACATCAGACAATCTCCTCATATTTATTGATGTCATGGATCACGAGGGATTTCTATAGGCAAGGTTTAATCCAACCAAAGTAGTGGTCAACCTTGCATTCGGGGGTAATGCAAATGTCAAAGGTGTATCATTCAACCCTTTTGAAGTTTTCCTCGTATGATCAAATGGATTTTTCATCTTTTTTCTTGAGGGAAAGGAAGTCCCATTCAATCTTATGTCGGAGGGTGCGAGGAAAATATTTTTCAAAAAACATTTTTCAGAAATCCTTCTATTCCAATTCCTCGATCTCCTCCCTAGGCTTTGTATTTTTTATCAATGTCCACCATTTATCAGCTTCACCTTCTATACAATAATTATCTAGAAGAACCTTCTCCTATTCAGATCATTGACAGGTGGAGAAGATCTTTTCAATAGAGATGATCCATTGTTAGAGAATTGCGGGATCAGATGATCCATTAAAAGTATGAGGCCTTAGCCTCATGAAGATCTCCATTGTAACGTATTATTTATTAGGGGAGGGGGTTGAACATTCTTCTTTACCCATCATTCTATTCAATTCTTGAGCTTACTAAAAGAGTATCGTGACAAATTTTGCGATTCCAGCTCCCATCAGATTGGGCATCTCATTAGAATTGCCATCACATTGCTCTTCGAATCGGTTGTTAGCCTGAGACCTCCTATTACCGACCATTTTCTATAATAAAATGAAAGTTAGGGGTAACACATAAATGGTAATACAAAGAAAAAATGGATGACTTATAAATAACTTTTATTTCCTTAACTTATGAATATATACGCTTTAATCTATGTTATCCATGATCTAATTCCCAACATATATTCTTAGGTGTTTTTTTAATTCCCTTAACAATGGACCATACTATGATTGGGAATTTTTCAAAGCATATCCCCTATGAGTTTTGTAACCAAGAGTGTATCAAGGCCCATTGTCATGTACTGGGATACCCCAGGTAAAGCCCAAAACTCCTTGTCAGATTTTTAACTCTGAGGTACATCTATGCTAGAGCCACCTCTACCTGCTCGTATCCAGACTAGGACATATTTTATTGATAAAACATATACTCAATACTCAAAAAAATTAGGGATGTTTTTGTTATACTTATTCTTATTATAAAGTCTTTCACTATGGTTTTCTAATCCTGATCCCAAAAATAACTAAACCTATCCTCTCATTCCAACTATAACAACCCTTTTCTTTATTACACACTTAGACATGATTTATTACAGAAAATATTCACTTGAAATGACATAGAAGATCGAGAGTTATTGTGTGTTTGGGGATTAGTAACAATACATAATGAAATAAAACATGAAACATGAAATCTTTATTGAAAACATCATTTACATTTCCACTACATTCCCTCATACTTAGCATTGCATGGGGTAACCTAAGGACATGTATAAGAAAATAGTGAGAAATAAATCACAGTAAGGGAGTAAAAAAGGCATAACATGAATAATATATTACATTTTAGGAAATAAGAATATAAATGGATAATAAGATATACATGAACATAAATGCATGATATAACATAATTTTCATAACATGGAAATGTGGAAACAACACTTAACATTGTATTAACATGATCCAAGGATCATTGCACATGGATAATTAGTAAACCCTCATTGCACTTGAATTAGAATGAGTGAACCCTCATGACACTTGATGTATCATGATACTAATCTTTACCCAAGGCATTGGAGTGATATTATGGCACACCCTTCTTAATCATTTCATTTTATTCATAAGTGTGCCATATGGATTATATAACAAGGATTCATTAAACATCGTCATTTATTACAAGATAAAGAAATGTGGAATTTATACATGAAACTCCATAATCAATAAGTAAATGTACATAAAGGTTAATACCTTTTATAGAGAGATGATCATAGTATTCACTACACAATGAATTTGGATTGGAAAACCGTAGTTCAATTTCGACAGCATAACGGCGTGACATAAGAAATCATAAAAATGGTTGATGGGAGATAAAGGGGTTTCTCATAATATTCACATGAATTGGACAGTAAGGTTTCATATTGATATATTTCCCAATGTAAGTAACACAATTTAAACTCATAATACAAAATAATTGCTTGAATGTAAATGTGGAGAGAGAAATTCCTTACGAAATTTCGGCATGGTAACAGGTGTACAAGGGAGGCATTAATGAGAGGTAAAGGGGCCTCTAATAATTTCAAACATAAAGTTTCTAGTATGGGGGAGGTGAGAAATAACACCCCGACATTTTTAATTGAAAATAAAAGGGCATAACAACTGAAAGAAAATTGGACAAAAATGAGATAATAAGGAATCCCTGACTCGGAAGTGTGATCCAAAAGGCTTGGAGGGGGCTTGAGAGAGGATTATTGGGAGATTATGGTGCCTTGAGAGGATTATAAAGAGAGGAACGTAGTGGTTTAATTAAATACAAAGGATTTTAGTGAAGAGTAAGTGGGATCTTGGGTGGGTTTATATAGGAAAAGAGAGAGAATTATTTATTATTTTGGTTTGGGACACCACACATTAAACGAATCAAAAAAACAACCCAAACCATGTTTTTTTCCCATGGTTTTTTCTATAGAGGAGAGGAAAACATTATTTTATAAGTTTTATGGCCGAAATTATTAAAATAATAGGGTTTCTTATGGGGAGGTGAGTCACACTCTCAAGAAAATATGTTTAAAAAGTTAAAATGTTTTATATGTTTGGGAGGGTCCACTTAGGCTTTGTAAAATAAATAAAACAAACCTAAATCATCTTATTTTAATGGTAAAACGTATATTGTATGAAAATAATGTTTTTAATATTTTATTAATCACTATTGGGTCACTATGATGTCATAAAACACATTATATATTTAAATGGTATTAATTTTTTTTCCAAAAATTCATCTGTCTCATTAAAATTTTAAAAATTCACCATTGAATAATTTCAACGTCTTGGTTCCAGAAATATTATTAATTTTATATATTTTTTTTCTTAATTTGTGAATTTTTATATATAAATTAAAAACTGACATTTATAAAAAAAACCATGGGTTTTGACCAAAAATAGCTTTCAAGCCATAATAAAAATCACAATCAAATTAATAATAATTATACATTCATTTATATTATATAAAAATTAATTTAGTAATAATATTTAATTAAAAAAAATTTAGTTCAAAATCCATTAAATCATTAAAATAGATTTCTTAATTAACTAAAAATGCTATTTTTTCATTAAAAACTATATAAAACATAACAATAATAAAATGAATGTATATTCTCTATAAAAAAATAATGTACCAACTCATAGTGTTTTGGTCTCATTACATAACCACTTATAACACCCACATAAGACTGAAGGGTATGGTGTGTGATGGTTATAGACCCTTGGGGTGTCTTAGAAAACATTACTCATGTGGTAATCTCTATCAACTTCCACTTCTCACATAGGTGGTTCTTTTTGAGCTTAATGTGTTGAATCTCGGCTTGGTCTTGGTCAAGAGTGAAGCCCAATGCTGCAAAATCCATTACAAGATTTGAAAAATGGGCTTCGTATGGAAAACATCTACTAGAAGAGGCCATCACTTTCTTTTTCTGAGTAAATTGGATTTGTTAGAGCTTTATATTTATACTAATCATGTGATTACTATTTAATAACTATATTAGAAATAGTCACAATTCTAAAAGGAAATTTAAAATCCAAAAACATAATACCAACGAAGTGCATATTTTATATAACCATTTTATATAATATGACATTTAATTAGATCAAGAGTAATTTTCATTAATAAAATTTTGGGTCGTTACATCGAATATGTCACCTTTTTTATCGTTCAATCAATAGAGTTTCATTTTAGAGATAATCAAGTATGGGCTCCATCCATCCAGGGGTAGATATCGAATAATCATGATATAGGGTATTTTTAACCTAGTTTATTTAGTCTATATGACAGATGATAATCAATAAGACCATCCTTTAGTGCATGATATGGAATACTTTTTCCTTCTAATCAGGGTCATGTAGGACTATGGATGCACTAGTGGAAATCCCACATATACCAAAAGTTAGTTCCCAATGGATTGAGAAAACAATTGGAATAAAGAGGGTATACCAATGGTTCTGTAAAACCATTGGTATACATTGATATAAGTTGGTTTTACCAATGGTTTTAGTGAACTATTGGAAAAAACTAGCCCAACATCCAATAGTTCTTACGAACTGTTGGGATAAACCTACCTTAAATTTGTCCCTCCTCCCATCTCGGCTTCCCCTCGTATTGCGCCCCCACTCCACTATCGTGAAATGATCCTCTCCACCCCGACTCCCCCTCATCACCGCTCCCATCCCGACTCCCCCTCTCCACCGCTAAAATCCCGACTCCCCCTCGCCGCCGCTCGCAGCCCACCGCGCGCTTCCCTCCTCCCATTCAAAATCTCCCTTGCAGCTCACCGCTCATTGCTCACCTCTCTCCATCACTGACACATCCCCCTACTCGTCCTCCTCTAGTAGAGCATCTCCTCTGAGGTTGCACATCCCCCATAGGTCGAGATTTCCCTCACCCGATGCTAATCCCCCTAGGTTGAGCTTTCCCTCACCACACGCGAATCCCCCCAAGGTCAAGAAGGTCGGGAATCCCCTCTGGTGGTCGGGAATCCTTCCTGGGTTGAGGATCCCCTTTGGTCAATCATCCCCTTCTACATTTCCAGTATTCTTTGGTAGTAATATCCAAATCTCTTTTGGTATGATTAATTGATTCATTGTTTATTTTGAGTTTTTTAATTCAATTTCTATCCTTTCATATCGTTTCATTCATCTGTGATATATGATTGACTTTTATTTTTTTAAACTATTGTTTGTCTAACCCATATACTAAAGGTTTATCCTACCTATGATATGATAATGGAAAATAGAATAAATGAGTTTTGAACGTCTGGTGAGTGAACTTATAGTAAATTCAAGAATTTAACATGATCACAATAGTAGGTTGTATAAAATTTATTTTTTATTTCATTTAAGTGAAACGAGAAATTCCCTCCACTTTACATTCTTCATAGATACTCCTCAATTTTTTATTATTGAACACACCAATGTAAATCCTCATATACATTTTTTGGGGTCTTCACCTTTAAGAGCGTGTAATTCGGGAAATAGTTGAATGAATATATTTTTTATTCGAAAGTAATTTTCATTTTAGGAATAGTTATATGAATATTATGATAATTGAATTGTGGTTGACAATGGTCTCTATGGTTTTAGTTGGGGTTGTCAGGTATAATCATGTATAATGGCAGGATCTGGGTGAACACCTGAGTTTTCTTTTGAGAGAGAAATATAAATTTCATCATGTTCAAATTTCAAATTAATGTTTCTAAGTATCATCAACAAGGATCATTCAATTTCAAGGTCTAGTGGTTACGTGTTAGAAAAGTGTTTCTATTCATGGAATTTAATAATTATGTTGTTGGAACTACCTCTCATACCACGATTTCGAGTTTTGATGCACACTTGTCATTCGATACTTGAAAAAACTTATTAACTATGTTTAAAATTTATTATAGTGTCTAACATAGGTTATCATCATAGAAAATCATATAATAGTCATGTATGTAACATTAAATTAGATTAAAATGGGGTTTTATTGGTCATATTTCATGGAAAATAGATTTTAGGTAGTAATAAAGGGTTCGAAATAGATTGATATAGTAAGTGGTAAGGTTAGAGTTGGATTACATTTTGTAATGATGTAATAGTCCAAATAATATTTTAAACCTATATTCAAATTGAATGATAAATTAAAGACTCCTCAATTGAGTTTCCAATAACCCTTAGTTGGTGTATATGATGAATACCACTCATATGTGTATGAATAATTAGAAATCACTCTTGAATTTCCATGGAAACACTTGTTCGGGAATTTTTTCCCAATAGAAATCTAGAAACAACTAATTACATCAACACACATGTAATTGATCTCTCAACTCTCACCACATACAAATTCTAACCAATCAATACAATTTTCTCATGGTACAGTCTGTATATTGAAGTTTAACCAATATTGTAAAAAATGACAAAAAACCCCAAAAATTAAAATTAATAGAATTGAGATTCACTATAAAAATAAATCATTGAACATAAAATGAGATGGGGGGATGTCCAGGGATGGGGGGGCTATCCAGGGTTTGGGGGCTATCTAGGGGGTTGGGGGCTATCCAAGGGGGTTGGGGGTGTCCAAGTGGGTGGGGGTGTCCATGTGGGTGGGGGGCTGTCCATGGGGGTGGGGGTGTCCAGGGGGTGGCAGGGTGTCTAGATGGTGGGTGGTGTCCAGGGGGGTGGTGGGGTATCCAGGGGATTGGGGGGGATTTCCAGTGGGTTGGGGTGGGGTGGCAAAGGGGATTTGAGGTTTTTTTATTCTACCCTCTTTGTTTGGCCTAATTTAGTTTGGGGGATTTTGGTGATATATGTGCCCATAAAAAATAAATATTAGGAATGAATTTCATGAATAAGACTAATTTCATGATCGACTAGAACCCAAATGTATGAAACTGTCCAAGATAATATAAACAAAAACAATACAAACTAAATCTAATGGAAATAGTCCAAACAAACTTGTATCGAAAAAAATCAAACTATGTTGAAACTCGAGTGAAACTGATTATATACCATTAATAGAAAGATTAATTGTTAATTAATAGGAAGGTACTATTTGATATTATTTTTTTGAAACATGGAACTATTTTCCCTTGCATGCAAGAACATGATTTGAACCATGGGGTGTTGTGGTTCTTATATGTTGGGCAGTGATGTGTAGTTTAATATAATACATGTATGTTTTACTTTAGTTTTTATTTTATTTTATTTATCGCATTGTCCACTTAAGTCTTTTACTGATTTATATGGACAAAGAGATCTTATATTCTACGAAGGGGCTAGAAGGGGTTCAAATTTATTCAGTCCGCTGACTAAGACCTGAGGTAAGATTTTGTGGTTACTACTTGTCTCGCACCTCATGTATTTGGGGCTTTCAGTGTTTTTGACTCCATATTATGTTTTTGGTAGGGATTTGGATCATTTCGTGTGGGTTCAGGTGGACTTGGTTCTCTGCTTCCAATCTAGGTAAGGCTTTAATGTCGCTGGTTGGTTTTTCACTAGTTATTTAGCATCTTTTATGTGTTTTAAGGTTCCTAATATCTTTTTTGTATTGTGTTGATCCCTGCTCATTGGTTTGGGGTCACCAAGTCAAGGCCGACATGCCTTCATGTTCATAGGTAAGTAAGTATATGTATATGGGTCCCCCCGTTATGTGTATATTCACCCATGGCAGTGATTATTCATGTATGGGGCTAGGTGTGCCCATGTATATATATATATATGCATACGTAGGTGAGTGGAGACCGGTATATGCATATAACCATATGTGCAAGGATCCCCTTGCACATGCTCATTGTCATGCAGGTGTGTGCATAGGGGCTGGGTGTCCTTGCATGTGTGTAAAGGTGTGTATACTCATTGGGGGAGTAGCAGCTTTTAGTTAGAATGCTCTAAGAGATGAAGTGGATGGCTTGGTTCCACCTTGAGGAAGGGTCCCTCTTCTAGCCTATATAAATCAAGAATACTTTAAATTTAATTTAACTTCTTTCTTAATTCTTCTTAATTATATTGAATTTCATATCTTGAATAACTGTTCTTTAATATAATTGTTTCATTTGATAAATAAATTCAGGTTTTTATAATAAAACACCTCCAATGGAGGTGCAATGTCTGCGACAACTCACAGTGATAGTTATGTGGATCTAGTAGCTTATGTTGTTGAATTTTATTTTTATTGAATGTGTTTCAGAATAAATGTTAAATATAATTGAATGAATTGTGTGATAAATCCATGCCATGATTTTTTAATAAAACCCCTCCAATGGAGGTGCACTGTCTTCTAAACCAAAGTGTAGTGATGGTTATTTGTATCATGTCTAGATTTGGTTTGAGTTTTCCATATGTCGTTTCTTGGTGTTTGTTTTATGGCATGTTAGTTTTTGTTTTCACTGAATAATATAAATTGTCTTATCGTACTTGTTTAAATCAAATGACATTGCCAGAGTAAGCATATTTCTTGACAATGACACTTTCCTTTTTCAACCTTTGAGTATTATAAATTAAATTTCCATGTTTAGGAGAAGTGAATGAATTTATAAATGGTTTTTTAGGGTATATAATTCTTTTACATCGTTTAGTTTCCCTTTAGACATTGCGTCATTGTGCCTCTCACTACAACCTTCCGACAATCCCTTGTTATAACATATTAAATAGTTTATTTGTTCTATCATGTAGGTTGTGACCTTATCTTATGGAGAAACCCATTTCGGGTGTTTTCCTAGCCTCTTGCCACCCCTTGGGGTGTTTACACGATCCTAGATATCTTAAAACAATGATGGTGTCATTTTTTAACACTTGTTAGGCTTATGGTGCTCCCCACCATAAGCTTCATATTAACATTGTTTGCAGTGTTTTCCAGGACTTAATGCACATCTAATTTTTTATATATATTAATCCTCCCAAAATATTTGTGTTTCATCCAGAGATGTTAAAACATACTCAAATTCTATTGTTCTCAAGGTGACTGATGTTTTATTAGCGGGGTTCCAAGAAATGCATATAACATTCACTCCTTGCTAGTACATGCTGCCCAACAGATGTCACTGGACCGGGTCAACACGCCGCGGTCATGCCGCAGTCACGCCGCGGTCTCTCCGCGGTCACGTCGTGGTCACGCCGCTGTCACTCTATGATCATGTTGCTGTCACACAATTATTTGGCCCTACTCCAGGATGACACCCCACGACATTACGTAGTCCTGTCGAAATTCGATGTACGATACCTGTATAGAGTTTTAGATACATTTTCCACCTATAGTTAATGGGGATGGAGGCCCTCAGGTAGAAAATCACTGGATTGTGTCTCTCAAGAAAATATTTAGCCACCTATAGACAAAATTGAAGATGAGGGTGAAGCTTGATACTTGTATTATACAAGGACCATCTATGTCCTCGATGGAAATCATAGTAAATGTTAGGCACTAAGAAGACTTGAGAATAATTTGATAATGATATTTCTATTTGGAAAAGTGTCTAAAATGTTTTTGTATTAAAATTATAACCTATTTTTTGAAATTTTTTCAATTCCATTAGAAAAAGGGACAGTGTTAATTATTTTCAAGGATTTAATGTGATATTAATAAAACATAATTAGATACTTTTAAAGGATTGAAGCTAAATATACTTTTAAAATAGATGCTTTTGATCAGCTCTGTGATAGTATACCATGAGTCTTGTGATCAATGTTGAGACTGATTATTCCCAATTTCTGTTGGTGGGGCGATGACCGAAATGTTTCCCCATATCCTCCCGCTCCCTTCACTCCTGGATAGAATATGGTGCCCCACAGATGTCACTCGACCGGGGCAACACATCGCGGTCACTCCGAGGTCACACTGCGGTCTTGCCGCTGTCACACCACGGTCACGCCGCGGTCATGCCGCGGTCACGCCATGGTCACTCCGTGATTTGGCCCTGCTCTTGGACGACACCCTGCGGTGGTTTGCAGTCCTGTCAGAATTCAATTTACAATACCTGTATAAAGTTTTAGATACATTACCCACCTATATTTAATGGGAATGGAGGCCCTTAGGTAGAAAACCTCTGGATTGAGTCTCTCATGAAAATATTTATTCACCTGTAGACAACATTAGAGATGCGTGTGAAGCTTGCTACATGTATTCTACAAGGAAAATCTACGTGATTGAGGAACATCATAGTAAATGTTGGACAATACGAAGACTTGAGAATACTTTTATAATGATATTTGAATTTGGGAAGTTGTCTAAAATGTTTTCGATTTAAAATTATAACATGTTTTGGGAAATTTTTTCAATTCCATTAGAAAAAGGGATAGTGTTAATTATTTTCAAGGTTTTAATGTGATATTAATAAATCATAATAAGAATATTTTAAAGGATTGAAGCCGAATGTACTTTTAAAATATATTTTTTTGATCAGATCTATGATAGTATTCCATGAGTCTTGTGATCAATATTGAGACTGTCTAATCACAATTTTTGCCGGCAGGGCGACGACCAGAATGTTTTCCCACCTCCTCTTGATCCCTTCGATCCTGGACGAAAGTTGTTGCCCCGCGGATGTTGCTGGTATGAGAAAACATGTCGTGGTCACGTCGAGGTCATGCCATGGTCCCGCCGCGACCACGCTGTGATCACACCGTTATTTGGCCCTGCTCCATGACGACACCCCACGACGGTTCGTAGTCCTGTCAGAATTCAATTTATGATACCTGGATAGAGTTTTAGATACATTACCAACATATAGATAATGGGGATGGAGGCAATCAAGTAAAAGAATCTATGGACTGAGTCTCTCATGAAAATATTTAGTCACCTGTAGACAACATTGAAGATCAGGGTGATGCTTGCTACTTGTATTCTACAAATACCATCTAATTTCTCGAGGGACATCATAGTAAATGTTGGACAATAAGAAGACTTGAGAATACATTTATAATGATATTGGTATTTGTAAAATTGTCAAAAATGTTTTTGTTTTAAAACTATAAACTATTTTTCGAAATTTTTTCAATTCCATTTGAAAAAGGAATAGTGTTAATTATTTTCAAGGTTCTAAAGTGATATTAATAAAGCATAATGAGAATATTTTAAAGTATTGAAGCCGAATATACTTTTAAAATAGATGCTTTTGATCAGATCTATGATAGTATTTCAAGAGTCTTGTGATCAATGTTGAGACTGACTAATCACAATTTCTACCGGCGGGGCGGCAACCGGAATGTTGCCCCGCCTTTTCCAGCACCCTTCATTCCTGGCCGGAAGATGCTGCCCCACTGATGTCGCTGGACTAGGCCTACACATCACGATCATGCCGCGGTCACACCGCGGTCACGCCGCGGTCACATCACGGTCACACCATGATTTGGCCCTGCTCCAGGAGGACACCTCGTGGCGGTTCACAGTCCAGTCAGAATTTGATTTATGATACCTGGATAGAGTTTTAGATACATTACCCACCTATAGTTAGTAAGGATGGAGGCCCTCAGGTAGAAAATCTATGGATTGAGTCTCTCGTGAAAATATTTAGTCACCTGTAGAAAACATTTTAGATGAGGGTGAAGCTTGCTACTTTTATTCTACAAGGACAATATAAGTGCTCAAGGGACATCATAGAAAATGTTGACAATAATAAGTCTTGAGAATACTTTTATAATGATATTTGAATTTGGAAAAGTGCCTAAAATGTTATTGTATTAAAATGATAACCTGTTTTTGGAAATTTTTTCAATTCCATTAGAAAAAGGGATAGTGTTAATTTTCTTCAAGGTTTTAAAGTGATGTTAATAATGCAGAATGAGAATATTTTAAAGAATTGAAGACGAATGTAATTTTAAAATAGATGATTTTGATCAGCTCTGTGATAGTATTCCATGAGACATGTGATCAATGTTGAGATTGACTAATCACAATTTCTTCCGGCGGGGCGACAACCGGAATGTTGCCCTGCCTCCTCCTGCTCCCTTCACTCCTGGATGGAAGATGCTACCTCACAGATGTCGCTGGACCGAGCCAACACATCGTGGTTACGCCGTGGTCATTCCGCTGTCATGACGTGGTCACACTGCAGTGATTCCATGATTTGGCCCTGCTCTAGGATGACACCCCAGGGTGGTTCACAGCCCTGTAGGAATTCGATATATGATACCTAGATAGAGTTTTAGATACATTACCCACCTATAGTTAATGGGGAGGGAGGCCCTCCGGTAGAAAATCTATGGATTGAGTCTCTTCGGAAACTATTTAGTCACCTGTAGACAACATTGGATATGAGGTTGAATCTTGCTACTTGTATTCTATAAGAACCCAACCACACTCTAAAACACACACACGCACCCAAACACACAAACGAAGGCTCCCAACCACCAACATAAGAAGGCCGCCACAGTCCACCTATGAACCATCAGCCACCACAACCACCATAAACCAACTTGCACTAGACATATCCAGCCCACACCTGCCCCTACCACCTTCATTTCAGCCCGCTGCTACCAGCATTCCAGCCCGTAGCATCCCACCCTTCCACCTTCTAATCAGCCAACACCATCCCCCCACCACCTACAACCAACCCCCTTACACCAGCATTCCATCCCCCTTCCACCAGTATTTGAGCTCGCACCAACCCCCAGCCACCTGCAATCAAGCCCGCACCAGCCACCATACCAGCCACCACCCCATCCCCCACCCCATCCCCCACCCCCAGCCTCCTGAAAAACACTCATGCCAGCCCTCTACCACCTGCAAATCATCCCCAACCCCTAGTTCCAGCCATCTCCCACCCCATCCTTCTACATCCCTGCCCACACCAGCCCCTGTCACAAGTCCAATGGCCACCAGCCACCTGAAATTCAGCCCACACCAGCCCCCTGCCACCAATTCCAGCCCGCAACAGCTGCCTGCCATCCCCCTGCCGCCTGCCTTCCCACACACACAGCCCCGCCACCCCCGTGGACTACCCACCCACCCCCTGGAGACCCCTTCCCCCCAATACAACCTTGTGACCCATAAGGATAACCTTCGCACCACCTGAAGACCCCTACCATCTCGACATCCCCCCACCCCCTGGACACCCCCTAACCCCCTGGACAGCCCCGCCACCCCTGTGGATAGCCTACCCACCCCACTCCCATGGACACCACCCTAGACCCCCCCTAGACACCACCCCACCCCCTAGACACCCCCATGGATAGCCCCCTCCCCCCCACCGACATGGACACCCCCCCCACATCCCCCCTGGATAGCCCCGACACCCTCGTGGACAACCCACCCACCCCTAGATAGACCCTCCCCCTATGGACTGCCCCCATCCCCTGGACACCCCATACCCCCCTAAACACCCTGGATAGCCCCGCCCACCCCCTAGACAGCCCCTCCCCCCATGCATAGCCCCCACCCCCATGGAAAACCCGACCACCCCCTAAACACTCCTACCCCCCTGTGGACTACCCCCCCCCCCTCCCGAACAACCCCTCCAACCCCCGTGGACGCCCCCTACCCCCTGGACAGCCCCCCTGTGGACATCCCCGCCCACCCCCCTAGACACCCCTGACCCCTACGATAGCCCCGCTACCCCCATGGAACCCCACCCCCTAGACAGCCCCCACCCCTTGGATAGCCCCACCCTTGTGGACACCACCCCACCCCCTGGACACCCTTTGGACACCCCTTGGACACCCCCACACCATGTAAAGCCCCCCCCCCCCCCCACACCCAGGTCCCCACCCCACAACCTTGGAAACCCCCATGGACAGCCCCCCTGGACTCCCCCATCCCCCCCAGACACCGTCATCCCCCCGGACCCCCCATCCCCCCGGACACCCCCACCCCCTTGGAAATCCGCCCCAAACCCCTGAACAACCCCCAATTCTGTATAAATTCATACAAAATTATTTATGTATTATGCAGGTATACTTGTTAATGGTGTATTGTGTTGCTTGTTGAATATTATGCACATATTTAGTTGTGTAATAAACTAGTGTTTAAGATTTTGTAGAAAGGATCCATGATAAACTGGCTATATCCAGTATAAAGAGCATAATTGAGAGACTGTAAATTAATCTGGATTCTGTAAAACTATCGAGAGATAGTAAAGTATTTTTTGGAGATAACCCACTTGTATTCACATATGTGATATAGTGGATATATGAGTCTCATAAATTACCCAATCACACTAAGGATTAAATACCATAATTGGGATCAAACCATGTAAAAATACTATATACTTATTCTTTGTCTATTATTTTTCATGTGGTAATTGTGCATTGGGAATTCGTAAGTAGATACATATATCTGAATTGATATAGTAGTTAAAATTAATTTTAGAGGGATACATAAAGATACATATATCAGTGGGGTATATATTGGCTGTATTTTTAAATCTGGGGTGTATTTACAGTGGTAATTGCATAGGGATGTAGGTTGTAGTGGATTATTGGTAGTAATTGCAGAGGGTTGCAGGTAGGCTGTTGGGAGGGATACAGGTAGGCTGGTGTGAGGGATGTAGGTAGGTCATTAGGAGGGATGCATGCAGGATATTAGGAGGGATACATGCAGGATGCTGGGAGGGATGCAGGTAGGTTGTTGGGAGGGATGTAGGCAGGATGTTGGGAGAGATACAAGCTGCTGGGAGAGATGCAGGCGGATGCAGGCTACTGGGAGGGATGCAGGCTACTGGGATCTTTGAGTGGCAGTAACAATATACCAATGGTTTCCAAGAATCGTTGGTAAATATTTTATTAGACAATATATATCATAAATTTTTATGAAACCATTGCAAAAAACATATAATTCATGTATACCAACGGTTCAAAAACTGTTGGCATACATATATTCCAATGGTTTTATTGAACCATTAGAATAGGTTAGATGTTGGAAAATGTTTGTACAAAAGGTTTAAGAAACATTAGAACACATATATACCAACGGTTTTACATAATCCATTGTCATAGATTACATGTAGACATCCTATACCAATAGTTTCTAATGAATTGTTGTCATAGAGCTACTGGAATGGATAACAGACCAACAATTCTGGAAACTGTTGGGATATTCTATCCCAACAGTTTCAAGCCATTTCCCAATGCTATGAAACCAATTGTATATGTGAAACTTATATTAGTGATTAATTATCCATTGTGTTGGCATGAGCATTCTATTATTGTGGGAGATGATGCAAAATGGGTTCAAAAGGGAACTCAACCTTTAGTCGCCTAACATAGCTAGTGAGATGGAAAAATTCATCCTTTTTGATAAAATATTCACCATTGATTTTCTTTATCACTATCCCTAAATCCTCTTTGATTTTCCAGTAGGATATTTTTAGATGTAGGGATTGTTCAAATAAAATAATGAGGTATTTCTATTATTACTTAGTATTAGAGAAACCTTCAGATTATGAGAAAGAGTAGGGAAAATTTTATTAGTCTATAGAAAAAAATACAATACCACTTCTTGGTGGATTAATATTTGTATTTTTTAGTCTCTTATTAACATGACTTTTGGAGGAACCATACAAAAATACCTCCCATGTATGAGGAGTCTCATGGCCATAAAAAATGTTTAGAATCATTGTGCACAATAATATGATTTCTGGGTCTGGATGTGCCACAAAAATCAACCAGGGATTTCCTTTTTAATAAATTTTGTGATGTGAACTGAATGTAATGTTGTTTAATAATGAACAAAATTGGGGCCAGACACCCAGTCAACATAGGGAAACCATGGATGTAATTAAGCAGATCAATATGAGAGATCGGGTGGAATTTATGGTGAAAAACATAATGCCTAATATTTTTCACTATAATGATGAGTGTGAGGTAGTTCTTGTTGGCATCAAAATATTTTGTATCAATTCCATGAATTTTTCAAAAGAGGTATTAATGAATTTTTTCATTACCCAATTGATTTTTCCATGTGAGGAGAGAGAAAATAGATCATTCCATGGTGGACACATATAGAATGAGAGGTTATTCATATATTAATGGAATCTGAACCGATGGGTGAATCATATACTACTTGAGACTCTTAAAGGATTCACGGTAGTCCCACTCCCATTGATAGAATATTCCATTCTTCATTAGCTGGTGAAAGGTCGATATTTTTCGACCAAGTTGGATATGGAATTTCTAATGTAGGTGAGGTTCTATTAGACCCCCCTCAATTATTTGAGATTATGATAGGGTGAAATTTCCATGATTTTGTTGGTCATATCAGGGTCAACCTCAGTTACACGTTGGTATACCACAAAGACAAGAAACATCGCTGATGTTAACCCAAAAGTATATTTCAAAGGATGAATTTTTAAACTGTGATTCTGAAACGTGAAGAATATTGTTTGATGATACATGAATTGTTACAGCACTAAAGAGATTTTCAAATTAGGTCTTTGACATAACATTTAGTTATTTTTTCTAGGAGGGTCTTAAATATATGATGTATGATGTGTTAATAAGTATTTCCACCATTAATTAATCCAAAGAGTACATCCTAACATAAAATGATCCCCTACGTTTCTCTAAAGAAAGTGGCTTCTTTATCTTTAGGGTCCATCTTTATCTGATTTTACCCTAAGTAAAAATATATAATGAAAAGATCTTGAAATCCAGTAGTTTCATTGATCAAGAGTTTTGTGATTTTAAATGGGATGTATTCCTTAGTAAAACGTTGACTAAGGTCACTAAAATAGATGTAGTCCCTAATAATACAATTATTTTATTCTTTAAAATGATGATGTCTAAAATCCATGTTGGGTATTTCACTTCCCGAGTAAAATTGGATTTGATCAATTTTTCAACTTCTGCTTCAATATTAGTGGAATGATAGGGGTGATTCCTCCTGGATGGATGATTGAAACCTCAATGGTCCTCATGTTAGACGAGATGGTGTGTATCCACATCTGTATTTATTCTAATATTTTCTTTATAATTCCAAGAGAACTCAAATAAATGATACTTTAGAAATGAAATATACATATCGTGACCCTCAAGAGGCATGGTGGCACTAACCTGTGTATGCCATATGTATTATTATTTTCCTAGATTTTCTTTTCTGATATCATAAATGGTGGTGGGGTCTCTTCCTAAAGTACGGGTGGGGTGTTCTTGAGGTTGTTATATTATTCTTCCACCTTTGAGTTTATGGAATCATTTTTAAATTTAGTTCGCAATACGAGGTAATCTATATCATTGTCAGGATGTGGGAGGCCATGTGAATATAAATTTCCACCCCTACTATCAGAGTCATGCCTAGAGATTCATGAGATATTTTTTTCATTACACTTTTCATGGGGATATAATGGGTTTGGACATCTAGGGTCTGGCCTATTACTTTATCTGATTTATGGGTCACACATAATCGCTATCGAGCATACTCTATAGATTTTTTAAGGTGGTCCACATGCCATTGGGAGAAGCTAAATGTATGTTTTTAGGTATAATTTTTTGTTTCCTTACCTTTCATGGAAACCTATATTGGAATATGTGGATTTGACAGTTTATAAGGGGGAACTATCCCCATGTAGTATACTAATGTTTCCATCGATGGGGTATTTCAAACACAAATGGATTGTTGAATGTAACACCCAAATGTTTTTTAATAATTTTTATTCTTAAACAACATTGATTGCACACAATAATGAGTTTAAATGAACCATAAGACACCATTAGTACAAAATGACCATTATAACCTATCTGTTATGTTAGTGGGAATAAATATAACCAACTTATGAAAATGTATGGTTATTTCCTTGGATACCAATTGTTTATAATAAAATATAAATCAATTAAATTTTAAAAAAATATTTGTATTTTTATAATAATAAATTATGTGAATTACAATTAGTAAATGAAATTATTGAAATATTTATGTTATATATTTAGTAAAATATTTTTGATGTTTATCCAATATATATTTTAGTCATAGGGTTTGAATAAACCCTATTTTTTGTATAAAAACCAATATTATTCAAAAGGGTAATTTTACCACCTTTTAATGGAGAATCCATTTTATAATAATATTTTGACAGATTAATAATTTTTTTGTTACATAATAAATTTATTATTTGGGAGAGGGATATAAAAATTTACTTTGGATGAATTTTTTATATTTTTATGATAACATTCATGTTTTGATGAAAAGTAAAAATATACTAAATTTTGATTGAAAACAAGTTTTGTCATAGAAATAATTTATAAGTAAAATTATATTATTAAATAATTTTAAAATATAAATAGATCATATTTTTATCTGGTAATTGGAATTAATTTTTCATTTCATTCATATGTAAAAACATTTCAATCTTGTGCAATGTTTTACCTTTTAACACTCGTTTTATTATTTCGACAATGAGATTAATTTTAAATTAATTACTAAAACTTTTGAGTCATGAATATTTAAAAATGGATTCCATATTTTGAATCAATAGGTCCAAATTATATAAATAAATATATTTTATTTTTGTGCATTTTGAATAATAAATTTGATAATTTTTATTAATAAGGTAAAAAAGGTAAATCAGGTAACTAAATGTTAAAATAGAATTATAATATTACACAAAAAAATTTCTTAATATCATTGTATGAGTGTATTTAGACCTTGATAATCCTTTGGTAGAAATGGTTTCCTATGTGAGACACTATTATGAGATTAGGACATATAATTTATTCTATTTCAAAAAAAATTAAATATCTCTTACGTGAATTTTAACAAATATATCATTTAAATATATGGTTATACAGAATATAAATCCAACTATAATCACTCATTTGAATGATATTTTTTCACAATTATGGTGATTTAATTTTCAGTTTTATGTAATAAATAATTACCTTAAAGGATTAAGAATTCATGACAGAGAAATTATTTATTTCATGAAAAATATAAAAAAACAATTTTTTTAAAAAAATCCAATAACCCCTAAAAGAGAAAAAACATGACCAAATATTTTTGGTCAAGTATATCTAGAGAATAATAATACTTAGGTGGATTTATTGGCCATTTGGATACATATGTAAATTATTATGACATTTCTAATATTTTATTTAATGTTATTTTAAAGTGGTCACATTCATGTTTTAATAAATATAAAATGTTACATATATTATTTTCCATAAGATATATTCTAACATAAGTATAATTATGAAATAAATAATATTTATCTTTATATAAATATTTTATTTTTATTTTTCATTCAACACATAAGTATATCAAATAAATACAAAAAATGATGTAGTAATTATTTTATTAATGAAGATAATAAATAAATGTTATTAAAAATATTAAAATAAATAAAAAATATAATAATTAATATATAGGAAGAATTTTATATATTCAATTTACATATTATTAATATAATAAAATATATTTTTAAATTTATCTTGTTATATTTATATTTTTAATAATCAATTTTATTGAATAGTGTCAAAATAGATATTATGGGTTGTTTACAAAAATCATGTATTATTAAATAATTTAAAAATCATATTTAAAAAATATCATAATTTTGATATGGTATAAAATATTAATAATTATTCATTTTTGGTTTAATTGACATAAAATATGTAAATATTGAACCCTTTAAATATTGAAATATTTGTTACATTTGTGAACAATTAAATATAATAACTAAGTGTTAATTAAAATGATAAAGTTAAAATTGATATGAAAACATATATATAATTTATTTATTGATGATATAAAAAACATACCTCATATAATATTATAAAGTATGAAATTATTATGTTTTTGGATGTGTTTCTATTTTATTATAAATTAATATTCTCAGAAATTCTAAAAGTGACCCTCACTTCAATTATAGAAGGGAACCTCCTCCCTCACTTATTCACATTACATTAATCCTTCAATATTGTCTATACCCTAAAATTTTTCATTCTAAAAATCCCTAGTCACAAGTTATAGGTTCTGGTTTTCTCCAAAGACTAACTCTAGTGCTTAAAGATGAGATATAAAGGGAGCACATCGAAGAATATGTAATCTTCTCTACTGATTCAATAAAACTTATTTATTCTTATACAAACTCTTCTTGAGTTGTTTACATTATAAAATTATAAATCCAATATCAATCATGTACTAAGATGTTATTATAATTTTATAACAACCATATTCCTCCTTTTATATATCCGATGAAAAATGAAATCACCACGCGTATGTACGTACAACTTATTGAATCCACATCATGGTGTAATATGTTATTCACCACCACCTTACATGAATGGGTATAGTGATGAAAATAATAACTATATATGATTATTATATTATGATATGGATTTTCGAAAAAAACTATCATCCACTTCCTTACCATTTCACAATTATGGGAATGATATCCTCACTCGTGCGTACGTACGACCTACTGTCTCCACAAGGCGAAGTGATCCCTTCTACATGATTCCCATAAAAAATGATTATTTAAAATAATGATTAAATATGATATATATTTTGTTAATTTAATATTATAGTGACATAAATATGACTTAATAAGCATAACCTGAACTTATTCAAGGAAACATGCATAATAAAATGAAGAGGTAATTTTCTCTACCCATTCATTCAAACTTATTTATTATTCTACATCCTTCTCAGTATTTTTTTACATTATAATGTAAAAAATACAGTAATAATTAAGTACTATGATATTATTATGATTATGTAACAACCATATTCCATCTTTTTTCCATCATATAAATAATTAAATCATCACCTTTGCATATGTATGACTAATTGTCGCCGCACTGTGGTGTAATATATTTTCACCACCACACTAATTGGATGGGTAAAACGATGGAAATAATAACTTTATATTATTATTATAAAATGATATGGATTATGGAACAAATTTTATACCATCCACTTCCTTAAAATTTCACAATTAATGTAATGATGTCATCCCATGTGCATACATATAGCCTATCATCCACATGATGTGATGCAATTAATTATACATGATATCCATTAAAACATGATTATATAAAATAATAAAATAAATATTATATGTATTATTTTAACATCATTATAGAACGATATAACCATTACCTAATAAGGATAACCATGACTTATTCAATAAAACATGCATAATAATATGAATCAGTTAATACACGAATTACAAGTAATAATGAAATCTTATTGACAAACGGATAATAATATAATCTTATATGATATCATAAAAATTAATATGATTCTTGAATAAGCCAATGACATTATTTAAATCATTATAAAGAATTTTTGCATACATATAAATTATATCAGACCTAAGGTATGAGATAATATTACAATCTCATTGTTATCTGAGATTGTTTATACATAAGCATGTAATGAGGTATATTTATCATCCATTTCCATGTTTCCTAAATATGTATTCTGAAATACCATTTCTTATTTTATAAAAAGTTTAATTTAAATCATCCCTATTGTTTAATTTTGATAAAAATTTATGAAAATAATCTTGTGTCATTCTCGATTCGAGGTACTTTTGAATTATCTAAAAAAGTACGAGAAGAATGTTTCTTTTAACTTATATGTACTAAAGGGATTTTTACAATTTTATAACACCTTATTTCCATTAATATTACTTTATAATATTTTAATTTTTTTTTAAAAGTTAATTTAAAATCACATGGAATTTTGAGAACAGAAAACGTTTTTGAAGAATAAAGGATATTTTCCTCAAGAATTAATTTCAAGTGTTCTATCAAAATTATCTTCCTTCAAAGATGAAATTATTTAATAGGGTTAGGTTTCAAGTATACTATAACTATTATTAAAAGGCTTTGAATATATTTATGATGTAATTCTATTTATTAAATCCATTTGTTCTACATGGATTATGTTATAAGGGAATGATGATTAAGAAACCCATTTTATTCCATGGGTTTTGATTTGATGAATGATTATTGTTTTTGTGGATCCTATAAGAATGATTTAATTATAAGATGGGTGGGTCCTATATCCACCTCTAATTCATTGGATAAATATATATATCTCTCTCATGAGATATATAGGTATGGTACCAAAAATGATCACAATTCTGTAATACAGGGATTGAATGAGGAGTGAAATCAGTTCAGAAATGGACATTGTTCGATATAATGGTCTTGGAAATTAGCCTTGACTAATATGAAATGAATTTCTATGATTATTTGTATGTGACCAATTTCATGTCTTATGTTATGAATATTGGTAATATTTTCATTGATTCTTTTTGAACTTTTAGGATATATTCTATGACATGATATCACGATCTTTCATATGTAGGATAACATTTTCAAATGCTATGCTATTATATCTTATGATTAGGATATGATGTATATCTACCTTATTTACCCTTAATGGGAATATAATAGGACCCTTATGTTTCTTTTCACCAGGTTGTGAATAAGGGTAATAAGTAAGATATTTCAAAAGGTTTCTTATTAGTAAGGAATATGCGGGAGACAATATAGATGTCTTGTGAACTAGTGGTTTATGTTTTCCAGTTTCTAAAGATACTAAACCTGTACATTTATACAATAGTTTGGTTTTATTTTGTAATGGATATTATAAAATATTGAAGTAATATCTATATATGTAATGTGTGGGACTTTAAATTGAAAGTATCGACTTATGGATGTAGAGTTAGGGCCTTCTGATAAGGTCATTGTATACAGTGTCTTGTTGGATAACCTTGAACTGAAATTTATATATGAGATCCACAAACTATGATTTGATATTTACCCTTGAGAGAGTTCTTTGATCACACTTATCATACCCAATAATGGTTATCTGTGTTGAAGATAGACCCCCTTCACTATATCAAAAATATCAAAGGGTCCAAATCAGGATAATACTGATCTCAGAACCATTTTCAATTAGAGACCTTATTATGCCAAAATTATCGAGTCTATCAGAGATATATAGGGTTCTGATGTTCCCCTAGATAACCTCTTCATTACCATACTTTGTGATTGAGATGGAAACATAAAATTATGATGTAATAGTCTCTACTTGATAATCCATGATTAGAGAAACTTCTACATCGAATTCCTATGGGATCTATAGGGTTTTAATTAGTTCCTCCCTTAGTTATTCTGAAAGGTATAGTGCATATAGGTTTAAAATGGATAGGACAACCACACGCAATTCTAGAAGGGCATACTTTTGTTCCAGAGTTTGGTGCTTCACAAGGTGGTGTTTCTCCTTATTTTTTAGTTTAGGAGATGATACATTTGAGGTAGATGGGATTGGTTATTTTTCATTGGTCGAGGGATAATATTCTACCAGTGGAATTGAATTGGGATAGCCTTCCATATTTTCTAGGCTGATTAGACAATCACACCCCCACTAGTCGACCCTGTAAGAGGACTAGGCATGGACGACCACGGGAGTATTATGGGACAACTACTTGTTTCTATAGGTATTACTGTATAACTTCACCATGGGTATGAGTTACATATATTTCCCTTTTGAAGATGGGACTAAAATATTGGGTTTGACCATGCCTGTGTTGTCTTCTGTACCCTCAGCTCGTCAGCCTGTAGCATCCACATTATCATTCATGTATGGGGAACTCATACTTAGAGGAATATTCATCATCGAAGAAGGTTTTTTCGAAGTGTATCATGTTAAATTTTCCAAAGAATAACTCTTTGTAAAATTAGGGGCTCGTTTGTTGGGTTGGTTCCCATGATTCAAATGTACATGGAAGAAATCTAAAAGTGTTAGAGCAGACGAATGATTTGAATATGACTCTTAATATTATATCTCTTCTTGTGTCTGATGAATTCATCCATATTACATAGTAATATTTGATGTCACATCCATAGGTGAAAGAACTATTATGGGTTTGTGAAGTTGTTCTCTCAATGTGGAATTATTTTAGAAAACTATCTTTTGAGTCATCCAATTGTTCAACTTCTATCCACGTGTGGCCAAATTTTATTTCCAATCTCATTATTCTAACTGGGAAATGATTATATCGGTCACCTGCAATAAGGAGTTATTCAACATCACCTATTTGGAATCAACCATGCTTTGAAAGATGTCTTTAAAGATGAAGAAATATCAGATGTTATGACCCAAAATTTTATGGAAAGAGAAATAATTGGTATTGGTGGAGAGGTGGACCACATTTGGCTTCCTAGGATGTGGTAGCTTGAGTAGGTTATTATCAAAGAATTCAAGGAAATAATCGAGGAATTTTTCATTTTCAAAGTATCTTGTTTTATTCATCCATTCCTAAAATTTTAGCCGGCCATGATCTATATTTTCTTCTAGAAAAGGGTATTTTGTTATTAGTGATGGTTGATAGTAGGAATTGGATTGTTTGGGACCTTCCTTGGTGTTTGAATGTATACTTCTTCTACATTATGGGTAATGAAGATATTTTCTACCTTGAGCATTATTTTCCCATATACTGGGGGAATGATTCAAGAACTTTCTTAGGTTAACTGAATGGAGTCATCCCAGATTTGAGTCATTTCAAAAAAATCATTGAATCCAACTAGTTATTTCATTGTGATCAGAGGTTTTTGCAGCTCATCCTAGATATTCTCAGCACAGAGCTTGAGAAATTTCTCTTATAAGAGATGGATGCAGAGTTAGTAAGTTAAACCATACCATATACCTAGGAATTCATACAACCTATTATTTTCTTGTTTATTACGGTTCTTTAGGTGAAAAAATTGTCATTTTAAACATTGTGGAAGTGAAATTGTAAAGGAATTGATAACAAAGGTCTTCCCATCTCACTAATGATATAGCTAGAAGACTATTGTACCAAAAAATGGATGGTCCTACAAAATCCTAAAAAAAACCTCTTCTTGGTCACCTCCTACTTATCTAGAGTTCCCATCATCAGACCCCATCAGGACACAATGCATGTGAGATACAATTCTGGGTCTCCATTTTCATCAATGGTGGAGAAGGTAGGATTTACGAAATTGGATGGGGAAAAGTTTCATCCTCCCATTCGTGAAATTTATTATTCTCAAGGTTTATTGGTTCATGGAACCCTTCTAGGGATTCCTTTCGTGTAGTCAGGGACTCAATGGCTTTGATCAGTTCTAGAGGTAATCCTCTATGAGCTTCCACCCATATATAGGGGGAGGGAAGGGTATAATGATACAATCTAGTTTTAATCTTCAACTGATTATCAATTTGGTCTAAGACTGAATGGTCTCCCTGGAGAGGGAGTGGTTGTCGCTATAATAGAGGTAAGTCATGATGATTTTAGAATTCTGCATTTATGTAGATTGGATTCCTATATCTAGGGATGGTTTAACTCTAAGATTATTCTCTTGCAGGAGGATATACTTTTTCTAGATATGTGTGAGGAAGAATATTTCTCTTATCCTAATGATGATACCTAATGGGAATGGTTCCCCTGATAAGCTCCTTGTTATGTTGTCTAATATTTTTTATCTAATTCAAAAAATGTTCCATAAGTTCCTACTTAGAATGAATTTTGTCTCTTCTGAGTGATGAGTGTGGTATGAAAAATTCATTCCCTTAATCCTCGGAAGTGTTTCGCCGTAGAGGTGGAAATTTGATATTTGGAGGTGCCTTGTTCTGGATTCTTCTCTGGTTCTAAGTATATGTAGTCTTAGTGGCATTATCTAGATCCTTATCTTGGGATATATTTTCTATATTACATCCCTCTGCATTAATGTCTTGATCCATATTATCAGTTGTGTCAATGGGGATGAAATTCATAGAGGTGTATCGGGGAATGGTAGTTATCCCATTAATCTCTACGCAATAGGTTGATTCTACACTTTCTACCTCAGGGTTTCTTCTCAAACCCTTTTCTATTTTTGTCCACTGTGGCTTGTGAACATGA
This sequence comes from Viscum album, assembly GCA_963277665.1. NCBI lineage: Eukaryota > Viridiplantae > Streptophyta > Magnoliopsida > Santalales > Viscaceae > Viscum > Viscum album. The sequence continues at coordinate 877,722,897 of OY728165.1, read as the reverse complement.
TGGGTTAGTATTTCATTTTCTATAAATTCCTCCCATATAAACCTCTGTGTAGTTAACATGAAGGAGTTTCTGGTCGTGATTGCTGATCGGGCCTCGAATAACATAGGTTTGTCTTGTGGTAGGTGGAATGGATGGAATGCATAGTCTTAATATTTTTCTACCCAACTAGGATAATGATGATTCCATCTGTGGTAATTTTGATGATGAAAATTCCCCTATCCTAATGGGATATGGCCTATCTAAAGCCACAATTGGAATTTTTTAATCCTATTTTTAAGGATTTAACAATTCCAGTTGATTATTTAATAATTCATGGGATGGAAATTGAGATATAAATACCACTATCCTAGAATGTTGTGGTTTTTTTTGTAACCACTGTGGATTTCCCTAGGACCATCGCAAGGTATTATGAACTTGGTGATATAAATTGAGATAAAAATTTCCCTAGACAAGTGAGTTAGGGTTGATTTTTGGCTATTAATGATATATCCAGAATCCTCTAAGAAATTGATAATTTGAGGTGTGGAGGAGGTGGTAGATATTCCCCCAGCCTAGTGGTGTGGGTTAACTCATAAATAGATTATACGATAGTTTCTATAATGACATTTTTCATATGAATTATCTATACTCATTTATGAGTTGGGTGAAATGGTTGACCATGATGAGATTCAGTTTCTAGGGGAAGTTGTTGGGCTGATCTCAAATTCAAATTATGTGTCTAAATTGAATTTATAGTATTTCGAGGGGCCGAGTTTGAAGACCTATTAGATATCCCCCCCTCCATTATTGATGTCTTGGCACTATTGAAATGGGGGAATACTATTATAGTGACCAACTGGTTCATGTGTTACTCAATCCTCTAATTTTTATGGAGGCGATAACATTACATGATGTTGTATCTAGGGGGTTCTATTGTTTAAAAGACACTTTGAATTAAAATTATCCATATTTCACCCATCCTAAAATACATACATCTACTGATGATCAAGATATAAATTAGCAGTGAGTTTCCATGATACAGAGAAAAACACCACATTGGCCTTTATCATGATCCTCCATTATTGGGTTCCAAGCTATGGAAGAGGTCACTAAATCTAGATGAAAACAACATTTATTGGTCATCAGAAGGTGAAACTTGTATCCTAGATAAGGGATGCGTCTGACCTTTAATCATTGATGAGTTTATCATATATTTTGTTGTAGATAAGGCATGAAATCCCACTCTTGATCATCTGGGATATCATAGAAAGAAGTTTTAAGGGGGAAAACATGATGGGGAGGTTTTTTAATACTAAATCTCTCAGTCTATCAATGTTATACTCCTCCTACTTTGATTTAGATACCCTTATTTGGTCAGACCACAGAAGGTGCTTTGTGGAGTCACCCACTGACTGTATTGGAGTGTTGCTGGTGGTAGATGGTGAACTCTATGTAGTTGACATTGATGTTTTGGGCAGCACTCTTTAAAAAAGAATCTGAGTTTTGAGAACATCTCTATAAAAAGGAGTCTTGTAAAGGGGAATATTTCATTGTAATTGGGAGATATCACTATAGGGAGGTTGGCCACGGTGGATGTCAGTAGTAGATTCCATGTGATCTATCTCCAGACTACCATGAGGTGGAATATTGTGGTAAAGATCTACTTTGGCTTAAGTTGAAGAGTTAGTGGACACTTGTGGTGTTTGTAATGTGTATCAAAAAACCTCAAGGACATTGGAATTGTGAAGATTATAAATATGATCCTCATTTGATGTCATCACTAGAATATGTTGACCATTCATTTAGAATAGCGTAGGGAGATAATATTATTGTATGATGATTTTTCGACTATATTGATAAACTTATGGTCTTTTAGGAGAATTATCCTACTACAAAGAAGCTTCTGGAATATCAAAAATTATATTATTTATTATCACTAGAAATAGGAGTCTATCTGTGGGTGGTTTTGGGAATATGTCGATCAACCCTGGATGAAGAATGGATATGAGTTCAGTTACAAGATTTATTCCATGTGTATAATATTTTTATGGAATTTCATAATAGGAGAAGTGATATGAGCCTCCTCTTTTATGTCCTCGAATGGATGTTGGCGCCATCATTCATTGGAAAAAGTAGGGATATGAGCCTAGATTCTATAAGATATAAGAATATGCCATGGAGATTCTCTAATAGTAATATTAGCCTAACCCTAGGTGTGTTCCAATATCACCTAGTGGTCCTTGGATAGAATGCAGTATGATTACAATACATAGCATTTAGAGTATTCCAATGGTATTTTTTGATAACTATATGATCATTTCATGTGGAATGTGCCATAATCAGTTGGTGAGACCCATTCAGAATGGGTATATGAGTCTGATCCTGGGCCTTTGGAGTATGTATTCAATCTTTTTCGATTGGAATGTTCCCCTGTCCTAAGGCATGTGCTTCTCTCACATAGAAAGCCATGGCTAAACCAAAAATATGATCTCATTCCACTGCCTAATTCTTTACTGGAGTATGCCGATAGTCCTTATAGATATGAGAAATAATTCTCACATTCTCTATAGAAACCAATTTTTCATATTGATCCGAATGTTGTGTGTCCCAGTCTCTAGGTATATGAATATTCACCTATCCGTGTATCTGTACCAGGTTCAGAATATTTCAGAAGAGTTATTTAGATATTTCTAAGATATAGTGACACATTATCAAAGTATGTGTGAGAATGTAATCTGATATATTTTATATCTCCACTATATACTATAATATATCTTTAATTGAATTGGGGATATGATCTCACTTCTATCCTCTTTGAGCCATTAAAATTTTCAATGGACTATATACATGGGGTAGGGATATGTGCCTTGTAACAACCCATCACCGGGGCTCGTACCGTGACTACCCCAAGCCCGCCTTTTATAGGACAGGGGCTGGCGACTAGAACCAAAGGCGTATATCCATAAAACTGGGAAGAAATTGCCTTCATAACCTGAAAATGCACAACAGAGTACAAGATGGAAGCAAATCACTAATTAAAATTGTATAACGAAGTGTACTAAAAGTAAAAGGGGTGACAGAAATAGAAGCCCAACTGTAAAGTACAAGGAAACAGAAAGTACAACTAAAGAAAGGAAAAGCTTCTGTTGAGTCATCCTCCAAGGTTCATACATTAAGGGTAGGTAAAGATCACCTCCTCAGCACTAAAGGTCTATACATATCCTCCGTGCATCGTCACGCTATATGGTCTACCTCCAGGTACTATCTGGTCCTAGTGCTCTCAGCCTTAGTCAGCATTGTCCGTCTTCTGCATCCAACACAGCAATGTGCGGGCATAACTTGTGCATGGGTGAGTATAATGATACTCAATAGGGACCCCTAGACCCTCAAGGTCTCACAAAATCCAACAATGATAAATCAAAAACTATGAAATCAACGGATAAACCCACTTAGGTATATGCCCATACATATACCTAACTTATCAAGTAATCCATCTCAATCATGAGGTAAACACAAAAGTTACTGACTCATCTCACATATATATACAAACTTTGTAGATAGTTAGAGATGATTAGATGTAGCCACTAAATCATCTATTCTGTAGAACCAACATAGGATCCTGGTACAGGAATTAGAGCTGTCAAACCCACACTAGATCCAAGAATAGTAGTCAGAGCTATCAAACCCACACAGGATCCAAGACCAGTAGTCAAAACTGTCAAACCCACACAGGATCCAAGAACACCAGTCATGGCTGTCGAACCCACACAGGATACAAGAATAGCGGTCAGAACTGTCGAACCCACACAGGTTCCAAGAACAGTAATCAGAGCGGCTGAACCCACACATGATACAAGAATAGCGGTCAAAACTGTCGAACCCACATAGGATCTAGGAACAGTATTCGGAGCTATGGAACCTACACAGGATCTAGGAACAGCAGTTAGAACTGTCAAACCCACACAAGATCCAGGAAAAATAGTCAGAGCTGTTGAACCCACACAGGATCCAGGAACAATAGTTTGAACTATCGAACCCATACAGGATCCAAGAACAGTATTCAGAGCTATCGAATCCACACAAGATCCAGGAACAATAGTTAGAACTATCAAACTCACACAGGATCCAGGAAGATTAGTAAGAACTATCGAACCCACACAGGATCCAGGTATAATAGTCATAACTGTCGAACCCACACAAGATCCATGAACATCAATTAAAACTATCGAACCCACATAGGATCCAGGAACAGTAGTCAGAGTTGTCGGACCGACACAGGATCCAAGAACAGCAGTTAGAAAGCATCAATCGACAGGGTTTCCACAAAAGCATGCTTGATTCTAGGAGGGTCCCCTCCTCAAGCAAAGTGTCGATACATCAACTACCATGAAGTCCCATGAAAAAAAATACCGAAGGTCCTCCTCATCATAGGGGTATCAAAGCAATAGACAGTGTGTCAATTTGACACCCGGTATTAGAGTTACAAGCCTTTTAGTCCCGGGGGCCCAGTTGGATTCGTACATGATGTAACCTGAACATATCTCAACTATACCCTAAACTCTAGTGGTGTATACTCTAAGGGATCTTCATGATCCATCATTTCCAGTGCCCTAATGGTTCATCAAATAGACGTACAGTGCCAACGATATAGCCGAAGGAGCAAAAATGGGGTGAAGCGGGCCGTGTCCGTTCCAACCCAGCCTGACCTCGTCTGGGCCGACCTAGTCTGGGTCAACCTAGCCGGACCCGTTTGGTCTGGCCCGGCCTGCTGGGATCAGTCCAGCAGGCCTTGAAGGCTACGAGTAGTGCGAGGTCATGGACTGGTCGTGAGGGCGTGGAACGGATGCGCGTTGTTGTAAGGGCGGTTCGGCCTGGAGGTGCCACAGGGGGCGCAGAAGGCCAGCTCGTCCAATGTCGTGAGGGGCGCGACTCGGGCGGCTCGACCCGGGAGGTCGGCAGGTGACCGGGAGACCAGCGGGTGCAGGGGAGGCCGGAGGCGGCCGGGAGCCAGGAGGCCGACGGGGGCTGGTGGGCACAGGGGAGGCTGGCGGTGGCTGAAAGCCGGGAGGCCAGGGGGCAGTCGGGTGGCCAGCAGGTGCACGGGTGGCCGGCGACATCCAGTTCGGCTGAAGCACCGCAAGGGCAGCGTGGGTTATGGATACTACGAGGAGCGCGATCATTTCCTATCACCTTCGATGCCACTTTGTTTCATCGCCTTGCCGAAAACATCAAAAAATAGATCGACTGAGGGAGTTGGGCCATGTTAGTTTGGCACAAACCCTCCGTGTTCAGGGTGATAGCAATCAGTTCATAAGAACGAAGTACAACATCCCACCCTCAAAAAGGAAAGCATCATCGTTCTTCATTTTGAAAGAAAGGAAGAATATGAAACTTAAATGAGAAAAACCCCTACCTTTTTTTGATGTTTGTTGAGGTTGGAACGAGGAAGAAGACAGATTTTTGGGAAAAGATGGATGTCAGTTTCATCGACATTTTCCCCAATCATCAGTTTGTGCACCGACTCGTCGTAGTCGAAGAGGTCCTATGTTGGAGTAGAATCTGAGGAAGAAAGTTGATGTCACTCCTCATCAGCGTTCTTCATTGGAATAATGTTTTATTTGTGAAGGAAGCGTAGTCCTCCAAGTATTGGGTGTCGCGTCACTTTACCAGCGCTTCGTCCCTTAGTGAAGTCATCCCAAAACCTCCTCCCATGATTCCTATATATAGGAGAGGGAGGGAGGTAGTTAATGATCGTTGGAATTTAAGACGGTTCATTTATTAGGAACCTTCCTAAATTCTAATGATGTGGTTATTTAAATTTTAATGGAGAAATCTAATTAAATTATGCTAGCGTAATTTAAGAGGTGTGATGGCTATAATTATTGGGAGGATACCAAGAGGCCCCCTCTACATTTAATAGGGACTTGAGAGATTTCTCCCATTTAATGGGAGGTTTCAAGGTGGTTTAAAAACCCTAGTAGTCCCCACCACCATAACCTCTCATGGGAGGATAAGGTGTGGTTTTTCCCACTTCTAACTTCCATGTGGAGGTTTATCACCAATGTACCCCACCTAAAATAAAAACATGGAAGCTCAAAATAAAATAATGTGGAGATAATTTTATTTTAATATTTTCCACGAAAAACCCAAAAAATAAATTTCATTCTCAACCCACTACCATCGAGGTGAAAGTATCCTTAAGCGAAAATCGGCGCTGCAAGTTCAACAGTGCCCTCAGATTTCAAATTCCGAGCACTGGTTCAAAAGTTATAGAAGGCCGCTTGCGCATTTAATGAACATACCCAAAAAAATGTTTGTAAAATTATTATCAGACACCCTCGACATGCGCCGGTTGTGGTTAAGCTCTACCGAGGTGAAACACACCCCAATGAACCCAAAGGTACTCTTGGATTTTCAATTCGAGTTACAATTTAGATGTTATGAATTTTACAATAAAATAATTATCACTTAATTATTTTATTTGTGGCCAAAAAATAACTTTATCTGGTGGTCCACGACGGCCAAAGTTAGTGTCTCCTTAAAGAAATCATACCCTCATGAGTTCAGCAGTGGTCTCATATTTTTAATCCGAGTTACTATTTGCGAGTTATAAGAATTTCAAAAATAAAATAATTTATTTAATTACTTTATTTACAATTATGCTATTTTTGTGTTTTCTCACAGGAGGCCTGCGCCGACTAATCTTAAGTCGCGCCTAAAGTAAACATGTCATTTTGACTGCAATGGTGCCTCAAATTTCTGATATGAGTTACCTTTTAAGAGATATTCCACTTTTTCAGGAAAACCTCTTACATGCGTTAACTTAAGCTCAACAAAACTTCGATGGATCATTCTGGGAATTCCGAGCCTCAGAATCGTGTACCGTCAAATTACACGGACTCATAAAATTCACATATATAAAAAAAAATTACATGTAAATTCTAGGTCGTTACATTCTCTCCATATCAGGGCTCTACATCCCCATAAGCCATAACTCACAACTAAGGGAACAAGTGGGGGGTACTGAGCACACATCTGAGCCTCCCACTCCCATGTGCTCTTTTGGAGGTTCCCGTGCTGCCAGCGAATGTGCACCAGAGGTATCGACTTTCCATGAAGGACCCGCTCTTGTTGATCCTCAATCTCTACTAGAACCTCCTTAAAAGTCGCCCCATTGTCGAAATCCAACTCATCATGGACGATGATGTGAGATGGTTCATGCACGTATCTCCTCAGCTTGGATACATGGAGGATGTCGTGCACCCAGTGCAACAGAGGTAGAAGAGATAAGCAGTAAGCCACCTCGCCAACTCTATTGAGGACATGAAAAGGTCTGATGAACCTTAGAGATAACTGGCTACCTAGAACAAATCATTGCAATCCTCCTCGAGGTGAGACTCTTAGAAAGACACGGTTTCCATCCTCGAACACTAGAGGTCTCCATCTCCTTCCGGCATATGACTTATTCCTACTCTATACAATCTTCATCTACTCCTAGAGGATATTCATCTTCTCTGTGGTAGTCTATACTATCTTTGGTCCCATGAGTGCTGAATCCCCTAGGTCAGTCCAGCACAATGGTGATCTGCAAGGTCGCCTGTATAACATCTCAAAAGGGCCATCCCAATGGTGGAGTGATAGATGTTGTTGTATGAAAACTCCACCAAAGGTAAGTGATCCTCCCAGCTGCAACCGAAGTCGAGGACACAAGAACGCAGCATGTCCTTGAGGGTCTGAATGGTCTACTCGATCTGGCCATCCATTTAAGGATGGAAGGCGGGGCTCAGATGAAGCTGCATCCTGAAAGCTTCATGCAACCCCTTCCATAGCTAGTAAGTAAAACATGTTTCATGATCAGAGACAATCATTGAAGGTACTCCATTTAACAACACAATCTTTTTCACATATAGGCGTCTGAAGCTCTCCATTGAACCCTGCTCTCTGATTGGTAGGAAGTGGGCCGACTTGGTGAGTTGGTCAACGATCACCCAAATCAAGTCGTGACCCCTAGATGTACGTGGAAGTCCTATCATGAATTCCAGGGATATCCCATCCCACATTCATTATGGGACCTCTAAAGGCTGAACAAAGCCTGCTGGTACCTGGTGTTCCGCCTTCACTTACTGACAAGTGATTCATCGAGAGCAAACTCTGCAAATACTTTCTTCACTCCTGACCACCAGTGATTTTGTTGGAGATCCTGGTACATATTTGCATATCTGGGATGTACCGCTAGAGGGGATGTGTGGAATCCCCTCAACACTTCCTCCTGAAGTGACACTAGTACCATAGTACATCCTCTAAAGAGGATGACGTGCTCCCCAACTTTAGAAAATCCATCAGGTGCCTGCCCTATAGATATATGAGCACATCATGTATTGTATTCAGTATCCCCATGTTGTGCCCCCCTAACTCACTGATGAAGGGGTGGAGTGACTATAAGATACTATAGAAAAACTTCTCCATTTCTATCCATAAAGGATATCTACAAAAGGGATAGATTATATGTCTCCTAACTCAGTAGATGCAGGCCAAACCTCCTGATGAGTGTGTCCGCTGCCATGTTCCCCTTCCCAGGAGTATAGAATATCTCGAACTCAACCTCTACTACCATGAGGGTGAGGTTGGCTGACTCACGAGTGATTGGATGCACCCTCATATGCATGAGTTTATCCTATGCTTCTTGATTTTCCTTTTATTTTTTCCAACCAAGGAAAACCCCATCCCAATGTTGTAGATAAACCACATCCTCTTTGCCAAATACTATTAATTTGAGATTGAACATTGGATGTCAAGTCCAAACCCAAACTAACTTCATAATGCCTCGACGCTGCCACCACGAGGTTCCAACCGAAACTCTCACCTCAAAGGTTATATAACCCTATCAGTATAAGTGTGATTATCGAGTCTCCTTCTAAAGGAATATCCAGACATGAGGGTCAAGTCAACGGTTTAATTGGATACTCTAGGTCCTGGACAAGATTCATGGAAGGAAGGAATGATTGGTACCTATGTCTATTGACACGGTAGCTATTAGTAGACATAGACCATACCTCGAATCATATTAGAGCCCTTGGGTCACATTCCTTAACCACATGCAACAACTCTCTTCCCCTGTCCTCTAGCTCCCTGAGCCTAGCGGGGTCCACAAAAAGGTGGTTGTTGTAACTTGTCGAAAAGTAAGCCACCACATGCTGCTCTCCAAGCTCTGCTTCCATGTCTACTACCCTTCATATTCATCTGTACCTAACACATCCGCTTCTTGAAACATTTTACACGCCCAAGTCTCCATGACAGGCGCCAGTTCCCTACTTTCCCACTGCTACCATTCACTGGATGTATCCATTTATCTAAATAACATTTAACCAAAAAGTTTATCTCTAGAACCCTAGCATACATAGTAATGCATAGAGTAATAGTGCTGGCTTAGATTTCCTTTAAACACACCTCGCTCAGATGCTCGAGCCCTAAGGTGCTTATTTTATCGTATTCATCGAGTACCAAGAAAGATCGGTATGCCTTGATGAATACTCAGCTACCGACATGTCATCCTACCGAAGCTGTATAAGTTCTAGGGAACTCTCAACTACCTATTTGAGCCAGTCCTCAGCCACCTGTGATTCAAGCTTGCATTAGAACCTGAGGTGAATCTGATGCTGAAATACATGTAAGGCACTAAGAATACATGTTTCCTCTACTGGTACTACCGGTTGTAACTGCTAACCAACGAGTATTGATATATCTGACACACTACCTGAAGGTACTATCTCGGGCAGTGGTCCATGTACCAAAGCCTCATCACTCATCAGACCAAACTCATGGTCACTCATAGAAAAAGACTAGTAGCTAAGATCATCATCTACTCCACTAGTGTCTCAACTAGATGGGAAACTCTAGCAATCTCCTCCAGCCAGCCCTCAGCTACATGGGAATCTATCTTGCCTCGAAACCTCATAGGCCTCTGCTGCTAGAACTCATGCAACGTGATCAGTCGGTGTGCACCATTCGCCTATGTGGCTGGTGGTATCTGAAGCCCAATGGGTGGTGCTGCTGCTAGTACACCACCCGAAGGTGCCAACATAGTAAGAGGGACCTACACCGGAGCCTTGTCGCTCAGTGGGCTATCAGTGCGTACCACTCTTGGAACTCTAACTAGCTGTCTGCGTGGAGGTATCCTAAAATAAATAGACGCGACATGGTAAAAAGATTATACCTAGTGAAAAGACACAAGAAATCATAAAGAAAACACACACACAATCAGTGTTTTTGTGCATTGAGTTGGAAATCAGAAGATAGGGTCCTGGTGTATGGATACGTCAGCCGTCGCACCAACAATGGACTCCCTGAACTCAAAACCAAACTCACTACACTTAACAGTACTTCTTTATAGAAAATATTAGGTTCGTAAGTTCTGTGGTAGAAATGACTCCTCTAATACAAATTGTCACGACACGTCCCCAGGGCCCATGCCGGGACTACCCTAAGCCCGCCTTCTATAGGCCAGGGGCTAGCGACTAGCACCAAAGGCGTAAATACCTAAAACAAGGAAGGCATTTCCATTATAACCATAAAATTCACAATAGAGTACATGATGGAAGCAAATAACTAAGTAAAATTGTATAACAAAGTATACTGAAAGTAAAATGGGGGTCAGAAATACAAGCCTAACTGTAAATTACAAGGAAACGCAAAGTAAAACTGAAGAAAAGAAAGCTTCCGTGGGGTATTCCTCCGAGGTTCCTACTTGAAGGGTAGGTACAGATCACCACCTCAGCACTACAGGTCCATCCATCTACTCCGTGTATCGTCACACTGTGTGGTCCACCTCCGGGTACTGCCTGGTCCTTGTGCTCTCAGCCTCAGTCAGTGCTGTCCGTCTTCTGCATTAAACACAACGATGTGTAGGCATAGACCATGTAGGGGTGAGTATAATGATACTCAATAGGGACCTGAGACCCTCAAGGTCTCAAAAAATCCAACAAGGATAAATAAAAAAGTATGAAATCAACAAATTACCCCACGTCGGTATATACTCATACATATACCAATGTTATCAAGTAATCCATCTCAGTCATGAGGTAAACAGAAAAGTTACCGACTCAGCTCACACATGTATACAAATTTTGTAGAGAGTTAGAGATGATTAGATGTAGCCACTAAATAATATATTTTGTTGAACCCATAAAGGATCCTAGTACTAGAATCAGAGCTGTCGAACCCACATAGGATCCAGGTATAGTAGTCAGAGCTGTTGAAGCCACATAGGATCTAGGAATAGTAGTAAGAACTGTCGAACCCACACAGGATCTAGGAATAGTAGTCAGAGCTGTCGAACCCATACAAGATCCACGAATAGTGGTCATAACTGTCGAAACCACACAGGATCTAAGAATAGTAGTCAGATCTGTCAAACCCACATAGGATCCAGGAATAGCGGTCAGATCTGTTGAACCCACATAGGATCCTGGAATAGTAGTTAGAGTTGTCGAACCCATACAGGATCTACGAATAACAGTTAGAACTGTCTAACCCACAGAGGATCTAGGAATAGTAGTCAGAGTTATCGAACCCATATAGGATCCAGGAACAACAGTCAGAATTACCGTACCCACACAGGATCCAAGAACAGTAGTCAGAGCTATCGAACCCACACATGATCCAGGAATAGCAGTGAGAACTATCGAAACGACACAGGATCCAGAAACAATAGTCAGAACTGTAGAACCCACATAGGATCTAGGAATAGTTGTCAGAGCTGTTGAACCCACAAAAAACCAAGGAATAGTAGTTAGAACTGTCGAACCTGTTGTACCTCTCGAACCCCTCAAGGTTTTATTTTCATGATCACAATCACCCTCTTATTTATCTAATCCTCTTTCAAGTGTTTTTGGATTGATAGGAATCAAATCAGGTGGCCAAGGAATTGGGCCAAGCAAGAAAGCTGGCAAATGGACTGAAATCCAGACCACCGGCCAGCCGGTGGCACACCACCGGCCAGCCGGTGGCACCTGCAATTAAGAGGGAGCCACTGCCATCTCACCGGCCAACCGGTGGCCAAGCACCGGCCAGCCGGTGGCACCCAGCCAGAACAGGATGAGCTACTGCCTCACCACCGGCCAGCCGGTGGCTCTGGCACCGGTCGGCCGGTGGTGCCTGGAAAAGAAGACCCTACCACTGTCAAGGCACCGGCCAGCCGGTGGCCCTGCACCGGCCAGCCGGTAGCACTGGTCAAACTAGCCGTTGGCTTTGACCAGTCAACTCCAAAAGCCTCCCAACGGCTCCGAGGCCTTTTCCAACGGCTCCAAAGCCCTCCAACGGATACTTGAGGGTTCCTAGCCTATAAATAAAGGCCTAGGAAGCTCCGGAACATTATCCAAGCCACCGGACACATTTTTACATCTTTGGCGAAGCTCCGACGGATTGTTCCAAGGGAACCCAAAGTGCTCCAACAACTTCCACATCCAAGAGCACCTTCATAGAAGCTTGGAAGTGGCCCTCAAACATCATCAATCAATCAAAGGCGCCCAAGGCTTCTCCATTACGGGTTTTATTGTTTTATTTATTTTGAGCTTAAAATTGGGTTTGTGCCTACAAACTCCAACCCTTTTCTCAACCTCCCTTTCTTTGGGTTCTCACACCACCACTAAGGTGTGAAGAGGTTGTCAAGCCTTACCTTGTAAAAAGGCTTGAGATCGGTGAGCTAGTCTTCACCCGTAAAAAGACTAGTGGGTTATTGCTTAACCATTAAAAGCATTGGGTTCTTGCTCAACCAATAAAAGCAAGCTGTAATAGGTCCTAGTGCTACCTCAAAGCCTAGTGGGTTTCTTGCTAAAACCATTGAAAAGCAAGCGGTAGGAATCTCTCAACGGTTGAGTTGGGAGCGGAGACGTAGGCCGGGTTGTTGGCCGAACTCCGTTATCAATTTCGTGTGTCTTGCCTCTTTATTTTCCGCTGCACTTTGATATTTGTTTTTAAATTGTCAATCAATTTTTAAAAGGCAATTCACCCCCCCTCTTGCCATCTTTCCTTGCTTCTTCCGACCCAACAATTGGTATCAAAGGGACCTTTGAGTAATTCCTTAACCCGGTTTCAAAGATTAAGATCCTATTTTTTTGATGGCATCTACCTCTTTCGCCCCCGAGGGCTACTCTTTGGGTCGGGCTCCATTTTTTGGTGGGACCGACTATAATTATTGGAAAACCCGCATGACTACCTTTCTTAGAAGTATAGGGTATCCCATATATAAAATTGTCATGCAAGGTTACACCCTCTCCTCCCCCGACGAATCCAAATGGACCCAAGCCGACATTAGAAATTTTGAGCTTGATGGCAAAGCCATGAATGCTCTTCATTGCGGCCTTGACCGAAACGAGTTCAATCGAGTTTCCACATGCACCTCCGCACATGAAATCTGGAAACTTTTGGAGGTTACCCATGAGGGGACCAACAAAGTAAAGGATACTCGATTGGACATGTATCGTCAGGATTTTGAGTCATTTTCCATGCACCCAAATGAATCTATTTCTGAAATGTTTACTCGCTTTACTGACGTGTGCAATGGAAGGAAATCTCTTGGTGATGATGTTTCAGCCGAGACGATGGTCAAGAAGATCCTATGGGTCCTTCCGAGCTCATGGGCACCAAAGGTGACGGCAATCCAAGAAGCTAAGGACGTCAAAAATATGCCGGTAGAGGAGCTCATCGGATCCCTAATGACCTACGAGATCACGATGAGGAGGCAAGCACAAAAGGAGGGAACACCAATCAAGACACCAAAGAACATTGCCCTCAAAGTACAAAAGCAAGTAAGCTCCTCCTCATCTTCTTCCTCATCTCCTTCCTCATCTTCCTCTTCATCAAGCGGCGACTCGGAAATGGAGAATCTCGCCCGCCAAATGCACAAGTTTATGAAGAAGCACAAGAAGAAGAAATCTCGCAAGGCGCGAAAGCAAGAACCCACCGCAAGATCCGAGCCCAAGGTAAAATGCTACGGGTGCGGCGAAAAGGGCCATTACAAGCCCGATTGCCCACTCAACAAGAAACGGGCCACGCACAAGGAGAAAGGAAAGAAAAAGGTCCTCAAGGCCACATGGAGTGACTCCTCATCATCCTCCTCCTCCTCCTCGAGCGACAACGGTAACAAATGCCTAATGGCATTCCATGAGGTAACATCTTCCGACTCCTCCTCTTGATCTTCAAATTCCAATTCTTTAAATCATTTATCTTATGAAGAACTCTCATTTGCTAGAGACCAATTAGAAAAAGGTTTTCATGAACTCTCTTCAAAATTTGTTTCTTTGAAAAAGTCTTTCAAAAAACTCTCCTCCGAAAAAGACCAACTTCTCAAAGAGAAGGAGGAACTCACCCTTAAAATCCAAAATTTTCCAAATGTTGATTCCAGGGAATCAACCATCAAAGACCTTAGAGAGACCCTAGCCAAGTTCACCCAAGGTGAACAAAATTTGAACAATTTGCTTGGTTCACAAAGGGTTTCCCGAACCACCAATGGACTTGGATATACCAACCGAGCTTCCTCCTCCCATGCACCCACTATTTTTGTAAGGGGGAGCTCCGATTACAAATTCTGTAATTATTGCAAGAAAACCGGGCATCTCATTTATGAGTGTAATTGTAAAAACGCCCGGTATGGCCAACCTAAGTCTATTTTCTATAGTGACGAGTTTTATAGGAGAAGACCCGCCATGAAACAAATTTGGATTGAAAAATCCTTATTGGCAAGTCTCTCCGGGCCTAAATTTGTTTCGGTTTCAAAAACCACTCCCCGGTGATTCATTGTTTTTATTTAGGGGGAGTTAGGATTTTTTTAAGCCTTTTTGTGTATTCAAAGTTTTCATTTCAAACTCAACACTTGGCTTCGAAATTCTCTATTTTCTATTAAATTTTCATTTTTAAATATCCAACAGTTGGTATCGATTTTTTGATTCAAAACTCTCAATTTCAAAAATTTCATTTGGTTTCAAATTTCGAATTTCAATTGTTTTTTTCAAAACTTTCAATTCAAACTGTTATTCAAATTTTTCAATTCAATTTTTCATTTCAAAATTTCCAACAATTAGTATCATTTTCAATTGTTTTAAAATCTCGTTTTTCATCGATTCCCTCAATCAAGTTTTATGCCCCATTCTATTTTGATAATCACAAAGGGGGAGAAATTTCTTGATTGATTGGGGGAGAATCATTTTCATCATGCTTAGTATTTCCTTTCAATTTCAGCATTTTACATTAATTGTTTTGGTGATTGTGATCATCAAAATAGGGGGAGATTGTTGTACCTCTCGAACCCCTCAAGGTTTTATTTTCATGATCACAATCACCCTCTTATTTATCTAATCCTCTTTCAAGTGTTTTTGGATTGATAGGAATCAAATCAGGTGGCCAAGGAATTGGGCCAAGCAAGAAAGCTGGCAAATGGACTGAAATCCAGACCACTGGCCAGCCGGTGGCACACCACCGGCCAGCCAGTGGCACCTGCAATTAAGAGGGAGCCACTGCCATCTCACCGGCCAACCGGTGGCCAAGCACCGGCCAGCCGGTGGCACCCAGCCAGAACAGGATGAGCTACTGCCTCACCACCGGCCAGCCGGTGGCTCTGGCACCGGTCGGCCGGTGGTGCCTGGAAAAGAAGACCCTACCACTGTCAAGGCACCGGCCAGCCGGTGGCCCTGCACCGGCCAGCCGGTAGCACTGGTCAAACTAGCCGTTGGCTTTGACCAGTCAACTCCAAAAGCCTCCCAACGGCTCCGAGGCCTTTTCCAACGGCTCCAAAGCCCTCCAACGGATACTTGAGGGTTCCTAGCCTATAAATAAAGGCCTAGGAAGCTCCGGAACATTATCCAAGCCACCGGACACATTTTTACATCTTTGGCGAAGCTCCGACGGATTGTTCCAAGGGAACCCAAAGTGCTCCAACAACTTCCACATCCAAGAGCACCTTCATAGAAGCTTGGAAGTGGCCCTCAAACATCATCAATCAATCAAAGGCGCCCAAGGCTTCTCCATTACGGGTTTTATTGTTTTATTTATTTTGATCTTAAAATTGGGTTTGTGCCTACAAACTCCAACCCTTTTCTCAACCTCCCTTTCTTTGGGTTCTCACACCACCACTAAGGTGTGAAGAGGTTGTCAAGCCTTACCTTGTAAAAAGGCTTGAGATCGGTGAGCTAGTCTTCACCCGTAAAAAGACTAGTGGGTTATTGCTTAACCATTAAAAGCATTGGGTTCTTGCTCAACCAATAAAAGCAAGCTGTAATAGGTCATAGTGCTACCTCAAAGCCTAGTGGGTTTCTTGCTAAAACCATTGAAAAGCAAGCGGTAGGAATCTCTCAACGGTTGAGTTGGGAGCAGAGACGTAGGCCGGGTTGTTGGCCGAACTCCGTTATCAATTTCGTGTGTCTTGCCTCTTTATTTTCCGCTGCACTTTGATATTTGTTTTTAAATTGTCAATCAATTTTTAAAAGGCAATTCACCCCCCCTCTTGCCATCTTTCCTTGCTTCTTCCGACCCAACAGAACCCACATAGGATCTAGGAATAGTAGTCTGAGCTATTGAACCCACATAGGATCCAGGAACAACTGTTAGAAAGCAGCCAACCACTGGGTTTCCGCACAAGAACACTTGATTCCGGGAGGGTCCACTCCTCAAGAAAAGTTTCAATACATCAAATAACATGAAGTCCCATGAAGTAAAATCCCAAACGTCTGCCTCGTCATAGGTATCTCAATGAAATAGACTACATGTTAATCAGACGCCCGGTCTGAGAGTTATTCGTCCTTTAGTCCTAGGGGCCCAGTTGGATTCATGCACAATCCAACCTGACCGTATCTTAACTATACCTCAAACTCTAGTAGGGTATAATCTAAGGGACTGTCAGCCTCCAAGATTTCCAGTGCCGCTGACGGTTCGTCAAATGGATGTTCGGTTCCAAAGATATGGCTAAAGGAGCATAAATGGGTCGAAGATGGCCCAGGTCCGGTGTAACCAGATAGGACCGACCCGGCCCGACCCGGTCTGGTCCAACCCATTCTAGGTCGACCTAGCCTGACCCGTTGGGTCTGGCCTGGCCCATCAGGCAACGGAGGTCACGAGTAGTGCGAGGGCGCAGACCAGTCGTGAGGGTGCAGACCAGCTGCACGTAGGTGTAAGGGTGGTTCGACCTAGAGGTGCCGCGGGGGTGAGGAACACCGGCTCGACCAGGTGTGCATGGTGCGTGGCTCGGCAGCTCGGCCCGGATGGCCAAAGACGATTCGGCTAACTCCGCTAGGGGCATGGCTTGGGCAGCTCAAACCGGGAGGCCTGCGGGCGTTCGAGAGACTGGCGGGAACACGAGAGGGTGGCGGCGACCAGGACCCAGGAGGTTGGTTGGCGGCCGATGAGTGCATGCGAGGCCGGTGGGCAGCCGAGAGCCTGGCAGGTGGCTGGGGAGACTGGTTGGCACACGAGAGGTCGGCGGCGTCCAGGAGCGTGGAGGTCGACGGGTGACCAAGTGGCCGACGGGCTCACGGGAGACCGGAAGCGGTCGAGAGCTGGGAGGCCGATTGGGGCCAGGAGGCTGGCAGGCGCACGGGAGGCCGGCAGTGGTCGGGAGCCAGTTCGACTAAAGCGCCGTGAGGGTGGCACGTGTTGCGGAGACCGTGGGGAGCGTGGTCGTTGCCTGTTGCCTTTGTGACCTCGTCGTTTCATCGCCATGCTGAAGAACATCACAAAAGAGATCGACAGAGGGAGTCGGGTCATTATAGCTTTGCCTGAACCCTCCGCGTTTAGGGTGATAACAATTAGTTTATAAGAACAATGCACGACAACCCACCCACAAAAATGAAAACATCTTCGTTCTTCATTTTGAAATAAAGGAAGAACATGACACTTAAATGAAAATAGCCCCTACCTTTGTTCGATGTTTTCAACGTTTGTGTGGGGAAGAAGACAGATCGTTGGGAAAATACGAACGTTAGTGTCATCGGAGTTTTCCTCAATCGTCGGTTTGTGCACTGACTCGTCATAGTCGAAGATGTCCTACGTCGGAGTAGGTTCCGAGGAAGGAAGTCGAAGTCTCTCCTCGCTGACATTTTTCATTGGAAGAATACATTTTTCATGGAGGAATCCTAATCCTCAAAGTGTTGGGCATCGTTAGAATTTATGACTGTTCATTTATTAGAAACGTTACTAAATTCCAATGACATGGTTATTTAAATTTTAAAGGAAAAATCTAATTAAATTATGCTAGCACAATTTAAGAGGTGTGTTGGCTATAATTATTTGGAGGATACCAAGAGTCTCCCCCCACATTTAATAGGGACTTAAGAGGTTTCTTCTAATTAATGGGAGGTTTCAAGGAGGATTAAAAACTAGGGTGGTCCCGACCACCATAACCTCTCATGGGAGGTTATGATTCGGGTGGTCCCCACCACCATAATCTCTCATGGGAGGTTAAGGTGTACTGGTCCCCACTTCCATCATCCATCTCGAGGTTTAGCTTCGATGGACCCCACTTGAAATATCCACATGGAAGATCAAAATAAAATAAAGTAGAGATCATTTTATTTTATTATTTTCCACGAAAACCCCAAAAATTAACTTTTATTATTGACCCACTGCCATCGAGGTGAAAGTCCTCTTAAGAAAAAACCGACGACGTGAGTTCAACAGTGCCCTCAGATTTCAATTTCTGAGCACTGGTTCAAATGTTATAAAATACAGCTCACACTTTTACTAAACGTACTTGAATTTTTTTTTGGAAAATTATTATCAGACACCCTCGACCCATGCTGGTCGAGGTTAGGCTCTGCCTAGGTAAAGCACACCCCAAAAAACCTAACAGTAGTCTCATATTTTCAACCCAAGTTACTGTATAGAAGTTATTAATTTTACAATAAAATAATTGTCACTTAATTATTTTATTTGCGGCCAAAAACTAACATTCTCTGGTGGCCCATGCCGGCCAAAGTTAGTGTCTAAATAAAGAATGCATACTCTCACAAGTTCAGTGGTGGTCTCAAATTTTTAATCTAAGTTACAATTTGTGAGTTATAAGCATTTGAAAAATAAAATAATTTATTTAATTATTTTATTTACGATGATTCCATTTTTGGGTTTTCTCAAAGGAAGCCTACACCGACAGATCTTATGTCGCGCCTAGTGTAAACCTGCCATTCTGAGTGCAACGGTGCCCATGGATTTCCGATCCAAGTTACCGTTTAAGAGATATTTTAATTTTTTAGGAAAACTGCTTACGCACGATAACTTAAGCTCAAAAAAACTTCGATGGATCATTCCAGGAACTTCGGGCCTCGAAATCGAGTGCCACCAGATTTTGAGGACTCGTAAAATTCACATATATTTAAAAAAATTACATTGAAATTTCGGGTCTTTAAATGCCTCCCCCATGATTTATGTAGGATTTTGAACATATTATTCTTCTTATTTTGTAGGGATATGAGCATTCTCACTGGTTACCACAAGAATATTTCGACGGGTTTCATTAGCGGAAGTGAGAATTTGAACCCAAATTAGGTTATCTAAAGCATTTAGCACCTGATGCATATTCCTTATTGGTTGTGCATGGGTGTCAGAGGTGGAAATAATTTTGAGTGATTCCCTTAGTAAAAAACTAAGGGGCACTAGAGGGATGGAACTGATGATGGATGTTGAACCCCAATATTTTATAGTATTCCGCTTTTTAAATTTAATCTATTTGATAGCTTACATTACATAGAACACCTATCTCAAACAAATGATTAAATATTTTTATTTAATTATTATAGTCATCACCTAGACATTGGAATGGTGGGAATGAGTTAGATTAACTAAATATTATTTACACATTTCTATAAAATTATTTCATTTGTTACCAAATAATTATGAATGGAAGTAAAAAAATAATTGGACATAAAGGATGTTTTTAATAAAAAACTATTTTCTTTCCCAAAATGTTATTTTATGTTAATAAATTATGTTAAAAACTATTATTGGAAGATAATAAAGAAATTTATATTTTATATATTGATTGAAATTATCTTAAATTCATCAAATAATTTTTTAGGTGAAAGATAAGAATAAATCCAATTTTTAGAATACAAATCTATAATTTTCTTAAATATAATTTTCCCACCTTTTAATGGAATGTCTAAATTAAAACTAAATTTTGAAAAATTTATAACACATATTTTAAAAAATATATATTTCTATTGTGGGATATCAAAATTATCTTAAGGTGAATTTTTGGTATTTTTATGTTAAGTTTTATTTTTTTTGTTGAAAAGTGAGAAATAATGCATTTAATTAAAAGTTGAATTTTAATTAAAATAAT
Source organism: Viscum album (assembly GCA_963277665.1). NCBI lineage: Eukaryota > Viridiplantae > Streptophyta > Magnoliopsida > Santalales > Viscaceae > Viscum > Viscum album. Next base: position 877,702,595 of record OY728165.1, on the reverse strand, counting down.
TTCTACTGTTAAATTATATTTTAAATTATTTAATTATAATTAGTTCAATTATAAAACAATAATTTAAATTTAGGTAATTTGATTTAATGTCACAATGAAATTGGATATAAAAACATTTCAATCATTTGATCTTTTTAACATTGAAAACTCATTTTCCCATTGTGTCTATAGGATAAATTTTAAATATAATTTTCCAATTTGATGATTTAATTTTGTAAAATAGATTAAATATTTGGATTCATAAGGTAGAAATTATGTATTTATGTCATTTCAATTTTTATAAATAAAAATTTACCATTGTTAAAAAATTATTTACCGCAGTATAGGTAAAATAATGAAAATGGTTAATGTCAAAAGGTAAAGGCATAAAATACCTATAAACTAAAATATTTAATGGTTTTATGAGGTTTTTATCATTCCTAATCATAATTTAAAACATTAATTATCATAAAAATTCGTGAAAATTAATTCCACCTCAATTCGGTTGGATTTAAAAATAAAATAATAATCATTTAATCGCATAAACCCACCTCTCCTCAAGTATAAATACAACCCCTCACCACCCAATTTCACCAAATATTCATTGAGGGTCCACAAATATCTTCCATAACCACTACTACTCACTCTCCCAATATACAATTTCTTCCAGTATCACCCAAATAACCAATCCAAGTTTCTCAAGGGGTCCACTACGAGGTGATATTCAAGAGGTAGTTTTCTCAAAACACCTCTCTTAATTCCCATTAATTTTCTACCTTACCTTAATATAGTTCATCCATCATGTAATTATGACTCCCAAATAATGTATATACTTTAGTTTTATATTTCTAATCAAATATATTATATCCATCCCTTTTATTTCCACCACATATTCAATGAAATGAAAGCATTGTCCAAGCTATGGAGATTAACAATCTTCATGAATAATGATTTTGTTTTTCTTTTCATTATCGCATTCATGGATGGTCATAAAAATATTATTATGATTAAATAAAATTTTAATAGGTATATTATAACCTATTTAATAGTCATTAACTAATATATAATAATAATAGTAAATAAAATGGAACTATTCTATGGTGTTCAGAAAAAATGCCAGAATAAACTAAATAGTTATCACAATCATTTTATCAAATGAATCATCCTCATTCAAGAATAAAAAATGATATATAGAAAAATTTAAACTTTATGAAGTAAATTAATGCTCTTTAATTCTACTTCTGGAGTTGTAATATAATTTTACAAGAACAACCATAATTTTAAACAAATGAACCAATCTTGAAACAATGAAACGAACACACCCAAAACCATGAAAAGAATTAAATATGACTAATGAATGGGTAAAAAGGTGTCATAAATGTATCATATAAGGTATTATAAATATTAATATAGTTATTTAATGAGTTTATAAGATTATTTGAACCATTATACATGAGGTTAAAGTATGTGACACTAAAGGGAAGTGTTAGTTAAGGGTTTTCCCATATCACTTTTACTTCGGTGAGATATATGAATTATTCAAGAATTATTTCCTGGGTATGGGGTACGTATATTTTTCTTTAATATACCATATCAATAATCTTATTATATTTATTTTATTAAATCTTTCATTTTATTATTATTACTTTTATGGGTCATTTGATTTGATTGATTTCAGGTTGTAAGGGATTTCATAACTCAATTTCATTCATTTGGTTAAACTTCTATTTAATTGATTATTTCATTATAAGGATATGTGTGAAATAAATTTTGATTATATAATATTTTATTTACACTTTTTATATGGATTTACAGTGAATACAAATAATTGGTTCTTTTGATTAATGATATGATCTTTGTAAAGAAGTTTTTCTAAATCTCCTTTCATTGAGGCATATTTTGATGTTATACACCCACCTACCATTATGAGGTGTATATTAGGATCCATTGATAAATCATTTAAAGAATCAAATTATTTTCATTTTATTAAAAATTTTCAATGTTGTATGCGACACATTGATTTTAAAAACATTTATTAAGTTTTTTATTTAATATATGAGGAATTATTTGGACATGAAAGAACTGGTGGACCACATATAGAAACTCTCATCGATGCATAGGTACTCTAATGAGATTAATTACGTGTCCAAATTAGTTTGGGTTTCAACCATAATTATTAAACAGTCTTCTAAAAGGTCTTGATAATATTTGTTCATGTGAGAGATACAAGACCTCCAATAATTAATTATTTTATTATGAATTCAGTGATTTTTAACCAATAGATTTTCACTATGATATTATCCATGTATTCAAACTATGAAAACGTTTTTTTATTCCATTAACTTTGAGTATATTAATTTATATTTATACATTATCTTTTATCATTGATTCATGATAGCATTATCTTTACTTAACATTCACCAACTATTTGAGCTCACCCTTATTATATTTTCCCCACAATATAAAGATGAATTATTGGAATGAATTTCAAGTAAATTGAGTAGTTTATTTTGTTTTTTATTATGCTTTATTTTATATTCCCAATATAAAATAGGTATCAGGTATGTTATATAGTTTTCAAAGAATTCTAAACTATTTGGTCCTTCAGGTTTCAATTCCATGTAATCTTGCTAATGTAATAAAGTAAGGCACCGAATTGGGGCTTTTGGGGTCTGGGACATTACAATAGGTATTATAGAGAGGTTTAGTAGAATATTTAGGAACTATATTTAGGAAGACATAGAATATAATATGAAAACCTATAAAATAATTTGAAAATATATTAAAATGAAGTAATCTTGTGATTTAGATATTAGTTTTTATTAATTATTTTTGAGATTATGCATTATGATTCATAATGTGTGATATAATAAATTGTATAAAACTATTTAGAAAAGACTCATAGTGTAAGGAATGAGAACCATATCAATCAACATAATCTATGTAAGGATCTCCCTCCTAAGAAAGATAATGGTGTTGAAACTGGAGTTGGAGCTGTAGTTGGAGCTAAAAAAAATATGACTATATTAGGAAAACTGAATTAGGTCATGAGAGATAACCATGCCCATATAGAGGGTCTTGATAAAAATGTGGTGTAACAAAGCTATACTTGTTCATGTGACAAAAATCTATATCATTAAATGGGTCAACAAATCCATTTTTAGATGAGAAATAGATAATTTATTTATGGAAGATATTTCTTGATATAGGAAGTAATAAAATATAAAATGTTTTCATGGTAGTTTATAATTTCTCAAGATATGTGGATCTATTTGGTTCATTAATTAAAAACAATAAGTAGGAATAGGAATTAGAAAAGATGTGATTAAAGGATTTTATGGAACATTTTAGGGAATGATATTTCCCTCATGAACTGTGAGTAAATATAGAGATATAATTCTTGAGTCTAAAACATAAAGAGGATTAAAATGTTGAAATGTAGGAATCCAAATTTAAAATATTTCAATGAATGTTTTGGACTCTATAAAAAACCCAATGAGTATTATTGACCATTTCTTTGAAGGGTTGAAGCAATTAATTCAAAGGGAATTGGTCTCCCAAACATTCTCATATTATGAAGATATAGTCTCGTATGCTATCAAGATAGAGAAATAATTAACCAAGCCTTATTAATTTATGGTATAGTTAGAGAAGAATAGAATGAAAATGAAAAATATGGATAAAAGAAAAAATGGAACGAATTATTTTCCCACTTGTGATAACTGTGGAAAGAAACACCCTGGTACTTTCCCAGAGGGAATGAGATTTTTTTACAAGGGTGGAGATAATGGTAACAAAGCTCCTAATTTGAATGGAAATAAAGATTTTATATATGTGAAATGATTAAAATATAAGGATATGCATCAATAATCAATATAATTCCAAAATTGTCATGGTAATATACTTCAAAAGAAGCTAAGTGACCAAGGTCATGCTTATGCTATTGATATATGTGAAAGGGAATTATTAATGTTATTTTGTTTGGATTTAATAAATATTTTGTAAAATTATTTTATCAATGATATTACGGTTATAATAATTATTTCATATATAAGTATTTTAATAAAAACCCACTTTTCGATGGTTTTGGATGTTTGTGATGAATAATGCCTATAACCAAGGTAAGTTAGTCTATTGAAAGTTGATCTTTTAGAAAAACCATGATTTGTGGAAGATGAAAATAATATTTTATTGATATTGAAATAATAATGATAAAGTGTTGTTTATGGGACAGTATTTATGGCCATGAAATTTGTTAGCAATTTTATGGTTAAGGGAGTTTATAATATGTTTGGATTTGAGGAATATAATCATCAACATGAGATTTTATTTTTTTGGAAGAATACATGTTTTCATTGAGTTTTTATTGTGATCAAAGAATTTATATATTTTTTATGTAACAATAAGAGATACATTATTTTTTTATAATCTAATGTTAATATTGATTTTTGGAATTTTGTGTGCATTTTGGACTATGAATTTGGACAAATTTATTTCGAATGTGTTTTAAGGTTAACAACTTATGGAATGGATTGACTTGAACATTCAAAATTGTTTTTTGAGATTAAATTATGGCATATGGTAACCATATTTTTTGTAAATATTTAATGTTTTAAGGCATGACTTGTGGTTCTCTAGATAGAAGTGCTTTTGGAAAAAATAATCATCTTTAATATCCATATCTAGATGAAATAATTAATTTAGAGATAGATCCAAGAAAAACTAAAGGATGAGGTAATTCTTTTGAAATGTAAATAAATCAAGTATGTTTTTTTTCTTGAATTATTTATCTAGATATTGAAATAATCCCTCAACTCTAGGAAAATTATTTTGGAACAAAACCTTATCTGTTTACTTTTCATACTAATAAATCAATGGTCTTTTAACCGATCACATTAGTTATGGTTTTGTGACCATGAACTTTCTAATGACCATGTTCTCTATCAGTCTCCATCAGAACATTAGAGTAAGATTTATCTTCCATTTCCATGTTTTCACTTCTCAGTAATTCTATCCTATTAAAAAGCCTAATTTTGTGGTGACCTTTACATTTCTCATTCCCTCTTATTAAGGGGATGTTTTATTAACCCTAATAACGATGAGGGTTTCCTTCAAAGGAATTTTCAATTATCAAAAATTGATTTTAAAAGTGAAATTTAAAATATTTAGGGTACTATTTATATAAGTATGGGAAAAACTAAAACCCAAATATTTTATGGTATTCCTGTTTTTAAATTTAATCTCTTCATTAGCTAACGTTACACAAAACACAGTGATTAAACAAATGATTAAATATTATTATTTAATTGTGACAGTGATAACATTGTTTATAAAATGGAAGGAATGAATGAAATTAACTAAATATATTTTAAACATTTTTATAAAATGAATTAATTAGTTACAAAATAAATTGAAATGAAAATGAAAAATCAATTGAATATAAAGGATGTGTTTTTGTAAAAAAAACTATTATCATTCCCACAGTGGAATTTTATCTTAATAAATTATATTAATCACTATTAGAGAAATATATTAACAATATTTAGATGTAAAATTTTGAAATAAATTTTTTTTAAATAAATCTTATAAATTTGATAGGTTTTAGATGAAAATAAATCCAATTTTAAGCATAAGAAACAATATTTTTCCAAATGTCAATTTTGACGTCTTTTAATAGAATTCAGATTTTAAAAATAAATTTTGGCACTTTTATAAATATTAATTTAAAAAATATACTTCATTTTTTAAATATGGGTATCAAAATTATATTAGGATAAAATTTTTGTATTTTTCTGATAAGTTTCATTTTTTGATGAAAAGTGAAAAATACGACTTTTTAATTGAAAACTGAATTTTGTTGTAAAATAATTATAATAATACATTATATTTTAAATTTGGTTTAAAGTATATTTATTTAAATTATATTTCAATAAATACAATTAATTTCATTAGAATAAATTTCACATTAAAATTGGTTACAAAAACATTTCAATATTTTAATCTTTTTCACTTTTAAACCCCATTTTCCTGTTATGTCTACGAGATTAATTTTAAATATAATTTTGAAAATTATATGAATTAAATTTGGAAAAACAAATTAAATATTTCGAATAATAATTTAAAAATATGTTTTTAAATTATTTTTTAATTTTATTCATAAAAATTTAGCATTGTTAAAAAATTATTAATCGCAATATATGTTAAATAAAGAAAAGGGTTAATGTTAAAAGTTAAGGGATTAAAATAAATAACAACTAAAAATATAATGGTTTTTTGAGGTATTAATCATAACTAACAATCCTTTAAAACATTAATTTTAATCCATTTTCATGTAAGTATATACCACCTTAATGTGGTTGGCATTAAATATTAAATAATAATTATTTAATCACTTAAACCCACCTCTCCTTAAGTATAAATACCACCCCTCACCACCCCATTTATACCTACAAGACATGATGATCATAAAGCTTCTACCAAATCATCTCATACAAACTCTACCAACTTACAGGTGCTTCTGGTACATCCACAATACCAAATCCAAGGGTCTCAAGTGGTTCTCCATGAAGGTGATATTCAAGAGGTATTTTTCTCAAAACACCTCTCTTAATTTCTTTTTGTTACCCACCTTCTCCTCATATCTTTCAGGATTTAATGAATTATGAGTCTAGAATCATTTATAAAAAAGAGTTTTATGTTTATAATATAATATATTATGTCCATAAATTTTATTACCTTATCTTATTTAGTGAAACAAAACCATTGTCCATGTTATGGCGATTAACCCTCTTTATGAATAGTGATTTTGTTTATTTTCCAATATTGCCTTCATGGATGGTCAAATAAATATTTTTATGGTTAAATAAGATTTAAATATGTATATTATAACATATTTCATGTTTTGGATCTATATATACTCATAATAATAAATAAAACGGAATTAGTGTGTGTTGTTCAGAAAAATTGCCAATATTAACTAAATAATTTTCATTAACATTTTATCAAATGAAATATCCACATACAAGAATGAAAATTAATATATTGTACCATTTAAACATATATAATTTAATTTATACTATTTCATTCCACTTCAATATTTTTAATACCATTTTAAAAGAATGTCCCTAATTTTACACAAATGAACTGACTATAAAACCATGAAACAAATGCACGAGAAACCCTGAAAATAATTTTATATTATTAACGAATAAGTAATAACATGTTATAAAAGGATCATATAATGTAGTATAAATATTAATATAGTTATTTAATGGTTTAATAACCCTCTTTAGGTCATTATAATGGATTTTAAAGTACCGTGCGCTAAACGGAAGTATCAGGTAAGGGTTTTCTCTTCTCACTTTTACTTATGTGAGATATTACTTATTCAACACTTATTTTTTATTAGTGGGGTATGTATACATCCCTTATATATATATAATATATTGAATCTAATTATATTCGTTGTATTAATTGTTTAATATGATAATTATTTCTCTTATTGGTCATATTATTTGACTGATTACATTTGGTAAGAGATTTCTTAACTCAATTTCCATTCATTGGCATAAACTAATATTTAATTGATTATTCCTCACTAAGGGTATGTGTGAAATGGATTTTTATTATCTCATATTTTATTTCCATTTTTATCTGGATTTATAGTAAATACAAAAAATACAATTCATTTTTTAAATGATGGGATTATAGTAAGGGAGTTTGTCTCAATCTCATTTCATTGAGGCATATTTTGATGTTATACATCCACATTTTTTATTACGTGTATACACAGAACCTTTAATATATAATATCACTAGTGACATTATCTTCACGGTATTCAAATGTTTTAAAGTGTTGCGAGACACTTTTATTTTAATAAAATTAAACTGACTATTTGATATATGAGGAATGCTTTGGACATGAAATAATAGGTAGGGAATGTATATATAAAATCCCCTTAATGCATCGATAGTCTCATAAGATGAATAATGTTGAAAAATTAAATGGGTTTTTACCCATAAATACTAAATTGTTTTACTAAAGTTCATGATGATAATGGTTCATGTGATTGATACAAGATGTACAATAATTAAGCATTTCATTAAAGATTTGTTTATTTTTATACATGAGATCTTCAAAATGATATTATCAATGGATTCATATTGTGAAATGCTTATTGATTACATGTTATATTTGTTTAGTTATTTACCATATGATATTAACTATGATCATTGATTCATGACATCTTCTATTGTACTTAACACTTACTGAGCATTTGTGCTTAACCTTATTTTGTTTCATTATTACAGGATATTAAGATGAATTCTTAGAATGAATTCCAAAGATGTTTAGTAGTTTATTTTATTATGTATTAGGTTTTATTTTATATTCATATTGTAAAATGATTATTATATATGGAATCTACTTTTCCAATACTGCTAAACTATTCGGTCATTTATAATAAGATTCCTTGTAATCAAGCCAATGTAATAAAGTAAGGAATCAGCTCTGGGCTTCTGGGGTGTAATGACCCGGACCCACCTGGTCCATTACGTTTCCAAACTAGGCTCCACCGAAATGGTGAAACCTGTCACGGTGTAAACGTTTGCAATGGCACCGTGATAGTGGAAACAATCAAGGTGGCACCGTGACAGCAACATCATGAGGGTGACGCCGTGACGGTGGCATCGTGAGGGTGACACCGTGACGGTGGAACCGTGACAGTGGAACCGTGTCCTCACCGAGGGTCTTCGTTCTATTTCTGAATATAGAAATTTTCTGCTCCTGTAACATATCTTTTAATGTAAATATGATTTAATTCCCCTTTAAAATCCATTTAAAGCACATAAATAATATCTACAATCCCCCAAGAGTTGGGAAACCCTTAACATACCAAAACTTGTGGTTTTTCCTCAGTGTCACACCCTTCACTGTACCTTCCAATTCCTCCCCCATTACGTGTTTTCCTCCATTTAAAAGAAACGGTTTAACACACAACCATTATGACACCACCCTTATGGGAATAATTATATAATAATTAATCCTATCGTGTGTAACCTCCCAACCGTAAAGGAAACCACGATTCGACTTTATAGCCATTAAAAATTCCATATCCTGTAACAATGGGATCTCATCCTTATATCGCACGGTAATTTCACCTTCTTCTTCCTCCTGGATAGTATCCTTTTATTAATTTTTCATTTGGAGTTCCCCATCCCAAGTCATGTGGTGCGCCTGTGCCGGAGCCTTTCTGCTCACCCTTGGAGTCCCCAACATTCCTCCCCTACAAGTCGTGCATCCCCAGTTCTTGGCGCGTGGATAAGAACTTCGATCCTTGATCAACCAAGTAGGTATCTTCCTTCATCTCTCCTTACTGTGTATCATGCGAGGTGGGTACACAATTGTTCTGTGGGAATGGATGAAACCAAACCCTAACAAAGATAATAAACGGACTGATAAAGAATGATAGGGAGTGTTTGACTTTTCTTCTTTACTATTTTATAATTTCTATATGATGTGAACTGTAAGGGCTATGCTCACTGAAAATCATGGCCATTGGTGGTATTTCCTTGAACACTAATGAACTCTTGTCATCTGTGATAATTTAATGGCTCCAACATGGGAATTTGGTAAATTACATATACTCATATGATTAAATGAATGTCTAGTGAACAAAAACCTTGTGTGATCACCCTGGTTAACCAAACAGAAAGAAGAAAACTTAGTAAATTATGTACTTGAGTCTGGAAACTTCCTTGTTCTATCTTGGTGGCATGCTTGTTTTTTCTATTTGATTCTTATGGGGTGACGTGGATGAGGATGGGATCCTCTACTGTGGCACGATTTTTGGTCGTCAATATAAAGCTGTGTGGGGATGCATCTCGAGGCTTGGTTTGGTTCGAGTACTGTGAGGGATCTCATTGATCCCTTTGTTGTTGTGACATTACAAGAGAACTGGGTGTGAATGCTTAAATTGTTGTTTGGGTGTTTCTCTTTCTCTACCATTTGGTTATTCCTGTTAGTTGCCCAGTAGTGTATAATTCACCTAAATGGGATCACTTGAACATGAAAACAAGAAAGGTTTAAATGGGGAATTAGTTTTGGGAATGATTTGTGACTTGGCTTCCAGTGTTGTGCCTTCTTTTATGAATGAATAGTATCAATGGTTTTGTTCTTAGGTTGGCTTTGGAAACCCATGTTTGGGATGAGTTCTTGTTACCTATACATATATCTATAGTTTTTATGTTTCTTATTCACGCTCCACCCAAGTTAAGAACTTATTGCTGAACAACACCACATCATGGGGGAGGGTGTTTTTTCCAACACTCCTATGAGTGGCTGGTTATTATCTCATTTTCTAATCCCTTTATCAAATATCCCAAGACTCTTAGGGAAGGCTGTGACGGCCTGAGGTCCATTATAGCCTAATAATCTTCTGGCATGGTAGTTGTGGTGGTTGGCCCTGGTGTGTGAGGGAAGGTTGTTTCCCAACAGTCTTCAGGATGAGACCCAGGTGTCTTCAGGCGTGGCAGTAGTTGTTCTAGAACAGGTGTTTGTGGGAATGGTTACATAGGGTTATTATGGCCTAGGTGTTTGTGGGCGGGATGTGTAGTTTTGGCCCAGGTGTGTGCGGGTAGGGTGTGGCAGTGGGACTGCAGTGAGAATGGCGGGATGGGTTCGATGCATAGGATGTCTTCAATAACCAGTGGGAAAGTGGCGTGGGGTACCCAAACACCGATGTGATATTACTATACATTACATGACTTACGTTATATGGGGAGTGTGCCTTGGTGTGTCTTAGGTGGATAGTTTTCCTTACTTGGTACTCTGGTTATCTCTTTTCTCACAGGGCATTAGAATGCCTCCCCACTTGTGCACGAGAGTCCTTGGTTTTCCCTACTGAGTATACTTGTATGCTCACCCTACATATATAAAACTGCTTTCAAGTTCCCAGGAGGTCTTCAGGGATCGTGCAAAGTCGTACTAGCTCAGACTTTGGGATAGTTTCAGTTGATGTTTTTCTTTTCTTTGGAACTTTACCTTTGTAGTCTTCTTGTACTTTGTGGCATTTACTTTTGTGACATGAATATGGGAATGGTTTTCATTGGATTTACTTTTACCCCCCAGTTTTGGTGTTTTTGGGATTTACTATCTTATCACCCGATCCTAAAAAAGAAAAAGGGTAATACCTTCCATCTTGTGTGTGATTCTATACCCTTGGTGTTAGTCCCCACTCTAGGGCCTATTGAAGGACATTATCAGGGGTCATTACCTCTCCTTCAACTTGAAGAAGGAAGGGTCTGGAAATCTTCTGTCCCATCCCTCATCTTGTTGAAGGCGGGTCATGACAGAATGGTATTAGAGGCGGGGCTTGAGAGATAGGATGGAGTCTGGAGTTAGGCACAGTGAGGATTTCATGGGATGGTAGGGAAATAGTTTTGGGTGATCATTGTGCGTGAAATAGGCTATATAAGACCAGCTAGGACATGGGATTTTAGGCCCCCCCGTGATCCGGTGTAGGGACATTGGGCCTACCGAACGACCAAGTAAGGCTACACTGATTGCAGGCTAGAGACCCTACAAAAGGTACATGCATCATAATGACTTGTGTTCTTGTGTTGCATGGGTATTTGGGGATTTAAAATGAATAAGAAGTCTAATAAAATTTAAGAACAATATTCTACACTACTCAAGATTAGGAATTCCTTGTTTACCTTGCAGCTATGGCACCTGGGATACGACCATGAGTTGTGTGGGAGATCGAGGACCAGGAGGTTGACTTGGCTGATTGGAAGAGGACTAACCGAGAGGAGGAGGACAATCAGTGGGAGAAGACGCTTCGTGCCTTTCAACAGCAGACCCTCGGGAAGTGCAAGGGAAGCATCTCTTATGTGGAGATAAAGAGATAGCTGGAGGATCTGGTGATAGCTCTCAGCTTGATCTGGGCTCTGATGGAGTACTGGGTTCCTCTAGCTATAAGCTCGATGCGTGGAGTAGTGCGTCAGTGGTGGACGTATTAACTTGGGGAGAAGAGGGAGACTGAGGTGACGTGGGATGACTTCGAGAAGGAGTTCCAGGCGGAATTCCTCTCTTCCACGATGAAGGCTGAGAAGAGGTAGGAACTAATCTCCCTCTAGCAGGGGAGTATGTATGTGAGAGAGTTGGGGATCAATTTCAAGGATCTCCTTCACTTTGATCCTGGCCTCTTTCTGGCTGAGGAGTCTCAGGTGAGAAGTTTTGAGGAGGCACATCGACCTTCTCTCTAGTATGTTGTTACCCCCTTCACCCTACGATGTACTTGGAGGTCTAGAAGAAGGCAGAAGTGTTGGAAAGGATGCACACGCTAGGAGGTGTATCACGAGAGGGAATCCAGTTGGGCTTGTCAAAGGGGAAAGCCTTCAACAGCAGGCCTCCAACATCTGGTCCCTCTAGGTTTCGACCAGTAAGAAGCAGGCCTCAACAGTTCCAGTTCTGATCCCGTGGCCCTCACCCTTTCCTTTCGGGACCGGGACAGAGATGCTTCATCTATTGAGTCCATGGTCACCTTCGGAATCAATGCCTGGATAGAGTGCAGTACGACAGGGGGTGGGCAGGTTCAACGCCCACCTTAGCAGTAGCAGTTTCCATCTAGGCCCTTTCAGCAGCAACAACATGGGCATCATGATCCCGCTCCTCTGAGGGACAGAGTTGCAGGAGGGGGCCGACCTCATGATGCTCCTCAGGGACCTCGACTTGGGAAAAGTTGGGGAGGCGAATGATAGTCGAGGGGTAGGGTATCTGGGCATCGGAAGTTGCACGCCGCTAAGGCAGTAGTTCCAGCAGGTCCAAAAGTCATTCGAGGTATGATCATCTTTTTTAGTACTCTTTCATATGCCTTGTTCGATACCAGAGATTCACACCCCTTTGTTGCACCCAGTGTGGACTGTGCTCTGGGTTTAGATGTTGAGAGACTTCCAGTTCCACTGGTGCTTAGTACACCAGTCGGAGGTCAGACATACTTGTTTTATGTATGCCGAGGGTGTAGAATGATGATAGGGCCACATTAGTCTATCAAGAATCTTCTACTATTGCAGATACAACCATACAATGTCATTAGAGGCATTGACTGGTTGTTCTCTATATGTGCCGTCATTGACTAATTCTGAGTAATGGTCATGTATTTGGATTTTGGAGACCGACGTTTAACTTACATCGGTGAGCACGGTTACCAGAAAAGTAGTAGGCAAGAGGAGCCCCTCCTTTCCTTGTCAGCTGAGCTATCAGTGGAGTCGGTGGATGTAGAAATGGTGGAATTACAATGGATCTTCAGCGAGTTTATGGATGTCTTCCTTGAAGAGCTAGAGTCTCTACCCCCTCAGCATGGTGTTGAGTTTGGGATAGACTTGCAACCTTGTACTCGTCCGATTTCGATGGCTCTCTATCGGATGTCACCATCTGAGTCGCAGTAGTTGCGGATTCAGATTGACAATCTGATGAAGAAGGGTTTTTTTCGACCAAGTGCGTTACCAGGGGGTGCTCTAGTATTATTTGCAAAGAAGGAAGATGGTGGTATCAGGATGTGCATGGACTACCAGAGACTGAATCTGGTAATGGTCATGAACCGTTACCCTCTATCGAGGATAGACGACCTTTTTGACCAGTTAAAAGTGGCAGGCTAGTTCTCCAAGATTGACCTGCAGTCGGGATATCACCATTTGGGGGTGAAGAAGGGAAATATCTCAAAGACTGCCTTCAGGTGTAGGTTTGGACACTTTTAGTTTTTTGTCATGTCGTTCGGTGTTAAGAACGCTCTAGCTGTGTTCATGGGGCTCATGAACCCCGCCTTCCGGGAACACCTGGATCAGTTCGTAGTCGTGTTTATTGACGATATCCTGATCTACTCATGATCAGAGGAGGATCATGCTGATCACCTAAGAACTGTTTTAGAAGTCCTCTGACAGCACCAACTCTATGGGAAGTTGTCCAAGTGCATGTTCTAGATGATAGAAGAGAACTTCATTGGAAATGTGGTGTCCGAGCAGGGAATTGCGGTGGACCCATCGAAGGTCGAGGCGGTTGTTTCTTGGGAAGATCCCAAGAACGTGGTAGAAGTTCATAGTTTCCTTGGAATATTAGGCTAATATCGGAGGTTTGTGCCAACTTCTCTCGAGTTACGACACCTTTTACGGCTTTGACCAAGAAGGACCAGGCTTTCGTGTGGAATGGGCAGTGCGAGGCAGCCTTCAACTATCTAAAGGAGAAGTTTGTAAGTGCCCCGATGATGATATTGCTAGAAGAAGGGGTGGCGTATAAGGTGTTATGTGATTCTTCAGGACAAGTCCTAAGGTGTGTACTGATGCAACAATAAGGGTTGATCTCTTATGGGTCTAGAAAGTTATACCCCCATGATTGAAATTATGCCACCGATGATCTAGAGCTTGCGGCGGTCGTTTTCGCACTAAAGTTGTGGCATCATTACCTCATTGGGGAGCACTTCATGGTCTTCACGGATCACAAAATCTTGAAGTATGTCTTCTCCCAGCAGGACCTGAACTTACGATAGTGAGGGTGGATGGAGTTCCTTCAGGACTATGACTTCAAGATTTCCTACACCTTAGGAAAAGGGAATGTGGTGGCCGATGCCTTGATCAGGATGTCACCGAAGGATGTGATTCGAGAGTCGGCAGATGCTTGGAAGGTGAGGGAGGAGTTGGCTACCCTGCACCTAGATGTGAGGATGGATGGTGGTAGAGGTTGCATGTATCAGATGACAGTGCGGTATTCTGTACTATGAGAGGTGGAGGAGTCTCAGTGGGGAGACATAGAGAGTGAAGTGATGCGTGACCGTATTAACCAAGGATATGCTCCGAATGGGTGGATGGAGGATGGTCATAATCAAGAGATTTTCCAAGGGAAGTTGTTTGTTCCAGAGGAGATGCACGAGAGGGTTCTTGGTGAGTTCCACAACTCACCCCTAGAAGTGCACTTGGGATTTTCCAAGATGCACCAGGGTCTGTAGTGTCAGTTTTGGTGGCCCGGGGTAAAGCGGGCGGTGGCAAAGTTCGTGGCTAGGTGCCTAGTGTGTCAGTAGGTGCATGCTGAACAACGTGTTCCAGGCAATATGTTACAACCTTTTGATGTCCCCAAGTGGAAGTGGGATAACATCTCGATGTATTTCGTCACAGGGCTACCCAAGGTTCAAGGAGGCTGCGAAACTATCTGGGTAGTGGTGGACCGATTGATGAAATCAGATCACTTTCTGGAAATCAAGGAGTCGGGTATAGTGGATTCCTTAGCAAAGAGGTATGTGGATGAGGTTGTTGCGATTTAATGGAGTTCCGAGGTCCATAGTCTCAGATAGGGATGCATGGTTTACCTCACGAGTCTGGAGGGGATTGCAGCACGATTTTGGCACCCAGCTAGGTCTGAGCACTACTTTCCATCCCCAGACAGATGGACAGATAGAGCACACCATCCAAACGTTGGAGGATATTCTATGAGAATGTATTCTAGTTTTTGGGTGATAGTGTGTGTGACACATGACCTGGTAGAGTCTGCCTAAAATAATAGCTATCACTCTACCATTGGGATGACTCCATTCGAAGCCTTGTACGGAAGGCCATGTCGCTCACCCGTGTGCTGGACCGAGGTCGGAGAAACATGTGTTCTTGGGTCAGAAGTGGTGTAGAGCATGACGGAGAAGGTTTATCTTATATGGGAGAGGATGAAGGCGGCTCAGGAATGTTATAAGTCATATGTCGATAATAGGAGGAGACCCTTGGAGTTTGAGTTCGGGGACCACGTATTCTTAAAGGTCTCCCCTCGGTGTGGATAATGGAGGTTTGGAAAGGAGAGTAAGCATTCTCCAAGGTTCATCAGACCCTTTGAAGTGTTACGGCGGGGCAGAGATGTGGCTTATCATCTAGCTCTACCACTGCCGCTACTAATAATACATGACGTCTTCCATGTGTCACAACTCCAACGGTATCTACAGGACATTTCCCATGTCCTCGACTGGGGAAATCTAGATATCGAGGATGACTTGACTTTTTTGGAAAGACCATTGAGGATTGAGGATCGTGAGGTGAAGGTGCTCTTTGGAAAGACCATTCCTTTGGTTCGTGTGTTGTGGAGTCATGGCGGGATCGAGGAAAGTATCTTGGAATGAGAGACGCAGATGCACACCCAGTACCTAGAGTTTTTTTGAGTTTTGTTCTGTTTTTTGTGCTTATTGTGATGGAACGCTTTACCTTTTTAACGATGGAATGTGCGGTTTTCCTTATTCTATGGATGTGTGTGAAGAGTCCTGACTATAGGGAGGGGAGGACCTGATCTCTAATCATGACGCATTAAGGTGGATGTGATTAAACCCATGCGGGCGAGTAAGTGAAACCCAAAGCGGATAGTATCTTGTCATGGAGAAAGAAACTCCCTAACCCATATGACTGGATAGTTTGACGATTGAATGTTTCTTGGTTACTTGAGAAAGAGGTATTCCTATATTTCCAGGAGGTTCACTTCTGAGAGGTATCTTTTGAGGTGGTTGTTCGAAACCCTTCTTTTCTTCGGGTATAGTTTTGATTCTCGAGGGAGAGAATAGTTTGAGAGGTATTTGATGTAATGACCCAGACCCACCCCGTCCATTAATTTTACAAAACACGGCTCCACAGAAACGGTGGCACCAGTTATGGGTGCACCGGTGTCGGTGGCACCATGACGGTGGCACCAGTCATGGTGGCACCGTGACAGTCGCACACTGGTCATGGTGGCACCGTGACGGTGGCACCGGTCATAGTGGCACTGTGACGGTAGCACTGTGAGGGTGATGTAGTGACGGTGGCACCATGAGGGTGACACTGTGATAGTGGCACCATGACAGTGGCACCGTGTCCTCACCATGGGTCTTCGTTCTTTTTCTGACTTTAAACTTTTTCGGCTCCTGCAACATATATTTTAATGTAAAGATGACTTAATGCCACTTTCAAATCCATTTAGAGCCCATAAATAATATCTAAAATCCCATAAGAGTCGGGAAACCCTTAACTTACCAAAACTTGTGGTTTTTCCTCGGTGTCATGCCCTTCCCTGTACCCTCCAGTTCTGCACCCGTTGTGCGTTTTCCTCCCTTTAAAAGAAACGGCTTAACACACAACCATTATTCCACCACCCCAACGGGAATAAATTAAATAAAAATTAATACCATCATGTGTAACCTCCAAAACGCAAAGGAAACCACGATCTGACTTTATAGCCGTTCAAAATTCCATATCCTTTAACAACGGGATCTCATCCTTATATCGCACAAGAATTTCTTCTTCTTCCTCCTCTTGGCTAGTCTCCTTTTCTTCTTTGTGCGTTTGTAGTTCCCCATCCCGAGGCAAGTGGAGTGCCTGTGCCGGAGCCTTTCTGCTCACCCATGGAGTCCCTGACGTTCCTCCCCTGCAAGTTGCACATCCCCAGTTCTTAGCAGGTGGAGAAGAACTTAGATCCTTGATCAACCAAGTAGGTATCTTCCTTTGTCTCTCCTTACTGTGTATCATGTGGGGTGGGTATGCTATTGTTCTGTGGGAATGGATGAAACTAAACCCTATCAAAGATAATAAACAAACTGTTAAAGAATGATGGGGATTTTTTCACTTTTCTACTGTACTCTTTTATAATTTCTATATGTTGTGAACTGTATGGGATATGCTCACTGAATGTCATGGTCATTAGTGGTCTTTCCTTTCACACTAATGAACCATTGTCTTCTGTGATAATTGAATGGATTCAACATGGGAATTTGGCTAATTACGTAAACTCGTCCAATTAAATGAATGTCCAGTGAACAAAAAACCTTGTGTGATCACCCCGGTTAACCAAATAGAAAGAAGAAAACATAGTGAATGATGTACTTCAGTCTGGAAACTTCCTTATTGTATTTTGGTGGAATGTCTGTTGTTCTGTTCGATTATTATAGGGTACGTGGAAGAGGATGGGGTCCTCTCCTATGGCCCAGTTTTTGGTCATGAATCTAAAGCTATGTGGGGCTGCATCTCGAGGCTTGTTTTGGTTCCAGTACTTTGAGGGATCTCACCGATCCATTTGTTGCTGTGACCTTACAAGAGAACCTGGTGTGAATGCTTAAATTTCTATTTGGGTGTTTCTCTTTCTTTGGCTTGGGTTTATGACTGTTATTTGCCCATTAGTGCAGAATTCGCCTTAATGGTATCACTTGAACATGAAAACAAGAATGGTTTAAATGGGTAACTGGTTTTGGGAATGAGTTGTGACTTGGCTGCGAGTATTGTGCCTTCTTTTATGAATAAATAGTAAAAAGGGTGTTGTGCTTAGGTTGGATTTGAAAACCCTAGGTTGGGATGAGTTCTTGTTAGATATACATATATCTGTAGTTTTTATGTTTCTTATTCGTTCCCCACCCAAGTTGAGCACATAGTGCCGAACACCCCGACATCATGGGGGAGGGTGTTTTTCCCAACACTCCTATGAGTGGCTGGTTATTAGCTCCTTTTATTATCCCTTTATTGAATAGTCCAAGACTCTTTGGGAAGCCTTTGATGTCCTGTGGTCCATTATAGCCCAAGATTATTCCAGCATGGTAGTTGTGGTGGTTGGCCCAGGTGTGTGCGGGCAGGTTGTTTCCCAAGAGTCTTTGGGATGAGGCACATGTGTCTTCGAGCATGGCAGTAGTGGTTTTGGCCCAGGTGTTTGCAGGTGTGGTTATGTATGGTGATAGTGACCTCGGTGTTTATGGGTGGGATGTGTAGTGGTGGCCCAGGTGTGTGCGGTTGGGGTGTGGTAGTGGGACTACAGTGAGAATGGCAGTATTGGTTCGATGCGTTGAATGTCTTCAATAATCAGTTGGAAAGTGGTACAGGGTACCGAAACACCGATGTGATATTACAATACATTACTAGACTTGTGTTATTTGGGGAGTGTGACTTTGTGAGGCATGGGTGGATAGTTTTCCTTGTAAGGTGCTTTGGTTATATCTTTTCTCATAGGGAATTAGAATGCCTCCCCACTTGTGCACGTGAGTCCTTAGTTTTCCCTACTAAGTATACTGTATGCTCAACCTACGTATATAAAACTAATTTTAGGTTTCATGAGGACTTCAGAGATCACGCAGGGCCATACTAGCTCAGACGTTGGGACAATTGCAGTTGTTGTTATTCTTTTCATTGGTACATTACCATTGTAGTCTCCTTGTACATTGTGGAATTTACTTTTGTAACATGCATATGGGAATGGTTTTCATTGGATTTAATTTTACCCCCCCAGTTTTGGTGTTGTTGGGATTTACTATCTTATCTCTCGATCCTAATAAAGAAAAAGGGTAATGCCTTCCATCTTGTGTGTGATTCTATACCCTTGGTGCTAGTCACCACTTCGGGGCCTATTTACGGCGGGTCTCGTGGGGTCATTATCTCTCCTTTAACTTGAAGAAGGAAGGGTTTGGAAATCTACTGTCCCTTCCCTCATCTTGGTGAAGGCGGGTCGTGACATGGGGTCTAGGTATTTAATATGATAATTTAAAGGATACATCCTTAATATATTATGAAATAGAAGTGATCCATAGTCTAATACTTGATCAAACTTTTATAGATACTAAATGAGGTGATATTCACGCTCTAAGGATAAGAATCTGAAGTAGTTTGTGGAGGAAATGAGCAGAACTGAAAATACTACATCTTTATTTGGATTATGTAGACTTCTAAATTTTATTTTTTTGAGTTCATTGATGGTTTACTCAATGCTCAGGATCATACCATGTCGATGGTATTCACGAACCATTGCATTCCCGACCCAATGCTTAAGGTGTTGGGTGGATGAGGTCATTCTACGTTCCGAAGGGGTTGTAGTCATAGTTGATTTTCTAGAAGAGTTTCTGGATAAAAACATGACCTCATGATGGGTGTTTTTTGTGAGAGTAATTTTTACAGTCCCTACGAAAACATGGAACAAGGTCAAAAATTAATGCATCATCATAGGTAGGATACTAGATCAATCATATATTCATGGGTAAAAAAAAATGTACTTACTTGTTCCTGATCCAACCATTCTTCTCATATGGACATTTCATAGTGAGGATGGACTTATTTCAAAAGTGTCATGACTTATTATTCTGAGATAATCATGTTAGGTACACAATTTTATTTTAGTGTATGAACTAATAACAAAATGGACTGACACATGGTAAACATATCAGTCTTTTGATTGATATATTCATATCAGGTTCAGCATTTTTTGTCACAAAAAAATTGGAATCGTCTTCTTACAAATGTATGGTTTTTCGGGGGTTGAATGTGAAATACAGCTCTTCGTGATTGGTTCTACCCAATTTTCCTTTAACGGTTACTCCCAGTGGTTCCCACATCCATAATCGAGCACAATACTACTTTTGAAAGGCCGAATATCTATTGGGGTTTCAGACCAAATGGAACTTAGGAACTCACATTGATTGAGAGGATGAGCGGTCAGCCTCATCACACCATTTTCAGGGGAAATTATTGTATACTCCAAGACTTATAGATTTAAGATATTTTCATGAAACTCATCCTCATAATGATATGAGACCGGTTAACTTAATAAAATAATCATGTTTTCAATCCCTACATATGAAAAGAGAGTTCTATTAAATAGACAATCTATATGTATATATGTTTCTTAATCCTTTTACCATTAAAGGGTACCTTATAATATATTGATTTCATATATCCAACCACTCTAGAGTTTGTTTCCATCCAAGGAGACAATCAATATTTAGAATATAGGATTGATCCATTAGGAGTCATCCAACATATCCTATTTATAATGTGAATAAAAACACACATATATCAATAAACCTATGATGTTTAACTTCATGGGAAATATATATATATGGGGTTACTATGGAAGTGGGCATTTGAGTTTGAACCTCAATGTGGTGTCCTACGAATCCTAGATATGGGATGAATCAGATTCATTACAGTTTGATCAAACCCATAGTAAATACCATGAGGAAGATTCTCGTATATGTTAGTAGTCATATCATTCCAATGAATGGATCATACACACCGAGGTTTAACTATATTGTGAGGATTCATGACACGAAAGATATGAACATTTCAAGTTCATAATCCCACATGATCCGTGATCAATTTGAAAAACAAGGGATAGAAAGTAATCAGTATCACAACATATAGATTAATTAATTATGTGCTAATAAAAACCTTTGAATGTTTAATATAGAGCTCAAGACATTGTATATCATCCTACGTATCTTAGTTATGGAATTAATTAGTGCTATCATTGTTCAGTTTGATCTTGGATTACACCCTATGGTTTCCCTCTCAAACCACTGATGGATGATAAATAATGGAAAACCCATGGGATGGATGGGGTTATATTTATTGGATTGTTGGATACATGGTGGGGATTACACTGAAGTATATTCCTATTTGAGCTCATTACATAGGAATGAATCATACGTATCCAAGGATATAGTAGGAATCACAGTCATTGTAGTTTTGTTTATTGGGGAATGCACACTGAGGATTCTCTAATATGGAGGTAGTTATATCCTGCCTCTATTCAAGGTTTACACACTAAGGCTTCCCTAATATGGGGGTATTAATATTATGCCACTAATAGGGGCTTACACATTGAGTCATCCCTCTTAATACCCTAATGGATGATAAATAATGATCAACCCATATTAATGACTGGGTCCCAATGGTTGGAATTCCATTAACATGGAGGGACTTATAGTGATGTTTATTCCCATTTCAGATTGGGACTTACGAAGGTATCATACATATTCTGGTTATCGAAGAAATTAAATTCATCATAGTTCAGTTGATCGGGGCTTGCACACTGAGTTTACCTTCATATGCAGATAGTCATATAATGCCACTCACTAGGTCTTACTCACTAAGGCTACCCTATCAAACTACCAATGGATGAGAAATAAGGATAAGATCATTGTAATGATTGGGCCCTGATGGTTGGAATGTCAGATTCATGGAGGTAATGACACAAAAGTGGATTCTCATTTGAGCTAGAGCCTTAGGTAGGCGTCCAATGTACCCTAGTAATAGCAGGAATCATAGTCCTCATAGTTCAGTTGATTGAGATAAACACACTGAGGTTTCCCTAATACATGGGTAGTAATATTATACCAATAATTGGGTTTTATGAACTAAGGTTTCCCTAATATGGGGGAATTCATATCATTTCATTAATTTGGGATTAAACAATAAGGGTTCCCAAATATATGAATTGGACAAGGTTATAATGTCCCATGTTTTCTACTTAACATGGACTAATTGTCTAACTAAAACGTTTTATTGTCTACCTGGCATGTTTGAGGATGTTTGGTCATGCCCCATCTTCTTAGAGAACACGAATGAAGAGAATCACATGATCCAATTGAATTTTCCGAAGGATGTTGCATAACATGAATAGAATATTTGGAGGGAATTGTATGATCAAGGTTGAAATATATGGTGGGTGTCACTTGATCTGGATGTATTTTCCAAAGGAAATTTCAAAATCATTTATGACATGTTTGAATGGTTCCACATGAATTGGATGAATTTTATGGAGGGTGTTGCATGATCTCAATGGATTGTCTAGAGAACATTGTGAGATCATGGATGACATGTCTGGAGGGTGACAGATGACAATACTAAATAGTCCAGAGGATGTCACATGATCTAGGATGAAATTTATTTGTGTCATCATGATAACTAGATGACTTTTCCTAGTGTTATTGCGGGATCTAGTTGACATTTCCTAGTTCTATAGTTAGACCTATCTGACTTATATTGGTGCCACCACATGAATTGGGGTCACATATCTGGAGGACATCAAATGGTTGGGATGGTAAGCTAGGATGACTTCTCAAGACATGGATAGAATTCTCAGAGGTCATTTCATGAATTTCCGGACATGTGCAAGTTACATCATATGGTCTTTGTATCATGTCAAGGGAGCATCGCATGATTTTGGAGACATGCTTATGTGATGTCAAATGATATTGGTTGTTCATGTGAAGCACATAAGGATAATCAAGTATTTATTTGTGTAAGTCACCCATATTTTTATAGACTTTTATTTCAGCCTTTATTTCATATGTGCCTCTTTTTATTCAAGTGTCAGCTTATTTTATGTTTTGTGTGATGCAACCAACATGTAAGACCACTTTTGCACGATTTGACAGATAGGTCAGATGTCTTCTGTGTGAACTCAAGTGATCACGTGAAGAACCTATGCATGTCACATGATTTTAAAGATCATTCAATGGATTTTACCTAGAATAATACCACTGTGATCACATGATTAGTCACTCCAAGAATTATTATTTTTCACTCCCTTGAGTGATTGATCGATAGATTCATTTTTTTGTGCTATGGGGTGGGGATTTTATAGGCCTCGCCACAATGGTTATATGTTTCCATTAATTTCATGTATCTCTTAGATTTGGGATGGAGTCGGCAGAGGGTTTTGGTATCCCATGCTTCACAATATGCTTCCAAAGGTCACCTAGGGGGTGTCAAAAGAGTTTCAGCAACACCAAGTATGTCCCATCAGTGCCACATTTTATTGGTCCTCAGTCGATCAAACGGATTTTTCCTAAACACGTGTATATCTCAAGGAGGTTTTACAAGGCTTGGAAGAAATTTTCTAAGATTTAATATAATTTATGGATTCCCTTGGTAAAGATTTCGCTTGGTTGATGACAAGCCACCTTGGATTCTAATGAGACAATGTTGACATTCCTGGAGGGTTTAGGGAGATAATGCTTACATGTTGATAGATAATTTTTGTGATTAATGGTGATCACCTAAGGTTAATAACCCCTACAACATGATGATCAATGTATATACTCTTCATGAGAATATTCCATCATTTTCCTATTTATTTTCTTTTTTTATTACTCAAGTCTTGGGGATCATGAACATCCATGTGAGTGTTGTTTAAGAAAATATCTCTCTATGGTTGTAAAACATCATGTGAAAAGTTATGGATATTTTGGAAATGCATGATCATTTTAATGGTAAAAACCTCTACTCGTATTTTATGTGTCTACTTTAAAATGATGGACATATTGATTACATGAAAAAAATTCAGGGACAGTCATATTGTCTACCTTTTAGGGGTCGTGTGTTCAATGATGGATCTCATGATGGCATGTATAAATTTTCAAGGAAATACTATTTTCTTGCCTTTAATGTGTCACGAGTTCAGTGATGGATCTTTCAACAACATTCATACATTGTCAGGGAAAATCAATTTTCATTCCTTTAATGTGTCTTGTGTTCAATGATGTAGATCATGATGAAATTCATTCATTTTTAGGGATAGTCTCTTTTCATTACTTTGTTGTTTTGGGAGTTCAATGATGGATGGTGTAATGGCATACAGACATTGTTCGGGATATCCTCTTTGTGTGGCATTGATGTGTCATGTGTTTAGTGTTGGATCTCATAACTGTAAGTATACATTTCTAGGGATGATGTCTTTTAATTCCATTTATGTGTCGTGGGTTCAATGATGGATCTCACGATGACATGTTGACATTTTTAGGGATATTCGCTTTGCGTACCATTGATGTGTAATGTGTTCATGGTTGTATGATTTCATAGAGTGAACAAGGGTATTTTATTATAAAGGATGCATGCCAAAAGGTGCATGGATAGTGTTTCAAACCATCACATGACTGTCACATATCCCAAGATACTTGAATGTGTTGCAAAAACAATGTTTTTTAGCAAATTCAAACTAAATATGAATTTTTATTTCATGGGATTCACAATTTTCAAATACCAGATGTAAAATTACCCAGTGAACAATTATGGGCTTCAACAAGGATGATGAATGATGTTTTCTTGGATCCAACGTGTGTGAAACTTCTCTTAGAACTCCACATTGTCATATATCATTACATTCTAAAAGTATCAAAGCCTCCGAATATTATGGGAGAGTATGGTTATATAATAATGGGAAGTGTATGAGCCTACTTTAACTTGCTTTATTATGGTGGAGGCCTCTTATTCTATAATGTATCTGATGAAAAATCCATCTATGACTAGTTTGTAGAGGTATTTCTATTTATATTTTCCATCTTGAAGGGTAATGTTTTATGAAAAACATTGAATTTTTTCCATTGTTGGATAGATTATATGGAAGGGTCCAATTTTGAAGGTAATCTATTATGGGATCCATCCACATTAGAATTGGTATTAACTTGTCATGTCCTAGGTAAATGATAACTTGATTGGTTTCCTCCATGTCATAGGTGATGACTGATGAGAATACCCTTCAATGTGTGATTCATAAGGGAACCTCATCCTAATCGGGAATGGCTAGGAATTTAGATTAATTATATAGTGAATCGGTATGAGTATTCAGTAATCAAGGGACATTATACAATGTTGGTTCATAAGGTAATTCCTCCATTATTTCTCTCACATAAATGTTGGGGGGGGGGGATTTTTCTTTCTTGATGGAATATACTTCATTGATTTGTTTAATCACTAGATCTAAGTTATCCTTCGAACTTATATTGGATATATACAACTATATGGATATCCTTAGGCCTACCATAAGGTCTTGGAATTTTTCATCATTATCTGTGTCGCCTTTGGACAGTGAGAAAAAGTAGGGAATGATTACCTTTTTTGCGGAAATGAATAAAATCCCAAGACCAACATGATTATGATTTCTGTTTTACATTTTCATTCCAATAAAACATCGAGAGGCCCCATAAAATTTTAGATCCCATGTTCAAAGGGGAATCATGGGAATAGAAAAATGAATTATTAAGACATTTTGTGCTCAATGGTGTGTTTTTTTTGGGAAGGATGTTCCTCGAGGAAATTAGCCATTTCATTCCCGTTGATGGTCTTATGAAAAATGAACTGAACTTCATATAGTTGTATGATAAAAAACCATCAAGAAAAAAATTCCCAATTAGCATATGTAGGATAATAATATACTCGAGAGGTTAATACAAGAGACTATGTGGTATTTATGATTCTACAAGTAATTCAACAAAACATTCACTATGAAGAAGTGTGTGAGGCAGTTCTTTTTGACCTTAGAATATATTGTCTCAGTTTCGAGAATCATTTGGATTAGATAGAAGAGAATTTTTTCATTCCTGAATCATTTTCTATGAAACTACAGTACTGAAAAATCATTCCAGATAATTAATTTACAAGATAAGTGTATTTTCTTATAGTTAATAAACTAAGATCGATGGATATGACATGAAATTATTGATTCTCTTGAGATCTTCTTGGTAGTCCTCATCCCACTGGTAGAAGACTCCCTTCTTAATCAAGTTAGTTATGGGAATAAATTTTCTATCCAGGTCAGCTATGAAACAGATAATATAACAGAGGCCCCCTTAGATCCCTATCAATTAATTAAGATTTAGAGGTGGAATCTCCAAAATTACCATAGTATTTTGTTAATCATCCTTGATTACATAGTATTATACCAAAAAAATGAGTAATTTCCATGATTTTACTCCAAAATCAGATTTAAGAGGATTAATCTCCAAACATTGTGGCTAAAATATTTAATATTTTTTTATGGAAAGTGTGGTAGTCACAATTTTTCCGAGATTTAACCACCAGGACATCGATATTGCACTCCATGATTTACCCCAATAATGTTTTACAGATATGATGGATTGCACATTAATAAGAATCACCAACATTCTCTAAAATGAATGTCATAACATGGTAGAAAAATTATAAATGGGGTGTCATAATGGTATTGAATTATTCATATTTATGGTTCATACTCATTTGGTTATACCCAGAATACCCATCAATAATGTAAAAGGATTAGAAGATGGATGTTACATCAATCAAATATTATGTGATCGATACTAGGAAATAATCCTGAGTGAATTTTCAATTAATTCCCCATATATATATATATATATATGTAGACCATGATCTTCCCTTTAGTATTCTTACTGGTGAAAATGATGGAAATACATTTTGAGTACTACACTTCTTGAAAAAAATATCAATGATCAATTGTTCAACATCAGACTCTATCCTCATAGCATGAGAGGGGTGAATTATCCTAGATACATGTTTCAGACCTCTATGATCATCTGGGAAGTCTAGATAATGAGTATCCACATCATGTTTCGGCTTGAGAATTTCCATATAATTCAAAGAAAACACATATTTATGCTTCTTCAAAAAGGAAATATACATCTTCTTATCTTCAAGAGTCACGATGGAACTAATAAAAGTAGGTCATGGGTCTTCTTCTAATCCATAACTTACTTGAATTAGCTCATTAATGGTGGTTGAGAGGTCTCCCTAAAATACCAAATTGTAATCCATATGGTCATCCTCTTCTTATTTTATTTCATGTTCAATAGAATTATTATTAGTCATGGTAATAATTAATGGGATCTTCCATCCTTAACAAAGATGATTTGATACCAGAAGAAACATTGATGTTAGGACCAAAAGTGGTTATATAGCTTGAGATGGGGGTGAATCAGGGTATGGATCTTCTATTCAAGAATTCATCCAGCCCCACTTGATCTTGACCTTAATATTATAAGGGTCACATGGTTTACACTTATGTGTTACTATTGATCTTATTCATCCCTTATTTATTTGATAATGATGGTGCTTTGAATGAGATTTAGGAATAAAAACATGCTGACCCACAGATTTTCACTTGGTTCACCCTCAATGGGATAAGTCCAAGAAGCACACAATGGTAATGTTCCGATGTACCAAATCCACTAAAGATCACTACCAATAATGTTCGGTCTAGATCACTTCTATGCCCTGGCTCACTGCCTTTACAATTTTTAGGGTTATCACACTACTTTCCCAAGATTCACTCCATGTTCCTCTCTCTCTCTCTAGATCACTGCCGATAGAAAGGTTTACCTTTTTCCCCTCCCATTTCTCACTGTTCTAGAAAGGATCCATAAAAAATTTATGGAATTGTAGGTCCATTCATTATCTTTAATGAATTCTTCATCCTTAACTATTGATAGATGCTCTGTTGGCACCCAAATTTCACCCACAAATGAATCTCACATTGTACTGGGTGTACCGAGCAACTGTAATTTTTACACGCAACCTCTACACTGTCTTGCGCATAATTCGCTGCTTTTGTGCGAAATACACTTTTCACACAACACCACAATTACCCGAAACCACTTATTTTATGTGCAACAACCTTCTCTGACGTACACCATTTTCATTACGGGAAACAACATTTTTTTGTGCAGCCTGATATTTACAGACAACCTTCTTTTTACGCAAAGCCTTTTATTTATGCACAAACACCTAACTTTATGCGCAAAGTTGACATTGACACAAAACTCCCTTGTATATTCCAATTTCACATGATAGAGCTCGGATACTCTCTAAGTCTTTAGAAACATCGAATGAGGGGGTCACTTAATATTTATAGGCATAATCAACCCCTATGTGAAAAACCCTCCTTGAGTGCATAATTCACATTGAGTGTGAAAAACACATCTTTCATGCAACATCATTTTTCATGCACTGATCCAATATTTCTCACACCTCATACCATTGCCAATTTTCACGCTTCTGATATCGAAACACCTCTTGCGTGAAAAACACTAATCCTCTATTTCATACACCATGCTAATATTTCAAGCACCATTTTCCTTTTTTCTTGCGCCATGCAAATATTTCGCACAACACTTTCTTTTTTCACTCACCTCCATTTTCCAAAAACATATCCCTCCATATTTCGATATTCAGGCCCAAAAATTTGGCAAACACTGGTAAACAGTGCCACCTTGCATCTCCTATTTTTGTACTGCCTCCAGATCGTCCATTCCATTGTCGAGGTTCTTCAATCAAACATGGATGGCCAAAAACATCTCTTGAACCTGAAAAATCACCATTTAAACCCCCTTTTTAAAAAATTTATACAACGTGTTCTGCTTTGTGAACAATCACAACACAAAGGCCCACTTTGTTAACAAACACAATCACCTCAAAAATGATTCAATAATACATTGAGTGATTTTTTCCCAAGAATTGACACCCCAAACTACATAAAGAATTGTTGCTATATTTTTGGGATATTCTCTTACATCTCTACTGGTATGGACCAACAATGTCATACAAGATTTTTTATGGGAATTTTCATTATCTACTAATGGCGTAATGGAATTTTCTAATCCTAGTTGAGAATTAGTCTGAATATCTTTTGATGAACCCCCTTATTTTAATTCAATAATTATTATATAGACATGGTCTAGAGATTTTTTCAGTCTACAATGGCATGTTTGTAGTTTATATATTTACCTAAATTGGTGTATAGGTATCATTCAGTCACCACTAATCATGATATAGGGGTTTTCATGGGTGGTTCCCGATCCATTAAGAGTGGAAACCTACATGTAACCCTCTACCATTGGTTTTTTTCATTCCTTACTATTGAAACGCGGCTCAAAATTTCGAGATTCCTGTTATTTAAATTGTGAATTATATCCATATAGTATGTTGAACATTATATTCATGGGGTATTGAAAACATTTGTGGAATGTCAATGGAATCACTACATGGATATGAAACCAAAATCCTATGAGTAGGAAATTGTAAGTCATGTATTGTAGGATAACTATGAACTCAACATTATATGTGTCATCACAAAATTGGGCCTTGGGATTTATAATTTCAATGATACATTGCTCTCATTTTTTATGCACTTGAATGATCATCTTTATTTGAGAGAAATCAACGATGATGTTTCCAAAACATCAGTGTTTCTAGACCTAGATGAGGTTGATTCTAAAACCATTTTCCAGCAGATCCATTTATATGTTGACATTATCCATATTTCCTAAAATATATAGGGGTCTAATATGTCCCAGAATAGATTATTCATGATCATACTCCATGAATGAGATGGTGATATGACTTTCTTCTGGATTAGTTGCATATTGATAAACCTTAGCAATAGATATATCTATCTCAAACTACTAAGGACTTTGAAGATCCTCGATAAATGCCTCCCTAAGATATATGGAAATATAAAGATCATTTAGGATTGACATCCTGACCAGGATAGTCACTAAATGTTACAAAATGTCATATTTATTCACCAAAGGTATGGTAATTGCATGTTTTTGTTTCTCTATATCAAGTAGGTTATGTGATGATGTTCTTTAGGAGGACATGAATGATGCCTAGGTAGAGATCTAGGGTTATTACATCATTAATATCATGAGGAATATTGGTTGAACCCTTCATTTGGGTTGATTAAACAAGTATACATTTAGAAATCAGTCATCCAAAACAACAAGGATTAGGAAATCACTAGCCAACACGACGATATTTCCATACTACTATTGCACTCACTGAATTTCCCTCTCCTGGGTTTCATCCATATATATGGATTATATGGTGATGTCTTCAAGAATTTTAGTTTGACTACATCCACACGATCCCTTATGACCTTGGATATCATGTCGTGGACCTCCAGCTCCCTAGTTAGGTATAGGGTACTTGAATTCATTGGTGTATTATTTATTGGAGATAAGGTCTTCTAAATGAATAATATTAATAAATTTGAAAGAAATATCTTCATATAATGAGGGTTCTATTTGTTGGGGTGTAACTTCTACTCCTAATGATGAATGAAAGTATTATGTAAGTGTAATATCCCATGTAGTTGTTAAACAAGACTCTTTTCCTTATGACTTTTCCTTATTTTGATGATTACATATTCCTCAAGGATGAAGATTCAATGAAGTCACCTTAGATTTAGTAATCATGTCTGGTATACAAAGTTGTGCTCTAATGGAGGTGTATCCTTAGTCCACTGTCTTTCAGGTAAACTATTTATCGAAGTTCAATTGATTCCTAGTCAA
Organism: Viscum album; assembly: GCA_963277665.1. NCBI lineage: Eukaryota > Viridiplantae > Streptophyta > Magnoliopsida > Santalales > Viscaceae > Viscum > Viscum album. Next base: position 877,671,745 of record OY728165.1, on the reverse strand, counting down.
TACGTCTTTCCATTCACACTCTTCTTCGAATTGGTTTGTGGTCAGACATGCCACTTATATCAAGGATTTTCCCAATATAACCTATCCAAAATCAAGACCAAACTATAGGATATATTTGAAGAGAAAGCATTATATGATAGTATGAATCAGTCTCTTATAAAAAGGGTAATAGGAAAGGAATTCATTGAGTATGATGTCACTAGGATTCATAGGCTTAGGAAACAAGAGCATAATTTTTTCATCGATATGAGGAAATAACCTAAGAATTTATCATTTCAGAAGGATTAACATTTGTTTTTATATTCCTCAAATAATGAGTAAACCTGATATCTCTTTACCTCTATTTAAGGGAATTTTTACTATTTCAACAACTCGAAGAGTGGTGATGATCATTTTGAGGATTTCGGGGCTATTATCGGGAGAACTGGTACTAGTCTTAGAGTGATAGTAGTAGTCTCTACTTTTCTAGATAGCAATACTTGTGTTGTGGGCCTAGGTTATGATTTTCCCCTTCTCTACCAATTTTTTTATTCTAGGAAATGTTCCATTTATGTGAACTCATTAAATTCACCTAGGTATTTCATCGGGATCAAGGGTGTTTGTAGATCATCAGGGTTGTTCTACAAATTGATCACCAAAAACTATTCTTGTGATAGTGGGATGTTGAGTGAGTATGTTAGAGCTTTCCAAATGGAGATAAAGTCATATAATCTCTCATTTTCAAGTTTTTCATAGTTTATAATGTTGACAATGGTAATTTTTATTAGTGTTGTGAAACCATGATAGTGTAGTTGAAAAAAGGGCTTACAATCCTATAAAGGATCATATTGGCAGGCTTCTATATCGTATTAAATTTTTTCCCTTAAAATTATATTCAAATAATCCCATTTTCATTTCCTCTTACTAGTCTCAAGGACCAATCATAATGATTCATAGGGATATGAAATGTGTGATATATTGTTCTAAATCCACTATTCCATTGATGGGTGAAAATAATGGGTTTCTTAAATAGGAAAGGGGGTTATTCCATCCAACCCTTTGGGGTATGGATTCCTCTAAGGATGTATGAGATCACAATTCCCCTCCATGGTTTCTATCCATGCAACTAGAAAAATGAGAGTTTTGAGGTGTTCTGAAGGCATCGCTACATGAAATACCCTATCATAATGGGGAACATGCAAGGTTTGACATGGTTTCATATCCTTGTTATCCTACTGAATTTTTATTCATGACAGTGATAGATGATCACATTGATAAGGGGAAGGTAGTTACTTCAATAAAGAAAAATTGAGGTCTTCCTTAGTTTCCTTGTCAATGTAAATAGTTTTTTCTAGATCATGATCCAACCTAATGCTCATATAACACCCTCATAGATATATTATCACTTTCCTAATGGGTTTTTTGAGGGATATTTATTTTATATTAAAGGTTGTATCATGTAGGAATATTTTCCTTAAGTAGTTCTTCATTGAGCCATTTGGGGTTGTATATATCCTTCTCATACTATGTTGGTTGTTCCTCCATAGTAGTTATTTCATATATTCTTTATGGGGAGTGGGACATTGTCATTCATTTTCCTTCCTCCTTTATAAAATGTCACTTTAGTGGTAGAAAATTATGAGTCCGAGGTGTTGGGTTCTAGTTACTATTATGATTCTATGATACAAAATCCTCAGTATTTCATCGATATCATATACCTATCAAGGAATAATTTCCACATTTCACCCCATAGAATTCATATTTTGTTCTATATCATTTTTTATATTGATAGAGATGATGATCACTAAGGAATATCATGCAATAGTGGTAACCCCATCAAACTCTAGGTAATAAAGATGTCTGGTACCACTCGTTCCACCTTTAGGGGTCATATCTATGTTTTTTCTCCAGACCTGTGTCTTATTGGGTCATCTTGATTTTTAACCTTTACAAATATTCATCTTCTTTTACATATACATCCCCAGTTTTCGAGTTGAGAATTGGGACCTTATGGTATTCTCCTACTATATTTTATGAGAATTCTTTACAAACTAGGGGTATGCCACATAGTGTGAAGAATGGCTAGAGAACATTCCATTAGAAGACATTACCAATAAAGGGGAAGACCGATCTCTTCTAAGGAGATGACAAAAATGACCCTATCATTATAAAATGGTGTTGATTTTAGGCCATCATTATTATTCTATGATGTTTATATTGAGTGTCTGATGACTCTTGAGATTATGGTAATTATAAAAATTCCCCCAAACTAATAGGCTAGGATTGACTTGGAGTTTCCACCAATTACTCCAGAGCCCTCCCTAGATTCGATGACCCTAGAGGTGGTAAAAATAGCCCTAGCCATATGGTAAGGGGTTTCTCCCAAATTTCTACCATCATAATCTTCTAAATTTATCCCAATTATCATTATAAATGTGGTGGGTACAGTGCCTGATATTGATGGGGGTCTATTTCTATGTGGTTCTATTGAGAAATATGAGACTATAATTTCTTAATTTGATACATGTTTCTTTTTTAAAGAGCCCTAAATTAGGATCATTTTAGTTATCCTCTCTCTCCACTCAAAGTTATTTTTTAACAACATGGGAGTTTAGTTGGATTGACCAACTGACTCTCACATTATGTGGTCATATGATATCCTATATGACTATGATGCAATATGATAGTGCATATGGAAAAATTTGTTATCCTGGGGATGAGTTGAAGTGAAAGTCTTTATACTCACCCTATCTTCGGAAACATGCATCTTACGGGGCTCGAATGATTAGTTTTCAAGGAGTAATTAGGCTGTGGTGCCAAGAATGATGTAGACATTCACAATGTCATTCCAATCATGGGTTCCAATCCATGGAGAAGTTGGTTAAGATTGTTTGATAGTAGATTTTGTTTTCGATATGGAGATTAACCTTTATATTCTTGTTAAGGGAGGTGTCTATACATTAATTTTTGATAGGATTCCCAAATGCTGTAATGAAAATATGGCATGAACTCCTCTGTTATATCATCTAAAACATTATAATTGGATGTAGTTAAGTGAAAAACATGGTTGGAATGTTTCTTTACAAAAATCATTCCACATATCAATGTAAACCTCTTCTTCATCAGAGACATATTCTTCCACCTTGTAAGACCATAGAGGTCACTTCTCAAGGTTTCTAGTTGTGTGAGGTGAGGTGTTGATGGTGGTTGGAGGGGAACTATATGTGGTTAACCTTAGTTTTTAGTGAACCTATCTATATAATGGAATCTTGATAATGAAATTATATCCTTATTTAGGATTGATATAATTGTGGGGAGGTCATTCGTGATAAATTTCAAGGTTTGGATCCATATAATAAATCTATAGAATACATTGAGGGGGGATTATCATGGTAGTAATTTCCTTTCACCTAAAAAGAAGATTTAGTTAGACCATGAGGTGAACATATGTATTAAATGGAATCAAGGAAACTGGCATCAAGAAGAGTAGGAATTGTATCCTCATCCTAAATTATAGAAGGAATATTCTGACCTACCTTTTGGGGTTGAGCAGTTATATGAACATGCATTTTGGTAGTCACCATATTATGTTTATGACCATTTATTATTGTGGGAATAAGATTCTGCTAAAAATAAGTAGGTGGGGTATGTTTCTGTGAATATATATTGTAATCCGGAATATCAAACTATATTTTGGTGGTTTCTGAAATTTGATGGTAAACCTTGGTTGAAGTGGGGTTATGAGCCAATTAAATTAAGAATCCCCCACCAGAATATGAAAATACACCTATGGAATGGGAGAAGGAATATGATACTCCTCTTAATTATACTATAAATTATGGTGGTGAAATATTTCATCATACTGATCAATAATATGTTCCTGGTTTTTGTAAGATATTGAAGTATTTTGAGTACCTTTATCTGTAGGAATATCATCCTACCCTGAGGTAATTGTCAAACTGTGTAGATGGACCTTGATTAGAATGAAGAAATGGGATTGATCTTATTGGGTATTTGGAATATGTAGTTATATTTCTTTTAAACTAATTTTTTTTCATGATTTTGTTGCCAAAAAAGGTTGGAAAACCCTAGTTGGAACAGTAATATAAGCCCACTCTGGTGCCTCTTCCTTTATCACAATATGCTGAAAATCATCCCAGATTGGAGAAATAATATGCAATTTCTCCAGAGTGTCCATATATTCATATTGAAAATGATTATTTAACACTATGGATATTGGGATATAAATTTGTGTGTGTCCTATATAATTTCTGAAATATCATGGTGATGTTCCACCATCACTTTTAGAATGTAATGTCATTTAAGAAGGGTGTGTGTAGGTACCTATTCCTCCATGTTCTAAATTTATAGTAAATATCAGATGAATTATTTGATTGAATTGGATATATATTCCCACACCTATATTAATTTCTTTATTAGAATATTCTGATGGGATTTATGCATGGTAGTGGGAAAATGTTGATCCCCAATTCCTTCTATAAGGAAAAGCAAGCAGACATAGTCTGGGTGAAAAGTTATATGACCATACTCACTAGATTCAATCAGAATATCTTAGAGGGAATCATCTATGAAGGCAAAATGTTCATGATCCCTTTTTTATATAACTTTCAACATTCAGTGAGATCTCATTGGTGATTAGATCCAAGTGTCTAGGGAGGATACATATTAGATAATTCCCTCAGTAGCTGACTGATGAGAATTTGTGGAATGACGCTTGTGGTAGCAGTTGAAAGGATCCCTCCTTAAAAACTCTTGTACTAGGACGGAACTATATTTGATTATTGGATCCACCTTATTATGGTAAGGAAGATGTTGATTATTTCTCTTTAAGTATAGGACACTGAAGTAATAAATAGTTGTGATTGAATTAATTTGGTTCATCACAGCCTTCCCTAAGTGAGGTAAACTTGTAGGATTTAGTATATAAGGATCCCTGAAATCTTCCTTAATGGTCAGAATAATACTACATTGGTGGTAGACCTTGACCACTATATTTTTTATCCATTACTAAAGGAATTAGGTGGGTATAATTTTTTCACAATCCACATAGGTCATTGACCTTGTTTTGGTTCCAAAACATTTTTTTGATGATTTCATGGATTTAGGTCAACGTTATTTTTGTGAGTAAGATATCTATAAACACAAGTAAAGTAATAAAAATGTTCACTGATAAGTACAACATTCCATGTAAAGAAACCCTTATTAACCTATTCAAATTTAATATATATATTTTTTGATTTTCATTTTGGAAATTTTACTTGTGTGGAATATGAAAAATGAAATGTCTTGACATATAAGAAACCCAATTGCATTTAATTATTGAATTATTATGATCGTGTTCACCATTTTTGTTTCGATCAGATATTTGGGATAATGATATATTGTAAGGGGATTAATATAGATTCAAAATTAATAATGTTGGTAGGATTTATCTCTAAAAACACCTAATGGATCCCAAATATTTATCGAAATATTAGCCTACTTTCATATGGTAGGTTATCATTGGGGATTATTTTATAATGATAGATAGGAACTCAAATTAGTCAAGAGTAAAGAAGTTGTATCACATAACACCATTTTTTGGGGAATTATTACCTACTCTGGGGGTCTCTTATATATTTAATATATGTTCTCAAATCTTTCCCATATCCTGATACAAGACTGGTTACTATATAAAAGTGATTGGGCATTATCTTTTACTGATATTAATCCCTACATATGTGAGAGGGCATCCTATCAATAAAGGCATATTTATATATCAATGGTTCTCCCTATTTCATCCAATTATTACTTGTTGATAATGGTTTGATGTATTTCTTTTTTAATGTTGTATGGATGGGCACTCTAGTGTTTATTTCCATCCAGGTAGGTGATTGGGATTTTTGAATTTGTGTTGAACTTCTAGGAGGTGTCCTATGTGTCCTGTGTTGAGAATAATCCAAACCAATGTAGTTTGGAAATTACCATATTATAAAGATTAATGTCACATGGTAAATACATATATAAAGGCGTTTGAATATTAGATATGTATCTTGAGCTTGAGGAAGGAGTCTTGTGTATTATGTCTATAATATGAATCAGATTCCTTATAGTTTAGTTGTTACATGAATTTTCACCATAAAAGGTGTGACAATTGAGGTTTAAGTGGGACTTATGCACATAATTTTTCCTTGAGTTTCCTCACTGAGAGTATAGACCTTTGACAAAAGAGAATATGAAATAATACATACACATAAATAAAGGCCCATGGGGGGGAATTAGAATTATGATAATGGTGAAATAATAGCTGATATCTAAGACCATGTGAGCAATGATGGGTGTGAGAAAAAAGAGTCGCAATGTTATTAGACACATTGTGTGAGAGTGTAAAATTTAATTGTCTAGGTTTTATACATTTGGGATGCCTTGATGTTTATGATAATCTTACACATTGAGTTTTCCTGGTTGTTTGATTTTAATTCCCATGGATCATATGGCTTCACAAGGGAATTCCTGATATTTATGTTTGATATGGGATTCAAGCCTCAACAAGGAATCATAAATATCTTACATACAATAGGAATCTATGTTCTTATAGTTCACATGCTCTTGAACCTATGATGTGTAGGGAATAATGATTACACTTTAGGGGATTACTGCACCCATGTTATTTCAAAATCTTGGATATTATAAAAAGGTGGAGGCCCAGATTTGGAGAAATTGGTATCATGATATTAGTATGATAACTATATATCTCTAAGACAATATGATTCATCTTCAGTGTGGGAAATAAGAGATAATAGATGATCTAACACATCGCATTGGGTAAAATATTGAATTTTTATAGGGCTTACACACTGAGGGTGCATTGAATGTAAGGTGATTATAAGTCCCATATATAGTATGGATCCTTAATTAAAGGTAATGTTCTTTAAAAATAGGTATTGTGATGTGAAGTCTACATGGTATTATATAGTAAATATGAGGCTCAAAGTACATAAGTAGTACTCTCAACCATGTATTGGAAAAAAGTCATGGCGAGGCTCATAGAGATCTTAGCACTATGATTTAGGGAGTGTTGGGGGATGTTAAAAGTAATATTTACTTTATAGGAGGATAAGGAATTAGGATACCTTAAGTGACACCCTTGGGGGGTTAGGCTGTCTTTTCAGCGGCATGGGGTCTTGTACTCCATGTGAAGGAAAGGTGTTCTTACACTCCAAATGATCCCATTAGAGTCACTCTCTTTGTGTGATCTATTTGGAGTCAGGAGATTGGAAAAGGGTGAGAGTACATGTTCATTTCCATAGGTTTATAGAGACATTCATATAAACTAAGGGATATAGAATAAAATTTTTAAAATTTAGTTCATCATGTGAATCACGTGAAGGAAGGGTGCCATGCACTTCATGTAATCACTTTGCTGTCATGTGATCGCATGATTGATAGTGAGATATTTGATCATATTTCATGGTTTAAATATTTAGATATTGTCTCAAGATCATGTCATTTTAATGTGATATAGAGAATATATTAAAATCCAAACTCACATGGTTCTTTCTAATTCTAATTTCCTTATGTTAGTCACCATTATTTTTCAAGGAGAAGTCCATTGATAAAGTGATCCCTCCACTCCATAAAGTGAACTCTTATGTGTGACCTCTCTATGTGTATTATTATAAATAGTGGGTTGGGGGTTATAGAAACCCAAACACCAGTATATATGCTATATTGTATGTTGATCATTCCAAATTCCTAATCTTGGGGCAGTGGAAGGATAGTTTGCATAAGTCTATATTGTCTTGAACCCATTGCATGATTGAGTTGTATGTCATCTGTGATGTTCTCCCCTAATCTCATGATAAATAGTGACCATGTGATCATTCTATCATTTCTATCAACCTTGAAACCATGAAATTTATGTGTTCACATGCATGATAAAGGGAACATGACTATGGATTTGAGTGTCATGTCAAAGACTGCATGTTGGTGTCCCTTGACGTTCAAGATAGACATGTGAAATGGACTTCACATGATTTAGGAAATTATTCCAAGGCCATTAAAAATATCATGCCAAAATTATTAGGGGACTTCACATGATCTATCCAACATGTACATGGGCCTTCACAGGATTAGGCCAATATGTCTAGGGGACTTTACGTAACCAGACTGACATATCTATGGTCATTCTCAGAATTAGGAAAACATTTCCATGGGAATTAACTTGATTAGGATAACATGTTGAGGGAACTTTTAATGACTAATGAAAAATAATGTGAATCAAGTAAGTCATTATCATTAATAAAACATAATTTCAATCTCATAAAGGTCCCATTATTTATAGCCTTTATCATATGAATCCAATAGTGTTTTCTAGCGATTATCCACCATGGAATAATTTGATTAGGATAACATATCCAGGGGCCTTTCTCTAATCAACCTGACATGTCTAGGTTTGTTTACATGACCAATATGACATATCTAGGATCCTTAGTGTGATTATTACAACATGTTCATGTGCATTCTTAGGAACAATGAACTAATCACATGAACTATGTAATCTCTTCTCATGACCCGACTGTAATATAATCTTTCATATTACTACATGTGGGAATCAAATGATCAAACATAGACCATGTTATGGGGTTCAAACCATGTCAAGGATCAAATATTCATTTAATTGGTGCATCAAGTGATGTTTTAAGGATTATGAAATATCAAACCCCACATAGGGTTATGCGATCATGTAACTGAGGTTCTTGATCCCCAGGTGGTCCATCATCTTTGGTTTTCCCTTTTTCCAAAATGAAACTCATGCCTTGAATATTTTTTAACTCTAATTTTAAAATTATCATTATTATAGAATCAAAAATAAACATAAAAATGATGTTGATACTGATATTATAACAGATTATGATAAGGTGGATAATAATGGTGGGTACAACATTATTTCCAACAATGGTGGCACATATAATTTATAGGAGGATAATAATAATATAATTATGATTATTATTATGTAAATGATTTTATCATTTCGGATAGTTCCAAATAACACTGATATTGAAACTTTTTGGAATCTAACATATATTTCGATCACCAAAAGTTTCTTTTTATTGTTCCCCAATGCAGTGGATCATTAATAATTAGTATAATGTCCCTCTAATTGAAAAATCACCCATGAATTCAACATTAAGAATTGATAAGTCATGGGACCCCAAACACCATGGGAACCCCCCTCTAAATCCTACTCTCGCCTCCTCATAGTCTTCCCTCTAAATAATGGGTGAGAAAAAAATTACAAGATAAACACACACATGTATGAAAAAACAAAAACATAGTGCACACACAGATTAAATGATTCAGACACTATGTCCTAAATCGACGAGAGGTCAAAAAAATCACTCTCATTCCATGGGAAGGAAGTTAAATATAAATTATAAAAATAATAAACTTCCAATAATACTTCTCTTAATATGAAAATAAGACTCACTGAAATATTTTTTGTTCCATATTCTAGCTATCATTCCATCTGGCATTCTGTATTTTGTGTTATGACCACGAGTACCTGCATGATCCCAAGAAGATTCCCTTTTAAGGACACTTATACCATTATGTTGGGCCCCATTAGTGCTATATGAATTATTTCATAGTGATCTTCCACACATATATTATTCCCAAAAATATATTCGCCCATCCAGTCATCATAGACATCCTATATTCCTAGGAAACCCTCCATTGGATTAATCTACAGATGATTATTTTAAAAAATCAATACGCTAACTTCCAACACCCTATGAACAGTTTTTATTCATCTTCCAATCAACACTGATTATTTGGTGGACATTTCATTTTCCAAAAACCGATGAGGATTGTCCACATGAATTATCACTGGAAACTTCTCTTCTTATCTTACACAATCCTCCAATTGTTTTAAAATTCAATTCAGTATTCGACCCCTGGCCTTCTTCACATCATCCACTAGAACATAAAAATGTCACTAAGAATTAGACCATATAATCAAATTCACATTTTGGTAATTGGAATATACTATGAACCATCTTCTAAATATGAACTAAGGATCCTTTCAAACATCCCTCAATTAACACAAACTACTACAAGTGAACAAACTTGTTCTGGCTTGAATTCAAACATCCTTGTTGTTGGTGTGTTGCCTCTATCTAGTATTTCAATTGTAACTTATAGTTATTGATCTTACATATATTATAATAGATATCATAAGAAACAATTTTTAAATAAAAATAAAAAAAACTCACTTGATAATTTTTTTCATTGGTTGATATCATTAATATCAGACTCTATGACTATTCTCATGTTTACACTAAAGTACGACTTGTCATCATCTACTAATCCTCTTTATATTGCATATTTTTGGTTATACTCCAAGTTCCTTCCAATAATCTAGGATCTCACTAAAACAAAGAACATCCTCATACCTATAATACCCTAGTTATTCATTCAGGTACATTTTCGAAATATAAATAATACCTCCATTTAAATCCCGAAAATCAAAAATGAATTGGGTTGTTATCTTGTGAATTATTTAAAATTATATTCCATAAGTTGTGTCATGAACCGATTCCATGATAAGACTCATTTCATTCATATACTTCAAAAAATCATATTTTATAGGATTTTTCAATTTGATAGATTTCTCATACATCAACCTCAAAACTACACCATAAAAATAAACCTTCATATAAAACTTATAGAATGCATGATTTCATTGGTATGAAAAACTCTCACAAAGACTTCCCTCAATGTAAGCAAGATAGGTACAGACCTTTAACCCCATAATATCCAGCCTCGATTCTGACCCTTTTTGGTTCCCACCTACATTCTATAGGTCCTTAAAATAATTTGATAATCTAATAATTTTAATTTTCAAATATTATATATTCATTAACATCCATTACACCAATATCATGGTTCTTCTCAATATTTTTATATGAATTTACTTTGAAGTGCAATGGATTTCATGAGATGAAAACCTTAAATTTATTTATAATGATTATTTCTCCGAATTTCTTATTTTGGATCATAAAAACTTGTCACAACATAAAATATTTAACTCTCTTCCACATTGTTCTTGAAACAATTCACATGATTTGGGAATCTCATCCTTCAATATTCTTCACTCTTATGAACTCAGGACAAATATACCTTTGACTCTATATTTTAGGAATCTAATACATATAATATTAAAAATAATTTCAGATATATCTTTTTATTCTTGAAAATTTTCCAAATGCGTCATAACCATGAATCCTATAGTGTGAAATCTCTTTCACTTCAATGATTCTTACCAGATTTTATAAAATTGTTTCAATTAAAATAGTGACTATGTTACCAAAAAACTCATTCAATTCATATTTTATAAAGAACCATGTCTTTTATAATTTCCATGAGGATTTTGAAACAAACACCTACCCTCATTTAACAATGATGATCGGTAACGTCCTATAGTTATCAAAACTAAACCAAGATGGGATTTAACCAATCAATTGATTTCAATTTCAGTCACCCCTCATAGTTGTATGTTTTTGGAACCCTAATAATTTTAATAATCCAATAATATACCAATAAGTCTCTATTGATTACTTTTAAATTTAACCGACATCCAATGACTTCATCGCTGACATCTCCTATAAAAATAAGTTACCTTTCACCAATATACATCCACTATAACATCCCAATTCATGCAACCATGTCCTTATATTATGTTTACTAACATTAGAATTACACATCTATCCATATATATAAAAAACCAATTCATAAGTAGAAAATCAACATTATAAAAGATCTATAACTTCCACCATCCGACCATCAAACTAGGAATAACCCATTAAAACTCTATCATCCAGAGACATGGGCTCCAATAAAATATATAAAATATAAGGGTTCATTTGATTTTTTTATAGAATTTCAGTAGACTTACATCAAGTTCTTAGTGTCACTATGATGTATAGATAATTCCTCATGACAACTGTGAGAAAGATGAATTTTTATATTCCTGGTAATTTCACTTGTAACAATACTATTTTATAGTGACATTGTTATGCTAATTTGATAGGCCACATGACCTTGAGAATCATAGTGGCCTTTCACCAAGATCATCATATTATATATGAAAATGAATAAAACTCAACAATAATGTTGTTAAAGAGAGGTTTTGATATCCCATGATCCCTGTAGTACTTATATTACTATATAGGGGATGCTTCTTTAGATTCCTTGAGGAACTAATCCACTAAACAATATTATTTCATGACCTTACACAAAGAACATTAACCAAAATATAATACCAATTGTTGAGGATTAGGCCCATATTTTTATCACTAGAATTTCATCAATCTAGTTGTCTAAAATAGTGGAACATTATCCATAAAAAGCATCTCCCTCTGATCAAAATATATATAATGAATTCAACATCTAAACTAGGTAGTCCATGAACCCAACCAATGTGTCGAGTTGTCAACCACATCATTTTTTCACACCCTTATGATAATACTTCTAAATAGAGGTCAAGAAATCAAGCACACAACAAAGACACACATGTTAGATCAAACAAAATCATAGTTCAAAAAAGGATTACATGGTTCATACATTGTGTCTACTATGCATAGGATAAATAAATCATCATTTTCATTCTGAAGGGGAAAAATTGAATCAATGTTTCAAAGATGATTGACAAATGATAACCCAACATTGAATACTCTAAGAATAATAACTAATTATTAAAATTTTAATCATCTTAAATTATTCTTATATAAAATTCCACCTTGTAATTTTAACCTTTGGCACCTGGATATGCCCAGGAACACCCCCTTCCCATGATACCACAACCTTTATGTCATTCACCATCAATTATCTACCATTAATTGTATATTTATCATAAAAAATGGACCAATTACAATTATATAATGGGACCATGAAGATATCTAGTCATTACCTCCATTCTACAGTCATATGAGACTCTCTGAAATCCTGATCTATTATCAATTCCCTATATGAATCGATACACTAACCAGTGAAACCTAGTGAATAGTGCACATAATATTTTGATCAACACTGCTGATTTAGAGAACATTTACTTTATCACAAACCCATTTATTATTTTTCCATGTATCATCACTGGTATCTTCCAATCAATACAAACAAATAACCTTCACGGGTTCTAAAATTCCATTCACCATCCAAAAAAAAGTCCACTTTTATTTTCTTCACCCTATCCCCTAAAACATGAACAAACCATCAAGAACTACTTCAGATTATCCTACTTCACATTGTCTCAATTTTACTTTACTATGGTCTATCTACTGAACCAAAATCAAAGATCACTTCAAAAATCTGTTCAACTAACAACTATTTCCTCTAGTGAACTTACTTCTGTTGACCTAAATCAGGACATCCATAGTGATTGGGTGTTATCTCTTTAAAGTACATCAATTATAAATTCCAATGGAGAATATTTTGAATCATCCAATAACTAACTAAAAAATATTTACCACTCAATGACACAAAATAATCTACATCTAATGTCTCCAAATAAGAATATGATAATAAATAATATATCAATAATAAGGATAATGATATCTATTATGATAAAGATTGAGAGAAAATGGATAAGGATGATGTTTTGAAGGAATTTAATTCCACTAACAATGATGAAAAGGGAAAACATGCGTATTCCAATTTCAATGAAGATAAAAAATGGTAACATTTTTATTTTCAATACTAACAATAATGATCAGTAATATTATTAAAATTTCATTGGCATGTTCAATAATGATAATAAAAACTTTAGTACCACTACCATGGCCAACCATGATGATGGTTCCTTTGATAGAAGCTATGTATACTTAAACATTGATAATATTGAATTTTATACTATTGTTATTTTATATTATTTTATAATTATAATGCTGATTTATTTTTTATTCCATTGAATTGTTTTCTTCAAAAAAAAACTATTATGATATTGATGTTAATAAATTTTTTGTTGGTGAGGATGATAATTATGTTTATCCAATGATGAAAAAATAAAAAATTGATACCATTTATGCTATTATTTATTCATGTTCCATCACTACTAATGAAAATGATGATCATAAAGATTTCATTAATAGCACCTAAAATTATGTAGATGATAATACTATCAAAGAAGTGATTTTTTATTTCAGTGATGACTATATAAGAATCATATAAATTTGAAATTATGATTATAGGCTCTCTTCCAGTAGTGTAAATATCCAATATATTGTTCTCACCATCAATATTATTTTCCTAATGGTACTGATAATTACTTTGATATTAGAATTATTATCTCTAGAGATAGGTATTGGGTAGAAATAGTCCTTTCAATCATCACTACAACCACCAGCATTATAATAATGTTCATTGTAATGGTTATTGTTTTCGTCTTCATCCTCATTACTATAAATAACATTATTTTTCTTCATATTTTTTTTCATAATTATCATGAGAAATGTCTCATAATTACCCTCAAAATCATCCTCATCATCATCCTATTATGTATTATTTTCAACAATATAGGTGTTAGAGGTGGTGACATCCTTGACTACCTAATATTAATTTACATCACCTTTATTGTGAAAAAATATACTCCTCCCCATTAGTAGACTATGAAAGCTATTATTATAGGTATCTTAGATGTTGGTTTTTGGGTAGACATTAGGGAAATTATCATTTTTATCATCATACTCATCATCATAATTTAAATTATTAATGATGATTTAAGAATCATCAGTGTTTATATTATTATATTCAAAGTAATAATTATTTCTATTGTATTAATCATATTCTTTGGTATTAAAATTTTAATCATAGTCCACTTCATAATTTTTTATCTTAACAAAATTGATATTGGTTTAAACATCATCATCATCGCTATAATGATCATTATTTGTGGTAGTGATAATATATTCATCGTTATACATATTTTTAATATCATTATCATCTTATTAATCATAATAATTATCATTGATAGTGTAATAAACTACCTTAATGTAATGAGAAACATTGTTATTGATGTAATCTTCATAATTCTAGTCATTTACAATGTTGGTGATGAAGAAAATAATTTCTATATTGGATTCATCCACATGAAAAATTATATTGGCACTAGTCATTGTATAAATTTTTGTTCTTATACTCAATCTTATAATATTATTTTACATCACCAAACTCAATATTATTATTATATTTTTAATCAATTTAATCATTATCCTAATCATCAAAGTTAATTTTTCTATTATATTTTACATTACCCTTGTCATTAAATATGAATAATGTTGTTCTTTTGTGTAATTGATATCATCAATGATATTTTCATCATCATCATAATCATGGGCATTGACCTCTTCCTCATTGTCAATGATGCTGATATTAGAATTGGAATTATAATATTCATCACTATTGATGTTTAAATCCAAATAATTCTCATACTCATGATAATCAAAATTGATAGTAGTAGATAACTTTTTGATAGTTTCCTAATCAACATTATTACTATCAATATTAGTTTCATCTCCATCACCATGGTCATTTTCCCCCTTATCATCACCATTATTAGCATCCTTATCATCCTCTACATTTGTGTAAATTCATAAGGAAAAAACATTTTTATTGTGAGGTTTTATGACTAAAATTTTAAAATAAAATGATTTTTTAGAGAATAATAATTTTTAATGGTAAATTTTATATCTTTTATTTTATAATATAAATTGGAATTTTTTCATGGAAAAATATACTTTTTAAAAGATTTTTTTTATACTTCCATAAAGAGTAATATTTTATATATTTTAAAATAAAAACATAATTATTTTTAGAGAATGGAATTTTTCATTATTTATTTAAATTAAAAATTATATTTGTATTTTATTAAACTTATAAAAACAATTATATATATATATATATTAAAATGAATGAGTGGATTTTCATAATTTCCATCAGAAGTGGAATGAAAAGTATCCAAGATTGGTGTCTCTATTCGACCCTAGAGACACCTCCCCATATTCTAAAGGATAAAAATTGGTGGAAAGAGTCTATGATAAATGTTAGAGAGACCATACTCTCAATATATATACCATAAATAATATGGTGATTACCAGAACATCACTTACAATAGTTCATTATAGTTCACCTCTAAAATTATATTTGAAATAAAACCATAATAAAATAAAAAAAATTCCCATGAAATTTTAAATGAATAATATAGGTTATACAACCATAAT
The DNA here is from genome assembly GCA_963277665.1 of Viscum album. Taxonomy (NCBI): domain Eukaryota; kingdom Viridiplantae; phylum Streptophyta; class Magnoliopsida; order Santalales; family Viscaceae; genus Viscum; species Viscum album. The sequence continues at coordinate 877,655,492 of OY728165.1, read as the reverse complement.
TACTAAAAGATCACCCATATATAATATTTTAATTAAGATAAAGAAAATAAATACACTATAGACTCCACCAAAATCCCCAAGACATACCTTGTTCCTATCTCCATATCATATTGAACTACATTTTATTTATCTACTATGCATCCTGTGCTCAAACATATATAATAAAGAATATGTATGTACATTCAATAAAGTGCACATATAAGGTGTGATAAATATATCTCACTAAGGAATCAACAAAAAGTTCGCTAATATGTTCTAAAACATAGATGTGTATAAAATATAAAAATTAATCAGAACAGACATACATTGTATACAAGATTAAAAGTCGATTCATCATGGATTAAACTGGGATCAATGAAACCAAAAATCATCTAGTTATCCACATTTAAAGAGCCCATCCATCAGAAAATGTGATATTGATTATGTAACACCCCAAGCATCCACGATACGCTTCTCTTTCAATAATGCAATAGCTTGCATTGTACGCAAGTTCGAGATTCTAACACACCGCTACTAATAAAAATTGCCATTATGAATAGTAATACCCACTTTTTGAAATTATATATATTTTATATTTCAAAATGGACTTCATTTTTGGATTCGGAATGTCGAAATTAGCCTATGATGAATTTTTTGTAATTTTCTGAGAACTTCCAAATTTTTATGAATAGTGAAAAATACTTAAAACAACTTTTTTAATAAAAATAATTTACAGTGATAAGTTATAATATTGAGTGGTTTTAAAGTATAATTAGAATATATTTTTATCATTTTATCCAATGGTGTTCAGTAGAATTATTTTCACATTGAAATTGGACATAAACAATTGTCAATCTTTTGATATATATTGTTTCTTAAAAACACGCTATTTGTTGTGATAGTGAGAGTTAATTATAAAATTAATTAATGCAACTTATATGTTTGTAATTTCAAAAAATAGAAATCATTTTTGAATTCGGAATATCAATTATAGCTTAGGGTGAAATTTTGGCATTGTTCTGAAAAACATCAATTTTTGATGAATTGTGAAACCACTAAGTGGTAGTTAAATAATTGATTTTTCATTTAAATGAAATATTACCACTTCTGTGATTTGATTTTCAAAAATACAACATACATGGTTTTCATTAGGATGTAAAATGTGGTTCAATGGGATTAAAATAATTTTTTGGTGAATAGTAACTTTTAAGTTTAATTAATCGCGATTAAAGGTAATTAGTGAAATTTAAAGTAAAGATAGTGTTATAATAATATGAAATGACCTTGACACTTGTCCTACCCCTATTTTATGAGTCATGGCCGACCAAGACAATCCATGGGCCAACTTGGGGACCCCATGGAGCCACTTTGGTTGGAAAATGACATTAAAAACTTTTATTTAATGTTAAAATAAAAATGTCACACACAAGAGTTGTTTTACTAAAACAATTTTTAAATGGGGTTATAAAAGTCATATTTTTGACTATAAATATTCATTATAAAGATAAAAATATTTCCTACATCATGATATTTTTTTTATAATTTTTAGACATTAAATAAATTAAAAGTTTTATGACAGAATGATGATGTAGTGATTACCTCATTAATTAACGATTTAAATAAAATGAAAAGATAATGTAAAATATAAGGATTACACTTGTCACAAACCTATTCTATGAGTATAATTCGAACCCTTATCAACTTATCCTCGAAATATATCATTTTGGGGAATGCATTGGAGTTAATAAGTGACGGGTGGAGCCCGCTATAGCTCCTCGATGCATCGACAGGTCTCATGAGACAAACTAGTGTCTTGGCACGAGGCCTTGACAAAATATTATTTGTGGTCCTGGCACGAGGCCTTGGCTACGTTGTTATGATAGTCTGGCATTATGCATTCCATCATTATGAATGTGGTTATTGATATTTCATGTGAATATTCGACCAGTAGAATATCCATGTGAGTAAGTAAATGGAATTATTTCATTTTACATTTGCCATATTATGCTAAAGTTCAAGTTTAAAAGACTTTTGTTTTAGTTATAAATTGCCTTAAATGTTAATGTTTGTTTATGAAAGCTTCCACTATATTGTTATCCTTACTGAGCATCTGAGCTCACCCCTTTCAATGTTTTAATATTTTCCAGGATGTGAAGAAGTATTTTATGAATGTCCTGCAGGGATAGTCAGAAGAGGATATGAGTGTGGACTATGGAGACTTTGTTATTGTAGATTTTCACTTTATGATGTAATGTAACATTTATGAATGTATCTAGTGTTTCCAAGGCTAATAAACTAATATGTCTTTCGAGACATGATCTTTTGTGATCATGCCAATTTTACGAAGTAATGCACCGACTCTGGGTAGATGGGGTTGGGGCGTTACAGTTGGTATCAGAGGCAGTTTAGTACTAACCTTGGAAGCTAGATTTAGATAAACTTTGATTAGAGCACATAGCCTGAAGATAGACTTTAAGGATTAGTATAGAAGAACTTCCTAGAATTTTGGTATTATGGAGATTTTGTGAGTTTTCCGAGCAATACATCCCTGTCTGGATACGAGAAGGTAGAGGCGGCTCTGCTACAGATGTACCTAGGGGTAAAACCCGAAAACACTACATTGAGCTAGACTCGAACGGGAACTGGTGCACGACAACGAGCCTTGCATCACTCTTGGTTACGAAACTCCCGGGGGATATGCTTAGGATAATTCTCGTTTTCTTTACAAACCACTATGAAAGTTTATGAGTATATACTTCCTCAAAGAAAACATTTTTATGATTATGGATTATATCCATAAACCATTAAATTTAAATTAAGTATTTTACAAGTTTGGAATTATTAATTTCAATTCATAAACTAACCTAGTTTAGGCCATTGTATAGAAATGGTGCCCAATGGAAGGAATGTGAACTCTAGCAATACGTATGATCCAAAGCGTAAGAAGGATCATATCTTTCACGGTATTAATCCAACAATTAGAAGGGAAGTAATCTACCATGTGTTCTCAACATATGAAGAAATTGTATCATGTGTTAATAAGATAAGTAAAGAATTCTCTGAGTCTTATGGATTTGAAGGGAAGAAAGAGATGAAAAGGATGGAAGAGAGATTGATGGAAAAAGGGATGTGGGAAAAGAATAATTTTACAATATGTGATAACTGTGGGAAGAAACACCTTGGAACTTGCCTGAAGGGAATGGGAGTTTGTTATAAGTGTGGAGAAAAAGGACACCAAGTGCGTGACTGCAAGGGTAAGAAAAAGGTTTCAAATGTACAATGATTCATCTGCAAGGAGTGGGGACACTACGCAAACCAATGTCCAAATCATCAGAGTGTGCCCCAAATGATGTTATTGGATAATAATCAAGTTATGATACTACCACATATGAGGAGGAATGATTAGAGTTCTTTTGTTTCTATTAATGAATTTTGTAATTTGAGTGTTGTATCAATGATGTACTGGTTATAATAATTATGGAGTATATAAGGATTTTACTACAATACTATTTCATCACGGACTTGAGATTGTGTGGAACCAAGAAAAGTGACTCCACAGTAGGTTAAATTTTTAGAAAATATATGGTTGATAGAAAGATAAACCACAATATGGTTCTGATACTGAGATAGTTATTTTGGAATAAGACATGATTGATTTGGATAAATTATATTGGATATTCATAACTTCCTTGAAACTGATTGATGATTTGTATACATTTTTTGGATAAAAAGAGTATATCTAGTATTCTATAAGGAATAAGGGATAGTGGTAATTCAGGATGTTTTAGTGTTTTTAATGAATACATGATGAAGGTGTTCACATGTTGTTACACGGAAAAAAAAGGGGATCTTCATTATGTTTACCTTCCTCATAAAATTTGGATTGTGAGTTGGACAGAAGTATTTTGGATAAGTATAAAGGTTGGAATGTATTAAGTTGAAACTTGGATAGTAATGTTTAAGGTTAAATCATTTCTGAATATTATTTTTGGAATATAATAATAGTTTTAGAAAAAGGAAAACCTTCAGGTTGGGCGATAACCCGTCGCTTCAGACAAAGCTGCAGGAATCGAACCCACAACCATATTGTGACAGACCTTTATGACCTACAGGAAGTCCCTGGTTATTAAAAAATAGTTTTCGTAATCTAAATGGTATGTGTTAATATTTTGAACCTTGTACGATTAGTATAAATATAATATTTTTGAGTTCTATTATATTTTTGAGTGAAACATAAGTTTGTGGTAGAAATTAGTTGAAGGTTGAAACTCTACTTGTCAAGCATAAATATATATATACCTATATCTTATTCTATGAATAAATTAATTCTTAAACTTTAGTAAAGGGATATTAAAACAAAAAAAATGTTTTATCCTAATACTTTATGTCTTGTTGAACTGATGATATTTTAAATCAACATAGATTGAAGGCTTTGAGGCCCTCAATTTGACACTTGTTTGTGATTTATGACCTCAATCACTCCCTACAAATATTTACTTTTTTCCTCCAATTATTTGTCTCTAATTGCCACCAATGTTCTCCTAATCGAGATCTTAATTTGGTGGTGACTTTTTCATTTCCCTTTCCCTCTTATTAAGGCTAAATTTTATTAACCTTATTTCTGATGTGGGTTTTCCACAAAGGTATTTTCTATTTTTAACCTTTTATTTTCAGAGAAAAATTTCAAATTGCGAGGACGCAATTTATTGAAGGAGGGGAGAATGTAACACCCCGAGCTTCCACAATACGCTTCTCTTTCAATAATGTAATAGCTTGCATTGTACTCAAGTTCGAGATTCTAACACACCGCTAATAATAAAAATAGCCATTATGAATAGTAAACCCACTTTTTGAAATTATATATATTTTATATTTCAAAATGGACTTCATTTTTGGATTCGGATTGTCGAAATTAGCTTATGTTGAATTTTTTGTAATTTTCTGAGAACTTCAAAATTTTTATAAATAGTGAAAAATACTTAAAACAACTTTTTTATTAAAAATAATTTATAGTGATAAGTTATAATATTGAGTGGTTTTAATGTATAATTAGAATATATTTTTACCATTTTATCCAATGGCGTTCATTAGAATTAATTTCACTTTGAAATTGGACATAAACAATTGTCAATCTTTTGATATATATTGTTTCTTAAAAACATGCTATTTGTTGTGACAGCGGGAATTAATTATAAAATTAATTAATGAAAGTTATATGTTTGTAATTTCATAAAATAGACATCATTTTTGAATTCGGAATATCAATTATAGCTTAAGGTGAAAATTTGGCATTATTCTGAAAAACGTCAATTTTTGATTAATAGTGAAACCACTAAGTGGTAGTTAAATAACTGATTTTTCGTTTAAATGAAATATGACCACTTCTGTGATTTGATTTTCAAAAATCCGACATACATGGTTGTCATTAAGAAGTAAAATGTGGTTCAATGGGATTAAAATAATTTTTGGTGAATAGTAACTTTTAAGTTTAATTAATTGCGATTAAAGGTAATTAGTGAAATTTAAGGTAAAGTTAGTGTTATAATAATATGAAATGACCATGACACTTGTACTACCCCTATTTGATGAGTCATGGACGACCAAGAAAATCCATGGGTCAACTTGGGGACCCCATGGAGCCACTTTGGTTGGAAAATGACATTAAAAACTTTTATTTAATGTTAAAATAAAAATGTCACAAACATTAGTTGTTTTACTAAAACAATTTTTTAAATGGGGTTATACAAGTCATATTTTAGACTATAAATATTCATTATAAAGATAAAAAGATTTAATACATCATGATATTTTTTTTATAATTTTTATACATTAAATAAATTAACATTTTTATGACACAATTATGATGCAGCGATTACCTCATTAATTAACGATTTAAATAAAATGAAAAGATAATGTACAAAATAAGGCTTAAACTTGTCACAAACCTATTGGATGAGTATATTTCGAACCCTTATCACCTTAGCCTCGAAATATATCATTTTGGGACTTTTATAATCCGAAAAGCATTTCATAATAAAGTAACATTTCAATATTTTCAAGAGTGCCCCTCCTCTCCTCTTATAAAAGGCCCCCACCACTCCCACCTTATTCACACTTTCAAGCCATTTGGCTCGGCCAACCTCTGACCAAATACTCTCCCAAATTCTCTCCCTTACCCTTATAATCCTCACTTTGGGCATAAGTCTTCCCAAGGAAGCCTTTGGCTCAAATCAAAAAGAGTTACCCGATTTTAAGGTAATGTCTTCTCTTGTGTTCTCTTATTTTATTTTTCTTCTCCAACCCCCAAAACACTTTTTATTCATTTCTTTTGTAACAAAACCAGTATCATAAATATACTAGGATGTTTTTATAAGAAGTATTCGAGCTACACTTACACACACCTACATCTAATGGTTAAATAATATACTGGTTTTGTGGATGGCGAATTTTTGCCTCACGAAACGATGATTGTTCAACACTCATATAACACCTCTAATGGTGGCCATTATGATGAAAATATTTTTATATATGATATATATTATGTATTTTTTTCCTTATGATTTTGTATTTTTCATTTATGGTATACCTTTATGGTTTCCATTATGGGTAAACGCGATATTTTCATTATAGGAAGTGCGGACTACCGCCCCCTCAAAGTGATTTGAATCATTAATACCATATGTGGGATGTATAAAGGATGGATTAAATGGTATTATACACTATATTATACTGGAATTATATTATAAATTTATATCATTATGATTTCATTCCATTAAATACGAAATAGAAATGAAAGTAGCGTTCATGCATATATACTGCTTACCGTCTCCATGAACGATGCATTTCATTTCTTTCCTCTAAATGTTACGTAATATTATGAATGAATGTATATACTTGATATAAATGATATATATGATATATAAATCATGAATATAATTCTGGATATAATGGATATTTCACCACATGAACAACTTGTAATTATAAGATTTTTATTTTTGACTCGAGTACCAAATATCGAAAAAACGACCGTTATTAACTTAAATAATTACATAATGTTAATAACATGGTAATAAGTGATATAAAAGGAATAAAAAACTTGAAAAAGGTTCTTAATCAATTATAAATTAACTCTAGTTTATTATTCAGGAGGTTAAATAATGGTCGAGTCAAGACAGGACGCAAGGTAAGGGAACTTCTTAACCCAATTTCTATTATTTGGGTTAATCTCCTACTTTCAAATTATGTCATGATATTATAATTTCCTATCTTGTATTTGTACTTTATTTATGTGTACTTATAGTGAATACACATAATAGATCTACTTTATTTAAAAAAATGATCTTTGTAAGGGTCTTCGTCTCAATATCCTTTGATTGAGGCATATTTGGTTTTATACACAACTTTCCTTTATACGGTGTATAAACCCCTTTGACTTTTAATTTTATTCAAAAGGAATATTTTTATACGAAGTGTTTTTAATAAACGAAAAAAGGAATGTTTTTTGTACGTATGCGGTGACAAAGACTTCTCCGCCGCCGTGACCATTATTTGAGTTTCGGCTTCCTCTACAAGCCATACCTTTTTTTTAAAAGAAAAATAAATACCATGTTTTAATTTTCATTTATTTTGGTATTGAAAATAGTTTTGAAAGTGTTTTTATTATACCAATGTTCTGTATTGATATCTTGTGATTGAAATGTGTAAATGTTATGTTTCCTTTATGCATGTTTTATGTGATACGATTATGTTATGGTTTATGATATTTCTAAACCTGTTCATATGAGGAATGCATTGGAATTAATAAGTGACGGGTGGAGCCCACTATAGCTCCTCGATGCATCGGCAGGTCTCATGAGACAAACTAGTGTCTTGGCACGAGTCCTTGACAAAATATTATTTGTGGTCTTGGCATGAGGCCTTGGCTATGAGGTTATGATAGTTTGGCATTATGCATTCCATCATTATGAAAGTGGTTATTGATATTTCATGTGAATATTCGACCAGTAGAATATCCATGTGAGTAAGTAAATGGAATTATTTCATTTTACTTTTGCCATATTATGCTAAAGTTCCTGTTGAAAATACTTTTGTTTTAGTTATAAATTTCCTTAAATGTTAATGTTTGTTTATGAAAGCTTCCGCTATATTGTTATCCTTACTGAGCATCTGATCTCACCCCTTTCAATGTTTTAATATTTTCTAGGATGTGAAGAAGTATTTTATGAATGACCTGCAGGGATAGTCAGAAGAGGATATGAGTGTGGACTATGGAGACTTTGTTATTGTAGATATTCACTTTATGATGTAATGTAACATTTATGAATGTATCTAGTGTTTCCAAGGCTACTAAACTAATCAGTCTTTCGGTACTTGATCTTTTGTGATCATGCCAATGTTACGAAGTAATGCACCGACTCTGGGTAGCTGGGGTTGGGGCGTTACAGATTAATATCACATGATTCCATAGAATATATTATTATATTAAAATAGATTATAAATTTGATATGGAATCCTAACTGATGAACAGTCTATGCCTGTGTGTAAAATTTTAGTTGGTATGTTAGACTCTTAATCAACCTAAATTTGGGTGATATAGTTCTAAATGCTGTCATGCGATCTAGGGAATTGAGAACATTGGTGAAAAAATTATATACAGAATCTTGATATCGTCTTTGGTCTAATTATGCAAAATACAAATCTAGATTGAATCTCTGGATCTTGGCTGGTGTAACAATTGGTGATACAATACACAATGTCATATCAGGCTCTCGATCTGTCTAAGGGTGGGTAATGTAATTCCATTGGGAATCATAGGCTCTAAATCAGACAAACAACGTAAAATAATGTTATATATATATATATATATCTCATTTTGGGCTGCTGGTAATGGTCTATAATTTCAATTTTGAAATGGGTGTGGTCACATGACCAAGAACTCAATTTAGTGGAAAATTATTACCCCAAAAAATAGAACTATGATTTAAAGAACAACCCATTAATTCCCCAAATTATTTTTCTAAATATGATTCCATATCATAAAATCTAATTTTTATAATAACACTAATTGGTCAACCACTAATTAAATTCTCCCAAAATAACTGCCCCCTCATACCAGTGCACCATCACTTAACTAAATCACATCACCTTAACTCTCATATTCATAATTAAATCATTCAAAACACCTATAATAGAGTTCATCCTTGATATTCATCTGATTCCATAGACAAAACCATATCCAAAATTACCCACCGCCTTACTCTTCCCACATGTACCAACATACCCTTGATATGAGTCCACCTTTAACTAATCATCGAATTCCACTCCTTGATTTTTATCGACAAATTGACATAACCCAAACACACATATAAACCTCAGTCTAGGTATTCACCAACAAACATGTTAGTATATGATCATCCACTACACCAATATCTCAGTGATATATCAACTACCCACCAACTTGTTTCGCTAAACCTATGACCATTCATATAAGAGGTTCATACCTGAAATAATCAAAAAGTTCCATCCAACCATAGAAGTACCGATACTATCACCCAATTGAACTAAAAATAATAAATTATCAAATATAAAAACCCTATATTTTAATAATACTTTTATTTCCTTAAACATTATTCATGAAATTCAAAAATATAATTTTTATGATCAATTTAAATATTTTATCTTCATTAAGAAATGAGTCATATAAGATATGAAACAATCTAACAATCTAATTTCCATCATAATGGAACAATATAATAGTGGTAAGTGAGACTATGTATTATATATCCTAAAATATTACATTCCATATATTATTTGATAAAATAAAAATTCATAAATTTAAATATTAAAATAAATAGAAAAGAATAATATATATAAAATGACATGATCCCATAAATCATCTTCACACTAGAGAATCACTATTATTAAACATAAACATAAAATGATAAAGAATATCATCAACGTACAAATAATATCATGGAATATAAAATTAATTGGAAAGTGATGTAAGATTCAAGGGGTAAGGATGGATTTAATTTATAATTGGTAATGGGGGTATTTTAGCCAACATATGATCACTGGAAATATTGTCATTGGAAATATAGTCATTGGAAATATTGTAATTAGGAATAATTTAATTGGCTTTACATATATATAAATGGTATATTGAAAATGTGATTTACTAAATCAAATTTAGAATAATATAATTCTCAGATAATAAATAATAAAAATAACAAAATATAATATTTCATTAAAATATTTATTTATAAAAATATTTTTATGAATTTTATATTTTTCTTATCAATGTATAATATGATGTATTTGTAAAATTAAAATAATTATTTTAATATTGATACAATAAATAATTTAAAATTTTATAATATAAATTATTTATACTGTATAGTGAAGATTATTTTACATAAAAGTGATGTTTTCTGTTTTTTTAAATACCAGTTTATTTTTAATTAATTTTTACATCAATTAATTGTAATGAATTTTTTTTCTATATAATAAAATAAATTAAAATTCCATAAATAGTTTTTACTAGGATGCTAATATGAATATAATCATTTTATGCTAAAATTAATAATTTTCTATGATAAAATGTTTTTATATTACTATATTAAAATTTATTTTTATAAAATCATGAATTGTTTTTCCTTTTTTTTCTCATATTCATAATCATAAAATAATATTTTAGAAATATGCTCATTTTTGTAAATAAAAATAATTTACTATGGTAAATATTATTTACCATAGTAAATAGTAAATTTTCAATGAATTTTTTATAAACATTGTGTAATATTAATCTAAATAAATTGGTGGGTTTTTTATGACTATAATATGTTTTTTTTAAAATAAAAAATTATTATCTCTCATTTAATCTATAATGGATAAGAAATAATATAAAAAATAGTTAATGTATAAAAAGTCAATTTTTTATAAAGCCACTTTTTTCTATATCAGATTTTTTAATTTAGAATAATATTTATTGGAGGTTTAAAATTTAATTAGTTTTAATGAATCCCAAATTTATATTTATAAAATTAAATTTTGGAAGGACTGTTAGTCTAATATTTTTAGCAAAAAAATTTACAATACTAAAAAGTTAATAATGGTCAAAGGGGTAATTTAAAGTAACTCAAATTTTGCTAAATTAATAGGAAACTTAGACCTTCTATAATATATTTTATAGGAGTGAAATTAAATGGAAGATGTCTCACCAGAATATCCCAACCTAAATCCTATATGATTTCATCTTTTCCCATCAAGTAACTTTAGTTTTCAAGGAAAAGTCCCTTATGTTCACCACTAAAAGGATTTCATTTTTAACCACTTCATGACACATTTATCATTATAATTTACCTTAAACACATGATGATTTTAGATCTATTAGAATCATATTCCCCTTTTAGAAGTCCTGGTTAAATAAAAGTGTCCCAAGTCTTAAATTTCTGAGTGCTCTTTCAAGAGTAGATTCAATTCCTCAATGTGAGTATTATCCACTCTTGAACCTTTTCTTATATATCATTGTCGTCCATCATCCTTAAAATATATTCTAATATTGGTGAAAATATAACATAATTGTTATTTTTATTCATAAATTTTACTATATTGATATAAACACCCTTATCTCTCCCCCTCTCATCAATTGGGAAATAAAATCGCCACTCCTGTTTAGTGCGGATTACCACCTCCCTGAAAAGTTTATTTAATTTTTCATTACCATATTATATGGATACTTATAAGAAATTTTTAAATGATTAAAATCAATCTTTATGACATGATTAATATTTTATAAATTTAGATGATTAATTATAAAAATATCTAACCCGTAATAAATATACTACCTTTGTTAGTTAAAAATTGTCGAAACTAGGTATTCACCAATTTTATCTTCACAAATCATAACTAAAAACCTCATGGAATAAAATTATAAATTTAATAATCACTATGTAACATCCACTAATATTTGTTAAATAATAATATAATTATTATATTGATATTAATGTATGAGGATTGACATCAACATTACAATGAAGGTACGAAACAATCCATGTTATGATCATCCATTGATGAAAATAAAAAATAACTAACTAAATGTAAAAAATGTGATTCTAATTGATGATTAAAAAAGGTAATATGTTTTAATAAGGTTTCTTATTAAGCTATTAATATGGTTATATTTATTTTATAGGAGTTCAAATTAGTTTTTTTGAATTTGGAATGTAAATATAAGGGGTTTTGTCTGAATTAACTTTCTTGAAGACATTATTATAAATTTAGAATCAATTTTTTTTATCATGGTTTAATTACATTCACATTGAATTATTTAAAAATAAATAACATTCAATCCTGTGATTTATATATCTATTTTAGTATTTATTTTTTGTTTTTTTTAATTTATATACTACCCATGATGTAAGGGAATTTTCTAATTTTACTTTCCGTATTTGAGATATATGGTTCTTAAACACTATTATTGTCACTACTCGTCCCCCGAGGCCTGTATCGCGACTACCCCAAACCCGACTTCCATAGGCCAGGGGCTGGCAACTAGCACCAAAGGCTTAAATCCCTAGAACTAGGAAGGAAATGACTTTATAACTGAAAACAAACACAACCAGAGTACAAGCGGAAGCAAACACTAAGTGAAAACTATATAACAATAGTACTAAAAGTAAATGGGATAGAATACAAGCCCAACAGTAAAGTACAAATACAACTGAAAGCATGTACAACTTAAAAGGGAAAACAGCTGGAAGGTGAAACCAGCTGTTGGATCATCCTCTGGGGTTCCTACTTGAAGGGTAGGTACAAATAGCCTCTTCAGTGTTCCACGTCTGTCCGTCTCCTCCGAGTACCGTCTCATTATGAGGTCCACCTTCAGGTACCATCCAGTCCTCGTACACTCTTCCTCGGTCAGCACTGTCCATCGTCTATATCCAACACAATGAGGTGTGGGAATACCTTGTGCAGGGGTGAGTATAACGATACTCAGTAGGGACCCCGAGACCCTCAAGGTCTCACAAAATACAACAAAGAAAATCCATATAGTAATACTTCAATGGATAACCATGACATAGGTATATGCCCATACATATACCTAAGTTATCAAGTAACCCATCTCAATCAGGAGGAAAACACAAAGGTCATTGACTCAGCTCAAACTAGGATTTTTATTCACGAAGTTGAAACCACGGCTGCTGGAGAACTCCTCCTATGTCGAGTACAGTGGGAATTCTGCTACAACCAAGTGCTTCCCACTAAACATGGACTGCTGAAGTACTCCATGTGTTGAGTACTGTGGGCCTACAGCTACAACCAAGCGCTTCCCACCATGGGTCTGCCGCTACAACCAAGTGCTCCCCCTCATAGCCTACATAGGTACTCCTTCTGTCGAGTACTGTGAGTCTGCAACTACAACCAAGCACTCCTCCACCATGGGACTACTGCTACAACCAAGACCTCCCAACTGGGCCATCCGAATCACTCCGAGTCGATAGATCAGTAGTCGTCAAGTCTCAGCCAGCTACTAGGTCTCTGCAATATGCTCGCTCGTCACCGGGAGGGTCCGCTCCACATGCCACAAGAAGATACACCAAGTTTCATGAATCCTCATGTAGAAGTATCATAATTGACCTCTATGTCATAGGGGTCTCAACCCAACAGAACACACGTCAATCGGACACCCGGTCTGTGAGTTATTGACTTTTCCATTCCAGGGGTCCAATTGTTTTTTAAGCTAAATCCAACCCAACCATACTCCAACTATGTGAAAAACTCAATTTCTGTATGCAAAAAGAACAGTCTCATCAAAAGGAATCCAACGTAGTTGATGGCACGTCAAACAGATGTCTGGATTAATGGAGGGTCGTCAGGCCGTGTTTGTTCGGCCCGCATCCTCCGCGTTAGGTGATATCAAGAGGCAAGACATTTTCGAAATACACTTCAAGAATTTGTGTGTAATTAATATTCAATTTAAAATTATACAAAGCCCTACCTCGATTTCAAGAACATTTCACATCGACAAACTGCAGAAGAAGAGCGTCACGGAGGTCGGGCGTCGCGGATTATGAACGTCGATTCCATTGACGTTGTGGTGCGTCCGACGAGGAAGCGGCGTCTTCTCCCTTGTCGTGGAGGAAGAGTAAGGAAGACACGTCGTCGTTTATTTGTGGAATCGGAATTCATCATTGAAGAGGGTGTCGTTCTCCGTGGTCGTCACCGTTATTCATCAAGAGAGAAACACTATCCTTCCAATTCTCCAGAGCCTCCCCAACACAACAAAACCAACCCCAATACTAATATCCTAAGCTATTATTTTATTCCCAACATGAATTTTCAAAAAAAAATCAAAATATTGAGCCAAATAATTTTTTTCTATGGAGGATAATTAATTTTTGAGGGTGTTGGCAAAATCAATTGAAAGAAGGGAGGTGGAGAGTTAAAATTAAAGTGGGAGGTGGAGAGTTAAGAGAGGGGATTAAAGGGAGTTATAGAGGATATTTGAAAGATTTAGGGCTCGTGTGGGCCCCACCACCATTATCATCCCATGGGAGGTCATGTGGGGTGTTGTCCCTACATCCAACTTTTCTTTGGAGGAAAATAACCACCATCAAATAAAATTTATGTACACACAATTTTTAGTATTTTTTAATGAATCTCCAGAAATTAACTTCTCCGCCTGATCAAATGCAACTACGGTAAAGGTCCCCTTAAGCGAATACCGGTGCTACGAGTTAATTGGTTTCCTCATATTTCAATTCCGAGCATCGGTTCAAAAGATAGAAAAACCTACATGTACGTTCACTGAACATACCTGAACCAAACTTTAGAAATAGAATTCAGGCACACTGGGCCTGTGAATCAGGCACCGTTAGAAACTACGGACTCGTAAAATTCCAAAGAAATTAAGAAAAAAAATTCCTTGAAATTTTGGGGTCTTTAAATTACCCCCACCTCAGGACATTACATCCCCTTAAAGATACAACACACAGTAGGGAAATAAAGGTCGGTTTTGAGCACGCATCTGAGCCTCCCACACTCATGTGCTCTCCTAGAAGTTCTCGTGCTTCCAGAAAATAAACACCAGAGGAATCAACCGTCCACGTAGTACCCTCTCCTATCGATACTCGATCTCCACCGGAACCTCCATGAAGGTTTCCCCATCATCGATTTCTAGCTCCGTGTGGTCGATGATGTGGGACAGGTCGTGTACATATCTCCTCAGCTGAGATACGTGGAAGTCGTTGTGCACCTGATGCAACTGAGGTGGAAGGGACAAGATGGAATCCACCTTTCCTACTCTACTGAGGACCTAGAATGGTCTGATGAATCATGAATATAACTTGATGCCCTGACCAAATCTTTGTAGACCTCATCAAGGTGAGACCCGTAGGAAGAAGTGGTTTCCATCCTCGAACTCCATTGGTCTTTGCCTCCTATCATCATAGGACTACAGTCTGTTCTGTGCAGTCTTCATCCACTCCTGGATGATCTTCACCATCCCCGTCATAGCTTGCACTATCTCTGGTCCTTCAAGAGATGCTACGATTTCCACTTTTCAGAAAAGAGAAATCTGGTCTCATCCCCTAGATGAACCACATCCTTTGCCTAATACAATCAATCCTGACATGAATGGTACTAATTCATGCCATGGACAATGTCGTAAGGCCTAAACACTACTACCAAGAGATACAACCGTCACTCTCACCTCCAAGGGTTGATTCACACTATTGGCATCAGTGTGTGGTCACCGGGTCTCCTCTAGTAGGAATATTGAAAGTAAGGGTCAAGTAAATAGTTTTAATTGGAACCTCTCAGTATTAACCACACAAAAGGAAAGAAAACAAACTTCACAAAGACAATTGTCTTTTATTACGACATCTCAAAGTATAAATACACATAACAACCACAAATAAAAACACCAAGGAAGCTATAAGCACCAAGAGCAAAGGCCTCCATGCCTGAAGCTAGTCCCGCTCTTGTCCACCCGCTTCCGGAGCTCTATAGTCTTATGATTCAACTTCTTAAAGCTATGATCTATCATGTCCACCAATTCCCTATGGTCGGGGTGGACCTATTGGTGGTGGTGGTGGAAACACCTTGAAGCGTCGTCCACCACCAGTTGTACGACCAGCTCCTCTGCAACATTCGCCTGCTCCTTGTGCACCGTCTCGATCGAACCTCTACCTCTACCTGAGAGGGCCTTCATCTATATGATGATTGTCTACAAGGTGGATCAGATAGTCACATGCCAGGTGACCAAGCCCGCCACAGGAGTAACACTGTCTACTCCTGGTAAGTCTTTCTCCACCTCAGGTGACTCGCACACATGATCCAGAGTCATGCAGTCAACCAACTGTGGGTATAGTCCTATTGTACCCCTGCGCCATCTGTCTACTTCCAGATGTATAAGAATCCGCGACATTTAGACCAATAGTGTGTCCCGCTGCTGGATATTTCTCAGAATGGAAACTCTCCACTAGGAGGGCTCACTCCAACACCCATGTTTGCGTCGAGATTCTATGAGAAACAACTAAAGCTCCAATCTCTCGCCTGAGCCGATGTACGAAGGTCTGGGCCCTGAAGATTGGGTCTCATACCATATATGTAGAGTAACACGAGAGGTCTGTTAGCCTCACTGAGTACTATGCTACTATCATGCTTCCCTGCCGCAGATGCAGTAGCTCCTGTATACACAACACTCGAAGGGTGGCTAGTACAAACTCCACCTGGAATAGGCTCTCGAATTCTGCCCATTGAAGTGTCGCCTCATCGTGCATCTGGAGAATCAGGCTCCACCATCTGCCTGCTAATTCTTGAAGGTGGCGGGCAACAAGGATCACTATAAAATATGCTTGTGTCCCTACAAGTCTAAAGACTCTCACCACAGCCTCCATCTAATCCTCAGCTGCCTGTGGGTCCGTCTCTCCCTGGAATCTGGGTGGCCTATGGAGCTAGAACTCATGCAACGCGCTCAAGAGGTGTGTACTCTTTACTGCTGGGGCTGGTGGCATTGGTGGCCCAACGGGAAGTGGTAATGCTGGTGCCTCCGCTGGTGCTTCAACTGGAAGAGGGCCATGTACTGAGGCCTCGTCGCTCGGCGGGCTGTCAGTACGTATAACTCTCGGGGCTCTAGCTAGTCATCCACAGGGAGGCATCCTGAATGAAACAGATGCGACACGGTCAAAAGACAATACTTGGTGTGCTGACCTAATTTGGACTTACTTAAAGATTACTTTTGAAAACACACACGCAATCAGTGTTTTCATGCACTGAGTTGGAAATAATAATTCAGGGTCACGGTGTATGGATACGTCTACTGGCCGCACCAACATTGGACTCCCTAAACTGAAAACCACACTTAGTACCCTTAACACTATTGCTTCGCAGAAATAAAATATCATAGTCCTAAGTTATGTGGTAGAACCGACGTCCTCTGATACCAATGTTTCACAACCTGTCCCCCAAGGCCTGTATCGTGACTACCCCAAACCCACCATTCATATTCCAGGGGCTAGCGACATGCACCAAAGGCGTAAGTCCCTAGAACTGGGAAGGCATTGCCTTTATAACTGAAAAAAACACAACCAGAGTAAATGCAGAAGCAAACACTAAGTGAAAACTGTATAATAAGAGTACTGAAAGTAAAGGGTCCAGAATACAAGCCCAACTATAAAGTACAAATACAACTAAAAGCAAATACATTAAAAAAGGTAAAAATATATTGAAGGTGAAAGCAGCTCCTGGATCGTCCTTCAGGGTTCCTACCTGAAGGGTAGGTACATATAACCTCCTCAGTGCTCCACCTCCATTTGTCTCCTTCACGTTTGGTCTCGTCAGGAGATCCACCTCTGGGTACCATCTAGTCCTCGTACACTCCGCCTCGGTCAACAATTTCTGTCATCTGCATCCAACACAATGAGGTGCGGGCATAGCCTGTGCATGGGTGAGTATAACGATACTCAGTAGGGACCCCGAGACCCTCAAGGTCTAACAAAATCCAACAAGGATAATCCACAATGTAAGAATTAAATGGATAACAATTACTTAGGTATATTCCCATGCATATACCTAAGTTTTCAAGTAACCCATCTCAATCATGAAGAAAGCACAAAGGTCATTGACTCAGCTCAAACCAGGATTTTTATTCACGAAGTCGAAACCATGGATGCAGGAGAACTCCTCCTCTATCAAATATAGTGGGCCTACCACTACAACTATGCACTTCCCACTAACCTTGGACTGCTGAATTACTCCACCTGTCGAGTACTGTGGGCCCACTACTACAACCAAGCGCTTCCCACCATGGGTCTTCCACTATAACCATTTGCTCTCCCTTATAGCCTACATATGTACTCCTTCTGTCGAGTACTATGGGTATTCCGCTACAACCAAGGGCTCCTCCACCGTGGGCCTGCTTCTACAACCAAGCGCTCCCCCAATGGGCCATCCAGATCACTCAGAGTCGATCGATCAGTAGTCGTCAAGTCTCATCCAACTATTAGGTCTCTGCAATCTGCTCGATCGTCACTGGGAGGGTCCGCTCCACATGCCACAAGCCAATAATCCAAGTGTCATGAATTCTCATGTAGAAGTATCACAAAGGACCTCCAGGTCATAGGGGTCTCAACACAACAGAAGGCGCGTCAATCAGACCCCTAGTCTGTAGGTTATTGACTTTTCTGTTCCAGGGGCCCAGATGGTTTTTATGCTGGAACCAACCAAAATGTACTCCAACTACATCCAAACTTCATGTGGAGTATTCCAAAAAAACCATATCATCAAAAATAATCCAACGTTGTTGACGGCATGTCAAACAGATGTCTGGTCATTAAGTTATAAGCATTTCTGCTCCGGGGGCCTGGTTGGTTATGGGATCGATCCAACCCGACCGTACCCAAACTTTTCCAAAACCTTGAGCCTGATATACCGAAATGACCATCTTGATACAAGGATTCCAACACAACTAATGGTTCATCTATCAGAGGTCTGTAGCTCAAGATATGGGTGAAAAAATGAAAACAATCTGAAGAAGGGGGTCTGGGTCCGGTCTGACCCGGCCCAACTCGCCCTGGGTCGGCCCGAACCGGGTTGACCCAATCCGGGTCTGGGTCCGGCCCGCGTGAGGGTGGCCCGACCTGCATGTAGGTGGCCCATCTCAGTAGCCGGCTGTGGCTCGACCAGCTGGCTGAGCCTGATGCAAGGGGCGCGACCCCCCGGTTTTGTAACGGCGACGCTGAGCGGCCCCGCCTCTCCAGTCCGACTGGCCGAAACCAGAGAGTTTTTTCGGTGTGAGCATCCCGCATGGGCGGGCTGCTGATCATCCGCATGCTGAGCCCTTAGGCACCGCGGTTCCTTCCACCCGGCTGGCTGCCAAGCATGGCGGTTCACCCGCCGAAGCGGCTCGCCCTACGCGGGCCGCAGTTCTTCGCAGTGCGGCGCCAAGGGGCACCGCGGTTCTTTGGCTCGACCGGCTAAGTCGGCCGGTTCTTCCAGCAGGTGGCCTATAGATGAGGGCTTCACCTCCTCTGCGTGGCCCCTACGGGTGCTGTGGTTCACCAACCCGACCGACTACGGCTGGGCAGTTCTTCAGCCCGAGTGGTCCCAGTTGCGGGCCACAGATTTCTTCCATGCTCTCGGCGCGCGACCACTGCCTCCAGTAACCACTGCCTCCAGTCGTCATCGCTTCCGGTCACTATCGCCTCTCCGAAACCACTTCCATCACTAAAAATAAACATGGATCAACAGAGGGTCGTCGGGCGGTGTTTGTTCAGACTACGCCCTCCGCACTAGGTGATATCAAGGGGCCAAGACATTTCTGAAGTACACATCAAGAACGTGTGTTTAATTATTATTCAATTTAATATTATAGAAACCCCTACCTTGATTTAAAGAACGTTGCACATCAACGAACTGCGGAAGAAGTGCGTCGCAGAGGTTGGGCGTCGCGGATTACGGACGTCGATTTTGTTGATGTTGGGGTGTGTCCAAAGAGGAAGCAAAGTCTTCTCCCTTGTCACAGAGGAAGAGGAAGGAAGCGACATCGTCGTTCTTTGGTGGAATCGGCATTCTTCATTGAAGAGGGCGTTGTTCTTCATGGTCATCACTATTCCTCGTTGGGAGAGAAACAATATCCTTCCAATTCTCTAGAGCTTCCCCAACTCAACAAAAGCCAACCCAAAAAATTATAGCCTAAGATATTATTTTATTCCCAACATGAATTTTCAAAAAAATTCAAATGGTTGAGCCAAATAATTAATTGCATGCAGGACAATTAATTTTTGAGGGTGTTGGCATAATTAATTTAGATATGGGAGGTGGATAGTTAGAATTAAAGTGGGAAGTAGAGAGTTAAGAGAGGGGGTTAAAGGGATTTAAAGAGGAGAGTTGAAGGGGTTAGGGCTCATATGGGACCCACCACCATTATTCTCCCATGGGAGGTCATGTGGGGTTTGGGTCCTGCTTCCAACTCAACTTTGGAGGAAAATAACCTCCATCAAATAAAAATTATGTACACATAATTTTTATTATTTTTTAATGAATCTTCAAAAATTAACTTCTCCTCTCGCTCAAACTCAACTACGGTAAAGGTCCCCTTAAGTGAATAACAGCACTTCGAATTCATCGGTGTCCTCAGATTTCAATTCTGATCACGAGTTAAAAAGATAGAAAAACTTGCACATACGTTCACTGAACGTACTCGAAAAAAACTTCAGAAATTGATTCCGGGCACACCGGGCCTCGAAATCAGGTGCGGTCAGAAACTGCGGACTCATAAAATTTCAAAGAAATTAAGAAAAAAAATTTCTTGAAATTTCCAGGTCTTTATATTTATTCTATGTTCTATATATTTTTACCATTTATTATTTAAAATGATATTCCCTCTTCTCTATGTGGTGAAAATTAAATTTTTAATTCATAGATTCTTTCATGATAAATTTATTTCTCAATAAAGTATAATGTTTTTAAAAATAATTCTCACCACTTTATTGCATCTCTTTCCTCCTTGTCCATATTCTATATTTAAAAATGGTTTTACTTTTTTATTTTAAAATATAAATATGTAATATTTATTTCCTTAATTATATCTCCCATTTTCACTTTTAAAATGATTTTTGATCAATCTATTATATGATTTTAGATTCAATAAAGTTATTTTAAAATATTAAAAACGTATTTCCCATCATGATCATATATTTTATATTTTTCTTTGCATTACCTCAAAATAACCTATATGTATTTTTAAAACAACCCATTATTAGATATTCTTTTTAAAGAAAATATTTAAAAAATTATTCACATCACCAGTTAAAAAATGAATTATGAAAGTGACAGTTAAATTTATCTTTTAATGAAATTTTAATATGTTTTTAAACTCTTTTATGATTTTTCTACTATTTTACTCTATATAAAAATTATTTATCTATTTGTAAATTATATTTCATGAATTACTCAATATATTATATATTATTATATTAGTGTTATGTAATTAAACTCAGGGTATCAAATGATCTATTTCTTGATCTATTATTATATGGTAATGTCCAGTGTGTTCTTATTATAGGGGATCCTTTCTACTATTTCAGCATCCTTCAATGTTATGATATTTTACTATAAATTTACTTTAATTATACAATCCATATTCTTTATGAAGATTTATTTTGACCATGTTTTTTCATTTATTGACTGGGAAAAGTATTAGAGTCCCATATTTTTTTTATAAATACATATTTTTTTTATTAATATAGAGATGTTATTATGTATTTTTTTTATAAATTTTTTCATATAATGAATGTATTAAAATTATTGTGTGATGATTATGTTCCATAATTATATTTACCCTTGATGTATTAGTAAGTCTCCTAATGAATATTTTTTAGGAATTCAGTGTATGTCTAGAAATATAATTATGATATCTTGGAACAAGGCCATTATAGTATATAAGATTCATTTGCATTGGGTCTTGATTGAAATATTATGATGTCTCATATTATGTATTATATCACCATGAAATATGTTATTATTATCCATGTGATCATTCACATTTTTATCTCACCCATAGATTTAATAAATGTTCATGATTCAGTTATATGAAATTATTTTATTGTTATTTATTCCTTGTAAATTATTTATTCCTTATTTATTCTGTGATTGATTATGTGGTATAATACAACTTACTAAGAAACTGATCATAACCTTCTCATGTTATCCTTTTCTCCATGTTATGAAATAATGTATTGTGTATGATATTTCTATATGGGTATCATGGGTGGATAATGTTTTCTGATATGTTTAAAACCTATTGAAATATAAGGAATTATTGGCTTAGTGGAAAAAATTATCATTTCATTGGAAGGGTATTGGGTTTTTAGATAAAGTAATTTTATAACTCTCTAAAAAACCAACCTAAATGGTAATGAGTGTGATAATGGCTCATTTTTTTAATTTTTAATTATGGGTTGTTTTGTATAGGAATCATTAGTCATTTTAATCCTGGAATCTAATGAATCTATTTATGAGAACTAGATCCAATAGGGTAGGTATGGGGAGTTACATAAAATATCATATCTAATTAATTATTGAATATAATATATATACCTATCTCAATAAATTATAAAAATGCACCAAATTGTTTTTGGCCACTACCAAATTCTAGATTACCATAAATTTTACTCCCATCATTTACCAATACCGTTTAATGATGATAGTTTTATCCTTAATAATAAATGCTGTCCTCCCCACCATATGGATTCATTTAAAGTAATTATAATTAATTGACTCGTCCTAATCGATTAATACAATGGAGTCATTGTATTTCTTTCATGGTCACATGAACTCATCATTGATAGAAAACATTACTCCACTAACAACCACAGCTCTATACTATTCATATATATATATATATATAATCTCACTAAACATATTTATCTTATACCCATGATAAGTGTTAAGAGGATATACTCAATTCTAGATAACACCACAATGGTGATCACTTACCAAGACCCACTAGATTCCCAAATATCATCTCAAGAATTAAAGAACAAAAGAGTCATCACTACCATTTCAATATCACCATGTCTCTGAGGTTAATTTGTAACCAAGGATGTTATCGATATACACAACACAAAGATCTCCTTTCATTTCCCCACATACCAAAGTGGAATAACCTGAAGCGCATAAGAATTAGTCCCCTTAGAATTATGAATTTACCATAAGAAGTCATATAATCACCCCAACCCGTTTTCAATTCTGGAGTGAACCTCTAAAAGAGCCCCTCCTACGCTAGTATCCTTAATAATTGGTTGTAAAATTTTATACCACCCTATCAAAAAATTACCCATGAACCCATGAGTATCAAATCCTCAATATAGGATCACATGACTCAAAAGAAACCTTTTTACCTTATACATTCGAATATATTTTAGTATAATAACTCTCTATGACTTCATTCCAAAGAACCCATGTATTCTCACTGACACATAGACTAAACAAAAGATCATACATCACTCATGGATTTTTTTTTCAATCCATGAAGTGTCTAATTATTCTCCTCTCAATCAAACCCAATAATATTTTAACATAATTCACTATACCATAGAAATATATACCAATATATTTCTTAGATATGTATATATCCAATTATTTCCTATAACAGATTAACACTATTAGAATCACTGTAATATTGTAACATCCCAACACCCTAATCTATCTCACATGTCTCTCTCTACCATCTCATGTGAATATAACATCTCAAGGTGAACTATTCCAATCCAAGACAATATCACATGAAAACCCCTCTTGAAATAATACATCACTATGATATCAAATATGGAAACCCTGTCACTACGATATTTCATACACCCCATAGACATAAAGATCATATAATCATGATTAAATCATGTTAAAAATAAATATCCACATAGATAGTCCTAAGATAGTACTAATATCTCAAAGGAATAAATATAAAAAACGAAAGTCTAACATAGTAGAACTCCATCAGAAACTTATATAGGAAAACACTGTATGATTTATAAATGAGCACATGAATATATTTGGATTCCTACGTGATATGTATGATTCATATACTCACATTTCATTCATCCTAAATAAAAAAAATATTTAGTTATAACCCAGAAATAATACATCATAATGGAATAAAAATAACTAATTTAATAGTGAAGACCAAAAACACAATCCCAGTATCATGGTAACTTGAACATTCCCTATATTAGAATTTATAATACAGTAGCCCAATATATATACCAGGATCTGTCGAATCTTATCGTTATCTACCATGTTCCCAAATATTAAATAAAATTAATTAATTCTATGATTCAATTTTTTAATTCCCTACTCCAGGAATCCGAAATAGTACATGAGTTAGGCAGTGCTATATTACCATAAGAACTCCTCCTAATACACTATAGGATTATGACTATCAGTTAGAGTCTATGATCAATGTTTTTGGAAAAACAATAAAAATATAAATACAATTAACACACTAACTAATAAAAAAATATCTAAAACAACCTCTACAATAAATAATTAGTGTACATATATAAAATTATAGATGTATAAAAGCCACTACATAATCAACATACACCTTTATGATAATAGAAAAGTAATACAATCCATATGTTCATACATCCTAATAGATATCCAACATGGTTGATCAAATATAATATTGAATGAAGAATAAAATACCCCAATGGATCTACTAAAATACATGAGAATCATCTAAGTCTTATTATTATACCCTATCATGTTTTTCAGGATTGATCCACTATGTTTCTTTTTCTTATACTTTCATATCAAATAAAAGGTCTAGACATTCTCCAAGGTCAACATGCCGGATGGGGGAAATAACTATCAAAATGAAACCCCAAATTAGGTCCCTAATATAGATATATATATATATATGATAATGTATGCATGTAAAAAATAAATACGTAGGGACACACACTAGATAGAAGCATATATATCGAGTCATCATGTGTTAATCAAGCCGACATAACCCCTGATCTCATCGATCCATAAAAATATGGTGATCCTAATTCACTATTAAATATGAGATAGAATAATTTCAAATAAAATATTAGAATAAATCTTGGTCTAAAATTAAATACTGAGTATCAGATAAAATCTGAGCACATAGTCGATCTAATAGTGGTTGCTAAATTCTAGATGTCAACCAGGACTCTCATCTAGTCTAACCATCAGTGATTATGGGTTAGGTGGAACCACATGATATGAGGTGATATAACTATGGATATTATAAATCCATATGGATTCATGACCTCTTAGTCAGTTTAACCATGATAGGTATAATTCTAGATAGAAATATTGGGTTTTGGACTAATATTACTAAGGGAGATAGAATGTTAGATGTCATGTCAGGCTCTCAATTAATATAAACACTAGAAGTACAATGCCAGTTGGCATCCCAGGCTCTTTTTTGGTCTAACTACGGGCTATAGAATATTAGATGATGTCTCGAGATCTTGGTTGATAAAACCCTTAGTGATATGGTGTTAGATGTCATCATGGGCTCTTAGCTAGTCTGGAAATAGGAAATATTATTCATGATGGCGTCAAAGGATCATTATTAATATAACTATAAGTAATACAGTATATAATAGAATCTTGTTCTCTTGGTATATTTTTCCATTGGAGAAAAAAGCACACCCAAGGACATAAACCCATAAGTGGTATAACTGTAAACCCCAGTTCAAAAGTCCCCATTCTATTGTAACATATATACCTACTTCAGTGTAATCTCGGTAATTCAATTGAATATGTAAGAACAAACCAAAGTCTTATATCTCATATATCAAAAGGCACATATCATTTCTCCCTCAACATAACTAATAACATGGATACGATTCACACATATATAGAATCATTACCCTTGTATTACCCCATAATCAACCAATCATTAAGGGTAATATCTGCATATAATGAACTATACCATTTGGCTTTATAAGTTGAAACCATAAACATACCGAATTTATAAGTTGAATGAAACAACTTGGTTCCATCATCTAACACAATCTTTAAATATACATATCAACACCCCATTGGTGAACCCATAACCTATAGGACATTCCTAACTCTAGTCTGAATTATCTACTCCAAATAATCTTTTAAATCCATATATAACCATATCTTCATTGATTTCAAAGTACCATTACAATCCAAAACACTCTCAAGGACCGTTTTGATCTCAATACCAGACCATATGAAGACATTCCTATATCTAATGCTTGGGTAAAAATTGAATTTCTCTCAAATTGGATGCACAAACCAATATATCATGATGATGCCTCCTCCCCACACTAAAAAATCCCTAAATGAGACAAAACCCTTTCAGCAAGAGCCAAGACTCATACTCACCATTAAAGGGGTGCCCTAAATTATTAATATGGTGTATGGTTATCTCATATATCTCCCATGTTCATAAGAACCTTAGACCCTACAAAATAGCTTCAAAAACACTAACAAAGGATATTTAAAACATATCCCAAAACCTAGGACTAATATTGACCTCATACTGTAAACTACTATTCTATACACACAGAAAATAATTCCCCCTGGGATTCTGTAAAACTCTACAGGCGGGGGAGCACTCACTCCATGTCTAAATAGTTCGATTCCATTCAATTCTTTACACAGGGGACTCTAAGTCCATTCTGAAATTACCTAAAAATTAACCACCTGTGAAGATAGGAATATATATACATAAATAAAAATATTGTTAATTCTCATATGGACCAGCTTCCTCAATAACAGAGTTATATCCTTCAGTAATCTCATCAAATACTCATGAATTATCATACAAATCTTTACCAATATATGGATCTCCAGACCCATACCAAAATCAATAAAAAATATTGATATATATTTATGATCAATTCTCTATAATCATTCAGTTAATAAGGAACCCAAAAATATCATTGACTGGCCTTCCATGGATATAATCTTAAGATATGGTATTCCAAAACCTATGGCACACCTTCAGAACATCTATGAGGAAAAACACATTATATTAAACCAAATTAATATTTTTTCGAAATTAATTTAGAAAAAAACTTATGAAAACTCATCAGTTTATTTAACTCTCTCGAGAATGACAAAAATAAGTAGAGTTAAACATCTTTCAATATGCTTTATCCACTAATCCAAGAATCTCTATGAATCGAAGATGATTCCTCTATTCCCTCATGGAATCATTACTAAACACATAAGTTGAACTTATTAAATACATGAATGAGGAAGAGAAGTAGGAGATGAGGACGGGAGGAAGATGAGGGAAGAAACTGACCTCCAATCACCATAGATACCACTCTTAAACCTCTTGTAACTCTAAGGGATAAGGGAAAGGGATATGATCCATTAGGAGGAGCCACCACATGATTTCTCAATATATAAGTAAATACATAGTTGGTCTCATTTAGACCCCCTAAATATCAAAATTACCTCACATAATAGTGGAGAGTATGCAAGTTCACTGAAGCTCTAGTGGCCTATTGTGGTCTCGTTGGGCCCCGCTATCAATATAGTGGGGTGGTTAGCGGCCACTGCCTTAACCATAAAAAAATTAATAGCCTAAACATGTGTTCTAGTGGCATTCCTATAAAACTACAAAAGATGTTTTCATTTACTCGATGCTTAGAAATTCACATCGATGATTTTACTTTGAAACAAAAATCTCATAACCCGACCCCTAATGATCTAAATCCCATCATTGTTATCAAAATATTGATCAAAATCCAAAATTCAAACTTCTACATCCATTATAATAATGAAAACAGATCATTTTCATAATTCAGCAATTAAAAATCAATGGGTCATTATATATTTTTTAAATTAAATTAATAATTTTTTAAATGAATTATGAAATTTATCTATTTTTAGATAATTGTGCATTTTTTTGAAAAATGGGATTCGTATAAATTTTTTATTAATGTTATAATTAAAAATTATTTTAATAAAAATTATTTTTTCTCTTTTGAAAAAATGTTATATCTTGTTAATTTATTTAGATAAAGTGAATATATTTAATATGTGAATGAAGTTTTTTAGTTTTCTTATAAAAGATAGAATTTTTTAGATAATCATGAAGAATGATTTAATATATTTAAGGATAAAGTATATTTTTAAATAATTTTATGCAAAAGAATTTTTTTACATGAAATTATATTAACATAGAAATTTATAGTTTTTTAATTAAAAGAGACAACCATTTTATATGATTTTATATTAAAAGGGGGATATTTTTTATTTTTTAAATGATATAAAAGTTTTGTGAAAAAATTTCAATTATTTCCAAGAAAAAAAGGATTATTTTTCTATAGAAAATAATTTTTTCATTAATAATTCAAAAAATATTACCCTTCCGTAATAAAATAAATATTGACATATTTAATTTAAATAATTAAAATTAATTCACATTATCAATTAAAAATAAAAAATAAAAAATTATTATTAAATAAAAGATAAAAAACCAATAAAATTCTCTAATTTATTAATGAAATTAAAAATATATATCTTAAAAATTTTTACAAAAAGAAAGAATATAATTTTTTCTATTGAATATTTTTTATTTTTTCATTAAAACAACTAAATTAATAAATATAGATTATCATTTATATTTAAAATAAAAAACATATCTATTATATTATAAAAAATAAGTATTTTAATTATTTAAAAAATTTGAAATATAGCTTTTTTATAATTTTTTTAAAAAAATTACACTTTTTATTATAAAACAGATCCCATTTTCTATTAAAAATATTTATTTAAAATTTTTCATCAAAAAATAATAATGTATAAAAAAGGAATGGCTTTATTTTAAATGTAAATTATTTTTTCATTACATCACATTATAGGCTGATTTTAATAAACAAAAAGGTTATTTAATTATAAATATTTTTAATAATGAAGTAGAATTTTGTGAAATCAATTTTTTATATAAGGAAAAATTCATTTCTAAAAATGATTACTTGTTTTAAAAAAGAAATATTATTATTTTAAGGAAAAATTTAGGTTTTAAATACATTGCAATGGAAAATATATTTTAAAAACATGTGCACTCAAATTCAAAAAGAAATCAAAATTTTCATCTAAAATAATCAAATAACATTTCCCTTAATAAAATTTCAAAAAATTTTGAATTAACATTAATATTTTCAAAAAAAAATAATAAATTATAATTATTACAACTTTTAATTTATAAATTTAAATGAATAAAAAGTCTAATTTTATTTTATAAAAAATAAAACCAATTCCCTTTATTTCTAAAAAAATATCTTTATTTAAATTTTACAATAAATCAATTATTCCATTAAAAAAGGAAAAAATAAAAAAAAAATCCTATTTATCTTGTACTAATAAACTATATCACTCTAATTTTTAAAAATTTCAAACTTGTATTTTAAAATTTAATCATCTTTTATTAATGAAATAAAAAAACATTACCAAAATAATGATTCAAAATTTTCTTCTTGAAATTTTAAATTTTTTTCTTATAAATTAATATATTATTTGAATAAATATTTTTTTAAAAAAAATTAAATTTTAAATTTTAAATAAATTAAATGTGTTATCTTAGAATAATAATAAAGAATCAAACGATCAAAAAATATATATATGTTTTCATTTTTAAAATTATAAAATTCATTTTTTTTATATTTTTTAAAAATTAATTTCAAATTTATAAAATTGAAAAAATTTCTCAACATAAAAATATTAAAACAATTATTGTTATTTTGATTAAAATATTATTTTTATTTAAAAATATTTAAAAAATTTCTGCAGTTTCATTAAAAAAAGCATAATTCTTGTTTAAAAATAAACAAATTAATAATTTATATAAAAGAAATCACTTTATAAAAATTAGTTTATTTTATTGCATAGAAATTAATAATAATAAAAAATTATTTTCATTATATAAAATAAAATTATTATTTTATGTGAAATATTATAATAAATATAATGATTTATCTAATGAAAATTAGAATTTTTTTTAAAGAAAGAGGAAATATTTGGTTTTTTTTGCAAATAATGGAAAAAATTTATATATCTCAATTTTCGATAGGAAAATTTTTAAAAACTAAAATTTTCTTTTGACATAAGAAAAAAATATGTTGATTTTCTTCGCAAAAACATTGGAATTAATTTTTTCATCCATTTAAATAAATTATAATAATATAAACTTAAATATTAACGATCTTAATGATTAAGGATATATTTATTATTAAAATTTTAATATAAATAAAATTATTTTCTTTTTAAAATTTTAAAAATGAAATTTTACATTTAAAAAATTCTGTATTTTCAATAAAAAGTCCAAAATGTTCGATAAAATAACATATTTAAAAACATTTTATATTTAACACTAAAATGTTAAGAAAAAAATGTTTCCAAAATAATGAAAAAACACAATTTTCAATTAATAATTATTTACATGAATAAGAATATTTTTTTCAATCAAAAAAATAAAAAAATAACACCATGGTTAAATTAAAAAAATAATTTATTCAATATCAAAATTTAAAATTCATTTTCCCTTTAAAGTTGTTTTTTTTCTTATTTATAATTTTGTTTTATATTTTTGGAATTTAAAAAATAAAACCTAAAATAATTTTTTCCCTTAAGAATATAAAAATTTTAATTTGAAAAAACTACAAATCACATTAATCCAAGAAAATAGATCCATTTTGAATAAAAACCATTTCAATTGAAAAAAATATGCTTCATTTTTTAGACATAAAATTTTTAAAATTCTCATTATTCTTGGAAGTATGAAAATAAAATATTTATGTATTAAAATATTAAATACATCAAAATAAATTAGTTAAAATATAATATTAAAATATAAAAATTTAAACAAAAGTAATTTTAAATGATTTTAAAAAAATATTACAGTAAAAGTTTTTTTTTGTTATTTTATAATATAATTTATATATATATATATATTGAAAATTACATTTTTATATATTAAATAAAAACGTGTTTTAAAATATATTTTAAAAAATAGATGATAATCTATGCTGACTTTGAAATTTAAATAATGAATCTTTTAAAATATTTTATAATGAAGATGAATGGAGGTTTTATATTTTATAAAATTTAATATATACACAAACACATATGTATATCTATATGAATGTGTTTTATATGAAAATTCAATTTTCTTCAAAAACATAGAGTTGATTTTTATTTAGAAATGTATTTATTTAGAAATAAAAAGTTTCTTTTGTCAATTTTTTTTGAATGAAAATATAAAATATTCGTTAAATATTTATATTCCAAAAGTTGAATTATTTTAATTTTCTATGAGAAAAATATATATTTTTAAACAGAAAATGTATTTTTCTCTAAATAAAAATTTTTTTAATAGAAAATAAAATTTTTAAGAAAATTATATTATCAAGTTAAAAAATATTTTCAAAATTTTTTAATGAAAAGTGATATTATGAAACTTTTTTGAATTCATTTTAAATGAATAATAATATATTTTAAATATTATATATTTTTTCTATGATTAAGGGATTTTAAAATAAAGATCATAACTTTCTGCTCATTTTTTTAACTTGGGGGGAGAATTATTATTTATTGTTTGAATATTTTTTTATTCAATAATTTTTTTAATACAAAAAAATATCATCTTTTTAGTATTATATTAATGAAAAATGGCATTTTTTTATTTTTTGAAATGAATAAATATTTCCATTCATTTAAATTTGAAAATAATTTATATCCATATATAAATATTTTTGAATTTATTAACAAAAACTGAATTGATTTAAATATACATTTATATAAAAATTGATTTGTAATTTTTTTAAATGAAACATTTAATTAATATATATTTTATAGTATATAGAATATATGTTTTATAAAATTTCTATTATTTAATTTAACAATGTGTAGCATTTAATAAATTTTTTGAAAAATTTTGTTTTCCATGTTTTAAAGTTAAATATTAGATATTTATTTTTAATCTAAAATTATATATTGTACAATTACTATACTAAATGAGGACATTTTGAAAGGAAAATTAGATTTTTTATATTACTAAAATTTTAAAATTTTAATTAAAATTATTATATTTAAAAAAAATTATATAAAAATTTATTTTAGTTTCAAATAAATAAAATTAATTCTACCAATGTAATATTCATTTTTAAAGAAATACATGAGTTTATATTAAAAATAGTATTCTAGAAAAATAATTATAATGAAAATTTTAATATTTTAAAGGGTAAATGTTTTGTTTAAAATGAAAAATATATTTTTTTATTTTTTATTTAAAATAGATTTTATTTGTTTTCTAAATAAAAAAGGTCTTTGGTTAATTTATTTCATGAAAATAAATTTTTTTAATTTTCTAAAAAAAATTTAAAATAATAATTGGTGATTTTAAATTTTTTCGAGTGGGCAATGTTTTATATTATTATTAATATTTTTACATTATCTAATAATAATAATTTTATTATTTCTGTGATTTTATAATGGAAAAACATATTTTTTTTAATTTTTTTAATAAATTATTTTTAAATGAAAATATTATAAAATTTAATAAAAATCAAAAAATAGATTTTTCTATATATAATATTAAATATTATAATTTTTTAATTTTTTAAAAAATAGGAAAATATTTTTTAATTACTAAAAAATGAAAATTTGATTTTTGTTTTAATTTTTCGACAAAATATAAATTTTTTTAAAATGCAAAAAATGATATTTCAACATCATTTTCTAATGGGATCATATAAATTTATTTATTAAAATTATAATTTTTAATTTATAAATTAAATATATATATTTTTTAAACCAATGATTGATATTGTTGAATATTTACTAAAAAAATGATATTAAAAAATATTAATTAATTTTCCATTTTATCTCAAGAAAAAATAGATTTTAATGATTTATTAAAATAAAAATGTTGATTTTATTAAAAAGAAATTATCTTTTTATAAAAAACAATTATATGAAAAATTAATATTCTATCATTCATTTTAATAGAGTATAATTATTTATTTTTATTAAATTAAATAGGTATTTCTTTAATTTATAATTATTTAAGAAAAATAAAATTTCATAGATTTTTTTAATTTTTAAAAAAACATTGTTATATTTCGAAGGGGAAAGGTTTAATTTTTTTGTGTCAATGAAATTTAAAATTTTTATTTCTTTATAAAGAATGATAGATTTTTTTAGTACAAAAAATCAGAATTTCCTTACATATATTTAAATTTTATGTGGGCCCTTAAAATTTTCATTAAAATTTAGAAAATATTTTTGTAGAAAATGTAGGATTGTGTTTATTTATTTAATATGATTTACTATTTTAATTTTTTTTAAATAATCTAAACTTTCAATTATTTCTATGGAAGACAATATTTTTTAATTTCAATTGTTAAATATAATTTTTTATTAAAAAGGGAAATTTAAATAAAAGTATAAAAATGTTATTATTTTATAATTATTTTAATCAATAATGGAAGAGACTGAGTTTGGTTAACCAACCCCATAGTCAAAAAGTTTATTAAAAAAACATAAAAGTATGGTATATGAGATATGATTAAAATGCATACGTGGTGAAATACAACACACCATAAAAGATTAATTATTCTTTTCCTATTTCCCCTCATACGAGCCCCACCCTAACTCTTTGGGTTACCACTACTCCTCCATTTATTTGGATACTAAAACAGGAGAGGTTATTCATCCTCAAATGACTCTTTTTTTTCATCTTCAAATGCATCAAAATAAACACCCACAACATCATCTTCACTGGCTTCCACCAAACCCAGGTCCAAAACATTTTGAGTTCTATAGTTTAGTGTCTTCCTCCCAATATAACAATATAGAGGTATCCTCATGATCATATTGCAAATATTCCTTTATGGTCATCAAAGTATATTTCCATCCATAAATGTTTTTAGGCTTGAATAATTCCAAGCTACCTATCTAAGGCTCAAAGCATATTTTCAGCATTAGATCTATCATTATCAGATATATTGTTTTGAATTTTCTAAAACATGAAAGGAATGCTTTTTATTTTTTAAAATTAGTTGATTTTTTTATTTTAAGTAATAAATTTATTTTATTAAATTATAAGAAAAAAATAATTAATCAAAATAATTACATTCAAAATTTTCTTATTTTGAACTTTATTAGTGAAACAAGAGAGTAGAGTTGTGTTTATTGTTTTAATTTTTTAAATTTAGAGGGTAGTATTTTCAATGTTAAACTAAAAATATTTCAACCTTAAAAAGTGTCTCTTTATCACGATAAAAAATTTAATTCCTTAAGAAAAATAGATTTGTAATACATTTTTAATGAATAATAATGTTTTTATAATAATTTAATTTTTTTATTCTTTTAAATAGATTATATTTATTTATTGATTCCAATTAATGAATTCAATAATTTTATTCATTACAAAAAAATCATATGAATGTTTTTCTTAATAGAATATTTTTTAAAAAATTATTTTTTAAATTATTTTTTATTTCTTTAACGAGTTATTATTATGTTTTTATGTATTTATTAATAATTAATTGTTCATATCTTCAATAAAATATTTACATTATAAAATAATATAATCATTTATTCTTTCTAATAAAACATTTACTTTTTAAATATTTATGTTTCATATTCTAAAATAAATTATTACATTATTTAATTTGATATGTTGAATTCTTATTGATATTGAAATTAAATTTAAAAGTTATATTTAGAGTAATAAATTGATATTGAAATATAAATTCAAAAATTAATATTTAAAATAATTTGAAATGTTAAATTTTAATTTGAAATGATATATTATTGCATCAATTAAAATTTAAAAAATTGAATTCAAATTTAAATAACAAAAATTGGAATATAATATAAAAATTGAATTACATAAACATGTATTCAATATCTATTAAAATTTGAAAACATAAATTTGAAAAAAACAAATATAATTAAATTTTAATTTTAAATAATAATTGAAATTGAACCAAATAAAAAATAAAAAACCATATTAGGAAGATAAAATTGAATTTGAATTTTAGATATTGGATTTAAATTTTTTGACATAATTTAAATTTTGGAAATGTAAATACTAATTGTAATGAAAAATGATAAATATAATATTGAAATTGAATATTTTAAAATGAAAATAAAATTAGGAAATTGAAATTAAACTAAGTTTTTTTATTAAATTTAAATTAAAGTTTAGAAAATGAATTTTATAATGAAATTAATTTTCAAGACATTTTAGTGAGATCAAGTATGAACTTCACATTCATACTTTTAAAAGTAAAGGGGTGGATGACAAGTGTCGTGGTATAAAAAATTTATTTGATGCTTTAACTTTTATAAATGAAAACTTCATATGCAAATAAATATTAACCATAATGAGAATTATTGAAAAATATATGATATTTTCCTATAATATAACAATCAAATAAAGAATATTGGTAATCCCACCACAGAAAAAACACATTTATATTTCATAAAAATATTAATAACTCTACCATGTTCTACACTTCATGTTCCCAATCTAAGGACCACCAATGACACCTAAAACATGATCATAATAATTTTAAAAATATTGTATATAAAAAATTTGAGTGAGAAAAAAATAGTAAATTGTTCCCGTCGATCATCTCAAGTTTAATGTGTTCAGATCATACTAATTCATTTTTGAGATTATTAGAAAAAAACAAAAAATAAGGATACCAATTATGACCCATATCTATAAAAAATCACTCTTAATACAAAATTATATAATATATAGGACATGTAGTGTGATTATTCTATATATTAATCCCCTAAGAATTCTTACTCCCATTGATTCATAAACCGAGTTGGCTTCCCTCAATCGAACACCCAACTTAGCCCAGAGCATGGTCCAAAGGGTGTTTTTAATCCCCATGGGTAGGAAACTTGTGCATGGGAATAAAT
This sequence comes from Viscum album, assembly GCA_963277665.1. NCBI lineage: Eukaryota > Viridiplantae > Streptophyta > Magnoliopsida > Santalales > Viscaceae > Viscum > Viscum album. The sequence goes on along the minus strand of OY728165.1, from coordinate 877,619,543 downwards.
GAAATCCTTTTGGAATGATTTTACCATCACATTAACAATAAAAATATAAATGAAATAGCATCCAACATGTACATGATTCATCATAACCATCATCTATAATAATGCTATAAAAATAGGCATAATCATGTCACAAGTTATATTTAAATTTAAAACAATAACTAATATGAACAAAATAATAAGGGATCAATAATGAAACCTGAAACTCCTAAAAAATGAGAAAAATACTCTACCATTACAATTCCATCACCTATCCCCAAAAGGAAAAAATTGGAAAGAGTATCCACCTGGCTAAAAAATGGCCTTGTCATTTCCGGAATCACAGAAAATAATTTAACATATACCAATTGGGTATTTAGATGGTGTGATAACACATTATCAGTATAATACCATTATGTTCTCCATAATAATAATTAATAAGGTAAATAAAAATTATAGTATTATAAAAAATTAAACAATTTATTTTGGAAATATGATTTAGCATTATAGAGGAAGTAAACAATGAAATAGTAGCTAAAAAAAGTGAAAACACAACATATGATCCATGGGAAGACCCTATGTAGCTAGGATAGTGTGTTTCTAGGATCATTTTATCTCCATTATAAAAAATATAAATATACCTTCCCATGATCAAGCTTTTTGAATGGAAACACTCAAGGTCCAATGGTAATAATCCATGTCTTGTCATTTCATTAGTGTTGTAACATATTCCTGATTGTGAAACTAGGTCGAGTCCCTTCTAGGTCACATATCAACAAGTCCTAGACTGCTCGTCTAGGTAACTAGGGTTACAAAGTTCTCTATTCTATTTTAAAACTATATAAATCATTTTTTTTCATAAACCAACTCATCACAATCCAAGCATATATTTTTGAACCATTGTCATTGGGGGAAAACCATTTCAAAATCCATACAAACATCAATTCCATTAAAATATATTATTTTTACCAACATACACACATAGTGTAGAAAAAATTTATAAATTGGATAAATTATATTTAAATAATTTAACAATAACATAACATGGAACCAACTACCTTTATTCATGAAACCACCACCAACCTGTTTAAAATTGCCAACCAAGATAAGGGGAGATCCTAAAAAAGTAAAAACACACCACCAATATCAAAAATCAAAGATAAAATAAATTAGATAGAAGCCACTATAGGTCACTATAACCACTATATAAAAGGAAACCCAATAAATAGTTTTGAATAAACTAATTAGAATAAAGAGGAGGAACATTAATGTAATTTCCTTGAATATCCCATCTAAAAACACCCAATACATGATGACGAGAATAAGGTGGAGGAGAGGGGAGTCACACTTATGGATGAGAGGGTCAAATGGTATAATTTTGGGATGAAAATTTATTAAAATTAGGTAGGGTAATACTATAATTTAAAAATATTTAAAAACAAGGCAGACCACATGATCTTCTAGAATATGCGCCAAATTTGTGGAAACATTTTTTTAACTAGGTGGAGGCCGCACTATTTGGGCTTCACTGTTTCATATATTGTTCTTATAACCATATAGGAACTTTGGTGAAACTATATGGGCATTAAATTTTACTAGGGTTGGCGTACAATTTCTACTAACCGTATTTCAACCATGTGGTACCCTTTGTCACCCAAAAACTAAAATTTTTCTTTTAAAAATATCTAAGAAATATAATGAATAAAAAAGACATAAAATAATTTAAAAATACATAAAAACAAATGGGGTGTGATAATTATCCCCACCACGAAACTTTCATCCATAGGAATGTCTTCCAAATGTTTGATCAGAGAAAAAGTGAGGGTAGTAATCCTCAACCCAACACTTCAGTTCCCATGTCACATGCTTATAATTTACATTCTACCACATGACCTGAACTAATAAAATTGATTTCCACAAATGTTTTTTCACCTAGAGTCCTAAATGTGAACTAGTTTATCAATCACTAATAGATCTGGTTACAATTCAAGCTCTTCCTAACCAAACACATGATAAGGTTTGGATTTATACTTTTTTAGGCATGATACGTGGATTACTTCATGAATTGATGTTTATTAAGAAGGAAGATCCAAGTGGTATTCTACTACATTAATTTTATCAGTAATATATAATGGTATGACATAACTCAATGTATGATTCCCCTATTTTCCAAGATGATTACAGACCATGTAATGTTTCACCTTCATAAACACCCATTCACACAATGAAAATTCAAAAGCATAATGTCAATGATTATCATAGGACTTATATTGAATCTAAGCTGTCATCAAACACTTTATAAATTTCTAAATCGTTCCACCCATATCCAGCATGATGCTTGATCCCCCTAAGAAATATTTTCATACTTCCATATTGTATATAATAGAAAAACATGACTGACTATACACTCTTCAAAAGAATACATATTGACCAAGTATTGATAACTATTATTATGGGCGAATTCAACTAATCCATAGTTGTTTTTCCATGATCCGCCAAATTTTTGACATAGTCACAAAGCATGTATTCAAGGATTTGGTTCTCCCACTCAGTTTTCCAATCTATTCTAGGCTAGTGAACCATTTTTATACTAACATGTGACACCATTACTATTTGTATAGATTTTCAAGAAAAATTGGTAACACCAGAATCCCTATAAAAAATAATAGGAAATAACACACCATGAAGCCTAATGATCACTTATATATAAAACCATCCTTGATCCTCCACTTTAGCAGTGTCCTTGATCTAAATGATGTGGGTCAGCTTGTTCAAATGATTTATAAACACCCAAATCATGTTCCTTCCCCATTGTGTAGGGTGTCAGTCGATAATGAAATCCATGGATACCTCTTCAAACATCCAGGTAAGAATATTAATTTTGTAAAGCAAGGTTGAGGGATTATGGTTCATAGCATTGAACTGATGATAGGTATACCATTAACTTATAGAGTCAATGCTATCATATCTCGTAATCAACCACCGTAACCGACATCACGCATCATAAGAAATTTTGGTGTCACTCGGATGGATAACCCACTGATATTGATGATATAACTACAATAACACCTTCATTGGAGATTATTTCATAATAGAACGACCATTAATGTAGAGAATTCCCATATAAGACAATGACCAATCAATTGGAACCTCCCAAACATATAGAAACTTGGTATACCACTAACAAAAATCATATATGATCTTCTCTTCCCAAATAAACTCTATAAGGGAGGGCTTTAATCATTTTCTATCCAAATACATACCACATTTGTTCTATATTGATTCTTGGAGAATTTGAATGAAGAGGACAGAAGAAATCCACTCATCACTAGACTCCTTTAGATATTGAGTTGATAAATTCTTACTCAGAGCATCAACAACCAAATTTCCCTTACCTGGGGTGTATAAAATATCTACATCAACCCATAAAGGTACTAAATCCATTTTCAGTTCCTCATGTTCAAATCCTTCTTATAGAAGATATATCTCATGCTTTTGTTTTCCGAGTAGATCGTAACGATATCTGTAAAAATATCATGATACCATTATTTAAAGTAATTAATAACTACCACAAGATCAAGGTCATGGGTCTTGTAATTCTTTTCATGTATTTAGAGTTTTTTAGAGCCATACACCTGCACTTGGAAACCCTCCAAAAGAACTCTACCCAAAATTATACTAAAATCATAGATTTAGACCTTGTAACATTGTCTATCCTCAGGTACGATCAATATAGGGGTGGTGGTTAACTTCTTCTTATGCTATTAATAGGATATTTTTCATTTTATAATTGATAATAAATTCACCCCTTTCTATTTTAGATGTGTCATAGGTGAATAAAGAAGAGATAAAACTCTAATGAACTTCCCATTGTACCCTACCCATGAAAAAACAATTATAATATTAATGAAATTCCCCTAATCATCCCATGTCATGCCATAAGATTTTCCAAGTAAAATTAAATTACGTGTTTTGAGATCACATATCCAAGAAACATAACTTCTCATATACAAAAAATTCACTTCAATACTTTAGAATAGAGATTAGGGTCTCCCAATATCCCTAGAAAAATCCTTAAATGATACTAATTCTCCTCTTCAAATCTCAAATAAAACCAAATGTCACCCACAAACACCATGATAAATGATTTGATGTATGTATGAAACACCTAGTTCAAAAGGTATCTGGAAACAATGGGAGCGTTTTTTAATCTAAAAGGCATCACCAAGAACATATAATTGTTATACATTCCCTGATAAGTAGTTTTTGGATCATTTACTTCTCTCACCCTAACCTCTTGGTACCATAAATAATGGTCAATCTTAGAGAACCAAATTGATCCTTTGATATGGTCAAAGAGATCATTAATATAGGTAAAAAGGTATTTAATTATGATAGAAACATGATGCATATTCTGATAGTCAACACATTGTTAGAGTTTTCCATCAGATGTCTTAAAAAAGAGAAATTATATGGCCTGTTTAGATTTGGTTGGGAAAATGAACGCTTTAGATTCCAAACACTATAGTTGCATCATTTAATCATTGAAATCACTGGGGTATATCCAATATGAGGGAAGATATATCATCTTCATCCTTAGTTCCAGATCGATTGTGAACTTTTTAGATCATTCTGTATTAAAACCTAATAAATCCTCTGGAAATACCTCAGGAAGCTCATCCACCACATAGGAAATCCCACTATGTTAGACCTTCCCACCATCCTCTAACACGATGGGAAACACTTGACACTAAAGCAAGTATAACTTTGGAAGTATAGGCTTAACTCATTCTAACTCTAAATCCCATTATACTAGAAAAAATAGACTGCTCCCATCAGGGGAAATACAGATCACCCGACGACGATACTTGTTGATGTGGGATATACAATACATAATCCAATCCAAACCTAATGATCACATCAAAAATTTACATCTCTGGGATAATTAAATCCTACTTTATATCAACCTCTTACAAGGAGACAATACAAGATGGGCATAAAAAACCCTACTCCTTACTTCTTCCAAGAGGTGTAACCAGCTACATGGCATATGACATAATCTCATTTTGAAGATTCAATAAATTCATAATAATAAAAGAAATGAATGAGTGAGAAGAATATATATTTAGTAATGAAATTAATATGGATCATGCAGCAAGAATGGTTCATTGAACTAACATTGCACCTTTATCAAACACCACATGTTCTTGGACAATAAAATTTTGGTTATTCATATACATTTATTTCAATGGTAAACTATTGATCTATGGGTAACCCTTAAGCTGGCTCAACCAAAATGAAGATCTGAAATTTCCACCACTTCCACTATAAAGAAACCCTATAGCTCTGGATGTATTTGGAAGAGTCTGTGTTTTACTAGTAGCAATAGATCATGCACTTTTCTAAGAAAGAGTCTAAAACTTAAAAAACATTTATAAATGGGTCATGTGTACACAGAGACATCCCATACTAGGTGGTTCCCAAATTACAGACCACACATTCCCTAAACTCACAGAGTAATGGAACAAAATAGTTCAACCAAATCCAGCTACAGATGAATGTGGTTGGGGTGGATATCCATAACTACAAACACCATTCTTTCCCCTCCCCTCAAACCTAAACTTTTTTTTAAACATGCCATCCCCACTCTGGATTGATTTTGAAAGAATCATAGACAATTTTTTCAATACAAAAAAGTCAATATCCACTATAAAATCTCTACTAAAAACAAATCAATGGTATTATTCTTTAATGAGAATTCCTAATATTTAATATCTAGAAGTAACCCTATTTGGAATCGGTGGGATTTCATATTTTCTTTAGAGACTACAATGGGAAAAGGATGAGTTGTATTGAAAATACATTAGCATAATTGAACACTAAAATATATCCTTAGCAGAGGTCCATGAATTTTCCATTACGGGTGAGGGCCAATGTATCAATGAATTATTGGTAAGTGAAGATGACATTGAAGTACTTCCACACTATCTAATCATGATAAACTGACTAAAACACCGACCCCTAGTATCTATGAATGGGGTCATCCAACATAAAGGCTCAAAACTATACCTTAATGGATTCCTGAGTCCCACGAAACTAAATTATAATCTAAATCCCCCCCCATTATTCTGATTCTTGGGGATCTAAGATTCCCTTAATGGTAGGAGGAATATTCTTATGAAATTAATAAGCCCAAAATGTTTTCTGTCTAGGTTCAGCTTCCTCAACCTGAGTAGGACCAGAGCCCACTCCCTAATATAGATCCTGAATATCCCAAACCCCAACCTAATCTAATCTATAATAAACTGGTGATGGAGAACTATTTTCTAAATCCTCGCATGGTAGTAAAGGAGATCTCCAAGGAGGCAAAATAATACACAAGTAAACAAACTAACTAAAGTAACTTTCAATACATCAACCCAAATGGAATCAACTAAACATAATAGAATAACAACATAAATCATAATAAATTCACAATAATTCAAGAAAAATTTCAATCCACTCCAGCCTACCCTGGTTCACAAACCCAGTCTATAACCTATGTATTATACATTAAGGTGGAGTCATACCAAATTCCTAATTTCCCATGGTAACGCAAGGCCTGCAACGTGAGGTGTTTTCCTAAAACCCTAATCATAACCACGAATCTCAATCGCAGAAAAAAATAAATACGTTTTTTTGATAATTTACAAAATAACTAGGCCCAAATAAAGGTAAACATCTCTTATTATTCCACTTTTTTAGGAAACACTTGAGAATCTCTCCAACTCTACACCCGACCCGGCCTATGGAAACCCCCAAAGTGAAATATCAATTCCCTCAGGTTGTAAAATATTTTATGAGAAAAGAATAACTCTATTGGGAATGATTTTCCTATAATATTATTAATCAACATCCAAATGAAACAACATCAAACTTTTATAAGAACAATCATTACAATTATCCATAAAAAATCTATACAAAATAGAAATATACATGTCACAAGTTACATTATATTTAAAACCAAAACCAAAATGATCAAAATGGTAGGGGTCAGTAATGAAACCCAAGAATAATTACGACATGAATATCATCATCCACCATTCCACCACCATCACCAATAAACAAAAGGATATCAACTTCAAATAGTTTTCACTAACCCAAAATATGGCCTTACATTTATGTGAATCAGAAAAAACAATGTCTACATGAAACTATTGGGTATATATAGGGTGTCAACTCACATTCCAAGTATGATTTCACCAGGTTTTTTGAATAGATATTAAATAATAAATAAAAATTCACATTTTAAATGAATGTAAGTAATTTTTTTAAAAACATGCTTTATCTTTAAAAATGAGGTAAAAGATCATGAATAACTAAAAATGAATAAAAATAGCTTAAGAACCATGAGAAACCCCAATTTATCATGGTTAGTGGGCTTCTAGAAACATTGAATCTTTATAAAAAAATATAAAATGACCACATCTACTACAACGGAAGTTAGAGAGACTGAACCCAAGGTTAAAAGATAATAATCTATGTCACAACATTTAATTAGTGTTGTATCAAATTCCTACTAGTGAGACTATGCTGATGACATTCTAGTTCTCCTAGATACTAATCCTTACCTGCCATTCTTGGTACCCAGGGTTCTGAAGTGTGTTATTCCATTTTAAAACCATATCAATCCTTTTTTATCATAAACCGACCATCACATTCGAAACTAGTCATTTTGAACTATCTTTAATTGGTATAATCCATTTCTAATGCCTTATAAAAAAATAACATTGAAACCACCCATTTTCATACACACTAACAAAAAAATTTGGAACACATTTATAAATAGGGGATATCACTTTTAATTTGTAAAATAATTCAAAAACCTGGAACTATTGACCATTCTTTTTGATACCACCACCAAAAGGTTGAAAACCACAATCCAAGATTATGTGAGATCCTATATAATAAATAACAGACCACAATCATCAAAAACCAAGACAAAAAAAGTAAATCGAACACACTCTAGGTCACCATAACCACCAAATAGAAAAAAAACTGCAGAAATAAGGGAGAATAAATCAAGTAGAATGTAGAGGAGGAACTTACATGGAGTTTCCTTAAAGATTCAGGCCAAAATCATCCAATATTTGATCCCAAGATGGAGGTGTAGGAGAGGTGAGGTGTGAAAAAGGATGAGAGGGTCAAATGGTTGAATTGAGGGGTGAAAAGTATTAAAACCATTTAGGGGAAAGGTAAAACATAAAAATAATTAAAAACAGTGAATGTTTTATGGTCATCAAGACTCTACAACAACTATGTGGGTTCTTCAACCCCAATCAGTGGAGGCCACAATGATTTGGATTCATGGTTTCACAAACTATGTGCCTAACCATGAGATCACTCCAGTGAAACTATCTAGTCCATGTTGTTTTCATGGGGATGTTTTATAGTTTCTATTAACTATGCACTAATGGTAGCAATCCTATATCTCCCAATACATAAATTTTTATTTTAAAAACAAATGGGAAAGCTATAAAATAAAATGTATAACATAAATAAATGAAAAATACATGAAAAAAACATTGTTGGTGTGGCATATTGACTATACCAAAATAGCTCCCATTATCAAATATCATATATTCAACTACCTGAATATGATCATTGAAGAGGTGTAACTGAAAGTAGAATGTCTAGATATTAGGTAATCATCCCCTCCCATTGTATATTGGTTATGCTTGGTCTCAGTTCTTGTGTGGTGGCTTCATAGTAGAAAATGAGTATACCTCAAAAGTAAAATAATGTAAAAATAATATTAGAGACATAATTATCAACGCAATATCTCTATCCTTCATTGTATTTACTCCACATCATCATGGAATATGTGTAGTTATATCTAACTTGAATTAAAAACATCAATAATTACTCAGAGGAGACATTGGATACTATCCATAATTTTTATATTTTTCATCATTAATAATCACTACATAAACCATCGATGATTACAAAAACACATACCACAAATAATCAGTTCTAATTACCTTAAAGAAACGATATACATAGTGAGTATAGTTGATCTTTTTCTATAATTATCACTGTTAGTTAATTTTTGGTGTAAAAAATACATAAAAGGAAATATACTTGATAATTATCCTATATTATAATCTATCCTAGTGTCTATGAAGTAAACCCACATATATATCCTCATCATCGACTATACATGTACTGCTATAATCCCATCCATACAAATCATCATTAATTTTAGCTTATAAATAATTATCATCAGTAATAACACTATTATTAAATATAACCCCTAGTATATATATTCCCAAAATCTAAAATTATTTATCCCATATACTGCTAGAATCCACCATCTAGAAAACAATATCCAAAAAAGTAAAACAAGATGAGTGACAGTATTCATAATCATAAGTTTATTCATATCATTCTATGATCTACCTATTTATCTCACTAATTTATGGAGAATGAATCACTCCTCTAACCACATTTCTCATAAAAACTATTTTTTGGGTCACATCACTCTCTAAAACTAGTAATCATGATGTGTAACTTTTAAGATAATATCATACAAAATAATATTTGTATATATATGTTCATCAAGAAACCAACAAGTTTAGTGGAGGAACAAAATTTGAACTCCCAAACAAAGCCCTATGAGGCCATCTGAAATAATAAGAGTACTATACTACACCATCTAGTTCAACTCATAATAAAATAATAAAAATATCTTCAAAAATATTTCATGATTCTTAACGTATATTTTATCAAATTCCTAGAAATTCTAGAGAAATTTATATTTTCTATAAATAAAAACTATAATGTTATTATTAAAAATTAATGGATTTATTTTATTACCCAAATATATAATTATATTTTACTATGTTTTCAATATACTTCTATCATTAAAGAATTATGTAATACTTATTTATATATAAATAATAAAATGAGTGAAGATCAATTGTCCCCATTTCATTCGTATTCCACTTTTCATTCCGTATTTTTACCCCATTCTTTGTTTTTTATTCACTCTTTGTTCTTACTCTATTATTCATACTAGATCTATAATTCTATGAGGAACCCATATAACTCAATAAACCTAAATAATGATATTGATAATGATAATAGAAAAGGTATCAATAGAATAAATATTTCTATTTCCAATATCTCCTTTTATAGTGAAATTTATTTAATCTTCCATGATTTCTCCATGTCATAACCCAACCCCACTAGGAACCCCTCCTGGGTACACCGTGGAGATAATAGTGATCCATATGTCCCACCTCCAATAGGTACTAGTTTTTTAATGGGAACCAATGCTATATGACATAAATGTGATATATTTCCATCATATAATCAAGGAAAACATAAATAAAAATCCAATAGACATTAGAATATATATATATAATCCAAGATCCAAAAAAAATCCCAAAATTCATGAACAATGTTGGAAAAGAATAAAAAATCAAAATAAAATACCACTATAGTCCAAGGAATACACTGCACAATAAAAACCAAGTTCCAAGCTCGTATTATATTGCTCGGTTACGGAACTCTCCCTAAAAAACACAAAATAGTTTTTATACATAAGGGTAACCGTAAATAAATATACTCAGAAATATAATACTATAGAACTATCATGAAATTTTTTAAGAATCATACTGATGATAAAATGAAGAAACAATAAAAATAACCAACACCTAATTAGTCAACTACCACTAACCCTTGAAAAATCTTATTTACTATATATCACATCTTAGTATAATAACATAATATAAATAATATTAAAAAGGTTCCACAAAATAACTTAATAACCGATTTCCCATCCTTCATTCCCTATAATCAAATTCCCACTCCCACACACATAAGATGTGGGCCGGTTCATAGCCCAACCTACCCCAACCTCCCTAGGGGGTCTCATTCTAGTGTTTCCATAATGTAATCCCTACCATAACCACAACCTTAATAAAATCCAAAACTACACCATTCTTATTTTTCTATATCAATTTCAACATTAAACATCACATATATCCACCATTGATCAAATACATTTAGGTATCATTAACATGACTGAAATCAACCTCATTTCTTCAGTATACCATGCATGAACCCAATTATATCTCACAACATCATCCATAGAACCAATATACTATATCACACCCTTTTGAGAGAGTGATGAAGAGGGTGTAGGCATTCATACCTCGTCACTACCCTGGATTTTGGGTAAAAACCCCACAACCAAAAACAATTGGGTGTTGTTAAGTTAATCTATCTTTGGTTGGGTGTACATAGAAATCATATGGAAATACATCATATATATATACACCGCACCAAAACCTAACCAATAGGTTAAAAACTAATAAAATCCCATCACTATACATAACCATAACCACACACACCACTACCACTTCCAACCATAATGAAAACTAGCCCAAAATGAACACATGAATCAACCATAATAACCTTTCTTGATTCCCATTTCAACCCATTTTTTAACAATTCTCCATATATCAATTTCCAACATATTTAAGATCATTAGGTCATGAATCTGTAATATTTAATGAAAAACCACCAATGTCCCCACCCACAATATTTCTAACCATTATTCATTTCATTAATTCGTTAATAATTTCATTTTAATAATTAATCTTTTTATATACAGTACAATATATTTCATTTCTGTCCACTAGTTTATTTACAACATTTCTATTTAGAACCACATCCCATAATCACCCAAAAACTAAACAATCATCCCTCTAAAGCATGTCAATCTAAACCATTAGACTCTATAAGCTCTATTCCAGAAAACAACACAATAACCTAATTATCTTACACTAAAAACCATCAAAACCAATAAATAAAAATGAACAACCACAACCTCGCTTCCCAACATGTATCATATTCCAATACAATAGGAAAATAACCTACCTAAAATACTTAATAAAAACAAAATCAAAACATCCAATGCCATACCAACACCATCATTCACATTTAAAACTGTGAAACCAACACACTCACACATTTCTATTGTACCCTACTTTCATATCCACTTAATATCACAATCATGGGATGGCGAAAAATAATTTCTTCATCACACACCTAATTTATTACCATAATTAGGATATTATCCCTATTAGGAATGTTTAATTAAGTAGTTTGTGTTCAAAATGATATAAGTTCGTCATTTCAACAAATATAATTTTTCAAAAAAGTTAAAAAATTAAATATCTTTAAGAAAATAATAAGAACCTAATAAAGAATGCGGGAATTACTCCCCTCCACTTTAAATTTATTTTGGTTTGTTTTTTATATTTTATTTAGTCAATTATTACCATCTACCCAAAGAAAACATAATCATGAAACATTCAAAAATTTTAAAAGTAATGTCAAGTTCTTAAATCCTCTACCATAATATGAATAACTCACAGAAACACAAAATAAGAGGAGATGAATCATGGATAAACCATAACTAAATTTGATGTAAAATACTCTACGACCATACCAAAATAACCAACCACAAACAACACTTGAACCGTAGCCCAATCATGAAGAAGCTCCCTACAATATACTTTCAAAGAAAGAAAATTTTAAGATCAATGAGATGATCAGTAATAGAGTTACCTTGATCCATGATATTTTGATATTTATGAACTATGATTTTTATAACCTTTATATGGATAGATGGAGAGATTATAGAGGGTCTAGGGTCAACTAATATTTTAAGGAAGAGAATAAAAATCAAAACATAGACGTATAGATCCTATATTTATATAGGAAGGCCAAATTACTTCGACCATGTTGTCATATATCCCACTATGGCTATGATACTCTCGGCCAAAAGGGAGATCTGAGTTTTATTATATTTAAAACATCATACCCCACCAACCATAGTGACTATTTAAAGATAAAATTTATAGCTATGACCAATACCATGCCTTTCCTTATGACATAGAGGACATACTTTTCTCTCCATATAAGGTTAATAAGAACCTCCCCACTGTGCAGAGACAAATCCCTCACTAACATACCATGTCCAAACCAATTTTAGGATATATAAGTATCCATATAATTGTTTCCTTACTACCTCGTGAAACTTTATTCCTCTTTTTCTTCATTTAACCACACCCATCACTATGGGAATTTATGTAACACCTAGAAGTCTTTTAAAATAAATTTAATTACTCAATGGATTCATTACACGTAATTGTGAGTTTAAATGAACCATGAGACAAAATTATTTCAAAATGACCATTATAACATAGCCTTTATGTTAGTGGGAATAAATATAACCAACTTTTGAAAATGTATGGTGAATTCACAAGATACCAATTATCTATGAAAAATATAAACCAATTAAATATAAATTAAATATTTGTATTTTTGTATTAATAAATTAATTGAATTAAAATTACTAATTGAAATTAATACAATATAAATGTTATATATTTAATAAAATATTTTTCATATTAATCTAGTAGATATTTTAGTCACAGGATAGGAATACATTATCTTTTTTAGTGGTTTTCATATGTATATAAATTATATTTTTATAAGTTATTTTTCATTAATTTTTCATTGAATTTAGATGTTAACAAATTTCAATCTTTGCAATGTTTTAACTTTCAAAACCTATTGTCTCATTTTGAAAATGAGATAAATTTCAAATTAGTTACTAAAGCTTATTTGTTTTGATTTTTTTACAAATGGATTACCTAGTTGGAATTAATAGGTACAAATTATTTAAATTTTTTTTTTTAGGTCATTAGGAATAGTAACATTAGTAATTTTATTAATATGATAAACAAGTAAATCAAGTATTTACGGTTAAAAATAATATTATAAAATTGCCATAACACTTGTACTAATATCATTATATGAGTGTGGTTCAACCTAAATCGTCCTTGGGTCTAAATGGTATCTTTTGGAAGCCACTTGGATGAGATTAGGAAAATTCATTTATTTTATTTAAAGAAAAGTTAAATATGTCATTATCAAATTTTAATAATTGTATCATTTTTAATATAAATTTATAAAGAAGATAAATTTTATTATAAATACTCAACTTGAAATCTAAATTTTTTTTTCTTTATCAAGGTTATATATTATTTATTTTTATGAAATAAATAATTACTTTAAAAGATTATACATTGACGATTCAATAAAATTTAATTGCCAAAAAATCAATAAAAATATTTTTATTAAAATACTTATAACACTTAAAAGACAAAAAAACATGACCAAATATTATTAGCAGAGTATATAGAGAACATAATCATCCAAGGGCCAAGTTATTGACCATTTGGATCTATATGAAAAATTTTATGACACTTATAATATTTCATTTAATGTGATGTTAATGTTTTTATATTCATGTTCTAATAAATATACAATTTTAAATGTAGTATTTTCAAAAATAAATTTTCTACTAAAAGTATAAATATGAAATATAGAGAATTTATCTTTATCAAAGTAATATATTTTTAATTTTATTCATAAAATAAGTATATTAAATAATTACACAAATCAATATTTTAATTATTTTATTAATAAATATAAAAAATAGATGATATTAAAAATAGTATATAAATACAATTTTTGAGAATTAATATATCAAATTTTTTTATAGATTATATTTACCTCTTAGGAATATACTACATATTTTTTTCAGAGTTAAATTGTTTTATTAATATTTTTAATAATCAATTAATTGAATTGTTTCAAAATTGACAGTATGGATTTTTTTCAAGATAAAGTCTTATTAAATTATTTAAAAATCATAAAACAGTTTTAAAAAATAACTAATAAATAATATATGTTATAAAATGTTCTAAAATAATTATTTATGTTCTAATATACATAATCTAAGTAAATATTGAACCATTTTAATATATAAATATTTGTTACCTTAGATAAAAAATAAATAGAATCACTAAGAATTAATTAAAATGGAAAGGTTTAAATTGACAGAAAAACATGTCTAATATTTACTGGTTGATGAGATTACAATCGTGTATCATCTAATATTCAAAAATATATATTTTTTAGGTTTTTTATGTGTTTTTATTTTATTATAAATTAATATTTTTGGGGATTCTAAAAGTGGCACTCACCTCAATTATAAAAGGGAATATTCTCCCTCACTTATTCACTTCACTTTGAGACTTTAATCTCAGTTATCCCCTAACCAATATCATTATAAAATCACCTAATCACATTATAGTGGTTATTTTCATCTAGAAATACAATCTCTAGTGATTTAAGAGGGGATCTAGAGGGGTAACGTCGAAGAAGAGGTAATTTTCTCTACCGATTCTTTCAAACATATTTCTTCTTATACATCTTATTCATTTGATTTCTCCACTCTAATGTAATAGATTCAGTATCACATATATACTGAAATTTTATTATGATTATGTAACAACAATAATCCATATTTTATCCATCCTCTAAAAAATGAAACCACCACATGTGCGTACATACTACTTACCGTCTCCATATCATGGTTTAATCTGTTATTCACCACCACCTTAAATGGATGTGTATAATGATGAAAATAATAACTATATATGATTTTTATAATATGATATGGGTTATGGAACAAAATATATACCATATAATTCCATACCATTTTACAATTATGGGAGTGATATTGTCGCCCATGCGTACATATGGCCTATTGTCCCCAAGATATGATGTGATACATTATACATGATATAAATTAAAGCATGATTATATAAAATAATTAATAAATATGATATATATAATTTTAATATCATTTTTTAATTATATAAATATGACATAATATGGATAACCAAAACTTATTCAACAAAACATACATAAGAAAATGAAAAAACTACTTCTTGAATAATGAGTAATAATGACATGTTATTAAAAACCAGATGATAATATGATCATATTTGAAATCATAAAAATGAATATGATTCTGGAATAAGAAAATTAAATTATTTAAATCATTATACTAGAGGTTCAGATACATAAAAATGATATCAGACATATAATAAAGGATAATTTAGTAATCTCATTATTATCCAGGATTATGTATATATAAGTATTTACTAGAGTATATTTTAAATCCATGTACATGTTTCTTAAAATTGTTTTCCATATAATTTTTTTAATATTATTATACAACTATTTAAATCCATTTTCCCATATGCGTGAAGTTTTACTAATTGTATTTAAAGGAATATTTTTTTATTTTCCTAATGAGGTACTTTTTTAATTTTCCAGTAGAAGTAAGAAAATAATAATTTTTTAACTTTTATGGATTGGGTGTATTTTTTTTCATTCATAATGCCTTATTACCATTAATCCTCCCCTATAGTCTTAAAAGTAATTTTCATGGAAATTGCATTCTTTTACAATTGTCTGTCATTTTAGGAAAATAAAATGTCTTCAAAGTAGAAAGGTTATTTTTCTCATGAATTATTTTCAATTTATATCTAAATATTCATTTACATTTACATCCTTTGATGATACTTATGTTTCAACATGTATATATTTCAATGATTATATCTCTATTACCCCTATTGGTTGATTATGTTTATAATGAAATGTTATTTATGAGATCCATTTATTTTATATGGATTATAATATAATGGAATGATGTTTATGAAACCCATTTTTTTCATTAGGTTATGATATGATGAATGGTTTATGTTATTGAGGAACACATATATACATGGTTTCCATTATGTTATGGGAGTAACCTATATCTCCTTCAAATACATTGGGTAATTATTTATATATCATGATATATTCAGGGATGGAATGGGAAATGATCTCAGTTTAGCAATATAGGGCTTGAATGAGGAGTTAACTCAATTCAATAATTGACTTTCTCCACAATGACGACCATAGTAATGAGCCTTAACTAATATGAAATGATTTTCCATTCTTATTTGTATTCCAAAAATTTTATGTCTTATGTTATGACTTTTTGTAATATATTCATTTACTCTTTATGAAATTTTATGATTTATTCTATGACATAACATCATGATCTTTCATATGTAGGATACGATTTTCAATTGTTATGTTCATATGACTTATGATTATGATATGATTGATATCTACCTTTTTACCCTTTCTAAGAATATGAGATCAACCAATATTATGTTTCTTTTCCCCAGGTATTGAATAAGGGTATTAAGTAAGATATATCATAATGTGGTCTAGTTAAAAAGGAATAAGTGGGAGAAAATGTAGATGACTTTTTATCCAGTTGTTTATGTTTCCCATTTTTTAAATACACTAAAACTATATAGTCCTGGTGTAGTTTTATTGTTTTTTGTAATGAATATTCTCCAATTTTTAAGTAATATCCATATAGGTAAATTATGGGTTTTTATAGTTAGTATCCGAGAACAGGTATTGTAAACCATTGGAAAATAAGATGAAAAAATAGTAGTAAGAACCCTAAGGACATGTCTATGTATAGGCTATAATCCAGTTTTATTATTAATGATCATAAATAACATAGGATAAAACCATAAGTTTCCTTAAATTGAAATTTTATTCCTAATTATATTGTTTTCCCATTATGATTAGTCTTGCTCACATAATGCTTCTTGGTTTTAGTCAATGTATAGAACCTGATGGAACCGCATAAATGCATAATGTGAGGAGAGATTTAATGATTTTACTTTAGTTAAATCGAATATTATGGGTTCTAGAATGAAAAATATCATCGTTATTCTCAGAAAACATTCTCAAGCTATAAATCATGCAGGACTTCTAAACGAGAAAAAGGGGGAATAACATTCTATTGGGTCTTTTATGAGGTAGTTTCCACCTTCATTAAGCGGATCTTCTAATTCCCTAATGGATGAACAATGGATTTTTACCAATGAAAAGGTATTTTTATTTCTCCATTGTTCATAGCATGATAAATTCATCTTGGAAGTCTATTGTTTGGAAGGTGAATCTGACCAATAGTGGAATATTATCATGAATACAAGGAAATGAGATGAAATTGACTCTATGGAATGGGATGAGTTCACGAAAAAAAAATTCATAATGTTTTATCCCACATATTATTCATACAGTGATCTAGAAGTAGTTTCTTGTGCTTAAGAAAAAAGATGATGAATCCGTTGGTACCTATGAAGAAAATTTTACATTACTCACAAGGTAAGATTTTGGAATTATTATCCAACCTAAGAGAAATAATTGATCTATTATTTAGTGTCTTAAAACCATGTATCTAAAGGGTATTATCTAGAAGGGAGTTCAATATCTATGAGGAAATCATTTTATTTTCTCTTAGGGTTGATATATAAAAGGGAGTAAACTATCAGTCTAACAGGTTTAATAAGAAGAGAAATATGGTATTCAAGGGAAAATATTAAGAGCATGATAAAAAGAAGATGTATTTTCGTTTATGCTCAGTTTTAAGAAATAAACATGGAGTAAATTGTGTTTAAGGGAATATAAAATGTTTTATGTGTGGTAGATATGTCACTGGGTAGTTGAATGTATAAATGATGGGAAAAATTTGTCTAATGATGCAAATAGAGAAAAGGGAATATAGAATGTACCTCCCACACTTAAATGCTACATGTGAAATTAAATGATTCATTATGCCAACCAATTACCTAATCCAAGTTTTATCAATGATGATCGATGTCAGAAAACTCTTAAGGCCAATGATAATGGAAATTAACATGCAATCACTATCAGGGATGTAGAGTATGATAATGAAGTGGTGAAAGGTAGACTTACCATCCACTCTAAAGTATAAAACTTTTTATTTGATTTTAGATCCCCCTATTCTTTTATTTCTGAATAATTATCCAAGGGTATCATTGTATTACCTCAAAAATTTGATGTTGAGTTAGCTATAACAAATCCAAATGAAAAAACGGTTGCATCAAAATTTTATATTTCTTATCTAGTTGAAGTTTGTGGGAAAGTGATTCCTGTAAATATTTTAATCTTTCCTTTAGTGTAATTTTATGCAATTATTAGCATGTATTGTCTTTCTATTTATGGAAATAATATCAATTTCAAACTAAGGGCATTCACATTTCATATCCTGGATAAATATATGATCATATATCAATGCAATGATTCCGATTTCCATCTAGTGGAAATTTCTTCCATCTTATGGGTCTTAGTTATTATAAATGATGGTTATATATCCCAAATGGTTGGTGAGAAACTCACCATTATGAATACACCTATTGTACATGATTATTTTAATACTATAGAATAATTTTTATGTCATCCACTGAATCGTGATGTTGAGTTTTCAATAGAACTCATACTGAGTGATTTTTATATTTCAAGAAAACCAAATATAATGTCCCAATTATGTTTCAAAAATTAAAGAAGAAACACCAAGTTAATCTTGAAAAGGGAATCATATACGTTAGTGCATCACCGTAGGGTGAACCTATTTTGTTTGTTAATAATAATGATGGATAAATAAGACTTTTCATTGATTATGGAGAACATAACAAGATCATTGTCAAGAAAAAATATCATCTTCCTCGTATTGATGACTTATTCGACCAACAATGAGGATCTCAATAATTTTTTAAGATTGATCTTCATTCACGATATAATCAATTAAGGGTAAAGGAGTATATACAAATGACTGTATTCTATACAAGGTATAGACACTATGAATTTATAGTGATTCCTTTTTGTCCTAATAATTCCTCCTCTACCTTCATGGTTATAATGAATTGAGTCTTTAGAGACTATCATGATCAGTTTGAGGTAATCTATATAGTTTATAATCTTATATATTGGAAGATAAAGGAAGAAAATTAAGATCATTAGAAAATGTTACTAAATACCTTTAGAAATGAGATGCTTCATGAAAAACTTTCCCTCTGTGAATTTTGTCTTCATAAAGTTTCATTTTAGGGTTAAAAAATCCGAAGATAAGGGATATCCATGGATCCAGAATAATAGAAGTTATTGAATGTTGGCCTAAACCAAAAATAGTAACTAAGTTACAAATTTTTCATGGTTTGGGTGGATCTTATCAACTTTTTGGGAATGATTTTTCATGACTACCTAATCCACTCACCAAGTTTACTCAGAAAGGATTTAAGTTCATGTGGATAGATGAATGTGAAGATAATTTCAATGTGACAAAAAGAAGGTTAGCCAATTCACCTATGCTCAAACTCACATGTAGTGGAGAATTGTTTTTGATCTATAGTGATGTATCCAAGAAGGGTATGGGATGTTTTATCATGAATAATGATATGGTGATAACATATTCTTTGCGACAATTGAATGTCCATGTCAAAGTTACACAACTCATGATTTGGAGTTTGCTGTAGTAATATTTGCATTAAAGATATGGAGGCATTATCTTTATGCTGAAAGCTGTAATATTTGTACTAATCAAAAATGTTTAAGGTATATTATCCCACAAAATCAACATAATATGAAGCAAATAATATGGTTGGAGTTGATTAAAAATTACGACTACTCAAAACATTACCACCTTGGGAAAGAGAACAATGTGGCATATGATTTGGGTCTAAAGGAACATGCTAGCGTATCCATGATGTGGATTACAAACGTTCCATTAATTACGGTTTTCTAATTATAGATCTAGAAATTTTAATGGATTGGGAGAAATTTTCTCTTTCCTAAATGAATGATAAACCATATATACAAGTTAACATTAAGGAGCATAGAATGAGGATATAGAGTTTCAAAAGAAGGTGAGAAATGTTCATGAATTCAACCTTGACTGTGATGGGATAATAAGGTTTAGGAATCTTGTTTCTATTCCTTACATAATAGAATTAAAGAATGAACTATTTGATGAGTTTCATAATTATTCATTATATATTCATCTTGGAATCACAAAAATTTAATGAGACTTGAAAGAGTATTTCTGATGGGATGGAATAAAAAAATTTGTTGCTGAATATGTATCTTGGTGGTTGGGTTTTTAGTAAGTAAAGACTGAGATATAGAATTCTAAAGGGATGCTACAAACATTACCCATAACAGAATAGAAATGGGAATACATCATTATAGACTTTGTTGTCAGAATTCCCAAAACATCTTAAATTCATAATTCCATCTAGGTTATAGTTAATCTCCTTACGATGTTGGAACACTTCATTATTATTAGAGATGATTTCTCTTTTAATCACCTTTATAGTATATATGTAAATTAAGTTGTAAGATTTCATGGAGAACAAATTTCCATTATATCTGATTAGGATCTGAGGTTGACCTCAATGTTTTGGAGGAATCTTCAGTAGGCTCTAGATACCGAGTTATGTTTTAGAACGTCTTATCATCCCCAAAAATATGGTTTGTTTAAGTGGAAAATTCAAACTATAGAATATGTGTTTAGATATTTCTATATGGATTTCAATGTGGTTTAGAATCAATACTTACCTTTGGTAAAATTTTCAAAAAATAGTTTTCATCTAGTATTAAGATGGATCCTTATGACTCTCTATATGGAACTATGTGTAGAACTCTAACTTGCTCGGTTGAAGTCGGGGAAGGAAAGATATTAAGATATGATCTTATTGATTAAATGGAAGAGAGTGAAATTTATATTCAACAACACATAAGAGTATCTTAGAGTATACAAAAAATTTATGATAGTAATTAATTAATAGACCAAGAGTTTGATGTTGGTGAGAAGGTGTTTCGATGAATATCTCTCTAGAAAGGAGTAATGATCTTTGGAAAAGGGAAAGCTGAGCCCTAGGTATATCATCCCTTTTGAAATCCTTGATAATGTTGGGAAGGTAGCTTATAGATTGGAACTTCCATAGAATCTCTATGAAGTTCATGATGTGTTCTATGTATCTCTCCTACGAAATTATATACCTGATCTCACACATGTACTAAACTCATAATCTGTACCTCTAGAGAAAGATCTTTTTTTATGGAGAACAACTGATAGATATTCTAGATCATAGAGAAATAATTATACAAAAGACCACATTCATGGTTAAGGTTTTATGGAAGAACCACCAATTTTAGGAAGCAATATGGGAACTTGATGATGGTATGAGGTAGAGGTAAGCACATTTGTTTTTATCCATGAGATGAATTTCTAGGGAAAAATTCATTTTATGTGGGTAGAATATAATACTTGTATGGTTTACAAATAATAATTCTTCAATAGCTTGCATTACATGAAATCAGGAGTTTAAAAGAACCATGAGACACTATTACTTTAAAATTACCATTATAACCTACACATTAAGTTATAAGAAATAAATATAACCAAATTATGAATTTTTTTTGTGAATTCATTGACTACCAATTATTTATGAAAAATAAAAATCAATTAAATGTAAAAGAAATATATCTATTTTTTATTAATTAATCAAGTGAATTCCAATTAGTAAAATAATCTAATTAAATATACATGTTAAATATTTAATAAAATATTTTTGTTATTCATCCAATAGATATTTTATTTATAGGATATGAATACACAATATTTTCTTTATAAAACCACACATTTTTTTAAAAAGAAAAATTTACATACATTTAATGGTGAGCCCATTTGGAATTAAACTTTTGACACATTAATAATTATTATATTACAACATAAATTTCATCTTTGTTAGTGGGATATTAAAATATACTTTTGATTAATTTTTGATATTTTTATGATAACTTTCATGTTTTGATGAATAGTAAAAATATACTAAATTTTAAATGATGAAAACCTTCTCCATAAAACTAATTTATATGGTTAAATTATATTATTGAATGGTTTTAATGTAAAAATATACTATACGTTTAGTAGTTCATTATCATTAAATTTTTATTTTATTTATATGTGAAAACAATTTAATCTTTTGTAATGTTTTAACTTTTTGAACCTGTTTTATAATTTCAATAATGAGCTTAATTGTAAATTAATTATTGAAAATTATGACTTTTTAATTTTAAGAAATGTATTCCATATTGGTAATATTTATTATAAAATTATTTAAATAGATTTATTTTATTTTTTTTCATTATGAATAATAACTTTGATAAATTTTATTGACACTGTAAAGGGGTAAATCTTGTAATTATGTGTAAAAATAACATTATAAAATTATCCTAAAACTTGTCCTAATATAATTTTATGGGTTTTGTTTCGACTTAAATTGTATTTGGGTCAAAATGGTATCCTTTTTAAGCCATTTGGATGATATTAGGTCATTTAATTTTTTTTATTTAAAGAAAAGTTTAATATGTGTTTCTCAAATTTTAATAACTGTATCATTTTTAATATATGGTTATATAGAAAATAATTTGACTATAAATAATTATTTTAAATCCAAAATGTTTTTATGTATAATGGTTATTTATTTCAAATTTTTAGGAAATAATTAATTACCTTAAAGTATAATACAATGATGATGCAGAAATTATTTAATTGATGAAAATTCAATAAAATAATATTTATTAAAATGATAATAACCACTAAAAGACAAAGAAGCGTAACAAAATATTATTTTTCTTGTTTATCTAGACCATAGTCATCCATGGATCGAGTTATTTACCATTTTTATCCATATTTAAATGATTATGACACTTACAGTGTTTTATTCAAAGTGATGTTAGGGTTGTCGCATTCATGTTTTAAAATATATAACATTTTTGTTGTAGTATTTTACAGTATATATATTATACTTTAAGTATTATTTTGGAAAATATTTTATTTATCTTTATAATAGTATTTTATTTTAAATATTTAATCAAAAGTAAGTATATTAAATAATTACACAAATGGATGTATTAATTATTTTATTTGTGGAGATAAAAAATAATTGATATTAAAAAAATTAAAATAAATATCATTTTGGATAATTAATGTATCAAAAAAATTATAGATTCTATTTACCTATTAAGAGTACAATAAAATATATATTTATAATTTAACTTGTTATATTTTTTATTTTTAATAATCAATTAATTGAATAGTATAAACATTAAAACTATTGATTATTTACGAAATTAATTTATTATTAAATTATTTAATAATAATTAAATAATTTTTAAAAATATATAATAAATATGATATGGTATAAAATATTCTAAATTATTTATTTATGGTATAATTGAAATAAAATAAGTAAATAATGAACAATTTTAATAATGAAATATTTTCTTACCATGGTTAAATATAGTATTAAATATCTAAGTGTTTATTAAAAATATAGGGTTTTAATTGACTGAAAAACTTTTCTATATTTTTTTGGTTTATTTTATTAAAACCTTATCTCATATTATCTTTAAAAATATGACATTTTTTTGGGGGTTATATGTGTTTTTATTTATTTATAAATTAATATTTTTGAAGATTCCAAAAGTTCCCCACACCTCAATTATAATGGGGCATGTCCTCCCTCACTTATTTACTTCACATTTAGCCTTAAATATATTTCATCATCTGAAAAGTTTCATTTTAAGCTTCCCTAGTCACATTCTAGAGGTTCTTTTCCCTTTCATATACTAACTCTTGTGCTTTAATATGAGATCTAGAGGGAGCATGTCGAAGAAGAGGCATTATTCTCTATCGATTCCTTCAAACATAATACATCTTATATATCCTCTTCTTGAGTGGTTTTCTTTATAAAGTAATTACTATTGTATCACTTATATACTGATATTTTATTTTGATAACGAAACAACCAAATTACACATTTTATACTACCTATGAAAAATAAAATCACCATTTGTTCGTACGTACGACTTACCATCTCCACACCATGGTGTAATCTGTTTTCTTCACCACCATACTTGGTTGTGTATAAAGATATAAATAATAACTATATATGATTATTATATCATGATATTTATTAGGGAAAAATATATACCATAAACTTCCATACTATCTCACAATTATAGGAATGATATCGCCGCTCGTGCGTACGTATGACATACCATCTCCACAAACCGATGTGAATCATTCAACATGATATCCATTAAAACATTATTATATAAAATAATGAAAAAATATGATATATATATTATGTTAATATAATTTTTTAATGATATAACTATGACCTACAAGGAGTACTGGAACTTATTCAAAAAACATGCATAATAAAATTATGTTGTTAATACCCAAATAACTATTAAAAATAAAATGTTATTAATAAGAGGATGATAATATCATCATATAATATATCATATAAATAAATGAAATTCTATAATTAGTCAATGAAATGATTTAAATAAATGTATAGAAAATTTGGATACATACAAAGGATATTAAACGTATCGTAAGGGATAATTTCACAATCTCATTATTATCCGGGATTGTTTATACGTAAATATTTACTGGGGTATTTATCATCCATGTCAACGTTTCATAAAATTGATTTCAAGAATATTAATAATATCAACATTACCTGTAAGGACCCGTAAATTTCAGGGAAATATTTTTCTTAAATTTGTTGGGATTTTTCAAGTACACAGTTTTTTACGGCGCCAGATTCCATGGCCTGATGTGTCTGGAATCAATTTCCGATGTTTAGCTCGGGTACGTTTAGTGAACCAATGAGCGGAGTTTTCTAACGTTTGAACCGGTGCTCGGAATCGAAATCTGAGGGCACCAATGAAACTGTAGCGCTTGTAATTGCTTAAGAAGACTTCTTCTGGAGTTGCGTTTGTGCAATAAGAGTTGTTAAAAAAAGTGGATTAAGTGTTAAGTGAAATATAATTGTGTTACAATTTTATTTCACTTCTATGTGGTTTAATCCCATGTGTGGGAGTTGGGGTGAGACCCACTTGATCCTAAACTCCTTTTGTTATGATATTAGTGAGGTGGGGCCCACATGAGCCCGACCCTTCAAATTCCCTAACTCCTTTAAATCTCCCTTGTTTTAAATGTGGTGGGTTCTCCTCTTCCACAATAATGATGCGAACTTAACCCACCAATAATTTTGACAAATCAAGATTAATTAAGTGAATTCAACTTTTGTAAATTTGAAAATCTTGGAATGTGTTAATAAAATAAGGAAGGCCATATTTAATTTTGGGTTGTTTAGTTGTGTGAGGATATTTGGAGAGAATTCTCAAAGTCGTGGGGAACTCCATCATCTTTGTTGAAGAACGTCAAGACCGCGACGAAGAACGTCGTCACCGCAAGGAGTGATCGAAGTTCCATTCTTCTCCTCTCCATAGACGGTGTGAGACGTCATTCCCTCCTTGGACATATGCCGACTCCGTCAACCGCGATGCCGACATTTGTCATCGTTGTTGATGTAGGGGTCGTTTCATCATTCAAGAATTATTTAACGTTCTTCGTGAAATTATTTCTCCACATTCTATCGATATCACGGGAGGAGGTCGGTCCAAAAAAATATGGCCGATCCTCCTCTCCTTTTTGTTGTTGATCACTATTGTGGTTTGGAATGGAGGTGATGCGGTGCCATTGCACAATGCAGGAATGAGAGAACCGCGGCAGGAGCGGGCCGCGGCGATGGAGCGTGGCCTCGACGCGCCGCGCCAATGAAACTGAAGGAAGTCGCGGCCGAGGGCGAGCCGCGGCGGAGGGGCGTGGCACCTTCGCGCCGCGCCGGAGCCCCATGGAGGGCCGCAGGCGGGGCGGGCTGTGGCGGAGGGGCGCGGCGTCAAACGGGGAAGAGCCGCGGTAGTTCAGGGGAGCGGCTTGCTCAGCCGGCCGCTGGCGCTAGCTGGAGACGGGACCCTTGGGTCCCGTGGGTTCAATTAAGGCCGAACATAATTGGCCGAGCATTTCTCAATCAAGGTGGGTCAGTGCCCCACGCATCCCGCTCGGCCGAAAGCCGAGCCGCCGGCCACGCGGGTCGGGCCGCCCATGCCGGGCCACACCGGCTGAGCTGGGCCGTGCCAGCCAGGCCAGGCCGCACCCAGTTGGGCCGGAACTAGACCCAGGTTGGGCCGACCTAGGGGGTATTGGGCCGGGTCGGACCTGGCCCAAATCTCCTACATTCGGTCAGTTCTGTTCAAACGCCCATAACATGGCCTACGTAAAACCGATCGACGCACCGTCATTTGCGTTGGAATCCATGGATCGGGACAGTCATTTAGTTATATTACACTCAAGGTTTCAGAGAACTTTGTGTATAGCTGGGTTGGTTCGAACATGAAACCAACTGGGCCCTCGGGGCGGAAACACTTATAACTTGAGCTCCAGACGTCTGATTGACTTGCGGTCAACTTTTCTGGATTCCTCTTAGTGAGATGGTTCTTTTGGATTACTTCTCTCGAGGTTTGGACGCAGCTGGAGTATCGTCGGGTTGGTTTTCTCTTAAAAACTAACCGGGCCCCTAGGACAAAAAAGCCAATAACTCTCAGACCGGGCGTCCGATTGACGGGCCGTCTATCACGTTGAGTTCCTTTTGAAGAGTCGGAACATTGTGATACATCAAATATACACTTCGTGATAGTTGATTTATCGACCCCCCTTGGCTCGTGGAGAGGACCCTCTTGGAATCGAGCGTGATGTGTGCGGGAACCCTAGAGCTAGCTGTGATGAAGATGACAACTTCCATACAAGGATCCTCTATGGGTTCGATGAGGACGACTACCGTACTAGGATCCTCAGTGGGTTCGATGAGGACTACTACAGTACTAGGATCCTTTGTGGGTTCTACGATGACGTCTACCATACTGGGATCCTCCGTGGGTTCGACGACGACGTCTATCATGCTGGGATCCTCCTTGGGATCGACGACGATGACTTCTGTACTAGGATCCTCTATGGGTTCAGCAGCATTATCGACTGTAATTGGATCCTCCGTGGGTTCGGCAGTGATGACTACTATACTTGGATCCTCCATGGATTCGGCAGTGATGACTTCTGTACTAGGATCCTATGTGGGGTCAGCAGAGGAGATGATTCAGAGGCAACATTTAATCATCTCCACCTCTCTTCAGAAGTAGTATACCTATGTGAGCTGGGTCTTGAATTTCAATCTTCATCTTCAATAAGATTGACTTGGTTTCCTGTGTGGATTGGGACATACTTTCCTTTGTGGGTTGAGTTATACTTTCCTGTGTGCAAGGGGTTGTATTTGAGCTCGTCAGTTGGAGTAGAACTGGAATTGATGACTTAGGTATATGTATGGGCATATACCTAAGTATTATTGGTTGATACTTGTATTCATATCCTTCCTTTGTGGTTTATCCTTTGTGGATTCTAGTAAACCTCCGAGAGTCTCGGGGTCCCTACAAAGTATCGTATACTCACCCCTGCACAGGCTACACCCACACTACATTGTGTTGGTTGCAGACGACAGACAGTGTTGATCGTGGTTGAGGCTTGAGGAGCAGGACGGTACCCGAAGGTGGTCGATCAAGTGGGACGTACACAGAGAGAACGGCCGGACTCGAGGATCCGATGAGACAGTCTGTACTCACCATTCAGGAGGGAGTTTCGGAGGATGAATTTGTGGTTTCTGCTTTACCTGTCAGTTGTTGTACTTTCTTTCCAGTTGTACTGCACTTTTAGTTGGGTTTGTATACTGTCCCATTTACATTCCAACACTTACTTGTGATTACAGTTTACTTAGTGTTTACATCAGTTTGTGTACTCTGTGGTGTTTTTTCTTTAATAAAGGCAATTCCTTCCCTTTTATCAGGGTTTATGCCTTTGTTGATAGTCGCTAGCCCCTGGCCTATGGGAGGCGGGCTTGGGGTAGTCACGACATGGGCCCCGAGGACGGGTCGTGACAAATTGGTATCAGATGAGTTCGGTTCTATCACAGAACTCATGACTCTAATTTCTCTTCTATGTGAAGCTATAGTGTTAAGGGTATTGAGTGTGGTTATCAGTCCAGGGAGTCCAGTGTTGGTGCGGTGGCTGACGTATCCATACACCAGGACGCTGACTTCTGATTTCCGACTCAGTGCACGAAAACATTGATTGCATGTGTGTTTCAAAGTTCTCCTTGTGATTACTTTGTGTCAGCTCACCAGGTATACTGTATTGACTGTGGATCACCTATTTCTTTCTAGGATGGCCCCACGATGCCAGCCAGTTAGGGATCTGAGCTTTGTGCAAGACAACAACCCACCGAGTGACGAGGCCTCGGTGCAGGGCCCCATTACAGCGGATGCACCGGCGATACCTCTACCCACCGAGCCACCGATGCCACCAGCCTAGTAGCTGAGAGTGCACGTAGCCTTAGTGCACTACATGAGTTTCAGCGTCAGAGACTGCCCGGGTTCCGTGGGGAGATGGACCCTCAGGAAGCCGAGGATTGGCTGGAGGCTGTTATTTGAGTCTTCATATTAGTAGGGACACCAGATGACCTCATGGTGATCCTTGCGGCGAGTCTCCTGCACGTGGAAGCAGGTAAATGGTGGAGCCGGATACTCTAGGTGAAAGATGAGGCATCAATACATTGTATGGACTTTGAGGGCCTATTCCACTCGGAGTTTGTTCTGGCCACCCTCCGTGCAGTGCGCATCCATGAGCTACTACTGTTGCGGCAGGGCAGCATGACAGTAGCCCAGTACTCGGTGAGATTTTCCGACCTCTTTCGCTACTCCACAGATATGGTACGGGACCTGTTCTTCAGGGCCCAGACATTCGAGCAGGGACTAAGTCATGAGATCAGGGCTTCAATGATCTCCCTCAACATCCCGACGCAGGAGGGGGTGCTGGAGAGAGCCGTTCTAGTGGAGAGTTTTCTTGCTAAGTAGTCACCAGCGGCGAGACCCTCCGCAAGATGACCCGTAGCGGTGTCTTCTGTAGCTGGAAGTAGGCAAATGATGTAGAGGACTAAGCAGGCCAGGCCATCAGATGATCAATCTCAGGATACAGGTTCGGTTGTGCGTGGAACACGAAACAGAGCCAGCCACACGATGTGCATACAGTGCTATGCATGCGGCGGGTAGTGTCACATGGCTCGAGACTGCCCGACCCGCCCTACAAATGAGCATCAGGCGGTAGAGGGACCTTCTAGGTAGAGTTTCGACCGTGTCAGTCCACAGAGAGCAGGCAAATGAGATAGAGGATCTGGATGAGTAGCGGGTGGTGGGCGACGCTTTGAGGCCCTACCACCACCACCACCACCTGGAAGACCCCCTTGACCTCAGAGAACAGGTGGACAGGGGAGAGCTCAGCTTCAGGAACTTGAGGCCTATGACCATGGAGCTCCGGGAGCAGATGAACAGGAGCAGGATTAGCTGCAGACATGGAGAATTTTTTCATGATACTTCTAGCTTTGTTGATATTTTGTTTGTGGATGCTTTGTTTCTTTATACCTTGAGCTGCAATAATAAAATACACTTGTTCTTGTGACGTTTTCTTCCCTATCCTTTTTATGTAGTTGATACTGAGAGGTTCCAGAAAAAACCATTGACTTGACCCTCACTTTCGAGATTCCTACTGGAGGAGACCTAGTGACCACACACTGCTGCCGACAGTGTGACTCAATCCTTGGAGGAGAGAGTAATGATTGGATCTCATGGTAGTAGAGTCGAGGCCTTAAGACACCGTCCATGGAATGAAATAGTTGCATTGGTTTTAGGATTGACTATTTTAGGAAAAGTACATGGTTCATCCAAAGGATGAGACCAGATTCCTCTTGTCGGAAGAGGAGGAATCTTAGCAGCTCTTGTAGATCGTAGACGAAGAAGGGTGGAGTTGAGTTATTACAAATGGATATTCTCACCCATTTTTCATCGAGCGAACTGTTTATGGTTCTCACCAACTGAAAAAGTATCAGATGTATCTTTTCTCTGATGGGCATGAACCTGAGATAGCGGTGATGGATTGAGTTTCTCCAGGACTATGACATCAAAACAGTTTATACTCATGGGAAGGGGAACATTGTAGTGGATGATCTTAGTAGGAGATTGTGCATTCAGTTGTTAGGAGTAATGAGACAACAACTGGCTGTGTTTTCAGATATCCTTTGTGGATAGTGTTGGAGTGACTACGTGTAGAACCAAAGATGCTTTAGGCTATGACGGAGAAGGTCCAGGTCATCAAGGAGCGGATGATGACAGATCAGAGCAGACAGAAGTCTTATGCTTACCGGAGGCGGAGACCACTAGAGTTCGAGGATGGTGACCATGTTTTCATACGGGTCTCACCTCGACGTGGATTACAGAGATTTGGCCGGGGTAGCAAGTTATCTTCGTGCTTCATTGGACCATTTCAGGTTCTTAGCCGGATAGGCGAGGTGTCTTATCGCCTGGCTCTTCCACCTCAGTTTCATCGGGTTCATGACGTCTTCCGCGTATCTCAGCTAAGGATATACGTGCACGACCCGACGAATATAATCGACCATGGGGAGCTAGACATCGATGCTGGGGTGACTTTTGCGAAGGTCCCAGTAGAGATCGAGGATCGGCAGGAGAGGGTCCTATGTGGGAGGTCGATTCCTCTAGTGCGCATCAGGTGGTAGCACGGGAACCTCCAGGAGAGCACTTGGAAGAGAGAGGGTTAAATTCATGCACAATACCCTCATTTCTTTCCCTAGTTTGTGATGTCTCTTTACAAGGACGTAAATCCCTGAGGTGGGAGTAATGTAAAGACCCATAAATTTCAAGGTAAAATTTTTCATAAATTATTTGGGATTTTACGAGTACGCTGTTTCTAATGGTGCCAGATTTTGAGGCCCGGTGTCCCCAGAATCAATTTCCGAAGTTTAGCTCGAGTACGTTCAGTGAACGAACGAGTGTGTTTTTCTAACATTTGAACCGGTGCTTGGAATTGAAAACTGAGGGCACCGATGAAACCACTACACCAGTAATTGCTTAAGAAGACTTCTTCTGGAGTTGCGTTTGTGTGAGAAGAGTTGTTAAAAAAAGTGGATTAAGTGTTAAGTGAAATATAATTGTGTTACAGTTTTATTTCTCTTCTATGTGGTTTAATCCCATGTGTGGGTGTTAGGGTGGAACCCACTTGATCCTAAACTCCTTTTGTCAAGATATTAGTGAGGTGGGGCCCAGACAAGCCCCACCCCTTCAAATTCCCTAACTCCTCCAAACCTCCCTTGTTTTAAATGTGGTGGGCTCTCCTCTTCCACTTTAATGTTGCCAACTTAACACACCATTAATTTTGACAACTCATGCTTAATTAAGTGAATTCAAATTTTGTAAATTTGAAAAGCCTGGAATGTGTTAAAAAAATAAGGAAGGCCTTATTTCATTTGGGGTTGTTTAGTTGTGTGAGGATATTTGGAGAGAATTCTATAAGTATTGGGGAACTCCATCATCTTTGTTGAAGAACGTCAAGACCTCGACGAAGAACGTTGTCACCACAAGGAGTGATCGACGTGCCGTTCTTCTCCACTCCGCAGCCCGTGTGAGACGTCATTCCCTCCTTGGATGTACGCCGATGTCGTCAACCGGGACGCTGACTTTTGTCGTCATTGTTGAGGTAGGGGTCGTTTCATCGTTCAAGAATTATTTAACGTTCTTCATGAAATTATTTCGCCACTTGCAATTGATATCATGGGAGGTGATCAGACCGCACAAACATGCCCGATCCTCCACCCCTTTTTGGTGTTGATCATTGTTGTGGTTTTGAATGGAGGCGATGCGGTTCCATTGCACCGCGCGGGAACGAGAGAACCGCGACCGAAGTAGTCCACGATGAAGGAGCGCTGCACCGTCACGCCACGCCGATGAAACCAAAGGAAGCCACGACCGAGGGCGGGCCGCGGCGGAGGGGCGCGATGCCGTCGCGCCGCGGCGGAGCACCATGGAGGGTCGTGGATGGGACGGGCTGTGGCGGAGGGGAACGATGCCATCGCGCCTCACAGAAGGGGAGGAGACACGGCCTATGGCCACGGCGTTTTTGGGGGAGCGGCCGGCTAAGCCGGCCGCTGGCGCCAACTGGAGGCGAGACCCTCTGGTCCCGCAGGTTCAATTAAGGCTGGCCTTAATTGGCCGGTCGTTTCTTAATCAAGGGGGGGGGGGGGCAGCGACCCCACATCCCGCTCGGCCGAAAGCCGAGCCGCCAGCCATGCGGGCTGGGTCGAAACCCCGCGCCGGGATGTGTCATGCCCAGTTGGGCCAGACCCGAACCCGGGTTGGGTCTACCCGGTTCTGGCCGACCCCGGGGGTATTGGGTCGGGTCGGACCGGGCCCAAATCCCATACTTTCGGTCAGTTCTGTTCAAATGCCCATAACATGGGCTACGAACCTCTGATCGATGCACCGTCATTTGATTTGGAATACTTAGATCGAGACAATTGTTTCTTTTTATTACACTCACGGTTTCAGTGCACTTTGTGTATGGCCGGGTTGGTTCGAACACAAAACCAACCGGGCCCTTAGAGCGAAAACGCTTATAACTTGAGCTCCGGACATCCGATTGACTTTCCGTCTACATTGTTGGATTTCTCTTAGTAAGACGGTTCTTTTTGATTACTCCGCTCAAGGTTTGGACGCAGCTGGAGTACAGTCGGGTTGGTTTTAGCTTAAAAACCAACCGGGCCTCTGGGTCGAAAAAGCCAATAACTCTCAGACCGGGCGTCCGATTGAGGCGTCGTCTATCACATTGAGTTCCTTTTGACAAGACAGAACTTTGTGATACATCAACTCTGGACTTTGTGACAGTTGATGTATCGACCCTCCCTTGGCTCGTGGTGCGGGCCCTCCTGGAATTGAGCATGCTATGTGCAGGAACCCTAGAGCTGACTACGACGAAGATGACGACTTCCATACAGGGATCCTCTGTGGGTTCGACAAGGATGACTACCGTACTAGGATCCTCAGTGGGTTCAATGAGGACGACTACCTTACTAGGATCCTCTGTGGGTTCGAAGACGATGTCTACCATACTGGGATCCTCCATTGGTTCGATGACGACGTCTACCATGCTGGGATCCTCTGTGGGTTCGACGACGATGACTCTTGTACAAGGATCCTCTGTGGTTTCAACAGTGTTGTCGACTGTACATGGATCCTCTATGGGTTTGGCAGCGATGACTACTATACTTGGATCCTCTATGGATTCGGTAGTGACGACTTCTGTACTAGGATTCTACATGGGTTTGGAAGAGGAGATGATTCAGAGGCTACATCCAATCACCTCCACCTCTCTTCAAAAGCATTATACCTGTGTGAGTTGGGTCTTGACTTTCAATCTTTATCTTTAATAATATTGACTTTCTTTCCTGTGTGTATTGGGACGTACGTTCTTGTTTTGATTGAGTTATACTATCCTTTGTGGACAGGGTTGTATTTTACCTCGTGAGTTGGAGCATAACTAGAATTGATGACTTAGGTGTATGTATGGGAATCTACCTATGTAGTATTGGTTGATACTTGTATTCGTATCCTACCTTTGTGGTTTATCCTTTGTGGATTCTGGGAGACCTCCGGGAGTCTCGGGGTCCCTACTGAGTATCGTATACTCACCCCTGCACAGGCTACGCCCACACTGTGTTGTGTTGGTTGCAGATGACGTATAGCACTGATCGTGGTTGAGGCTTGAGGAGTAGGATGGTACCCAGAGGTGGTCTATCAGGTGGGATGTACACGGAGAGGAAGACCAGACTCAAGGAGCCGACGAGACATTCTGTACTCACCCTTCAGGTGGGAGTTCCGGAGGACGCCTTGGTGGTTGCTTTTTTACCTTTCAGTTGTTGTACTTTCTTTCCAGTTGTACTGAACATTCTGTTGGGTTTGTATACTAGACCATTTACTTTCCAGCACTTACATGTGATTACAGTTTACTTAGTGTTTACTTCAGTTTGCGTACTTTGTGGTGTTTGTTTTCTTTAATAAAGGAAATGCCTTCCCTTTTATCGGGATTTACGCCTTTGGTGCTAGTCTCCAGCCCCTAGCCTATGGGAGGCGGTCTTGGGGTAGTCACGGAACGGGCCCCGAGGACGGGTCGTGACCATAACTATGCATGATGTTTCAGTAATTGGTTTGAAAGGAATATTTTTTTTTCATTTTCCTAAAGAGGAACTTTTTTATTTTTCCACTAAAAGTATGAGAAGAATTTTTTTAAAATTATACAACATAAATTCATTTTTATTCTTTTATAACACCTTATTTCCATGAATATTACCTTACAAGATCCCAATTTTATTTTCAACAAA
The DNA here is from genome assembly GCA_963277665.1 of Viscum album. Taxonomy (NCBI): domain Eukaryota; kingdom Viridiplantae; phylum Streptophyta; class Magnoliopsida; order Santalales; family Viscaceae; genus Viscum; species Viscum album. The sequence continues at coordinate 877,584,540 of OY728165.1, read as the reverse complement.
AATACTTTCTTTTAAAATTGTGCATCATTATATGAAAAGAATACATTTTCAAAGAAGAAAGGATATTTTCCTCAAGAATTCTTATCAAGTGATATCTCAATATTATTTTCCATTTACATACATTGATGTTACATATGATTTAATGGGTATATTATCCAATTATTCTAACACTCTTAAACTTATGGTTTTATTATGTTTATGGTGAAATGTTATTTATGAAATACATTTTTACATGGACTATGTTATGATGGAATGATGTTTAATAAACCCATTTCATTCTTTGAGTAATGCCATGATGAATGATTTATTTTCTTGTGGCACACATATATATGGTTTTTGTTATGTGATATGTGGGGCCAGTATTTTCCACAAATTAATTGGGAAAAGATTTATATCCCATGAGATAGATAGGGTGGAATGAGAATTGATCTCAATTCAGTAATACATGGATGGAATGAAGAGTGAAATCGGTTCAGTACTGGACTTTGTTTGTTACGATGGTCTTGGAAATAAAAATTGACTAATATGAAATGATTTTCTTTGCTTATCTGTATGCCAAAAATATTATTTCTTATGTTATGAATTTTTGTAATATGTTCACTGATTCTTTATGAACTTTTATTATTTATTCTATGACACGATATCATGATCTTTCATACACATGATAATATTTTCAAATGTTATTTTCATATGTCTTATGAATATGATTTGACAGATATATCACTTGTTTACCCATACTAAGCATCTAAGCTAACCCTTTTATATTTTACTTTATCCAAGCTTTGAAAGAGGTTATTAAGTAAGATACATCAAAAAGGGTTCTAGTTTTGAAGGAATAAGCAAGAGACAATGTGGATGTCATATGAACTAGTTGTTTATGATTCCATGTTTTCAACGACACTAAACCTATATGATAATACAATGGTTTTACAATGTTTTTTAAATATTAATCAAATATTTTTTAATACCTATGTACGTATAGTCTGGGGAATTATAATTTGTCACCTCACTATTTTCCAAGGATGGAATTATTTTTTGCTCTAACACTATCACACCCTTCACTGAGGAATGGAGATCAACTTTGTTTCTCATAAGTAAAAATGTCAGTAAATATTACCCCCACAATAAGAATTATAGAACCTATGATGAATCATAATCCAAAAAATAGATCTCCCCTAGAATCATCTACAAAACTCTTGGCCCACCATGCTCATAGGGATAAAATAACCTCCAACATAGTTATCTCAACACTGTGTTGAATCCCATAGATGGACAAAACAAGACTCTCATCTCCACCAATCCTTTTAAATCCCACTTTATTCCCCCAATTCCCAAAACATTCAAAGGAACAAGTTTGGATGGTCGACGTCATTACACTCCAATCCTTAAAAAAGCTCGCTAACCTAAACCCACCAATAAACTATTCAAAGTAAAATATTTAATTCTTATATTCAAATAACTAAAACCCATTTTTAATACTCATTAACAGATTCCATGTTGGTTATAATAATGGAAAATCCAACAATAAAATTAGTATTTATATTAATATAAAATTATATGTAATATGTTTTTTTATAAAATTATCAAATAAAAAAATTTATTATATGTTACATTATTATTTCATAAAAATATATCCAATAAAAATGTTACAATTACTAAAAACTAAAAAACTGAATATGGTAATTAAATATTTAAAATGGTTAAATGAATCACATAAAAAATTTCATTAGTATAAAATATTTCAAAATGAAAATATAATTAGAATAATTCAAAAAAAATGTAATTTAAATCCTTTTCTAATATTTATACTCCAAAGTTCGTTCCTCCATTCTATTACTCTACCATTAAAAAAAATAATGGAATAATATTACCACATGAATAATTCTTTTAAGGATAATGGATCTACATATAATGTTATATAGAAGACATATATTTCTCTAAATAAATTCCTCCCTGATATATCATATAAAAGGGATAACAAAAATACACTAAATATTTTGAAACAAAGATTTCTTCACCAATATGACTCAACTAAGAAGGAAGCATGACACAGTATTTAACTTTAATTGTGTGTTCCAACACAAGAAATGGTTAAGTACATTTTTGTGAAATTTCACAACCTATTTTAAACAGACTCTAAACATGTTAAGAATTAATCAATGAAATACATGGTCACAAATAATGAAAGATAATGTTATCCTCCTCTAATATTCAAAAAACTTATACATACTATATAATATTATCAAACATTCATGAATCATAATATGTGTCATTATTATATAGTGACTCATATGGTTTTATACCTTGTGTAAAGGACTATTTTTTCTTGGAAAACTATGTTGTGTTTTGTGGGTGTTTAGATAAGAAGAGATGTTAAGAGTAATAGAAGTGGAGTTGGATGTACAATTTTAGCATGAATAGTGGATCCACAATGTAGTATTGTGTGTCCCAAGATGAATGGAAGATTAGAGAAGAATGTGATTTTTTAGTTTGGTGTGTCATGCTAGAAAGGGTTGAGCCACATCCTAGGGTTTTGTATCATGACATTGGGAAGTGTAACAACCTGGGATTGAATTTCATGAATGTTAATCATCAAGATATTTTGGGGATGAAGTTTGATCATGGAGTGACTATCTTCAGTTGAGGTGGGAAGGGTCTTGAGTGGTAATTCATTAAATTAATGATCCTTAAACATTAATGGATACATTTATATATGTATTTATTTATCTTATGTACTATCTTTCCATTTTTATTCTCATGGTGTAAGGTCATATAGTCATATATTTAATCAAGGCATATGTTTTTGATGTATTTTCTAAGAGTGAAAATTATTCCATGAACTCATCAATCACATCATGAGACCTGAAGATCCATTTTTTGGAGTTCTACCTGTTTGGGTGTCATCCTATTATTGTGGTTTTATCCCTAATATATCCATCATTGATTATATGAATTTACGTGACTGGATGAGATTTAAATATGGACATACATGGGGTTTTATTATGTGATTTAAGAATTTTTATTTAGTTTACCCCAGTCATATCATGACCATCACCTATAAAATGGTGACCTTATTAGTTTCTAGCATTAATACAAGTTTAGAATCTTATATCAAATATTCATATTTTTCAATCTTTTCTCTAAACCTTCGGTGATAAAAGGCGATACTTTGGATGTATTTGACTGTTATTTGTTTTTTCATGGGCTTTAAAATTGAGAGATCAATGTTTTTTTATCTAATAAGAGTTTCCCTTTTTATATGTGGTTTTATTCCAATATTTTTTCTTATAGTGATTTTAGTGTCAGTTTTTCATTGGTATAGTTAGCATTAGTTCATGTACATTATGATTATGTTTTTATATAATGATACGGTTTTCGGCTATGATTTCTGCCTTATGAGTATCTCCCTCCCCTTGTTATTGTATAGTGGTTACAAAAGTGTCAACCGAGATAGATGATTCAACACATATCCTTTATTTTGTGTAAATTGTAGATGTAACATGATATTCTTTTCTCTAGGTATATGATAAGGATTAACCTAAGAAACATAATGAAATATTCCAAATTAAATCAAAGGTAATGAATTATTCATATGTGTTTTATATTTTTTCAAGATATTTTTTATACAGGATGACTGGTTGTGGTTATTACTATGAATTTACTTACTTTCCTTATTCTATGATATAGTAATGATTAATTTTTTTTGAATTATCTTTAATTTTTTTATTCATTTAAAGGTGGAAATGAATTAGTTCTATTTTTTTTTTGAATTGGGATGATTCTTATTATGTAAGAAATGATAAATTACTATGGAGTTTTTTAAGAGAGTAAAATATTAATGTTTTATTATTGAGATATGGTGTTTTTTGGTTACTGTTGTTCCTAGAAGAATTTTTATTATTTGTTTAGTCTATGTAGTGTGTAGTCGTGGGCAAAAATGAGGTGTTTATGTAGTAAGGTTGTGATGGTGGAAATTTTAGGGGTGATGTTGCATTATTGTGGTGGTTCGATTTATGTAATTTTTGTGTGAAAATATGAATGAGTTCTGTGGTTATTAATTTAATATTTTCTATGGAAGATTTTTGTGGCGTAGTAATGTGTTTTACAGTGGATATGGGAGTGTTGAATGTGATATTGTGTAGTTTTGAATGGATAAATGGTTGGTTTTGAAGAATGGGTATGGTTGTATGGATATTGTGGGGGCTGTTGCAATTTATGTAGAGTTTATTAAGTGGTTGTTTATTAGTGTGTTGGGGGGTTGTGTCATATTTTCACAACGACATGAAATTTGGATGGTAATAATGAATATGTTAATGGGAAATGACAAGGATTAATGTGGGTGGTAAATAATAAGTTGTGTGAATTTAAATATAAAAATCAAATGTAACCTGGTTGGTAAAATGAAAAATCTATAATTAGTTTACTGGTTTGAGTAAATGAGAAATTAAAATTTGTTGTTCTTGTTTTGTATGGAAATTTTTGATTTGTTTTTCTAGTAGTAATGGAAATGGGTTTCAGTTTTTGGAATTGATGTTGTCGTGATTACTATGGGTATTAGTAATGTTATTTTTGTTTCAACAACTAGTTTATTCTTGTATTGGATGGTTATATGATATATTTTCTTTTTATCATATACACACAACATATTAGTCTGATAGACATAATATAACCAAACATTTTTGGGTTCCATGTGTTTTCTCCAAAATTGAAGATTGTGAATGAATAGATGGATAACTACACCCTATTCCACACTATCTATTATAGAATTTAAAAGGTTCTGATGGCCAAATATTATGATTCAAGGGTTGGTATTTCTAGTAGTTAGAGTTAAAATAATATAATGTGATGTTGATTTGATCTGGAATTAATGTTATAAAGGATGAAGTACTGGGTGGGGGTCATGCATAGTATGATGAGGGCATGAGGTTGATGTACTTCATGTTCAATGTACCCTACATTGAAAAGGATTAGATGTGAAAATATTATGAGGTGATGTAACAGTGGAATGTGGTATGATTTTATATGATGTGGAATTTGGTATGTAGTGATTATAATCATGTGGTAAGCTAGTTAGGTGGATATATAGAAGGGATGGGAGAACCACAAAATTTTCTATTTGACAATGAGACTAAAAATTCATTAGGGGAGTGTTTGATGTGATCCTTATTAATATATTTAATTGAAACAAAATTATTACATTTGGATGTGATGTTGGTGATCATGCCTTGGTTAGGATAGAGTGGTTGTTAATTTTTAGTTGTTTTTAGTTTGTTCGATTGTTTTTTAACAAGGGAAATAATATAATTCTTCCATTCTTTCATAATATTTATTGGGGATGATCCAACAGAGTATAAATGTTTGGTTACCCTTATATATATATTATGTTTCTAGTGTGTATTTGGTTAATGAGATAGAAAATAGTAGATCATGGAATTAATCAATGGTTAGAGTCACTACCTTTACAGTTTCCATTGATTATTTATTTTAGAGACTATGATTTGTTTAAAATTACATTAATTATGGGAAATTATTTTCCTTTTATATTATATTTTTTGTTGGTGGGTTTATTTATATTTTCATGGGTCTTACGAGGGAAATTACTCTCATCATTTATGTTTTATACCGTCTGTTCTAGTTATAAACCCATCGATTATTAGAGGAGGGATTCAAGCTCACTATTGTCATCACTATATACCCAAGTGGGGTTACCATTAGGGGTGGGTCATTACACTATTGGTTTAATAATAACTGTTATTATATACATTTTTTATTAATATAAAGTGATCTATAGAAGATCCACCAAATCCCATAAAAGACACTCTCAATATATCCTTCAATTTATAAATAATTCCCACAGTCTAACCAAATGTCTAAGTATAATATTTAATATTAAAGAGAAAATAGGTTCATAAATCATGTTGAAATCATCTCAATATCAAATAAGTAAGTTGGGATTCATATTCAGAAATAATCATTTTAGGAGTATAGTGTAATATCAACACTTCTTCCATATAAACCATTAGAAACATTTCTTTATGTTCCTCTCTTTAATTATAATGAAAAAATAATACATTTAAAATCGGTCTAAAATAAACAAAATTCCTTCATATCATATAGATACATAAGGAATACTAGCCCCAAATTCCATAGAAATATCCTCACATACCCACTTTATAATACTTAATGATTCTGAAAAACTGTCAGGTGTCCAAGGCACAACCGTAGCCAGATAATAGGTGAAAAATAATAACAAACATGAAATCATTTATCTATTAATTTTAGGTAACTAAAGTTATATTTTTAAATTATAATACATCGTATATATATCATAAAACACAAAAAAAACATAAATTATGGAACCCTTAGAAAATTCCATCATTCATTTTCAATAGAATAAACTATTGATTTATAAACATAAATTAATGATCATCACTATTAGACCAACCATCAAGTGAATATTCATAAATAAGGAAATCCATATAAACCATAGTCTGATGATTTCCAAGTTGAAACTATATTACTCACTATAATAAAACTGATTCTATTTCCACTGTATAAACAAATGATTCCCTATCCACTTCCCCAAAACAAAGATTCCAAGACTCTAATTCTTCTATTATGTTCTATTATTTTATATAACCTCCTATAACATCAAAATTAGACTTCCTTCTTGAAGCATTAACCACTTTATTACCTTTAAATTAAGTATAAGTAATTTCAAAATTATAATCTTATAGTATCTTTAACCATATACTATTCCTTAAGTTCAAATCCTTCTGGGAAATCATTATACTAAAACATAGATAATCCATAATGACAATTACATATTTCTTATGTATGAAATATATCTAAAATTAATACTAATGTATTGATAATTCCAAATAGAATTTTTAAAAGGGACAAGTGTATATACGGACAAGGAAAATATATCATGGTAATACTCAAATCCGTACCTCTCATATGGTTGTAGTAATATCACAAATCAATCATGAATAACCAACTCACAAATAATTATTATATTTAATATATCATCAATATTAGATAGTTGATAATGGTTATTTTCTAATATCTGGTTTATATTTTTATAATATTTTTAAATCCCCATATTACCATCCATGTTCTTGGAAAACAACATGAGGTAAATAGATATAGATGTACTTGGATATATAAATACTTTCTATAATAAACATTAATATAAATCCTCATCACTCCTACTAGACCTAGTATTATTAGATAATCCCCCATTATAATGGGATAAACATCTGGTTAAAAATATATCCAAACTCAATGTTATTCCACAGAGGTAAAATATTTGTTTCCATTGGAGGAACATTATACATTTCACAAACCATTTAATTATGACCCCCTCCTTCACCTAAAATTCATAATGAATCATACAAAGTTTCTTAAATTTAATATCCCATAAATCTTAAAATAATCCACAAATGACAAACTATATCGCTAATAAATTATCCAAGATCACCTACATGTTCAGAGAAAAAAACCAATCAATGATAAAAATCCACATTATCTCATATAGCATATAATCAGTCGATACCATAAGTAAAATATTATGGTTAAATCTATAGAAAAACCAGATTCCATGAAATTCATTTATTTCTAAAATCAATCTCACAGTAATGATATATATTAAATAAACTTGATCAATCCCTAAATAGAGTAGAAAATTTTTGTCACCTAGGTAATATTTTTGATATATTATTTAATGCTTTAAAAGAGGTTGGTTTATATATGAATGTGATTATTTAGTGTCAAATAACAATGATGTGAAGTTATAAAAAATCAAAAACTATATATCTCACTACATGAGGTCCCACCATATCATTCTCATTGACCAAATAATGAAGTTAATAGTGAGACCTCTACTTTGGTTACTTTTTTTCTACTACCTCCATATTTATTTCAATAATGTAGTCCCTTTGGTTGAGTAATATCAATGTGTTTAACCTCATCGACTTTACCCTATGATCCAAAAGGTTTCTTATCCTGTTGAAGCTAATGATTCCCTAAAAGCAACTCTTTATAAAGTGACTTTTAGTAATTATGGGGTTATTTATCCTCTATTTCAATATCCACATATATTTTAGATGATAAATATGTATACTAGATATAAAATATATTACTATAAATAGAGAAAAATAATCCTTAGTGAACCCAAAAACTTATATGACTACCCGTAATAAAACCTCAGGAATAATATGACACTCTCCCCATGCTCTTACATTATTTAAAGGGTCTAAGTGGGTAAAATATACTATCAATGGAACCAAAACTATTCTGCTTCTATCTCCTCCAAGTCATAACTTTTTGTGATAGAATCCCTTCTAATACCATTATTTTTCCCACCACATTTGAATATCTCTTTACTCTATAAGAAGTCACATGATACTAAATATATTTTTGTAGAGATGGATCAACGTATTTATCCATCAAGTACTCTTCAAAATAATGTAATCAAATTCCTAGATAAGGTTCAAGAGTTACACAATAATAACTCAGATATATAAACTATATAATTAAAGGGTTATTAAATCCTGATATTGATCAACACTATAATTATAGGTAGATACAATATTAAAAACACTATAAGTCATCCCATGAAATTCAATGATCATATTTATCCCCAAAATAAATCCTCCAGCTATTCATAGTTGTATCTCGTAATGTGATCAGTGGTAGAGAAACCTAGTACTCATCCAAAATTCAAACAACATAAAAAGATATATTTATCTCATCATTCCACTTCTTGATCTACACATCATAAATTTCACACATAAAATTTTATAAATACTGCTTATGAAATTAATGTAATTCCAAATAAAAATTATCATAAACTCAATATCATTCATTTATTTTATGACACACCTCCCTTAGATCATCATTAACATGATGTCCTTATCCAAATATTCTATGAATATATATCATCACTACCACAGATCCAGGGAAGGGAAGCACCTTATTTTATCAACGCTATGTAGAAATCTCTGATAAAACCATCACATTTATTAGTGCTAGATAAAAGTGCTGTTAAAAATCATGTTTATCAGCACAATTTTTAGCGCTCATAAAGGATAGATTCATCAACGATATTCTAATAACTAGTATTTTTTTTAATAAAAGTTATTATTAATATATATAAAATTATTATATTTATCTTCAAAAATAATTTTTATTTCTTTAAATTAATTTAAAACTTCATGTTTATAATTAATATAAATATGATATATCAATATATATATTTTAATAATTATAATACATATATTTTGTTTAAAAAAAGTAATAATGAAATTATAACTATATAATTATATATTTTAATAATTATAAAATTAAAATAAATTTTCTAAATAATAATTATATTTTTTATATTTATAATTATATATTTATAATTATATATTTATAATTATATAAAAATACTTTTTTAATATATTAATTTATAATGATAATTCTAATTATATATATATATATATTTCTCTAATGAATTTGGTCAATTAAGTATATATTTATATATATCATGTGATAATGATGATATTCATGTACCTGATTGTAATTATATATGTTCATATATTTATGTGTGAGTATAATTGAAGCAAGCTATATGATCATAATTTTATTTGTGTATATGATTGTGGGTTGCTAAATTTTAAGATTACCTATATTACGATGACACATGAATATGTTTTCTATTCATCATAAATGTTTATTTATACATTGAAGCCCTATTATTCATGCATTCCATATATGTGATGACTCATTTTTTATGATCTATACTTTACTAGGTATATAATTCATTCATGTTATACCTCTTAACATATTACTAAAATGGTTTAGTCAGAATAAGAATCCTCTTACCATTTATTAAAGATAGAAGAAAAATTAATAGTCAAGAGAGATGGAGGATGGGGCCACCTGATAATCCCTCACCCAAACAGAAAAACAATGGAGAATCCCTCCCCATAACCAAAATTAGAACCACCACCCTCATCAGCGGATTCCCATTCATTTTCTGAATGTTTTGTATCGAGAAGAGTATAATACACCTTCTTGATCCTTTCATGATCTACTATGAGTTGGGCCATCAAAGAAGTCCCAGTGGACAGATATCCAAGTCCCAGTGCGGTAGTCCAATTCTCACACCCCCATCCCTAGCCACAACATTTGGGATGCACCCCCATCTCTAGGTCTGCTGAGGAAGCACCCATAAATGATGGATTGGAATGTACTATACAATAAAATATTTTCTTGTGATACATAATCCTATCCCTATACTTTCACCTTATCCAGACTAGAAGGCTCCCATACTTGCTTAGAAGTAGAGGGATCTAACTGCACTTTATGTTTGATGTTAGTAAAATTAGGAGGGGTCTGTCCATGAATAGAAATTTGATATGGACTTCTTATATAAAACCAATTGAAAAAAAACTTCATCCACTGACTTGGATGAAGTTGATTTCATAACTTTATTAGATGAACTACCATGAATATAATTTTTAGAGTAGGAAATTCCATCATTACCCATTGTCGCCTTTAGATCTGGACTATAAGAGACCATTATCATCCTATATTTTTCCTTTCTAGAGGAATTCAGGCGTTTTTCCTATAGAAGATCTCAGCCAACATCATGCTGATTAGTGTTTTCAAAATATGAGTTCTTAATCCCCTACTCCTATAGAACAATGTCTTCTAATGTTCTATTAGACCGCATTGGGGAAGAATCATGCCCGTTATCCACTGCCTTCACACAATGATTGGCCATATCCAAGGTAAGGTATTTGACCTTATGAGAGTATTGTCCCATATCTAACACCCTCTACTAAGGTGATACCAAGATAGATGGCCCATCAATAACTCCTATGTCCGAACTATCTAGGGGAGAAGCATGCACCTGCACCTCTTCTACCTCATTCAAATTTGGCTACAACTTATACCCCTTGGTTATAGTATGATCGGGTTTCCTAGTCCTCTTATTGCATGTATGTTCCTCATGACCGCGAGTAAAAAATGATTGCAAAAAAGAGATCTCTTGCATGTTGAGGACTCATGTACTATTATCCTCCAACACAAATAAAAGTGAGATATCTTCTCATATTTAATTGTCAAATGAAGCTGATCACTTTCTATAGAAAGAAATATTGTGTCAACCAGAATAGAATATAGGTCCATGTCTACCAAGAAGAGGGTGTAGTTCCCAAATTTAAACATTTCAGTCTCTGTTTCCATATTAATGAGGAATTTAATAGCTAAAGAAATATCATAAAGGATTTTTTGATGCCACAAGATCCAATTCATACCTAACACCTTATCCCACACTTATGAAGAATAGTTTCTTACCACCATGGGATTGATGTTTAGATCCCACTCACGAATGTGCAAGCCACTTGGTTTAATGGAGGTCGATCCAAGTCCACATGCATTCATTTTGAGATCCTCTGATGTAAATAGGATGTGAAAGAAAAATCTTCCCAGAGAAATTCACATCCAATTATTGAAGCCCCAAACCCCTGTCTTCCTAGCTACAAGATCACTCATAATCCATGTATTGGCACCTTTCTGTAAAATAATGCAATCAATAATCGAATACCAACCAAGGTACAACCATTATAAAATTACATCCGGATCAGTCGTAACATGTGAAATTTTATTTTTGCATTGAATCATACAAAAAATGACATATTTGTAAAGAAAGAATGCACTGTTGTGACTATTTTTATGTGAATCAGGATCACCGTGATTACCAAGGTGCGAACCAGTGGGATCGACTACTTTCGAGCTAATTTATGCAACCCAAACTGATATCAGCATGCCTATGAAATTCAAAGATACTAGATTCCTGGAATCTTTCTACCATCAGAATGTATTAAAGGGAAATCGTGATTGGGTTCACCAACAACCAGAACAGTGACAGAGGTCATGTCTAGGGTGATCAAGGATGCCGATCAATGTAGCGGTCGGGGCCTGTCATCTGGAGACCTCACAAATCCATTGGATAAAACATCCTCTACAACAACACCTCCATCCTTGAATTGAACAAAGGGGATATATCAATGGATGATAATGAAGAGGAAACAACAAAATGTAACGACGATCTCGAAAAAAAGAATGTGAGGATCCAGATGAAATCGAAGTAGAGACAACCCAAACCACCATTAGAATTTAGAGATAGAATCTCCCAATCAATTCCTATATCTCCCCACATGTCTTGTTATGTTTTCATAAATACATATAAAATTACAATTAATATATTTAAATAATAAATATATTTATTATATTTAAAATTATTAAATTTTTATTATATATATATACATTTTAATTAGAATTATAAATTAATATATATACATATATAATTATAAAATTACAATAAATGCATTTTTTACAAATTTATAATTTTATAATTTTATATTAATAAATATATATTTAAAAATATTTACAATTATATTAAAATATGTATAAATATAATTATTTATACTTACAATTATAAATATATATTTTTTAAATAGTTATAAAATTATAATAAATATATTTATTTTATTTATAATTTTATAAATATATATAATTATAAAATTATATTTATAAATATATCTAAATATTTATAATTATTAGTATATATAAATGTAGATATATATTTAAATAAATATAAAAATATACCAAATATATTCGTTATATATATTTATAAAAATATAAATATAATAAATATATTTACTATAATTTTATAATTATTCAAATAAATTTATAATTATTTAAAATTATAACTATAAATAAATATAATTTTTTTATTATAAATAAATATATATTCATTTAGATAATTCTAAAAATAAAATAAATATATTAAATATATTTTTTATTATACCAAGAAGGTTCGGGATGAATCCACTTTTTATAAAAAAATGAAAAATAAATAGTACCTAAAAGAAGAAGAGAAGAAAGGAAAACTCCCACAGAAAATTAAAAAAACAACTCAAGTATCACTATAATCATGATCAGTGTCATGATTAGATGTAGTAACATCATCAGTAGACTCCCATTCTGACTGTGAATTCCTCTAGATGAAAATCTTAATGTAATTCTATTTAATCATCACCTACTCTGGTGTGAGATGACCCCTGAGATATTTAGAAGATCCTCCATGAGCCCACAAAGTGTCACCATGCCCTTGGCCATTAGCTTTGGGATGCCTGCCCTGTCACCAGGTCTTTTGAATATGACACACATCATCATTAATAGAATCAAGAACCTCAAATATATTAACATCCTTAACACTGGATGACTGATCGACCTTTAATTAAAAGATAAATCATATCTTCTTTATCATTCAGAACCCATCACTCTCCACTTTACGATTATATTTACTATTCTAGAAACCATATTTTCACGTAATGTGTTGTCAGTCATAGTGGTAGCTTACCTCTCAATGAGAATCTATATTTCTGACAAAGAGGGGGCATTCATAGTCTTAGTAATGAGAGAAACCTGAAGGTTAATCCTCTACATGGGTATCAGTAAATCTTCATTAGCAATAACATATTAGAATAACCTTCCATAACATTGATGAAGTGTTTCGTGACCAGCTTTAGTCCCTGTGGATGCATGCATACCCTCGTCATTTTGAACACCATCATGCCAGACATCCAACTTTGCATCATAAATCTGGGAAATTTCATTCCCAACAACACGACCGAGGTGTCGAGAGCCACCACCTTCATCATTGCACACATAGACATTCTTCATGTCAGTCTTTGGCCGATCATCCACCACTATATATTTATTTAATTACTTATAAAATTATAATAAATATATGTATTATATATAATTACAAATATAATAAATATAATTATTATAATGCTATAACTATTTAAATGAATATATATATTTTTTATTATAACTATAAATAAATATTTATTTATTTAAATACTTATAAAATTATAACAAATGTATTTATTATAATTATAATTTTATAAATAAATATAATAAATATATTTTTTAATATTATATAATTATATAAATATATCTATATTATTTATAATTTTATTTATAAATATAATTAATATATTTATCATAATTTTATAATTATAAGTAAATATATATTTATTTATAATTTTTTTATATATAATTAAATAAATATTTAAAAATATTTATAAAAATATTTATTATATATATATATATATTATATAAATGATTTTATAATTATATGTAATAATATAAATAAATTATTAACATTAGATCTTTATCATGAATTTTTTAGCGCTTATAGAGATAACCCTTTATCAGTGATAAAAAATAACTGATAATAATATTCTTTATCAACACTATAATTTAAATATTGATAAAAACATGTTTTATTAGCACTAAAAAAGCCCTGATACAGAGGTGTTTTATCAACACTTTCTATTTTATCATTGATAAAACAACTCTTTATGTTTGTTTTTTAGAAAGCACTGATAAAATACCTTTCCCTTTTTTAAAATAACCCTAGCCAGTTTTCTTCTCTATCACACCTTTGAGCTTTCGCACAACCCAACTGCCACTATGTCGTCGCTCTAACGGTACCCCATTGTCGCTCCACCGTTATCACCAAACTGCACTGTCACTGCACCAAAACTCTAACCGAACCCTATTCTGGACACCATTGATGGTCTCACTAAATACCACCGACATCGTCATTGTTCTCTCTATGACCTGCCGTTGTTGCTACTCTAACCGAACCTCGTCATCATCACTGGACCTACCCTGCCAAAATACAGTGTTTGTTGTGACTTTTGAAAATTTTCGACAAATAAAGACCCTAAAAACTAAATTTATTCTATTCAAATCTGATTCTCTTCATGGTTCAATTTTTTTCTCAAATGACACTGTCTTTGATACCCCTTTCATTTTAGTGTTATTTTTTGGACCAGATTCACCAAATTATTTTCTTCACCATTACTATGACGGTTCATTTCTTAACCCAATTGTAAAGTTTAACCCTTTTTTCTGGTTATTTATTTATTTCAATAGAATTTGATTAATTTTTGATCTCATTTCGTCCCATATTAGAATTTATAGAACATTCTCTATTGATTTTTAATAGGTTAACCCATGTGTCTGTCATTTAATTTTAGAACCATGACTATTTTCTTATTTAACTCCATGTTTTGTATATCAAATAATAACATTAAATGTATTTATGTGTTATTGGAATGATAAATCATTTTTTATATGATTATAATATCAATTCCAATGAATTCTCAATTGTTGAACTTTTAAATAATATTTTTTAATAAACCATGCACACCATGTGTTTGAGAAATTTTGTGAATTATCTTAAAATAAAATTTTAGGATTTTATAAGGTGTTTTGGTCATCAAACTGAATTCTAAATAGGCACAATATTTTTTACTTTTCAATTCAATAAATACTTGAAATTACACATTTTGTTAAAATATTTTGGGATTTCATTAAAATAAAATGTGAGGTTTATCATTTTTTAAACCTATATTGTTTATAGGATAAGAAAATTTATAAAACGTTTTAATCAATAAAGTGATTTTATAAAGGTGGAATAATTTGTAAATTGAATTCAATGGTGGATTATGTGTAATGTTTTAATAATTTTTTTAGAAATGATTTCAGATTATTAAATAGATAATTTTACTCTTGGGGGTTTCTAAAATGCCTATTTAGACCATTTAAATGGTCTTTCAAACATGTGGGTGTATGAGACCCACTTATTTCCCATTATTATTACTTCCCTTTAAGGGTGATGTATAATGTATGTGGTGATCAGGATATGGATAGGAAGGGGTTATTTATTGTTAGAGCGTTAGAGTTGTGAGTGACTTATTATTTGTGCTTAATTATGATTATTTGGATTATAGATTGTTTCTAACCATTACTATTACTATAATAACAGGAACATGAGTAATTAATTGAGAAGTATTTATTTATTCTATACTATATCATTTCACACTTCTAGTTCCCCCAAATATTTATAGGGATAGTGGTGATTTTCCTTCATTTTAGGATTACTTAAAGCTAGTCAAGTACCTTGTGTTAGAATGTTACATAATCTTATAGTTGGTCCAGATTTGATAAATTCTTGGACCATAACACATTAGATACAAGGATAGATCCCATGACATAATTTCATTGGTTGGTGGTTTATAAGTGGGGAATCTATTTTATTTTCAAAATGGTTGGAAATGTGTTTTTCATTAACGACAAGGGTATATCTCATGAGACTTGTAATGTATACCTAGAGTTTTTTGTTAAATATAAAATAAAGATAGATATTTTCATGAATGGAATAAATTTTAATAATTATCTAATTTTATACTTTCATAAATTTTAATTTTTTATATTATAATTCTATAATTTTATAAATTTTTATAACTAGATACTTCTATATATTATTTATAGTTTTATAATATATATATACTTATATACAGTTTTATATATTTACATACATTTATAAATTCTATATATTTATTTAATATATATAATTTTATACTTCAATATTTGTCTATAGTTTTATATAATAATATCAATATTTATAAATTTTTAATTTATATTTTTATACCAGTAAACATTTTTCAATTTATCATTAGTTTAGTACTTTTATACTTTCATAAATTCAAGGTCAATGTTTAAAATACTTTAAAAAATATAATAATTTCATTTTTTATTTTGTAAACCATTATTATATTCAATAGTCTTATTCTTTATTAAGAAATTGTTTTTTAAATAATATTACTTTTATTTTATTTTTTCCCTTATTACATTCAGTAGTCATATTTCATCAATTATTTATAATGTGAATGTGATTTTATACTTCATTTATACTCATACAAAAATGGGTTTGATCAATAAAAATATATATTGAAAAGTTTTTTTTAAAATAGAAATATCCTCAATTATATTTATAAATTTCTTTTATTAAGTTTTGGTTTTTAATAATGTTAGATAATAAATGATTTTTCAATATTTCGATTTTCATTCAAGAAATTCATGAGATCCATCTTTAATTGAAAATTTTTTTGTAATTATTTTGATAATATTAATATATCCAAATCAAATATTATAGATATGAATATAGAATATATGGATTCCAATCGTATGAACAAAGAGTATGAATATGGAGTGAAATAGTTCATCAAGTATGCAAAAGATGATTCACATAACCCTTCTCAAATCCTTTGTTTTTGTTTACACTTATTCAAAAATAATTTTTCTAGAGGAGTTGAAAAAACAAATGATGTATCATATAATTTATTTATGTTATAAATGTTTTCATAGACATAGGGAAAAAGAGAATATAGAAATAAATGGGATAAAACTTCATTTTATGGATCATCTGATAAGATTACATTTGTGGAAAATGAAGAAGACTGTATCGAGTATTTGATTACAAATGTGAATTATGTGGAAGATCATATTGTGAAAATGATAATGACAGTCAAAGATGAACTTCATTATTTTCAAAAATTGATTGTGATGTTATATATTTATAAAAATATGCCATTGTATGCTGGTTTCACTAAATATACAACATTTTCATCCTTACTGAAGCTGTATAGTTTGAGATCATGCAATGGATGGAGTGATGAATGTTTTACTGAACTAATTTCTCTTTTGAATGATATGATCCCAAAATACAATTATCTCTATAGTAGAACATACGATGATAAAAAAATTCTTTGTTCGAGGGGTATAATATATGAAAGAATACATTCCTTCCCAAATGATAGTATACTATTTCACAAGGGCCAAAAATCACATAAAGAATGGAGGAAGTTTGGTGTTTCTTGATATGAGAATGATGAATCAGTTCCTACAAATGTTTTTGTACTTTCCAATCATTAAAAGGATTAGGAAACTGTATTTATGTGATTAGACTGTAACACAACTGATGTGGAAAAAAGATAAAAGAAATAAATATATAAAACATCTTCACCTAAAAGACTCTCCTTAGGGGAATATAATTGATCATGAGTATCCTAAATATTTAAATGTTCCAAGATAACTTCATCTTGTCATCTCTATTGATGGATTAAACCTTTTGGTTTTCAATGAAACACCCAAATTATATAGATAGTTATATTAGTAAATTAAAACTTCCCATTGTGGTTATTCATTAAACAAAAATACATCATGTTATTTATCTCTATATCAGGAAAAAACTACTAAGTAATGATATCGATGAATATTTGGATCCATTGATCGGAAATCTGAAATTATTGTGGGATTCAGGCGTTACTTTGTATGATTCTTACAAAAATAAATATTTCACATTGAGATCCTTATTTTACGGGCTAATAAATGAATTTTCTACTTGTAGAAATTTATGAGGATATAAAATTATTGTAACTCAAGGTAATCCATTTTTTGAATTAGGTATAGAAGCTATTATGTTGAAACATTCAATGAAGGATGTGTTTTAAGGATATCATATATTTCAACCCTGAATACATTAGTACTGATCTCGAGTTACATCATTTGATGGATATTCAAAAGAACATACTACACCATCTCCACTAACATGTGTTGAATTACTTGATAAATTAAACATTTCTAATACTACCTTATTTAAACCATTTTTTAAAAACATTACAAAAATCAGTTGGAAAATGAGATCAATTTTTTTGGAATTACTATACAAGAATTATTTGTAATGATAAAAAATTCTCAATGTTATGAATGTTGAATTTTTTTATGTGATAGTGTAATTGGAACATTACTAAATTCAATCTGAAAAAATGTATGGAATTTAGGCTAGGATGGACATGGTTGACATGGGAATACAGAATGAGTTGGCACTAGTTATGGGCGAGAAACAATTTTTTCTTCTTCAAACTACTAACACTCTTTCCGTGGACGAAAGATATCAGATTTACAACTTCTTAAATGATTTAAATGATATTAAGAGGTATTCATAAAACATAAAGAATATTGAGGCAATGAGTGATTTAATGTTAAAGGGTTGGAAGTAAAATGACATTCATGTTTTGATACAATATTTAATTCATGTGTCTTTACATTGAATTTTTTATAAGAATGTCTTCCATACATTAACCAAGATCTCTTTCCTTGTCAAATCTATATAAAACAATTTTATAGAACTCGAGAAACTTCAGACTATAGAAAATAAAATTTCTGTCATATTTTGTGAATTGGAAATATTATTTCATTCATCATTATTTGATATGATGGTTTACATGGTAAGAGATATTCGACTATGTGATCCTTTGCACTGTACATTGATGTAACATATTGAATGATATATGAAAACCTTGAAAGGGTATGTCAAATATTAATTTCAGCTTGAAGGTTATATTACAGAGTGATATATTATTGAGGAAGCCATTAAATTATGTACTGACTTTCTGTCAGGTGTGGAATAGATTATTTTACAAAAACAATTTCACATTTGGTGGCTTGTGGGTGATGTAGTTTCTGGAAGAGTTATTGTCACAATAAATACTATTGATCTATGGTAGGCCAACCAATATATTGTTTATAACATTTTAGAGGTTTCCCCGTATGTTGAAACCCATAAATAATTTCTTAGGAATTTTAATCCCATAAGGGCTGAAATCTGGATATCAAAGACATATAAATAACAATTTATCATATGTTTTTGAGACTATATTTTTGTGGAATCAAATGAAAATCAAGATTGAATTATAGTATTAATTCAATAGATATTCAAAAGACTAAGTGTGTATATATTATCTTTAAATTTTCACATAATTATTGGTTACATATTCTATACAACCTGAAATGATGAAGGCAGTGCCATGAAAAATAGTGGAGTTACACTTTTGAATAAAGTGATTAATATTTTGGAAAATAAGGAGAGAAATTCAATTTATACGAATATTTCATACTTTGGCACCATTAAACAAATATGATAGATGGATAAATCAACATTACAAGTGCCAATTTTACAGTGCAAGTGGGTTGATAGTAGGAGTGATATTAAAATTGATGAATTGTGATTCATGAAAGAGAATTTTAGTTAGTAATGGTATAAAGAAGAAATTTTTATAATGAAATCACATGATGTATACATATTTTATGTTCCAAATCCTACTAACTGAGAGTGGTCAATTGTTCTGTTATCGAACAAAACCACTAAAGGGTCTGATGAAAAATTAAATAAGGATGACCCTTTCATTAGGACATCACAATCATTTTTCCATGATTCTAATGTAGACAATGCATTGTATGTTATATGAGAACACTATTATGGTATCTGAATACTCAATAGAGGGGTCAAATCCCTTCGTCATTTAAAAAAGTTATAGTTCAATAATCATGTTTTTCTATAATATACACTGTGCTACCTCATGTTATTATCTGTTCACTACTACATCTATGTAATACAAATTAAATGTTAAAAAAAGTTTATAGATAATGTCTTCTATATGTACTGATTCCCCCAATCCTGAGGAACAACATGTCACTTGTCACGACCCCCTCCAACCAAATATTCCCCTCTTGAGC
Organism: Viscum album; assembly: GCA_963277665.1. Lineage (NCBI taxonomy): Eukaryota > Viridiplantae > Streptophyta > Magnoliopsida > Santalales > Viscaceae > Viscum > Viscum album. Next base: position 877,564,044 of record OY728165.1, on the reverse strand, counting down.
TGGCAATGGTGAAAGGGAGATAATTACCCCCGAGTCCCGCCTCTAGTAGGCCCCGGGTTGGCGACTACCACCAAGGGTATGAGTTTTCAAAAATATGGGAGGGATTACCCTTTAATTATTATATGATCAGGAAAAAAGACATGTTAACCTCCAAAAAGGAAAAGAACAAGTGTATAGAAATAAACCCAAACCAAGCCCACATGCAAGTTTAATCAATTTTATAACAAGGTATAAGTACAAGAAAGGTCAATGTACAATACCAAAAGAAACAAGTGTACATCAATAGAAATAACTACAATCGTCCGACTAGTAGGGTCCCGCACGGCCCTGGTAGTCTTCTTGGAAACCTAAAAGTAAACGTAGGGTGAGCATACAAGTATATATAGTAGGGAAACCTAAAGCTCTCGTGCACAAGTGGAGACACATCCTAATATCCCGTGAGAACAACAGAAGAAACCTAGAAAGGAATTCTATCCACCCAACCTCACCAACCGCACTCACCAAAAACACAATCACAACAGGTAGTACTAGTACATAAGAACAAGAGTATTTGGGTACCCCGCACTATTTCCCATAAGTTAGCTTCTCTTCCTAACGGTAAACGTCCTGATGCTTCCACACCCTCCCCACACGCACACACCTGGGCCTCATAAACCACACATCCCGCACGCACACACCTAGGCCTCACAACCACGTATCCCACCAACACACACCTGTGCCTCACAACCACGTATCCCGCCCGCACACACCTGGGGTTCATCCTGAAGGTTCTTGGGAAATAGTAAAACCTTCCCGAAGAGTCTTGGGCTAAAATCACCCCAATCGAAACCTACCCAAAGAGTTTGGGGTGTAAGGTCGCCTCAAGCAATCACAGCCAAGGGAAGAAGGTGCTGTAAGGAGCTAGAAACTAAAGGAAAGACACCATATCCCATGAAATGGGAGTGTTCGACACTAAATGCTCAATATGGTTGGGGTGTGATAAAACACAATAGATACAGATATATATATATATATATATAACACAACCCAACCTATGGCTTTTAAATAGAGAAGCTGAGGATCTGCCTTAGTAATGCTACTACGAAGCATGCATAAAAAAAACAACCCCAACCCCATTTAGGTTTTCACATTTCAGCAGAATTAGTTTATTAGTTCCCTAACTACTAGGAAACTATCCACAACCAACCACATCAATCATTCGTGAAACATATCCCTGCCATCCACAAATCAAGTTAGGAAAACACAAGCACAATAAAAAATTCCCTTCTTAACAACCAACCAACCCCATTGATTATTGTTCTCGTTCCATTACCATGCCCCACCATTCATTATCTCTTCCACTTTTTATTTATTATCAACAACCCATAGTTCGTAACTCATTCACATTCAAGACCATCCCTGTAGCCCCGCTGCCAACCACTATAACCACAGCAAACCACAAAACACCCCCATCACATGCCATGTATCCAATCCAACATCAACATGTTCATTATTCCATTTTTTTTCAACCGGGGTGATCACACAAGGGTTCCATATTTTAAAACGTCCAACTTTACATGATTAACCAAATTTCCACATTCAACGAAGTTTCTATCCAAAAAACGGTCTAGAAAGATAGGGAAACATTTAATTGCGCAAGCAAAGGCCCCCAACGACCGTGATTTTCAGTAGGCATTAGCCTATTCAATTAACAACATAATATCACAGTATAAAAAGCAATGTAACAGTAATCACAAACTTCCCAACCCCGTTATATACGCCAGTTATTATCTTTATTAAACCGGTCCAACTGTGTTTCTTGAAACAAGAGGAAACCCACCCCGCATGATGCACAAATTAGATAGAGTCAAAGGTAAGATCCCTACCTCAACAGATTTTGATCACAACGCTCCCCCTGATCAACTTTAGAAGATGTCCTTTGGCGTCTGTCACTTCCGTCGAGTCCCATAAAAACCTCCTCAGGTGGAATTTGAAAAGGGAGGGCCGAAGGAAGGACAACATATCCAAGCTCAGAAGTTCCGCCTTGTCTTTACTATCTCGTGGCCCCTGGCGGATCGTAAATCAGAGCTTGGGCGAAGATGTTATGGAAGAAAGATCCTTCGAGTATCTTGGGAGAACTCTGCTCAGAGGGAAGGGGAGGAGAGGGGTGAGGTGAAAAGGTGGAGGGGACCCCTCCTTTTATAGGAGAGAAAATAAAAAGTACACGGCGTTTAATTTATGGTACATGGCGTGTACTCAGTTATTTCACATGGTCTTTACACGGCTTCCAACACGGCTCCGCGACCATTGACTGGTCAACACACAGTTTGACGGTAATGCATTGGCGTGGACGGGCTACATGGCGTGTAGTTTAGGGTACACGGCATGTGCCCATTTCTTCACAAGGCGAGGACGCGGTCTTTAACCTGAGGTATACCCGACAAGGTGGCACACGTCGTGTACTTACACTATACGACGTGTACTCATTTACTTCACAATGTGAGGACACGACCTACAACACGGGGTATACTCGGAAAGGTGGTACATGTCGTGTACTTAAACTACATGAAGTGTACTTACAAAAATCTGGAAAGTGTGGGAAAAGTCCATTTTACCCTCCAGAACACTTTGTGACCTTCTTTTTGACAAAGGAATGGACCGGAGAGGTCCGGACCATTACATCAGATACCTCTTAAAACATTCTCATCCCCTAGAATTCAAAACCCAACCCAGAGGAAACCCAACAAGATACCTCTTAGGGTTCTTGTTATAATAGGAACCTAACCAACAACCCTAATCACAAGTGTTAGGAATTCCCTCTACTATGTCAAGATATTATCTGCTTTAGGAGGCACTAACTCGCCTTCACGGGTTTAATCGCAACCACATTAATGTGTCTTGATTAAGTATTGGGCCTTCCCACTTCCATATATTAGTATTTTCCAACATACACTGCCCCCAACACCATACAACCAACACACTGCCCGAACATGTGGTTTGGGGAAAAATTCTTTCTCCTATGTCGAGATATTATCCGCTTTAGGCGGCACTGACTTTCCCACACAGGATCGATCACATCCTCATTAATGCATCTTGATTAAGAGTCAGGTTTTTCCATTTCCCCACACATCCGAACATGCTACACATTTCCAGAGAACAAGGAAAAAAAGGTCTCATAACCGACAAGCCAAGAATTTCACATATATCAATGGTACATAGTAAAACATCAACATAATGCTCAGAAGAGAAAGGACAAACATAAGTCAAAACAACTCTAGGTATTGAGTGTGTATCTGGGCCTCGAGCTCCCAAGTGCTCTCCTCGAGGCCGCCATGCCTCCACAACACATGAACCAATGGAATGGTTTTTCCACGAAGCACCATCTCTTTACGATCCTCGATTCCGACTGGTCACTCCTCGAAGGTCGCGTTGTCTCCCATATCTAACTCTCCCCAGTCGATAATGTGAGAGTCTTCGTGTAAGTAATAACAATGTTGGGAGACGTGGAAGACGTCATGAACCATCTCCAACTAAGGTGGCAGGGCTAGCTGATATTCCACCTCGCTGACTCGCCTCAGTACCTCAAAAGGTCTGATGAACCTAGCTGAGAGATTACTCCCTTTCCCAAACCTCCGCTTCCCCCGTCTAGGGGAAACCTTCAAGAACACATGATCTCCCACCTCAAACTCCAAGGGACTCCTCCGACGATCTTCATAAGACTTCTGTCGGTCCTAAACCACTTTCATCCTATCACGTACAAGCTGGAACTTCTCCATGGTGCTCTGTACTACCTCTGGCCCAAGATCACCTGTCTCATTAACCTATGCCCCGCAAATGGGTGAAGGACAATGTCTTCCATACAAAGCCTCAAATGGTGCCCTGCCAATAGTATAGTGGAAGCTGTTGTTGTAGGAAAACTCTACTAAAGGCAAGTTTCGTACCCATGATCCTCCAAAATCCAGAACGCATGCTCACAACATGTCCTCCAACGTTTGGATAGTCCGCTCTGTCTGCCCGTCGGTCTGGGGGTGGAAAGAATTTCTAAGGTGTAGCTGGGTGCCAAAAGCATGTTGTAACCCTCTCCAGACTCATGAGGTAAGCCGAGTATCCCGATATGAGACGATGGTCTTTGGAACTCCATGAAAACGCACCACCTCGCCTACGTACCTCTGTGCTAAGGTACTCACCGGGCCCGACTCCTTAATTTCAAAAAAGTGAGCTGATTTCCTCAGTTGATCCACCACTACCCAGATTGCATCATAACCTCCCTGAGCTCTAGGTAGTCTTGTGGCGAAGTCCATTGATATTTCATCCCACTTCCACTCGGGGACATCTAAAGGATGAAACAAACCACTGGTAACACGGTGTTCATCCTTCACTTGCTGACACAGTAGGAATTTAGCCACAAACTCCGCCACTGCCCGTTTCACCCCAGGCCACCAAAACTGTTCCCTCAGGCCTTAGTACATTTTTGAAACTACTGGATGTACCGCCAAGGCTGAGCTATAGAACTCACAGAGAACTCCCTCATGCATCTCTTCTGGAACAAACAACCTTCCATGGAAAATCATATGATGTAGGCTATCCTATGTCCATCCTTCTGGAGCGTTCCCCTGATCGACATGATCCCGAATTACTTCCACCTTAGAGTCCCCCCACTAAGACTCTTCCACTTGCTGCAACAGGGAGGACTACACCATAATCTGAAACAAACAGCCTCTAACACCTTCTACCCTGGCATCCAAGTGCAAGGCAGCCAACACTCCCATCGCCTTCCAAGCATCAGCGGATTCTCGAACCACTTCTTGATGTGACTTCCTGCTCAGGGCATCAACCACAAAATTTCCCTTACCTTCAGTGTAAGAGATATCAATGTCATAGTCTTGGAGAAACTCGACCTATATCCACTGCCGCAGGCTCAGGTCACGCTGGGAGAAGATATAACGCATGCTCTTGTGATCTGAGAAGACTACAAAGTGCTCCCCAAAGAGGTAATGTCGCCACAACTTCAGTGCGAACACTACTGCTGCAAGCTCTAGGTCATGGGTGGCATAGTTACGCTTGTGAGGCCATAACTTCCTAGACCCATAACAGATCACTCCCTTCTTCTACATCAGAACGCACCTCAGACCAAGGCCAGAAGCATCACAAAACACCTCATACAACAACCCTTCCTCTAGAAACATGAGTATGGGAGCACTGAATAACTTCTCCTTCACGTAGTCAAAAGCCTTCTGGCATTGCTCGCTCCATAGGAAGACTTGGTTCTTCCTAGTTAAAGATGTCAATGGAGCAGAAACTCGAGAGAAATCCGAAATGAACCTCCGATAGAAACCTGCTAAACCCATGAAACTACGAACTTCTGCCATGCTCTTGGGTGCTTCCCAAGAAAAAACTGCCTCCACCTTGGATGGGTCCACTGACACTCCATGCTGAGACACCACGTGACCAAGGAAGTGTACTTCTTTCATCAAGAACTTACACTTCGACAATTTCCCGTAAAGCTGGTGGTGTCGAAGGACTTCCAAGACTACCCTGAGATGCTCAACTTGATCCTCCTATGATCTTGAGTAGATCTGGATGTCATCGATAAACACAACGACGAACCAGTCCAGAAACTCTCGGAAGACAAAGTTCATAAGTCCCATGAAAAAAGTCGGTGCATTTGTAACTCCAAATGACATCACTACAAACTCGAAGTGCACATACCTGCACCTGAAATCCATATTCGATATGTCACTGTTCTTTTCCCTCGGCTGATGATACCCAGATCATAGATCAATCTTATTAAACCAACCTGCTCCCCTGAGTTGGTCAAAGAGTTCATCTATCCTTGGAAGGGGGTAACAGTTCTTAACTATTTCCTAGTTCAACCTTCGGTAGTCTATGTATAGCCTTAGACCACCATCTGAATTCTTCACGAACAAAACTGGAGCACTCCATGGCGATACGCTGGGTCGAACAAAACCCTTCTCCATCATATCATCAATCTGAATCTGCAACTCCCATGACTCTGAAAGAGCCATCCGATAAGGGGCCATCGAAATCGTACAGGCACCATGTTGTAAGTCTATCCCAAACTCAATGTCACATCGGGGGGGGGGGGGGGGGGGGGTAGAGTCACAACCTAATTAGTAAAAACAGCGAGGAACTCCCAAACAACCTACGAGACATCCATTATCTTTGTATCAACTGGAACCACTGATAGCCCACCTAACAAGGAAAGGAGAGGCTCCACATGCCAGCTTCCCACCTGATAGCTCCTCTCGCCAATAAAAGCTACACGTTTCCCATCCACGTTAGAGAACACGACTCTTCTCCGGAAGCAGTCGATAACGACAATAACGGAAGACAACCAATAGATGCCTAGAATGACATCGTATGGCTGCATCTGCAATAGAAGAAGGTCCCCATTAGATCTATATGGTCCCAACATTAGCACACATCCCTGGAAAACAGAAGATACGTTTGTCTGGACTCCAACTGGTGTACTCAGCACCATGGGTATGGAAAGTCTCTCTACATCTAGTCCCAAAGCATGGACTAGACCAGGTGCAACAATGGAGTGCAAAGCTCCCGAATCAAACAATGCTGAAACAAGAGTGCTGAACAAACAAATCGTACCTCACACCACCTCTGGTCCTGCTGGAGCTGTCAACTCTATTGTGTGCAACTGTCCACGCCCAGTTCCTCTGCCTCTCTGTTGTCATCCACCTCCCTGACCACGCCCTAGTCGAAGTCCCTGAGGAGAACCCTGAGGTCATCCTCCTCCCGTAAAGTCTTCCCTCGAAGGAGCTTGGTCTTGATGCTGCTGGAAGGGCCTCGCCCACAACTGGTGCTACTGAGGTGGGCGCTAAACCTGCCCACCTCCACCGTACTGATCTCGGGTCGGGAATCGACTCTGAACGTGCCCAAATCCTCCACAAGAAAAACACTTCGGTCCTGGGCTCGTGAAAAAGGGATGAGGACCTGAAGATATGAATTGGAACTGTTGGGGCCTGCTCCCCACTGGCCTGAACCTGGAAGGTCCCGTCGTAGGAGACCTGCTGCTGACTACATTCCCCTTCGACGAACGTAGCTGGATCCCCTCACGTGGTGCATCTCCCATCAAATGCATACTCTCTACAACCTCTTCCTTCTTCTGTACCACCAAGTGCATCGGAAGGGTGAAGGGGGTGACAACATACTGGAGTGAATGATGAAGCACCTCCTCAAAAGGTCTCGCCTGAGACTCCTCATTCGGAAAGAGATCCGGAGTAAAGAGCAAGAGATCCTTGAACTTGATCCCCAACTCTCATACTGACATACTCCCCTGCTGAAGGGAGAGTAACTCCTGCCGCTTCTCCACCTTTATCATGGAATAATGGAATTCCTCTCGGAATTCCTTATCAATGTCAACCCATGGAACCTCTACCTCTATCCTCTCTCTGAGGTAGATCGTCCACCACTTTTTCTCCTCACCTCTCAGCTAACTGACTACTTGGGGAACCCAATACTCCCTCAGAGAACAGATCAATGTAAAAGCGATCCCTAGCTCCTCAAGCCACCCCTCTGTCTCCGTATCCGAAGTACTACCCTCATACTTCTTGAGGGTCTACCGCTGAAATGAACGGAGAGTCTTCTTCTACTGGCTATCTTCCTCCTCTCGATCAATCCTCAACTGATCAACCGCCTGAATCTGCTGGGCCTCGGCCATCTGAGCCACCCGGGGATGATGACTAGGTTCCATAACTGTATGGTAAACAAAAATCTCCTAAGCCCATGTAGTAAGGAAATTTCTCAAGTTTTTATTTTATCTTTTTATTTCAATTTCTTTCCCAGAACACCCAAATCAAGTTAAAAACTATCATGATGATGCATGTACCTTCCCTAGGGTCTCTACCTTTCAATCAATGTAGTCTTACTTGGTCGTTCGGTAGGCTAAGAGTCCTTGCATCAGATCACAGGGGGCCCTAAAATCACATGTCATAGTCGGTCTTCCCTAGCCTATGTCACACACCAATATTAACTAACACTATTTCCCTACCATCCCATGAAATCCTCACTATGCCTAACTCCAAACTCCATCCTATCTCTCAACCATCTCCTCTAATACCATTCTGTCATGAACCCCTCCCACCAAAGATGCCCCTCCTAAGCTGGAAATGGTGAAATGGAGATAATCACCCTCGAGTCTCGCCTCAAGTAGGCCTTGGGTTGGGGACTAGCACCAAGGGTATGAGTGTTCAAAAATATGGGAGGCATTACCCTTTTATTATTTTAATATTGGGAAATAGGACAAGTCAGCCACCAAAAAAAAGAACAAGTATATAGAAATAAACCCAAACCAAGCCCACATGCATGTTTAAACAATTTTATAACAAGGTACAAGTAAAAGAAAGCTCAATGTACAATACCAAAAGAAACAAGTGTACAATAATAGCAACATCTCCAACTTTCTGACTAGTAGGGTCTCGCACGGCCCTGGTATTCCTCATGGAAACCTGAAAGTAAATGTAGGGTGAGCATACAAGTATACTCAGTAGGGAAACCTAATGATCTCGTGTACAAGTGGGAGACATCCTAATGTCCTATGAGAACAACAGAAGAAACCTAGAAAAGAATTATATCCACCCATCCTCACCAGCCACACTCACCAAAAACACAATCAAAACATATTGTAATAGTATATAAAAACAAGAGTATTTGGGTACCCCGCACTATTTCCCATTAGTTAGCTACTCTTCCAAATGGAAAACGTCCTGACGCTGCCACACTCTCCCCGCCCCACACACACCTGGGCCTCACAAACCACAAATCCCACCCTCACACACCTGGGCCTCACAACCACGTATCCCGCCTGCACACACCTGAGCCTCACAACCACATATCCCGCCCACACACACCTAGGCCTCATCCCGAAGGTTCTTGGGAAATAGTAAAACCTACCCGAAGAGTCTTCAGCTAAAATCACCCCAATCGAAACCTACCTGAAGAGTCTGGGGTGTAAGGTCACCTCATGCCATCACAACCTAAGGAAGAAAGAGCTGGATAGACCTAGTAACTAAGGGAAAAACACCCTCTCCCATGAAATGGGAGTGTTCCGCACTAAGTGCTCAACATGGGTGGGGTGCGATAAAACACAAAAGATACAGATATATATATATATATACCAAACACATAGCCCAACCCATGGATTCTAAATAGAGAAACTGAGCATGTGCCTAGGCACTGCTACTATGAAGAATGCATACAACAAACAACCCCAACCCCATTTAGGTTTTCACGTTTCAGCAGAATTAGTTTATTAGTTCCTTAACTACTGGGAAACTATCCACAACCAACCACATCAATCATTCGTGAAACATATCCCTACCATCCACAAATCAAGTTAGGAAAACACAAGCACAACAAACAAGTCCCTTCTTAACAACCAACTAACACCATTGATTATTATTCCCATTCGATTACCATGCCCACCATTCATTAGCTCTTCCACTTTTTATTTATTATCCACAACCCATAGTTTGTAACTCATTCACATTCAAGCCCATCCGTGAAACCCCACTGCCAACCACCATAACCACAACAACCCACAAAACACCCCCATCACATGCCACGTATTCATGCCAACATCCACATGTTCATTATTCAATTTTGTTCAACCGGGGTGATCACACAAGGGTTCCAAATTTCAAAACAGCCAACTTTACATGATTAACCAAATTTCCACATTCAACGAAGTTTCCATCCACAAAAACAGTCTATAAAGATAGGGAAACATTTAATTTCTCATGAAAAGGCCCCCAAAGACCGTGATTTTTAGTAGGCATAAGCCTATTAATTTCACAACATAATATCACAGGATAAAAAGCTATGTAACAGTAATCCCAAACTTCCCAACCTTGTTATATAAGCTAGTTATTATCTTTAATAAACTGGTTCAACTATGTTTCACGGAACAAGAGGAAACCCACCCCACATGATGCACAAATTAGAGAGAGACGAAGGTAAGATCCCTACCTCAACAGGTTCTGATCACAACGCTCCACTGAATCAACTTTAGAAGACGTCCTTCGGCGTCCGTCACTTCCGTCGAGTCCCAGAAAAACCACCTCGGGTGGAAGTTGGAAAGTAAGGGCCAAAGTAAGGACAAAAAATACAAGCTTCGAAGTTCTGCCTCATTATTACGATCTCGTGGCCGCTGGCGGATCGTAAATCGGAGCTTAGATGAAGAAGTTATGGAAGAAAGAGGCATCGAGTCTCTTGGGAGAACTCTGCTCAGAGGGAAGGGGAGGAGAGGGGTGAGGTGAAAAGGAGGAGGGGACCCCTCCTTTTATAGGAGATAAAAGAAAACGTATATGACATGTACATTATGGTACAAAGCGTGTACTCAGTTATTTGACACGGTATCCACGCGGCTTCCAACACATCTATGCGGCTGTTGACTAGTCAACATATGGTTTGAGGGTAACACATACGCGGGGAAGGACTACACAGTGTGTAGTTTAGGGTACACGGCGTGTGCCCATTTCTTCACACGGCGAGGACATGGTCTTCAACACAGGGTATACCCGGCAAGGTGGCACACAACATGTACTTACACTACAAGGCGTGTACTTATTTACATCACACGGTGAGGACACGGCCTACAAAATGGGGTATACCCAGCAAGGTGGTACACAGCGTGTACTTACACTACATGACGTGTACTTACAAAAATCTAGAAAGTGTGGGAAAGTACCATTTTACCCTCCAGAACACTTCATGACCTTCTTTTTGACAATGGAATGGGCCGGAGAGGTCCGGGCCATTACATCACTCAACATGCAGCTACTCCCAGTGCAGAGGAACAACAGGGTTCACAACCTACAGTTGCTCCTAGTTCAGAGGAAGAATTAAATTCTAAAAATGATGATGCTACCAATCCATAAGATGAACATATTGATGGTGTTGAATTTGAGGAAATGGAAGGTGGTCAAGAACCTATGTTGTAGAAAAATCTGGAGGGCTGTAGTGTGATTTTTTTATAATAAAATAGTAAGGCAAAAAGAAGAGGCATCAAATTTGAGGTCAGATGGAATAAACATGAACAACATATCCATCCTGACAAATATATTTTTAGAAGTTACATTGGGATTATCTCTCAGCAATACATGATGATTGATGTAGATTTGTGGTACCTTTTTTTCCCATTCTCAAGAAATTGATTTAGAAAGAGATAAAAATATTATTTTGACACCATTTATTTATTTCACTAAAAAATAAATTAATGGAAAATTGAATTACTCTTCATCATCCCTTGAAGAGTTCATTTACAGTAGATTCCTCCCACCTGGAATAGGTATTAATTCCTTCTGGAAGGATTCACAAATGATTTCACCAAATTCAAAGGAGATTTCATCTTAAATATGATGAAGGGAAAATAAACCCACAAGCACTTCTTATGTATGTACACTTTATAACCCAAGAAGAGTCAGATGTGTTTCTTGGACATCATGTTTATATGTATTTTTAGATATATAGTGTCTACTAATAAATTGTTTGACAATAAATGTTTCCATCACATTAATTGAAAATTTTTTAATTATGAAACAACAATTGAGAACTAAAAATAAAGAATGGGAAGAAAAACCAACAAACTCTTATTGTAAAGAAAGGAGGGGGTATGCTTCACTTGAAAAAAATTAGAGTGTATTTTAAATCAACCGTAATACATTTATGTGACATAAAACAACCACATAACTATTTTCCTCTATTTATGTGTAGTTTGATCAATCCAAATACATATCCACTTCCATCTAATGTTATGTTCTATGGAAGGAGGAACATGTGAATAAATAGGGGATACTAATAGAAAAAACACACAAAATGTATGGGGAACATGTCTACGTATGACATGATAATTTTTTTTATTTAAATCACTATCACATAACAATGATTAATTATTTTCCTATATTTCTTTTCTGATATAGGAACATGAATTATCAACACCTGTAATGGATGAATACCTATTATTGTTGGACTTGAAGCAACTATAAATCTATGACTATTTCATAGGTTTAGGTTTTGGGGTGACACCCCAAAAATATCTTGAGAATAAATAATATGAGGAAAAAGATAAAGAAATGGTAGAGATGAAAGAAAGATTCACTTGACTTGATGAAAAATTTCATTGGTAGACTGAGTTTCTATAAAATTTTATTGGGGTACGAAAAAACAAGAAACAACTCAAGAACAACCAGTTCATGAAGATCCCACACCACCCCCACCAGCTATGAGGTGATCCATTCACATCAAATAATTTTCTTAGTTGATGTAATAAATATTCTAATAATAGTTTCTATGAAATATGAATATGAAAGACAATGATAAATTTTTTTGTACTAATATTCTATAGGGTGAAAATGAATATGATTTATATCTATCTACACCCACCCGACACCTTGTAGTGAGGGATACGACGTTCAATATCCACGATGACTCTCTACACAACAGACCACATACAAAAGGTCATGTGAGTGTGGTAATTATTGGAGATAATGATCCAAGAACTAAGATACTCATTTCACTTGATTAATGATATATTTATATGGTCTAACAAGATATTTGAATATTCATCACATGGACATCAAATCTTGTAAAGACACATGTTGGAAAGAAGGTATATACTTATAATTTAATTTTCATGCATTACCTTTAAAAATTAATGAAAAAAATATTAATCATTGAATGTTATTATAGAAGAACAAAGGTAATGGTGTGAAAATAAAATTTAACTCCAAACTATATTAAGGATCAAGAAACTGATCGAAGAGATCTTTTGAAGACCTCTTTACCCTACAAATTCAGTATTCTCATTTACTAAAATTGATGGTTCTTATGGATATGAGGTTAAAAAATAGTAGTAATAAAAATTTGGTTTTGAATAATAAATGATCAAATATGACATTATAGATGACATTAATATTGATAATGTAAATGAAATTATCAAATATTAATGCTCAGGAGGCTCAATTTTAAATGTATATATGAGGTATGTCTTCATGGTTTTTTCCAAAAGTTGATATTATATATTAATTATGACTAAATTCATTTCATATTTTTTGAATGAATATATATGAATACCAAATTAAGGAATTTACTCATGAAAATAAATTTTCAATCATTAGTCCTCATGTAACTTATACGACACAAAAATAAATAGATTTAATAAAAATGATTGAAACAGTGGAAAAAACTGGCCAAATCATTTAAAAGAAAACATAATGATGATAGAATCTTCCTAATACCAACGATAATGGGGTAAAAATATACAATTTAATAAAGTGAAATATATTTTTATTTCCTTAATTACTTACTCCTTTTTTGTATTTTTAGGTAACATTGGATGCTAATTTCAATTTTTTTGGATACTCCAAAGATTTATTTCTTGAATTCTTTGTAAGGATATCCAAAAAATTGACCACACATGATGAATTTTTTCAATTTTAATATACTAAGTCCAATTTTTTGTAACTAAAATTAATGTTATATAATTTATATTATGTTTTAATGATAATTGTTTTTTGATAGGGTGGTGTTTAAATATCATTAAATTCATGGAATCTAGATGTGAATTAAGTACAATGAGCCTAATAAGTTCTAATATATAATAAGAATCATGTTATATATATTAAGATTGAATTATTTTAAAAAATATAAATAAAAGTTATTTATTTTTATATATGTTTCAAAAATGTAAGAAACAAACAAATTTAAAAGGATTTTTGTTATTATGTTATTAAATTTATGAGAGAGATTATATCCTATAAAGGAACCAACATCCATGAATATGTATTTTACAATGTAATTACTATTTCATATAAAATATTTATTAATAATTTGTGTATTTATATCTTTCTAGTACAACTGTAACTTCCAAAAAAAAAATCATATTCACACAATGATATATATTTTCTCTAAAACAAATTGGAAGAATACATGATGTCTGCTTTTACACAAATAGCTTGAATATGTGAATTCCATATAATTAAAAGATTATTTCATATTTATGTAAACTTAATTAATTTTCAGTAGTACTCATAGTAGAATTGTTTTTATATTGGTTAATTCCTTTATTACAGTTGGGGTATTTTATTCAATGCTTCTTTTTCTTGTTATAGATCAGAATTTGAGGCTACAACTCTGAGTTCAGTGAGGTGATAATAGTTTTTTTTAATATACTATGTTTTTCTCCATAAAAATATTTGTTCTCTAATTAATTAACATAATATAAATTAAATTCTTGACTGCTCATGTAAATAGTGTCTTCCCCCTAAAAACATTCTCACCCATATAGTGTTTTCATTTGTCACTTTCCTTCAATGATAGGGGATGGAAGTTGAAGGAAATTGATAAATGTAAACACTACAAGTGGATTTTTTTGGTCTTGTTGGGGTGGTTTGTTTGAAGCTTCTCATGCATTTTCGAGATGGTAACTGATATAACAAAAACATGGTAATGGGTTAAGAATGTATACAGCCATCCTGAAATGGTGAGTTCCTACTACTTATTTAATTTTTTTTCCTCATTTTATATATTATTTATAAGTCAATTTCCATATAATTTTTTTCTTATACATATATAGTTTTTTAAAGATCTTTTGAGAGGTCATATTTATCATTCAAATATATACAACAACCCACAAAAGAGACAACATGTTCCTTTCTTCCAATGTTACCACAGTTTCCATTTCTTTTCATTATTGAGATTATAAAAATTCATATTTATTTGATGTTTTTAATTGAGAAACATTTCTCATTGTCGAAAACTCGTAGTGTATAGGAAGGTTTTTTGGAAAAGAACCTCAACTCATGAAAAATAAATCTAATCGAATGTGTGGTAACATTGGTTTCTCTTATTGATTTGATATTTCAAGACAATGATCCCGTAGACATTTAAGACATGAAGGAATCAGAGTCACCTCAATCTGATGCACGGTGTGACCAATATGACTCAAGGTTATTCTTTTTATTTAAAATTGACATTAATTTTAGTTAAATAGGTAATTGACATACTCATAACTAAAAAAATGACTTCCTATTATCTTGGTAATTTTTGAAAATTATCCATAATTCATTTTTTATGTGTAGAAATAAGATACACCTTAATCTAATGCATAGTGTGAGTTGTATGACTCCATATGTGTATTTTTATTTTAAATTGACCAAAAATTTAATAAAAAATAAAATAGACATACTCCAAACCATGAAAACACATTTTTATTATCTTTATATTATAAGATAATGAACCATATGTAATTTTATGATGTATAGAAATAATCCTCACCTCAATATGATACATGATGTAACTGGTATGACTCAAAGTGGACCTTATCTGTTTAAGATTGGTATTTTAGTTCAAAAATTTGTCGGTCACTAAAAAACAAGCAAACACACTCAGATTGTCTTGATAATGTTTGAAAATTATTACTAAGTCATTTTCTGATATACATGAATTAGTCTCATGTCAAACTGACACATGGTGTGACTGATATGACTCAAAGTGTATGTTTCTAGTTTAAAATGTAAATTTAGTTGAAAATAATAATGGCCTACTCAAAACAAATAAAAAGATTTTATATTGTTTTGAAAAATTAGTAAAATGATTCATAATTCATTTGGGATGTGTAGGAATCAGACGCACCTAACTAAGACTCACAATGTGACCAGTACGACTCTAGGTTCATATTTTTATTTAATATTAACATTAATTTTAGTAAAACATACAATTGACATACTCAAACAAGAGAAAATGAATTCAGATTATCTTTATAATTTAGTAAAATGATCCATATGTAATTTTTGATGTGTATAAATTGAACTCACCTCAATACGATCCATGTTGTGCCTCATATGACTCAAAGTGTCAATTATCAGTTTAAAATCGACATTTTAGATTAAAAAGATTCACTCACTAAAAACCTTGAAAATATATTCAGATTGGCTTTATAATTTTGAAAAACAATTCATAAATAATTTTTGATTTGTTGGAAGCAGTATCACATCATTCCAACATATGATGTGACCATTATGACTCAATGTGCATGTTTCCAGTTTCAAATGAAATTTTCATAAAAACACATGTTATATATTGAAAACAAAGAAAACACATTCATACTATTTTGATACACTAGGAGAAGCATCCATAGGTAATTTTTCACATGTAATAATCAATTTAACCTCAATATGACACACGGTGTGACTATTATATTTCCAAATGTTTGTATTTATGTAAAATTGATCTTAATATTAGTAAATAGAACAATTGACATACTAAAAACAGAGAAAAACATTCTGATTATTTTGATAATTTTGGAAAATTATAAATAATTAATTTGTGATATAAAGTAATTAAACACACCTCAATCGGATTCATTATATGACCAATATTACTCAATGTGTGACTTCTTATTTAAAATTGAAATAAATTTTGGTAAAAGAGAACAAATGACATGCTAATAATCAAGAAAAAGCATTCAGATTGTTTTGATACCTTTGGAAAATGATCCCTGAGTCAGTTTTGAGATGTAATAATCAACTACAAATCAATACAACATACAGTGTAACCGAAATGATTCCAAGTGTTTATTTCTATTTTAAATTGACATTAATTTTAGAAAAAATGAGTGAAATACTGAAATCCAAGCAAACAAATTCTGATTATTTTGATCCCATTGGAAAATGATCCATGATTCATTTTTGATGTATAAAAATCACATTTAACTCAATTCCATACATTATGTGACTAGTATAATTCCATGTGTGTCTATTTATTTAATATTGACAATAATTTTAGTAAAAAGAATAAGTGACATACTGAAAACTGGGAAAACACATTCATATTGTTTTAATAATTTAAGAATATGATGAATATGTCATTTTTAATGTGTAGAAATCACCAGAACCATAATTCAATTCATGGTGTGACCTCTGTGAATCAATATATCCATTATATGTTTAAAATCGACATTTTAGTTCAAACCCATGTCACACTTTGAAAACCATCCAAATGCACTACGATTATGTTGATAATTTTGGAATGGAATTCATAAGTCATTTGTGATGAGTAGAAATTAGTCTCACATAAAACTAACACATTATGTGACCTTTATGGATAAAAGTGCATGTTTCCTACTGTAAATGACATTTTAGTAAAACATAAGTGAAATTTTGAAAACCAAGAAAACAAATTCATATTGTTTTGTTAATTTGAGAAAATAATACATAATTATTTTTTGATGTATAAGAATCATCCACACATCAATCTCACACATGGTGTGACCAATATAACTTCAAGTGTGTCTTTATTTAAAATTTACATTCATTTCATTAAAAAAAACAATTTCCATACTTAAAATTTAGCAAACTAATTCAGAATTTTTCGATACTTTAAGAAAGAGATCAATAACTAATTTTGGATGTGTGTGAATCAACCAAACCTTAATATGATGCATGGTAGGACTGGTATAAATCCTTTTGTGTCTTTTTAATTAAATTTTATATTTTGTTAACGTATTCTTTCATATTAATGTTTAATTAATTTCTTTATAATATTAATAACATACTATTTTGTTCTTTTACAGGTGGATTCTTTGTCTCGGGTAGTGGGGAATTCTTCATCAACTGATACCATGTGAATATTTTTTAGAGGGGATAATGAGTTCCAAATATGATGAAATATTAATGTTTTTAAATTTTTATAGATATTAATTATTAATTAAATTAATTTTTTTTTATTAATGTATATGGAAGTGTTTTTTTATATTCGTAATGTAATATTTATTTCAATTAAATTATATATTTTTTTTAGGTGTTACAGGTTACTATAGTGTTTTGTTATAAAAAATCACACTAAAATATGTGGGGACCATATTAACACTGATAAAGGGGGTCCCCCTTTAATAGTGTTGAGGATAACAATGTTTTTTAGTTTTGTTGAAATCCCTTTTGTGTGATGTTAAAGGGAATATCTATAGTAGTGAATTTAAAATAATTCTATCTCTACCCCTACTAGGACAACCCATTAAAAAAATCAATAATTAAAAATCCAATAAATATCAACAATCCCAAAGTGCTTCATTGATGATTACATAAATTTACCCCCATGAATCAACAATAATTTCCTTGAATCACAATAATTAATTTCCTCATATGTACTACTGTTAATTACATATATATAAATTATTTACTTTATTTAGAACATCATTAATACTTAATAAGAAGAATTATTGATAATAATTTCTTTTTATAATATATCACACTTCCCATAAAGTATCCTCATATACATATTTTTATCCATAATTATTCCCACACCATTAATATCCCTTATACAAGCACTATAATTATATTTAATTTGCAATGTGTTAACTTGAATTATAGCATCATCGTGAAATATAACATCTTAATACATATGCCTAGAATTTCATTCTAACAATGATCAATCCAACCAGAAACCATTTTTATGAATATAATGCTTGAAATATTAATACTAGTTGGTTAATATCATTTGGAATCAACTTTTGGGTCACATCTTCCTCCCATCCAATAAGATTTTCATGCCACTCTCTCGAACCATCAACAATATCTATTCCATATCACTCTTTGGGACTAGTAGCTGGGCCACATCACTGTCCAGAACTAGTATATATGTTGCACTATACATTGTTTTATATTATCCAAATAATCATTTTCTACTTTTTTTTGAAAAAATAGTTATTTATGGAAATCCAAAAATCCCCTTGAATCGTTAATTGTATTAATCCTAGAAATTAGTTTTTATTAACATCCTATTCGACGTTCTTTGAGACATAATTTTAATGAAATATTGTAGTCCAACAACGTACGGGTTTATCCTAGACACTATAAATAAAACAAATTCACACACAAAAATAATTGAATCAGACAGTTCAATTTATCCCATCAACAAAAATACTATTAAAAAATTTTATGCTCTCTAAATAAAAATTTAAATATAATTATTTAATATCATAATATTTCATATATCCCCATATCTATATATAGATTTAAGTATTTTGTTGAGAAGATCCCACTATTTAAAAATAACATCGTGAATATTCATATATAACGAATTAAAGAAGTAATGGTCTACAGTAATAGAGTTAAATCATTATCCTCCTTTCATTCCAGGCTCATCCTCAATATTTTAGGTACACCATGAAATAATATAATGAAATCAATGAGATATGTTAATATAGATAATATAGAATGTCTCTTTGGAATTAACTGTCACATGATTATGATCTTCTTTCATAGAAAGTGTTCCTTATCTTCTATGAATTTTCAAATGCAGAAAACAAATCCATTCAATAAAACTCACTAATAAATTAATTCTAACATTAAATCCTATAAAAACCAAATTTAAAAATCATAACTAGATTTCACATCTTGATAAGAATGAAATTTCCCACTAAAAAAATAATATTTCCATTAGAATCAAATAATAGATAATATATATTAATTAATAAAATAATCCCGAAGTAAAAATC
The DNA here is from genome assembly GCA_963277665.1 of Viscum album. NCBI lineage: Eukaryota > Viridiplantae > Streptophyta > Magnoliopsida > Santalales > Viscaceae > Viscum > Viscum album. The sequence goes on along the minus strand of OY728165.1, from coordinate 877,544,537 downwards.
ATTAAATAATATTATACTATTTCATAATAATTAATTCATTTAAAATTTTAAAAACATTAAAAAACCAAAATTTTAAGTCTCCATAATAAAGTAGAAATTAAATCTATAAATATAAAATTTATATACTTAATTTAAATTACAATTCAAATAGAAATTTTAATTTAAAAAATACAAAATTAAAATTAAAAGTTTCAATGATAAATGCAAATAATAATTTATAATTAATGATGAAATTTTAATTTAAATCAAATTTTAATTAAATAGAATTTTTTTTAATTTAACTAAAATAAAAAATTTGAGTATGTTTTTAGAATTTTTTAGGAGAAATAATTATTTTATATTTATTTTAAAATAAAAAATGATAATTTTTTTTGTTAATCCATACATCAAAGAATAATTTATTAATTAATATAATTAATTTATTATATTTTAGTTAAATATCTTATTATTTTAAAATTTTATATAAAAAATAATTTTTTAAATGAAATTGGAACATTCATTTAGATTGTTTAAAGTTAAAATTGAAATTATTATTTTTTGAAGGAGTTTATTTATTTTTTAACATAAAAAATGTTTATCTTTAATTATATTTAAAATAATTAAAGAGTTTGAAAACAAATAATTACATATTTTTTAATTTATTTAATCTTATATTTTTATATTTTCTAATATGAAAATGGGTTTTATTATAAAAATTTAATATAAAAATTTAATAAAAAGAATTGTAAATGGGTATTATAATTCAGTGATTTTTTTCAATTGTGAGTATATTTTCTTTTGTATTTTGGATCAAAAATAACATGAAAACTAACCATTACCACCTATTCACTACACACTATATTATTTTATAATGATTATATTGTTTAATTAATACCACACTGAGTTATGGTAGATAAATGATTATTATGATTTGATGTTATAATGGTTGGGTATTGGTTATAATATTATTCCATTGTTTTAAATTGATTTATAAGTCACAATGTGTTAATTAATTATATTGTATTGGATTTTTGGTGAATTTGAATTTAAATGTAAATGTAGTTATAGAACTATGAGATATAATTTAACACATAGTTAATTTTGGATTAACCATTTTACCAAGGATATTATCAATTAAATAATTATGTTACATTATAATGATTTTGAGATTTCAAAAAAATTACAAAATAATTAAAATGATTTAATGGTGGAAATTATTTTTTCACAATGTTTTTTGGATCCATATTGGACCAACCCAAATTGAACATTAAAAAATTTCATTAATACATGTTTTTTAATAATTTATTTCTATTTATATATTCAGTTGGTTTTTCAATTTGTAATCATTTTTAACTTCACATGGATAATTGTTGATGATTGTAGAATTTTCTTAAAGACGAATGACTTCTAGTTTGATGACTATTTGATCTTTTCAAATTAAGAGACCCAATCCACTTGAATAAAGGTACAAATTAATTTAATTTTTTTCTTCTAGATTTCATATATTTTATTGGGGACCTATGTACAATAATTACTATATTGATGTGATGGAGGATTATCCAAGTATTTATGGATTATAGATCGATTATAGTTTATTCATGATGATTTTTTGATTTGATCACCAAGTTTCGTTCTTCAATGAATAAATAATTCGTCAACTAAATTATTGCATGTTATTGGATAAATATTATTCTTATATGATACTTTCAGCATTAAATTATTTGGTTTTATATTCTTAAATATTTTAGGGATTTTTATTTAATTAGATAATGAAAAATAAATTTGGGATAGGTTAGAAATATTTACAGTATTTGTGATATTTTATTATGAAAATGATATTATTATAATATATGGTTTTATTATTAAAATTTTAAGGTTTTACAAATGAATTAATGTGATATTAATTTGAAAGTGTGAGGTATTATAAATTTTTCATATAGTCGATGATTAGACATGTCCTGAATATTCATAAAAAATGTATAAATGAATTAAATTATATGAATGGAATATTTTTTATAATATGAAATAAATCTATAAGTTTTGAAATAATTATTAGAATGGAAATTGAATCACATAATGAAAATGTAAATTAATATAGTGATGAAATAATGATATGGAAATTTATTTAAAAAATTATATGGTTAATGTGTGAAATTTTTTCTTTGTGACTAGAGGAAGAAGTGGTAATTATATGTTGGATATGGAATTTTTGATAGGTTTGGTGTATATTTCATTGATAATATTGAAAACTCTAATCATATATTTGGTTATATATTATAGTACATTCTGTTATTTTAGTTGTAGATGATGTGGATTTCACGATTGCTACATACCACCACAAAAGTAAGATAACATAATATATTCCCATGTGAATTTGGGTTCTGAGTGAATCCTAATTATTTAATATCTTATAGAAAAGGATATAGACTAATCCCCATTATAGAACTCACATATAAAGGATATAATATTGTATAAATTTTATCTATGTGGATGTGGTATGATGAGGTGTTAATTGTAGTATTTTATATTTTGTGAATATCTAAAGGGATGAGAGTTCCAATACATATTTTATAAGGATTTATGTTTCAAAATATTTATGAGTAAAAATGCATGGGGTACCTTTCTTACTATATTTCATGATTTTTAATATTTATACTATACCTGGACATAGAGAGATTTACTCCTATGGGATATTATTTTAATTATATTATGATATGGTAACAGGTTAATTTTTATATTAATTCACTAAAAAATTTGTTTTCATTTCACACATTGATTGATGTATTATTATGGAGGAACCCACTAATTTATTGTTAAACTAACCTCACCTTATGTATAATGTTTTTACATATTTAAAGGGTGATGTTAAAGATCAATATGGAATGCATAAGATCATTGAAAAAGTCATTACTATGTGTTTGAGGAGTCCTTTATTTATTTATTAATAATTTTTAGTCTCTTGTTACTTTATTTTAGTTTTTTATGTTATTTTTAGTTATGTGAAATTACATTAATTTATATTGTTTTTTTGGTGTTTGGGTGTTATTTTTGTTTATTTTGGTTAATGATTTAAGGATTCATATTTGGTTCCTAAATTTAAAAAAGAAATTTTCTTGTATTAAATATTTATAAACCAATGGTTCTAATTTCCAAATTTGGGTATAATAGAAGTGGGATTTTGAGGTTACTCTTAATCTCACAAAAAACATAGGAGGGGTTTTTGTATGATTTTGGAATCATATAGTAGTATCTAATTAGTAATTTATTTTTGGATAATTTTTTGTGTAATAACTACTGATAATTTTATTGGTTTGGTAATGAAATATTATTACTTTAGCATAGTATTTTTTATAGGCCATAGTGTAAAACTATGGTATAGAATTCCCCCTATGATCCGGGGTACGGGAACTATTTTTTAGTGAAAATAATAATTAATGTATGCAATAATTATAGGATAGAAGAATATAAACGGTTTATGATTCATTCATCATTGAATATGTATTTAAATTCATGGAAACTTTTTGGGGAATTAAATAAATTTAAAGGCATTGAAATTAATTGTATATCCTTGGATTTGAATATTTATTTTTCACTTATAAATACTATTAGTGGATGGTGACCTAAAATAGTTTTGGTAAGAGAGGATGAATAGGATGATCAGGTTTTTTTTACGAATATTTATTATAGAGTGGATGATTCTTGGGGGATGAACTTATATGTGTTTTAGTGATAGAGCCTAGTAGGTATGTATTATTCATTCCAATTAATATGATAATTAAATTACTAGAACAATTTGATATCAGTTATAGTTTTATTCATGTCTGGATGAATATTTGAATTCCCAAATATTATTATTTATTATGGGGAGTATATTAATAGTGTTAGAACATCTACATGAGATATTGTGAAGAAAATTTGTCTCACATGATAAATTTTGGATTATTAAATGATAGAATTTTTCCATCAACATTTTGGTTAAGGTAAATTGTTACATTCCTCCACCTGATAGTATAATTTAGGTATATTTACAGAAATTTTTGAAATTCACAGAACTCATAAATTTTTTTTCGACATCAAGAAAAATAAGGATATTTGGATGTGACATTTTTGGGGAGTTTTGTATATAAAGATCTATAACATGATAAAAAAGTTTACCTTTTTGAATATAATTTAATTAATTATAAAATTTAAATTAATTTATATGATTGTAGTGTAGAAATATATTCTCAAAGTGTTTATTCCCTAGTAACATTAGTGGATCAGATCTAATGATTCAGTTTTAACTTTATCATGGAGGACATGGTTTTAGACAATGAGGGGTCACCCTAAGCCCTATTTATCTCATTTATATACAGTTGGTTATTTATTAACATTTATTGGTAATGTTAGTATTTTTTTTTATGTTTATATAGTAGATTATGATATTGGAATTTTTTGTGGATAGTGTTTCTCGATGATTTGTATAGATTTTGTAGTCTGACCTTTGGTTGAGAACAAAAATTTCTAATGGAACCCAAGTTTTTGTTATCTTCTTAAAACATCAATAATAGCTTGGATATAATAATTTCAAACCATTTAATGGATATGAATTATGGATTGGGTATCCAAGGTATATTCCTTACTCTTAGGGACCACATGCAAAGTGTATAAGAGGTGGTCGCTAACATAAAGGCAAATGAGGTAGAGGTGAACAACAAAGAAACAATCTTGAAATATATTTTCTATATTTAGGATGATTTTATGAAATTATACATACTATATATTAATATTATACAATATAATTTAAATTTATTGACATATGATATTTAAATTCCATTTTTAAATGTGAATTTATTGTGGTAATCAAACATGAGGTTGAAATTCTTTCATAAACATCAGTCTTTTCTACACCAATTATAGACTAGTCTATAATGATGGGGGTGTGTTGTGGTTATGATATGATAATAAAGAGGTTTCACTTGATTAGTGAGTTAAGTGTATTATAGATATAACCATTAAATTTTATCCTTGGAATGGATTTTTTACTCTATGGAAGTATTTATTGATTTCTATCAAATATTGGTTATCTTTACTGATTTGGATTGTAAATATGTGAAGTTTTTTTGTTATTGGGTTCATCATATAAAGATTTTTTGATCCAATCACATTCCAATTAGATAGAATTATTATTATTTTAGTGGATGTGTAATGTGTGGAGTTCTAAATAGTTGTATAATATTTCCATTTGTTTTTCCAAGAGAGGTTGAAATGTCACCCCATGATGAAAGATTAATATTGGGATAAAATAGAAACAATTTTTTCACTTATTTTGGTGTTTTGATATATTATGTACCTTTATAAATTACATAGTTATAGATATTTACTGTTTATAATTTATGAAATGTCTTCATCCCACCCCATTTATCTCTTCAGTGAGCATCAATGATGTTTATGAAGAAAGAATATAGTGGGTTTTGACTTGTATGAATTACTTATGACTAAAATATGTAACATGGATGAAATATATTTTCTCATGAGGATGGATAACATATTTGATTAATTAAATATAACTAACTATTTTTCAAGGATTTATATGTGTTTAAGAAACCATCCGATTCAGGTGAGGCAGGGAAACATTTAGAATAATAAATTTAAATGTATTTATTGGATTGTTGAATTGATGGTGATGAATTATAAAGTTATCCAAAATCTAATGTAATTCATGTTGATGATGAAAATTATGTTCTATGATTTCTTAAATCATTTAATGGTTGTATCAATTTATGACATACCAATGCATTCAATGTTAGAGGAGGGGAATTTATTGTATTTTCATACTATCATGATGATCCTTTGGCTATACTAGTTTTACAACAAGATATCAAGGTACAAGTTATTGAATCATGAGGTTTATTTCATTAGTCACACCTAGGATCATGTAGTATTTTATTTAATCCACCATATATTAATGTACCTTTTTAGTGGGATATGTGTAAGAATATGGTGATAGTTCACTACTTTCATGATCTAATAGGTTGTTACTGAAGGTTTTTTCATTTCTTTCAAATCACATAAAAAATTATTACCTTAAATAAAATGAATCAATATTTCATATTTAAGGATAATTGTTAATATACATTTTAGTATATAATGAAAAATTATATTAACATTCATATTCTTTACATCCCTATGGTGGGAGTGATTTACCAGGTTTACTACGATGATCATTATCCTTTTTTGGGTTTCTTATTAATATGGGAGTAAATAGTGGTCTATAATGATTATAGGAAGATAAATCACAAATATTGAAACAATACTTCACATGAACTTCATGTTACAATGTTATTATTAACATTGATTTTGTGGATACATTAGTTGATCCGAGAGCACTGTGTAGTTTTCATGGATCATTAAATATTTTAATGCATATATTCCCAGCATGAATTTTATTTTTCTTATTAATGAATGCAGGATTTCATGTACGATTATAATTTCCATATCCTATATACTCTCAGAAAAGGTAATATGGTAGCCGATACACTATGTATAAGGGTTTATTGTGATGTTTCTTATAATGATGATGACAAGTAAAAGATGACATTGGATCTTTTATAATTTCATCTCAAAATAGAGAAAATTAGCATGGATGTTTCCCTATATAAAATAACGATGCACACTATTGTATGATATTAGGTGTAAGAGTCTTAGAAAAGAGATATTGAGATAGAGGTATAGTAAGATTTTATTTTTCATTCATACTTTATAAATGAACAGATGGAGGATAGTGAGGATTTATTCTTCTAAAATGGGATGTTATTTTTTCAATGGGAAATAAGATAAGATTATCTATTATATTTTGATATCATAACTCTATAAATTATTCTAACTATTTTTGAGATATATCATTCTTTCAATGAGTAACATTGGTGTCCTTGTATAATTTAGTTACTATGAAATATTGTGTAATAATGCATTGTTTTTTATCAGGATAAATTATAACATTGAGTTCCAAGTTGGTTACTTCTAAAATTTGATGTTAGAAAATTCAAGTGTTAGGATTTATAAGGATTTAAATATTGTATTGAATTGACCATTGGAAAAGATGATGCTAATTGGGTTATTTTAGATCAACTAAAAAGTCATAAGACTCCTTAAATATTAAAGAGTTGGTCATAAATGGTTCATTATAAGGAATTTATGTTATATAATTAGTGAAAATCTATGGAGTTTTGAGTATTATCATTTTATAATTACTTTCATGCTTCACTTCATCTAAATGTAAGGTAGTAAAATAAGATTTTGGCACTTAGTTCTTCCTTAGTAAAAGATTTCATCCTTAAATGGTTGTGTAGAAGGAATGTAAGATCCACATATTAAATAATATATAAGCTATATATTTTTTTATTTTGAAGTATATGGTTTCATGAAGCATCCCAATTAGGAACCTCCCCTAGGATGATAGTGAAGATGATTATGACTATCAAATACCGCCTATGATATTCCATGGGTTGGAGACAAGCACCGAGGATCTGAAACAACCAAATTGTATGAATTACCCCAATAATAATCATCATATATAAATGAAAACCCAGATAAAATCACATAAATAAAATAAAAAACCCATATCTCACAATATTGGAGAAATTCATATAGAAAGGGAAGTTACCAAAATTAAAAATTAGAAAATATTAAGATAATGACTACAATAGAACCACTAAGACATTATCTATTAATGTTGATATAAGTAATCTAATCAAATCTACTAACCAACAAACAAATTAATATATAATGGTGTGCATATATTCATACTCTATTGAATTCTCATCCCAACCTCTCATGTAAATTTGGAAGAGACATACAAATGCATAAGTGAATAAATAGTAGAACCAATACACAACAACATCAAGTAAATTACCACCAAACCTCACTATAGTTCACTAACTAAATAGTTCATCTATGTATAATAACATAATACCAATTTTATATAGAAAATGGCACCCTAAAATCCCTTCCCCACTAGCCCTTTTCTCTGATTCCCTAATGAAACACATTTCGTGCTTCCATCCCCTATACAACTCTACAATTACACATCATATCATGTATCAAAACCATATACCACATGCCACAACCACATCATCATTATCACATATCCTCCACTAGATACCTTACCAAAACCATAAAAAAACCATAACCCCAAATCTATATCCTAGTCACATATCATATTAACATCAATGTAGGGTATCATTATAATGAATAATATCAACCTTATGCATCCTCCAACCATACATAACCCCCACCATGTATCATCTTCAAAACTAAATTGTTATTTTATCCATTATATTACATAAAGAATCATTAATCCATTAAATTGTGTATACAAATACCTATTATGATCCATCACAACCCATGATACACCTGAAAGGGAGATAAGAGAATATGTAGTAGTCAATCATCCATTATCTTTCCAAACAAGATGCTAGGGAAAATACCTAGATCCCAAAACATGTGGGTGTCAGTATGGTTACCTACCTTTGGTGGGGTTCATAATAAATAACAAGAACATAACACATATATTATAGAAACTCATAATTCCAACCCATGGGCTCATACCAAAATAACACTACTAATACCCATAACGATCATCACATCATCACTATCATTCACTAGAAACCATTGTCGTATCTATAACAACAACTGGTCCACCTTTCCATACAAATATCCGTGATGACATTTAAAATTTACCATTTAATAATATCATTAATTCCATTCTATAGTTATCATTTAGTCAGCAGCATTACACACATTATTCCATTCATATCCACATTAAATATCAAACTATTCTTTATCCATAAACAATGTTTACCCTAGCCATTATCCATTTATTTCAGTCATTAAAAGTTCATTAATAGACACTAAAATTTAAATTATATTATATACAATTATCTCATTAATTATTATCAAACATATTCAATATCACCTAATATATATAACATAAAATACATCATCCCCATATAATGGCCACATAAATCCCTTCCTAAAAACTCCAAAATCCACAAAAAGAAACTTCCTTTATAAAAAATCCACCCTTCTACAATTATAAACCATTTAACAACCCTTTCCCTAATGTTGCATCAATAAAAAAATTTCCCCATTCCTACTTGATAAAATCATCCACTACACCTGTTACAAAAACTATACCAACACCAAAAAACCAGCCATAACCATCCCTAACTATGTCAATTTTATCCACAATAAGGTAAATAGAATAAAAAATTGTAAACCAAATCATGACCATCAATGTATTATAGAAAATAATAACTCTTTTATAAATATTTTCAAGTCAATTATTTAAGGCCAACATAAACATAATTAAAACATTCAAAGGTTTCTTGAAAACATTATCATTTCCACCTTTAAATGGTTTTCATTTTTAAGATAGGTTATTAAAAAAATTAGTGATAATAACAACAAATAATCACAAAAAATAGTAAAACATAATAATGTAATACTAATATAAATCAAATTTAATATCATTTAATAATATAAAAAACTTGTGAATCACCACCAACCTTCAATTTATATAATTATATTTAATTATTTTCTTATTTAAAAAAAATTATTTTAAAAAAAAAATTAAATCATGATACCTCTATAATTTAAACAGGTAAATAATTATATGTCCCGAAATCCCATACCTAGACAAAATCATCCACAATATTTATGAATGAACAAGGAGGGGGGATGATCACATGTACTAGATAATGCGACAAAAAACTCAAAAAAAATTTCAAAAAAAAACTCCATCAAAATCTTGAAAAAAGTCCATAAAATTTAGTTTAAAAATACTACTAAACCCATTCCAAGAATAGAGTCATGGGGAGAACATAAATAAGGAAGGATGAACTCACATTACACAGTTGATCTATTAATACTTGGTGACAAATCTAGAAAAATAGAACTAAAAGGTCTCCAATGGTCCATATATAGTCACTTGATATTTGTGGAAAATGATGGAATCTAAAAGAATTGGATGGGCTTATGAATTTATTCTAGAATTGAAAATTTACAAAATCAAAGTATAAAATGTATTGGTAACGTCATGTATGGGATAAACAGAATGAAACTCTAATAATAACACTTTAATCATCATTATATTATTGATTTTAAAGACTTGTCAATCCATATATTTTAAAATTACAGAGGGTCATGACCAGATTACTAGCATTATGCCGTCACATTCAATGTCCCAAAAATCGAAGCATGGTCCTTGAACCAAGCCAAAAAACCATAAAATCATCATGGAATAATGAAAACCAATTAAGTAAGAACCCCCAAATAATAATTCAAGAGTTTCATGTTGTAATTAGTGGTTCCACCATTTGATTCCCACTTGTGGAAAATTATACTTCCCTAGACCATTTTACACATTCATTGAATCTGCTCATGATGCGAGGAATCATTCAAAAGGGTAACCTGATGCATAAAAACCCTTAGGTATCATCTCTTAAACCTTATGTAAGAAACATATGAGATACCATGCTATGACCAAAATCCCTATTGCAATGATAATTTTTCATCATGGAAATATCATTAAACCAAACCCTTATAGAACACACCCCTCATCACAACACAAGAAACAGATTGTGACTAAAAGATTCATGGTGTGACACACTAGACTAAACAACTACCCTATTTTATTACCAACCCTTTTTGAATAAACACCAATAATCGCTCCATGAAACCTCCCTTACAGATAAAATATCATTTCTAAGTCCACCTTCCTTCCTCCAACCATCTCTCAGTGATAGAAAAACTATAAGATCCAAAATAACATTCAATGAAGTGTAGTTAATTACATTAGATATGTATCAAGAAATTCTCATATTTGATAATAAAAACCAATACTCAGAAGAAAAAAATAACCAACAAACCCAAACACTCCCTATAAGATTCCTCTAAAACAAGGAAAACACTATTAAAAAATCATGATATAGTATATGAAACACTGAACCTTACAGAAATCAATATATTTAAAACAACTCATTATCAAATAAATACAGATGTAAAAATAGACCATGGTATTGCGTGATCATCAATAAATCATTTTTCCATATACATAACTCTAATCCTTCATGCATATACATAGTGTGTTCCAAGGGAAATAATGTAACACCCCAAGATTCTACGGTACACTTCTCTTTGAATAATACAATAGCGTGTGTTGTACGCAACATCGAGTTCTAACACACCACAACCAATCAAACTAGCCGTTATAAACAGTAATACCCAATTTTTGAAATTTGTAAATTTTATTTTTCAAAATGGATTTCATTTTTGGATTTGGAATACCGAAATAAGCCTAGGGTGAATTTTTGGTATTTTTCTGAAAAACATCAATTTTTGATGAATAGTGAAACCACTAAGTGGTAGTTAAAAAACTGAAATTTTCATAAAACTTAATTTTACCGCTTCTGTGAGTGGAATTTCAAAAATCCGAGAGACACAGTTAATATTAAGGAGTAAAATTTCGTTTAATGTGATGAAAATAATTTTTTGTGAATAGTAACTTTTTTACTTTTATTTACCACGGTTAAAAGTAAATAGGGTAATTAAGGGTAAAATTGATATTAATATTAACCTAACACATGTAATAATTCTATTGTAAAAGTTAATCTCGACCGAAAAAACCATAGGAATAAAATATTATCATTTAGGTCCACTTGAATTAGATTAGGACATTTATTATTATTTAATTAAAAGAAGAGTTAAAAGAGTTAAAATCAATGTTTATTTACTAAAACATTTTTAATATAGAGTTACACATAAGATAAATTCTATTATAAATATTTATTATAAATCCAAAAATATTTACTACATAATGATATTTTATTTATAATTTTTAGATATTAAAAAATTTAATTTATTTATGACACAATGATGATGCAGTAAACACCATAATAGTGAAAAATTAAAATAATCCATATTATAAAGACACACATAAATATAATTCGAGACTTTTTATGAATTAAACTAATTTTATAGGTTAATATGACATTTTATGAATGATTTAAATAACTTTTTTCAAATTAATCATTATATTATGATTTTCAAAAAAATCAATTTTCCAAATAGTGTCAAAATTGACATAAAAGAGTTTTTAAAACAAATATTATATTATTAATTGATATAAAATTCATAAAAATCTATGGTTCGGCAAAGAGACTTATATCATGATAGGTGTATCATTAATGGACCACTTGGGGGTCTCTTAGAGGTATATAGTATGTTTATTAACTATATAATATAAAAATACAAAGTGACATGGTAAGTGTCAAACTAATTAACTAAGAGTTAAAACTAAAGGATAAGGTTAATATAATGACCCAGACCTATATAAATTATATTGGTTGAGTGGTTTTCGACCCATACCTACCTTAACCTTTAAATAATCCACCTTGGAGAAATTAGAAACCGAATATGAATTTATTATAAAACAATATTTCTAGCTTTTCCAAAGGTGCCCTTCACCCCTCTTATAAAATGGCACTCCACATTATCATTAATTCACACCTTCAAAGCATTTTGTTTCGAAAAAACCCTACCCAAATACTCTTTAAACTCCCCTCACTACAACCTAGTGGCCTTATTTTGATCGAAAATCCAACCTAAAGAGCTCTTTTGATCAAATCAAAAGGAATAATGCGAAGAAGGGGTAATGTTTTCACCACCCTTTTTCAAATTCATTTCTTCTTCAACATCTTCTTTCTTTGTTACTCCAATTCTAAAATAATGAATCAATTATCTACTATATACTGTAATATTATTTTATATATGGTACAACCATATTCATTATTCTATCAATCCTTTGAGTGACATGTCACCATATGTGCGTACGTACGGCTTACCGTCTCCACGTCGTGGTGTAATTGTTATTCAATAAATTATTATTTGGATGGGTATAATAATGATGTTTAATTCATGTAAATAATAAATATAATATGATAATTATTCTATATATATAATATACCATCCAATTATATATTATTTTAATATCAAAAGAATGATATTGTTGCTCGTGCGTACGTACGGACTACCGTCTCCATGAACGCGATGAGATTCATTCCCCATTGTATCCATTAAAGTCTAATTCTCATTTGATGATTAATAATAGTATCTAAGGACTTGATATCATCCTAGATATTAATAAGAAACAACCTACCCATAACAAATATGGCTTACATAACAAAACATATAAAATAAAATGAGTAAGTTAACACCCAAAACGACGATAATTCTAAAATATTATTAACAAACCAATGTTAAAACATCATATTTGATATCATATTAATGTATATGATTATTGTATAATTTAATAACAATTATTTAACCATTATACATGAGGTTAAACTACCTCCAACCAAGGAAAAATACAAGGTAAGTGTTTATTTTGCAATCTCTTCATTATCCGAGGTTGTTTATACGTAATAATCTACTGGGATTTCTTTATCATCCACATCCATGTTTCTTAAAAATGTATTTCAAAACATGTTTAATATTTACAAGAATATGGGATAAAGTCATTTATACCATTTTTTGACTTTTTATAAGAGGTTTTTAAAAGAATCTTTCCGTCGTTTTCCAAACAAGGCGCTTTTTATCTTTTTTGACAGAATTAATGTAAGAATGTTTTTTTAACTTATATGGCGGGTGCAACTATTTTCCACCGTTATAAAATCTTCAAAGCTTCCCTTACAATCTTATAAGAATATTCTCATAGAAAATGTTTTATTTTATAAATATATGACTCTTAAATGATTTCAAAATAGAAATATATATTTATCTAAAAAGAGTTTTGATTTCATCAATGTCAACATCCTTTCATAGATTTTACGCTTATTTGAAGTTGATTTATTATGATACAAAACTTCTATATTGTATTGATGGTTTTGTGATATGTTTGACTGTGGATGTGTTATTTTTATACCATTCATGGTTTATGTATAAATTATTTACATTTTGCATGCTAGTTTTATTAGGAATGTTTATGTTATGTTTAAACCATTTCATATGGGAATGTATTGGACTTAATATGTGATGGGTGTAGCCCTATATAGCTCCTCGATAAATCGTTAGGTCTCCTGAGATAAATTAGTTTCTTGGCATAGGGCCTTGGAAAAATCTTATTTGTAGTCTTGGCATGAGGCCATGGCTATGTGGTTATCATAGTCTGGAATTAGGCATTCCATCATTATGAAAGTGGATATTGATATTGTATGTGAATATTCGATTAGTAGAATATCCATGTGAATAAGTAAATGGAATTATTTCATTTTATTTTTTCCATACTATGTTTAAGTTCATGTTTAGAAAGAATTTTTTTTATTTATACATTACCTTAAATGTTTATTATTATTTATGAATGTTTCTGCTATATTGTTATCCTTACTGGGCATTTGAGCTCACCCCTTTTCTATGTTTTATTTTTCCCAGGATGTGAAGAAGTAAATTATGAATGACCTGCAGGGATAGTATGAGGGGATAAGAGTGTGGACTATGGAGACTATGTTGTTTTAGTTTTCATTTTTATGATGTAATGTAAAACTTTATGAATATATGTAGTGTTTCCAAGGCTACTAAAAAAACCAGTCTTTCGAGATTTGATCTTTCTTGTGATCATTCCAATGTTATGTAACAATGCACCGACTCTGGGTAACTGGGGTTGGGGAGTTACAGTTGTTATCAGAGGAAGTTTAGTACAAACCAAGGAAGCTAGATTTAGATAAATTCTGATTTGAGCACATAGATTTAAGATGGAATTTGAGGATTAGTATAGAAGAAATTCCAATAATTTTGGTATTGTAGAGATTTTGTGATTTGTACGAGCAACACATCCCTATCTAGATACGAGAAGGTAGAGGTGGCTCTGTCCCAGATGTACCTAGGGGTAAAACCCGAAAACACCGCTTTGAGATAAACTCGAACGGGAAATGGTGCACGACAACGGGTCTTGGTGCACTCTTGGTTATGACACATCTAGGGTATATGCTTAGGATAACTCTAATTTTCCTTACAAATAATTATGAAGGGTTTATGAGTATATAATTCCTCAAAGAAATTTTTTGTATGATTATGGATTTTATCCATAAATAGTTCAACTTGTGTTAAGTGTTTTATAAGTATGGAATTATGTATTTTGATTCATAAACTGATCTAGTTTATGCCATTGTTTAGAAATGCTGCCTAGTGGAAGAATTGAAAACTGTATCAATGCACACACTCCATGTAGGGATTGCCCTCTTGCTCAAGATAATTATAGTGGAGATGGGGATGCAATTGGTGCTAATCAAGTAATCACCATACTGGGACAACTCACTCAGGTTATGAATAATAACCTTACCCGTATGGAGCACCCTGTTCCACAGTGTGAAGGATCAATGTTAGATCGCTTCATGAGGCAACAACCACCAATATTAAATGGGAGTAAAAATCCATTAGTAGCTAAGCAATGGATAAGTTCCCTAGAGAAAATATTTCTGGCTATGGGAAGTAGTGAAAGGGAAAAAGTTATCATGGCAGTTTACCACCTCACTGGAGATGCTGATCAACGGCGGTCATTGATTCAAAACACGAAGGAAGATGATGAAGTATCAAATATGTAATGGAGGGAGTTCAGATATCTATTTTTAGAAAAATATTTTCCTCGTGACCATCAAGAAGATATAGAAATACAATTTCTGAGTCTGAGACAAAAGGAGGATGAGAATGTCATAAAGTATGAGGCTAACATTACATGGTTAGAAAGGAATACTAGAGATTATATAGGTAACCCAAGAAGTAAGATTGACCGTTTCTTGGATAGGTTAAAACCATTTCTCTGTCGAGCATTAGTCTCAAAATCCTTCTTGTTGTAGGAAGACATTGTCTCATGTGCTATCAAGACAGCAAAATAATTCTATAAGTCATATGACTTTAAAGCAATGCAAGAGAAGAAGAGATCTGCTGATCAATCTGGGAATGGAAATAAAGGGAAGAAGGGAAAAGTTGAATATCCATCCTACAATAAATGTGATAAGAAACACCCCAGTACTTTATTAAATGGAATGGGAGTCTGTTACAAGTGTGGTGAAAAAGGCCACCAAGCTCGTGATTGTAAGGGGAATAAGGAAGCTACCGATGTCTAATGCTACAATTGCAGGGAGATGAGACATTATGAAAATGAATGTCCTAAGCGTCAAGGGAACTTACCTCAGAAAAGGTCATGGGATCAAGGCCAAGCTTATGCTATCACTACTGCTGAGGTAGAAGCTCCGAAAGACGTAGTGGAAGGTAATTTAATGGTTTCGTCAAGTTTAGAAAATGCATTATTTGATTCTGGATCATCACATTATTTCATATCTTCCCAGTTTTCAAAGAAAATTAGATATTTCCAATTTGATTTAACAAGGGAGTTGTCAGATAAAACTCATAAGGGAAGTATCATTGCAACAAAGTTTTGTGAATCAGTCCCCTTTAGAGCACATAAATGTTCTCTATCTATTGATCTCATCGTCATACCTATGATTTAGTTTGATATAATCCTCGGTATGGATGGGATTTCGGACCATGATGAGAATATTTATTGTAAGAAGAATGAGGTTATGATTTTTGATGATTATGATAAGGAACACGTTATCATTAGAGAAGAATCGTCACCACCTTATTCTTATCTAGATCTATCCCCAGTAGCTCAACTAAATTCAATTATTGGGGAGGAAGAGAATAAAATGACTATGGGTGAGGAAAGGAATGTTCAAGTAGAGGATGTACCTGTTGTGAAAGTATATGTAGATGTGTTTCTGGAAGATTTACCTGGACATCCTCGAGAATGAGATGTTGAGTTTTCCATTGATTTAATTCCTGGATCAAGGCCTATGTCTAAGACCCCTTATAGAATGGCCACTATTGAATTAGTTGAACTAAATAAACAACTAGAGGAATTGAGTAATAAAGGATTTATTTGCCCTAGTGTTTCTCCATGGTGAGCCCCTGTTCTTTTTGTTAAAAAGAAAGATGGATCTATGAGGTTATGTATCGACTACTAGGAGATCAATGCTATAACAATAAAGAACAAGTATCCCCTACCTCGCATTGATGATGTATTTGACCAACTGCATGGAGCTCAATACTTTTCAAAGATCGACCTTCGATCTGGATACCATCAGTTGTGTGTGAATAAGGAAGACATTCCGAAGACAACATTTCGAACCAGGTATGGGCATTACGAGTTTACAGTAATGCCTTTTGGATTGACTAATGCACCCTTTGTCTTCATGGATCTGATGAATAGAGTTTTCAAAGAATATCTCGATGAATTTGTGGTGGTATTTATTTATGATATCTTGGTATACTCCAAAGTCTTCGAAGATCATGAAAATCACTTGCGCATTATCCTAAAGACTCTGAGAAGACATGAATTGTATGAGATGTTTAGAAAGTGTGAATTCTAGCTTCAGGAGATTTCTTTTCTTGGCCATATTTTCTCTAAAGATGGAATCTCTATTGATCCTTATAAGGCCAATGTAATCCAAGAATGTCCAGCACCTACGAGTGTAACTAAGGTACGCAGTTTTATTGGTTTGGCAGGTTATTATCGACATTTCGTCCAGAGTTTTTCCCGATTGGCTAACCCATTAACAAAGATCACACGAAAAGGGGTTAATTTTTTTTGGACAAAAGAGTGTGAAGAATGTTTCGAAGAACTGAAG
This sequence comes from Viscum album, assembly GCA_963277665.1. Taxonomy (NCBI): domain Eukaryota; kingdom Viridiplantae; phylum Streptophyta; class Magnoliopsida; order Santalales; family Viscaceae; genus Viscum; species Viscum album. The sequence goes on along the minus strand of OY728165.1, from coordinate 877,526,835 downwards.
AGAAGATTAGTCAATTCTCTTATATTGACTCTACCATCGGGGAATGATGGTTTCATTATTTATAGTGATGCATTGAAGAAAGGACTTGGTTGTGTCCTTATGCAGAATGACAGGGTTATTGCCTATGCATCACGACAGTTGAAAATTCATGAACAAAACTATCCTACTCATGATCTCGAGTTAGTAGCTGTGATATTTTCTTTGAAGATATGGAGGAACAACCTCTATGGTGAAAAATGTGAGATTTATACTAATCACAAGAGTTTGAAGTATATTTTCTCACAAAATGAACTCAACGTGAGGCAAAAAAGATGGCTTGAATTACTCAAGGATTATGATTGCACGATACACTACCACCCGGGGAAAGCAAACAAGGTGGCAAATTCTTTGAGCAGAAAAGATCATTGAGTTTTGAACAATATGAGAATTGAAATAGATCCAATTTTCATAGATCTAGTGAAGATGGACATGGGAATAACCAGGGAAGGTGAAACATCAAGGTTTTTTCAAATGGTTTCCAAACTATATTTACTAGAAAGGATTATGATTTCTCAGACTGATGATGAATAATTTCAAAATAAGATTAATTCTGTGAATGAAGGGAGATTGACAGACATTGTGTATGAAGATAAAATTTTGAAATTTGGGAAGAGACTTTGTGTTCCCGATATAGCTGATCTAAAAAGGGAATTGCTGGATGATGCTCATAGTTCCAATTTCTCTATACACCCTGGGAGCACCAAAATGTATAGATATTTGAAGGAACATTTTTGGTGGGACAACATGAAGAGGGAGATTGCTGATTTTGTGTCAATATGTATGGTTTGTCAACAAGTGAAAGCAGGAAGGAAACATCCTGGAGGAGTCATGCAACCTCTTCCTATACCGGAGTGGAAATGGGACAATATCACGATGGACTTTGTCATGAGACAACCAAAGACATCTAGAAGGAACGATGCAATATGGGTTATTGTTGATCGCCTTACCAAGTCAGCACATTTTCTTACTATAAGATAAGATCTACCACTGGAACGTCTAGAAAAAATATATATTAATGAAGTTGTGAGACTTCATGGAGTACCCCTATTGATTGTTTCTGATCGTGATCCCTGTTTTACTTCAAGATTATGGTAAAGTCTTCAGAAAACCTTGGATAATGAACTTCATTTGAGCACTTCCTACCACCCTCAAACAGATGGAAAATCCGAAAGAACTATTCAAACCTTAGAAGACATGTTGAGATCCTGCTCACATGACTTTCAAGGTATGTGGGATCAATATTTACCTCTGGTAGAATTTTCCTATAACAATATCTTCCATTCGAGTATTCAAATGGCACCATATGAAGCATTACATGGAAAGAGATGCCGCACACCAACCTGTTGGGATGAAGTTGGTGAAAGAAAACTTATAGGCCCAGAACTGGTGGAGGAAACGATGGAAAAGGTGAAGGTAATCCAAAACCATATCAAAGCAGATCAAAGTAGGTAGAAGAGCTATGCCGATAATCAAAGGAAGGATTTGGAATTTAAAGTCTGTGATCATGTTTTCCTAAAGGTATCTCCATGGAAGGGAGTCATATGTTTTGGTAAGAAAGGTAAATTGAGTCCCAGCTACATCAGACCTTTCAAAATTCTAGAATGAATTGGGGTTGTAGCTTACCATTTGGAAATTCCGCCAAGTCTCTCCAAAGTTCTCGATGTGTTCCACGTATCACTATTGAGGAAATACATGCCTGAGCCAACGCATGTACTCACCTATGAGGAATCATAACTGGAACCCGATCTGTCTTATTGCGAAGAGCCCATCAAGATTCTTGATATGAGAGAACAAGTAGTGAGAAACCGGACGACTCGTCTGGTAAAAGTCTTGTGGAGAAACCATAAGATGGAAGAGGGAATGTGGGAACCTGAGGAACTTATGATGAAGAACCACCCGAGTCATTTCATGCGGTAGTATTCTAGAAATTTCGAAGATGAAATTATTTTAAGGAGGGGAGAATGTAACATCCCAAGCTTCTACGGTACGCTTCTCTTTGAATAATATAATAGCGTGTGTTGTATGCAACATCGAGTTCTAACACACCACAACCAATGAAACTAGCCGTTATGAATAGTAATACCCACTTTTTGAAATTTAAAAATTTTATTTTTCAAAATGGACTTCATTTTTGGATTCATAATATCGAAATAAGCCTAGGGTGAATCTTTTGTAATTTTCTAAGAAACTTCATTTTTTGATGAATAGTGAAACCACTAAGTGGTTATCAAAAAATTTAATTTTTCATAAAACTTATTTTTACTGCTTTTGTGAGTGGAATTTAGAAAATCTAAGACACACGGTAAATATCAAGGAGTAAAATGTGGTTCAATGAGATGAAAATAATATTTGATGAATAGTAACTTTTTACTTTTATTTACCACGGTTAAAAATAAATAGGGTAATTAAGGGTAAAAATGATATTAATATTACCCTAACACACGTCCAAATTCTATTGGACAAGTGTATATCGACCATAAACAACCTTAGGAATAATATATTATCATTTAGGTCCACTTGGATTAGATTAGGACACTTATTATTATTTAATTCAAAGAAGAGTTAAAAGAGATAAATCATAGTTTATTTACTAAACCATTTTTTAATATAAGGTTACACATAAGATAAATTAGATTATAAATATTCATTAGAAATATAAAAAGATTTAATACATAATGATATTTTATTTATAATTTTTAGACATTAAAAAATATAATTAATGTATGACAGAATGATGATGCAGTAATTACCATAATAGTGAAAAATTAAAATAATTGATATTATAAATACACAAATAAATATAATTTGAGACTTTTTATGCATTAAACTAATTTTATAGGTTAATATGACATGTTATTAATGATTTAATTAACTTTTTTTGAAGTAATCATTCTGTTATGATTTTCAAAAAAATCAATTTTCCAAATAGTGTCAAAATTGACATAAAAGAGTTTTTAAAACAAATATTATATTATTAATTGATATAATATTCATTAAAATCTATGGTTCGGCCAAGAGACTTAAATAATGATAGGTGTATCATTAATGGACCACTTGGGGGTCTCTTGGAGGTATATAGTTTGTTTATTAACTATATAATATAAAAATACAAAGTGACATGGTAAGTGTCAAACAAATTAACTAAGAGTTAAAACTAAAAGATATGGTTAATATAATGACCCAAACCTTTCTAAAGACTATTGGTTGAGTGTTTTTTCGACCCATACCCACCTTGAACTTTAAATAATCCACTTTCTAGCCATTATAAACTGAATATTAATTTATTATAAAATAATATTTCTAGCTTTTCCAAAGGTTTTCTCACCCCTCTTATAAAAGGGCACTCCCCGTTCTCACTAATTCACACCATCAAAGCCTTTTGGTTCAGCCGAAAACTACCCAAATAGTCCCTAAACTTCCCTCACTACATCCTAGATGCCTTATTTTGATCAGAAAGCCAACCTAATGATCCCTTTTGATCAAATCAAAAGGAAGAACCCGAAGAAGAGGTAATGTTTTCACCATCCTTTTTGAAATTCATTTCTTCTTCAAATTCTTCTTTCTTTGTTATTACCATTCTAAAATAATGAATCCAGTATCTACTATATACTGTTTTATTATTATAAATATGGTACAACCATATTCAGTATTCTATCCACCCTTTGAATGACATGTCACCATACGTGTGTACGTACGGCTAACCGTCTCCACGTTGTGGTGTAATTGTTATTCAACAAATTATTATTTGGATGGGTATAAAAATGATGTGTAATTCATGTAAATAAAAAGTATAACATTATAATGATTCTGTATATATGATATACCATCCAGTTTTATATTATTTTAATATCAGAATGATGATATTGTCGCTCGTGCGTACGTACCGACTACCGTCTCCACGAAAGCGATGAGATTCATTCCCCATCGTATCCATTCAAGTCTAATTCTCATTTTATGATTAACAATAGTATCTAAGGACTTGATATCATTCTGGATATGAATAAGATACAAATTTTCCATAACAAACATGGCTTACATAAGAAAACATATAAAAGAAAATGAGGAAGTTAACACCCGAAACGATGATAATTGTAAAATATTATTAACAATGAAATGTTAAAAGATCATATATGATATCATATTAATGTATATGATTCTTGTATAATTTAATAACAATTACTTCACCATTATACAGGAGGTAAAACTACCCCCAACCAAGGAAAAGTACAAGGTAAGGGTTTATTTTGCAATCTCTTCATTATCTGATGTTGTTTATATATAATAATCTACTGGGATTTCTTTATCATCCACATCCATGTTTCTTAAAAATTGTATTTCAAAACATTTTTACTATTTTCAAGAATATGGGTTAATGTCATTTATAACCTTGTTTGAATTTTTATAAGAGTTTTTTAAAGGAATCTTTCCATCTTTTTCCAAACAAGGTGCCTTTTAAACTTTTCGACAGAATTAAGGTAAGAATGTTTTTTTAACTTATACAGAGGGTGTGGCTATTTTTCACCATTATAAAATCTTCGAATCTTACCTTACATTTTATAAGAATATTTTCAATGAAAATGTTTTATTTTATAAATATATGACACTTAAATGATTTCAAAATAGAAAGAGATATTTTTCTAAAAAGAGTTTTAATTTCATCTATGTCAGTATCCTTTGATGGATTTTACACTTATATGAAGTTGATTTATTATGATTCAAAACTTCTATATTGTATTGAAAGTTTGGTGATAAGTTTGACTGTGGATGTGTTATTTGTATACCATTCATGGTTTATAGATGAAGTATTTACATTTCGTAAGGTAGTTTTATTACGAATGATTATGTTATGTTTAAACATTTTCATATGGGAATGCATTGGACTTAATATGTGACGAGTGGAGCCCGCTATAGCTCCTCGATGCATCAGTATGTCTCATGAGACAAACTAGTGTCTTAGCATAGGGACTTGGAAAAATCTTATTTGTAGTCTTGGCACCAGGCCTTGGCTATGTGGTTATGAGAGTATGGAATTATGCATTCCATCATTATGAAAGTGGTTATTGATATTCCATGTGAATATTGGATTAGTAGAATATCCAAGGGAATAAGTAAATGGAATTATTTCATTTTATTTTTTCCAAACTATGTTGAAGTTCATGTTTAAAAGGATTTTGTTTTAGTTATACATTTCCTTAAATGTTTATTACTATTTATGAATGTTTCCGCTATATTGTTATCCTTACTGGGCATTTGAGGTCACCCCTTTTCTATGTTTTATTTTTCCCAGGATGTGAAGAAGTAAATAATGATTGACCTGTTGGGATAGTATGAGGGGATAAGAGTGTGGACTATGGAGACTATGTTGTTGTAGTTTTCATTTTTATGATGTAATGTAAAACTTTTTGAATATATCTAGTGTTTCCAAGGCTACTAAACTAATTGGTCTTTCGAGATTTGATCTTTCTTGTGATCATGCCAATGTTATGTAATAATGTACCGAATCTGGGTAACTGGGGTCAGGGGTTACTGTTGGTATCAGAGGAAGTTTAGTACAAACCTTGGAAGCTAGATTTAGATAAACTCTGATTTTATCACATAGATTTAAGATGGACATTGATGATTAGTATAGACGAACTTCCTAGAATTTTGGTATTGTAGAGATTTTGTGAGATTCCCGAGCAACACATCCCTGTCTGGATATTAGGCAGCTAGAGGCGGCTCTGGCACAGATGTACCTAGGGGTAAAATCTGAAAACACCGCTTTGAGCTAGACTCGAATGGGAACTGGTGCACGACAACGGGCCTTGCTGCACTCTTGGTTATGACACTCCTGGGGGATATGTTTAGGATAACTCTCATTTTCATACAAATCATTATAAAGGGTTTATCAGTATATAATTCCTCAAAGAAAACATTTTTATGATTATGGATTATATCCATAAATAGTTTAATTTATGTTAAGTGTTTTATAAGTATGGAATTATGTATTTTGATTCATAAACTAATCTAGTTTATGCCATTGTTTAGAAATGGCGCCTAGTGGAAGAAATTGAAACCATATCAATGCACGCACTCCATGTAGGGATTTCCCTCCTACTCAAGATAATTATAGTGGACCTGGTGATGCAACTGGTGCTGATCAACTAATCACCATACTAGGACAATTCACTCAGGTTATGAATAATAACCTTACCCGTATGGAGCACCCTGATCCACAGCATGGATGATCAATGTTAGATCACTTCATGATGCAGCAACCACCAACATTCAATTGGAGTAAAAATCCATTAGTAGCTGAGCAATGGATAATTTCCCTAGAGAAAATATTTCAGGCTTTCGGAAGTAGTGAAAAGGAAAAAGTTATCATGGAAGTTTACTGACTCACTGGAGATGCTGATCAATGGTGGTATTGAATCTCAAATAGACACTTTAATAATGTCTTATTATAATTTATTTTCAAATATACCAAATAAATGACATTAAGGTTATCATGAAGATATCAATAATGTCACAACACATGGAAAACATCCTGGATTGCTATGCAGGATGTGTTAATCGATACACAAGCTCATCGACACAATCTAAAACCTAAATTTTACTAATGAAATGGGGATAAATAGTGTCTCTTGTCCAAACCATCACTTACCATGAAAACGAAAATACATAAAGAACACATACATTCTAACATTAAATTTCATGTCTTATACTCTAATAATAATAATAATTTTAATGGAATTACACTAACATTATTCAATCCTGAATAATCTAAACCATCTTGATAATTATTTATAACACATTAAATTCAAGGACCATTGAATCTATAACCCCAGTCCAACACAATGAAAATATTCATTGTGGCTAATAAAAATTCGCAAACAAAATCATTTTAATGGATCAGCGATAACTATTATTATAATAAAACTCAACCAAAGGTTGGTGATTTTCCTAGAATTCAACAATACCAAAATTCAAGTATATCGAATATCTTTCCGTGTCTAGATAGTGTTATTTGTTTAATTATTTATTTTGTGGTGAAAATAAATGATATTGTATTTTTCAGAGAAAAAAGCTCTGAAGACCACTATAGTTTTTTATGTAAAACAAGTATCCTAATCAAAAAAAAAATACTCTTAGTAATTATATAGAGAATTACTATCTCATCCATATACCTCCTTGATAAAACATCCATGAAAATATACTCATTAATAAACATGAAATGAGATGACTTTATCAATTGATACATAATAACCCAAATTGTAATGACCCAAAAATTTATAAATGAAATATAGGTTTTTATTGAATAGTTTCATATTAGGTAATATAGTTATTGAAATAATAATCACTACATTGTTTATTTTGGAAATTTATAAGTTATATAATATCATATTTAAAATTCCTTTAAGAATAATAACCATCAATAATATAGAAATATTATAGTGACCATTAAGATTAGTACATTAAGGGTTATGATAAAGTCTATTTGATAAATACAAAGGGGGTGATGGCCTCTCCTAGTATGATTTTGACATAAGAATCCCATTTATTAGAGCTTATAAGAGAGGTATAATTATAGGGTGTTACCTTGATCAATCCAATGTATTCATTCAACTACTAAAGCATGAGAATAATTTTTATAGAATATTTTCAATCTCATCAAGATCATGGTACAAAACATGTGTGTCGAACCACCCCAAAAAAATCTGACCCTCAAACCCCTTACCCTCAAGGAATACACTAGTGTAATAAGGGTTTTTTCATCAAGAACCTAACAGTGTGAATTTAAATATTTTATTTTCAAATAAATAATGATTATATTTATCACTTTTTAATATTACTTTGTAAATTATTAAATAATGAGTTTGATAAAAATTATATTTTCATCCGATGAAACACAATTTTCTTTTTGGTAAATATAAAATTTTAATTAAGCAACATTTTTTAATGAATTAAATAATTTATTAAATGAATATATTTTTAAAAAATATTATTATTAAATAATATTTATTAAATATAAATTATTATATTGTTTTACAAAGTCAAATGTAACTTTTATAAGGGTCCCAAAACCCTTATTGTAAAAAACAAATCACTACTACAAATACGACTTTTATCAATCCTAAAAATGGCCTTTAACAGTGCTAGAAAAACACTTTTAATGTCGGTGAAGATAAAGGGGGGGTTCCCTTTTAACAGAAATAAAAAAAGCACTGATAAAGACCCCTTTTATCAGTGCTAAAAAAAGCGCTCATAAATGGGGTCATTTATCAACACTAAAACGAAACGCTGATAAAACTAAAAAAATTAAAAAAAATTAAAAAAAATTAAAAAAATGTTGGCAATCACGAGGGGGGATTTGTACAGCACTTGAAAACCCCTTCCTCAGTGCTTTTCTGCTCCTCCAGCTCCCGCACACACCGCATACACCCTTTATCTGCGCTAGCCCCTCTAAATCACCCTTGCGCGCGCGCCCCTACCTCCACTCGGATATGATCTCGAGACCTCCCCCCTACGCACCTAAAGCCTTTACCACTTCCCAATAATGATTTGTTCTCATATTTATGATATATCTATTTATTTATACATATATTGAGATATATTTATTCGTATAGTAATATATATTTATATTAATATATATAGTTATACTAATATATAGAGTTATATTAATATATATATTTATAGTTATTTTAATATATATATAGTTATATTAATATATATATATAGTTCTATTAATATATATATATAGTTATATTAATATATAGTTATATAAATATTCATATATTGGTATTTCAAATAAAATGGATATTAGTTATTATTTAGATAAATATAATATATTTTATATGTAAATATGTTTAATTATTTATTCAAAAAATTATATTTTTAGGTGTGAATATATAAAAATTATGTACATATAGTTATATATTTTATTATAAATAGAAGTGCATTATAAAAAACTATAAAATTTTAAAGACATAATATCAATATGAATGTAATACCATGGAATAAATTCAGTTCCCACCGAAAAATCCAATAATACCCCCTTAAATGAGGCTGAAAATCCAAAAAATGTTAAAAAATCGGGGTACCCCGACTGAAAACTTAGTTTTGGAGCCCTTTTATTCCTTTTTTGGCCTCATAAAAACTTTAACTAGGCCCCCCCATGGTCATATAGACATAGATCTTGTCACAGGCTTCGATTTGATATGTGGTAGAGCTCAAATGGACACCCGGATCAAATGTTATGGTCGTTTGAAGTTTGAGTTGCGTTTTCAACATATTTTGGATATTTTTTTTAATATTTTTTATCTTTTTAGTCTTCAATTTGTTATTTAATGAATATTACTCCATAATAATAAGAATATTATTAATTAAAAATATTTTATTAATTTTTTTATAAGCCATTTTCACAAAATATCTTATATATTAAGTATATTATGTGTAAATGTATATTTATACTTATCTAAAATATATTTAAAAATTATATATTATATTTACATCAATATAACTATATTTATATATTTATATATTTATATTTTTTTTTAATTAATATTTTTTAAGACGAACCCTTTATTAGTGCTTTTAAAAAAGCGATGATAAAGGCCCCCCATTTATCAACGTTACTAAAAAAAGCACTGATAAAGGGGGTCCCTTTATCAGCGCTTTTTCGTTAGCGCTGATAAAGGGGTGGCGCTAGCCTTGCCCAGTTTATGGTAGTGAATATATTCCAACAAATATTGATGTTTGATTTAAAATTGAAAATTAAAATATTTTATTACTATATTGATTAAATTATTAATATTTTTAATATTATAATGTTGAAATTATCCAATGGGTAAATTTCATAATTTTCTGATATGGTCAGATTTTTGGGTAAACATTAAAAAAATATAATTATATACTGTGAATAGGACATCATAATGACAAAAAAATGATGTAATATATGTCATTAAATGTATAACAAACAAAAAATATATTTCTCCTTTAACATAGTTTGTTTTTGAAGCTATTTGATTAACGTTATAAACACTCAATGAATCCTCCAAAACAAATATTACATTTTAAGGTTTCAAAATCAATTCTTTACAAACAAGACTCACATCCACATAAAAAAGTGTATTATTTTAATGATTTTAGTTCTCATAGTTAAAATAATTAAATACACTCCTCATTGATATAAACTAATGGAAACAATTGTGGGTTATTTTTTAGATTAATTTATTATATAGAGTCTAAAATGTTTATTTAGAATATAATAAAGAACTCCCCTCAAATTCTAAAAATAATCCCACCCATAATCCCAATCATCTTCACTGAAAACCAATTTATCATGACATTACTACACCCTTAACAGTCTAGACTGCTCCCACAGTTCCCCCAAGCTCTTATGAATCTCAATAAAATCATTACAAAACATCTCTCAAGGTAATGGATCCTCTCATTCTCCTTTTTATTGAAGCACCTTATTTATGTCATTCCTTTTGATTTAAAATTGTTGAAGTTGGGTTATATTTTTTACCTCTTACTATCTATATAATTCTTAAGTGTTGGGAAAACAATTTCACTCTCATTAACCCCTTATACAAACCATTATGTACACCTGTTATGCTTTCAAAATTATCCTGCCATTTTCATGCCAAATATTTTTATAGGGAATACTCATATCCATTTATATAAAAGGGCATTCACATAGTTAAACCTATCCCTTGTTGATTATGAATTTACTTTTATATAACATATACTCCTTAATAATGGTGTCCAAATTGATTTAAGTCATCTTCATGTTGTATGATCTAAGTGGAACACTTATGTATTTACTTGATATGAAAGTGATAGGTGGAACTGGAATTATATAACACTCCAATGAATTATGTAATATTTGTTTCTCATGATATGCCACTAATGGTTCACATTGTTATCTGATGAACACTATGTTTTGATTTCTTGGATGTTATCCTTGAATTATATTTATGATGTCATGTTTTATAATGTTTCCACATTTCTATGTTGGCCTCATTTTATCAGGTTATATCATGCCTCATTGTTAAATAATTTGAATCTCCCCCCTTTTATGTTTCCCTGATATGAATCTTGGACAACATTAACTAATTTAACACATGTTATGATTTAATTATGCTCTTATTGAGACATATAGCTCACTACATTCTTATGTACTTATCAAGGTTTTCTTGTGAAATTTTAGAAGAATGATTCAATTTTAGTGGCATGTTAAGGAAGTTATCAATAATGATACTATACTAATAATTCATGTTGTTTTTATATTTGCATAATTCCCCAAATACACTAGGCTACCTGATCTTATGGGGTTGTATTAAGTGTAAGCCTGTGTAATAAATCATGAAATAATGTGTATTAAAGATATGGGATGACATGGTCGGTATTATATTTAGGTTTATTTATTTTTTAGATAATGATTGGAAAACTATAGTGAATCATTATGGATAAGACTAAACATACAAAAAAAATCCAAATATTTGTGTAAATTATAGAGTAAGGGGTTAAAATATTAATACATCCCTATCTAGATACTATAAGTCGATGTGGCTCTAGAAGAGAGGTACAAAGAGGTAATGGACGAGACGTACCTAGGAGTAATAACCCCTAGGTATAATTATTTAAATATATAATTATTTATTCATAATTATATAAATATTTTTTTAAGAAATTATTTTTTATGTATATATATATATAACTTTATAAATATAATAAATATTTTTTTATAAAACTTTTTCTAAATAAATATATTTTTTAAATATTTCTAAAATTTATTATTTGTAATTATCAATATATTTATATCATTATATATATTTATATAATTATATATATATATATTTAATTAGTATATATAAATATAAATATACTAAATATATTCATTATTTAAATATATTTATCATAGTTTTATAATTATCTAAATATATTATTTTTTTTATAATAATATATATAATTTTAATTATAGGAGATAACAATAGGGTTTCAGGAGATCCTCAGTGGTGATTTGAGTCGTTGTTAGGTTTTCTTCATCTTGTTCATGTTGATTACCCATTTTTTGGTGTAGAAACGTCTATCAAGAGACTCTAATCAAGATGCGGGAGGTATCATGAATTCTTCAATCAAGATTTATCCCTGGGTTAGTATTCACAGATCTAGAAATGGGTGATAGATAGGATTATAATAGTTCCTCAAAGATTTGATGCTGGATTGTCTGATACCTTCAAATCTTATAGAGATTGTATTTTCTCGTGAGGTTGTCCAAGGTAGGGTCTCATTTGCTCCCCTATAGTGACGAATTCTATCTATATATCACTTCATGAGGAGGAAAATGATGTTTGGATTTATTTTTTGATGTCAATTGGATTGGGTGGTTTTTATAGATCAATAGTAGTTGATGTTTTAGTTAATGGTGTTGATGTTGTGCATAGTATTTATATTCCTTGTTCCTGGAATGTCTCGATACTGAATGGGGTGGGTGATTGGTGTCAATATATGGGAGAAATAGTGGATGTGGCTGATAATGGTGTCGAATATACCTACGTATTGGATTGTACTAGTACTTAGGTTGTGTTTATGACTGTATATGGTGGTGTGGGGTTTTCTTTACCAGTTATAGATGTTGCAGTTTTGAATAATGTGGTTAACACACACACCCAGGCATTACCTTCCATTCCAGGTCCTCCACAAGAGAATGATGGTGTTTTGGTTATTGGAGGTAATTTGGTTGGTGACCCTGATAGACTATATGATTCCTTTGGGAATCTATTGGCAGAGTTTAATAATTCCTCTACAGGTAGGATCCTCAAGAAAAGATCATCAGTCTATGTTGAAGCAGACCATAATACCTTTTTAGAGCGTTTGATTTGGTACAAGAACTCAATAATCTACAGGTCTATTCTTCCAAAATATTAGAATCCATGGTGAATATAGAATTTTCTTCATAGGATCTCATTTTTTGGGGGTGTTCATATTAGAAGTGTATTTCTCTAGGTATAAGTTTTTTTCACTGCCTGTTTCCATCAGAAGAATCCCGAATCCATGTGTGGTCCTTTAGTTCATTATTATTTAAGCCAAAAAAATTTAATATTCATGAATGGATAATGTATATTATTTATTAAAGGGTCAATAATTCGTTACACAGTTATGGATCATGTTTCACGACCTCAACTAGATAGAATCCCAAAATATTGCATGATATTTCTACTACTATTGGGGTTCTTATTCGTCTAGATAAAGAGATAGAGCTTGTCAGGTATTTTCAATTCATGAGAATTATGGTTTAAGTGTATTTTATTTAAACTCTTATCAACAATTTGACTCTCACTACTTCGAATGATGATGTACATATTTGTGTGTAGTATGAAAATTATACAGAATTTTGTCAAACCAACAAATCCGTTAGTCATCTGGACAATAAATGTAGGAAGGGGATTATTTCAAAGGGATATAGTGATAATGTTAATGGGAATTAATATAATCTTCATGGGTAGTAAGTACCTAAGAAACCTTGTATGTTCCCAATGGACCATCTTAATAAGCAGTCCCGGCATGGGGTTGCAATGTTCAAGGATAAATTTGTGATCATGAATCGACATGAGGAAGTAACTTCACAGGTTGTTATTCCCATGCATGAATAGAATAAGCCTCATATGGATGTTTCAATATATAGGATTTATTACATTTAAGGATGGACATATAAACACTTAGACTTCTTCGAATATTATGGAATCATATTGTAGACATAATGATTTTCTGTCAAAACATGTTTAGCATGTTGACAATCCTAATATGATTATCACAGAAATCACTGGATCAGATGAGATTATTGAATTTTTTGGTATTGTGTGAGGTTTTTATCTTTTTCCAATTGATGAGAAGGATTTAATTTTTAACTGATGGACACATAATTTACCTGTCACGTTCCACAGGATTATGGGACTGGTCAACCTGATGTTCCACAGGGTGTCGATTATCTTCAAGAGATTCATAATTTCTTTAACTCTTGGAATTTTTGGTAACTTTTGAAATGTTTCAAAAGATGGATGTGACAAGGAGAAGAGGATGGTTTTCTTTAGACTTCTCACCTCTAATATTCAATAAATGTTTATCCGATCTATTTTAAGGATGTTTTTCATTAAGAAAATGATAATATGATCAGTAGTGAAGGTCTCAATCTGATTCCTAAAAAAGAGGGATGTGGTGGGACTGTTGGTTTCTACCTTGGAATGGTTCCACCTAGTCATCTTATAAGGAACTAAATAATTAACTCACTCTGGAGTAGGAATGGTCTAATGAGAGGATTCTTTGGATCCTCTATCAAGGAAATTCATGATCGGAGTGGGAAACGACTAGTGATTATGATTATTCATATTATGATTATTGCAATGATCCTGCTTTTCTTGATCCAATATTTTCCTCCTGGATATGGGCATGTCCTTGTATGACGCTGTCTATCTACTTGTTTGCATGTTATCTTTTTCATTATCATTAATAAATGGTGAGGAACTTTGGCTTCTAACAGGACCTTTTTCAGTATAAATACCTTAAAAAATAATATATATATATATATATATATATATTATATATATATTATATATATATATCATTATATATATTTATATCATCATAATTATATTTAATAAAATATACAAATAAAAAGAAAAAGAAAAAGAAAAAGAAAAAGAAAAAGAAAAAGAAAAATATAAATATAAATATAAATATAAATATAAATATAAATATAAATATTAATATAAATATAAATATAAATATAAATATAAATATAACTATAAACATAAAAACAAATAGAAATATAAATTTAAATACAAATAAAAATAGAAATACAAATTCAAATATAAATATAAATAGAAACATAAATACAATAAATTTATTCATTATTTAAATAATTTTTTTGTAAATGTATAATTTTTAATATATATATATATAGTTATTTATTAATATTTACATAAATAATTTTTTAAAAATAATAATTTCTTATTTATAATTATGAATAAAATTTTAATAAATATAGTAAATATACATTTATAAATATATTTATTTATAAATATTTATTTAAAAATAAAATTATAACATTACTAATGAATATATAATCTTTAATTCATGCATGTTAAAACTGAGTAAAATTGAAAAATAAAAAAAGGGTACACATTAAAAATATGAAAAAATATATATGTTTTATTAATTAAATAAAACAACTAAAAAAATAAAGTAATATATTGAAATAAAGATAAATACATATTCCAAATATAAAAACATTGTAAATAAATATATATATTTATAAATTAATTTTTGAACTTGATTAAATTCATAAAAAACTAAAAATTGCTATTTAAAATCAATGCGTAATACCTAACTATAATAATATTAAAAAAAATAAAATTTAAAAATTAAATAAATAATATATTAAATAAATCATGTTCTAAAAAAAATCAAAAATGTATACTAAAATTCGAATAAATGATATAAATATTATTTTTATGTGTTTCTATATAATAATTAATTTATTATGTAAATATTTCATTGTCTGCCTGAGTTGTATATAAAAATGAATTAATTATGTATATGTATGTGTGAAATAAATTAAAAACACATTTTATATATATTAAATTGAAAATTCAAATGACATTAAAGTGGTCATTAACAAGGAAAGTGTCTTGAGCGACACAAGAAGCAGAAATTTTCATGTCCTTCTTTGGCTATTGAGAAAGGTGTTGAAAATAACCTTTTATTATGGATTCAACTACTATCATGACTAAAGATGGGAACAATCACATTTTGTGGCTATCTTTGTCTATAAATGAAAAAAGGGTGGCCACATCTCGTGAAACACCTCCACTGCAACATGTAGTAGACTACATAAAAAATGTTGCTTCAAATGGAGTGAATATACCTGATGATACCAATAGGTTCTGTGAAGACATTACTATTGAGGAATATGATGCAACTCAAGTGATGAGAATTTCTATAAAGATGCAACCATCCAAGAATAACTCTATCTTGACCCCTTTACCAAAGGATGAAAAGGTCCATCTTTATGGACATGATGAGACATCCGTTGAAAAACAACCCAAGATGAAGATGCATCTCTGAAATTGACGGATCAACACCTAAACCAAGAAAATATTCTTAAATAAAATTCATTCAGTGTAAATAAAATATTTGTTGATGAAGATGGTTTTCAAATAGTCATTCCTTAGAGATACTCAACATTTTAATTTCAATCTAGGTTTGTGCATGCTTCACCTAATCTTATAGAAGTGTAGGATAAATATCCATGAATTATATCATTAAAGTCACTATATGTGAGTATTCCTAGAAAGGTAATACATAATGAAATATGGGATGATATACTAGTGAATACCAATATAATACTAGGACAAGATATTTTAATCACAGGGAGAAGATCCTCTTGGGGTAATGTATCAAAATATGATGCTGTCATAAATGATGTAGCATGGAACATGGAAGTATCATCAGATGATTGATCTAGTTCATGTTATGGTGCTGAAACTATATCCTTTAATGGTGAGAATTGAAACATCCACTTTGGTAATGTTTAGGATTTTAGAATAGGGGTATCTTTTCATGTACGAATTGAGGCTCAAGGATTTAATAATAGTGAGATTTGGGATGTGGTTTCAATTTCCAGCCCTCTTACAATTAGGGTTGTCTCTTCTTCTCTAGGGGGAAACTTGGAGGTTTCTGTTGGTAGAAGACATCTAGTAGTTTCATGTCCCCCCTATGTTTTTCGGAGCATTTATACCAAGTTTCGTCATTTGGAAGGTTAGAATGTGTCATCAACTATGGACATGATCTCTTTCGATGTGGTAGGATATCCTCCTAATTTCTATATTTTTGAACCCAATACTCTTAAGGTTATTGAAATTACATTTAGACCTCATTGTTTTGAATATTCTCATAGAATAAGTGGATCTAATGGAAAGCAGGTATCTATTAAAATAAATACTTCATTAAATACATGAAATTAGGTTGAGAATGTTTCAACAATTGTAGTGCTTGTCACACCCAACGAAGTTAAAAAAGCGCCTCTAGGAAGAGATTATGGGGGCCTCACTACAGATTCATCCCCGGTCCATAGATATTTTGGAAATAATGATATGAATGAATATATTTTACAAATTTATGTAGATTGGACTATCAGAGAGAAATAAACAAATGTGACTTTGAGTCTTGATCCATCCAAGAGGGTGGATGCATAATAATAGACTAAGAATTCATACAAAGAAAGAACTCGCATTGATGTACTCTTGCAATAAAAAATAATATAGTAGAGATGCTGACATCCCAGGGATCGAGGCCGTGGATACAGGTGCAATTAAATTGTTTGGAATGATATACATGATGAGGGGTGTAGGAATGGTATTAAGATTTTAGTAAAAAATGGTCTTAGATTATTCATCAACGAGAATAGTTTTTCAATTTTTAAACCTATATTTTCATTTTCACAATTTTTTTATTTTTCTATAAAAGGGTCTTTGTCCCTACCATTCCAAAAAATTAACAATTCTATAATTTATTCATTATTATTTTTCTTAATTATTACAATTTATTCATTTTTATTATTTTGATAAATTATTAAAATTATTTCATTTTATATGTCTATATTTAATATATATATTAATTAGTATTTATAATATATATATATATATATATTACATTTAGTCACTTTTATCAAATATTATTTAATTAATAAAATGTATAATATTTTTTAATTTTCACCTATTTAATTTTAATTTATTTATGTATTTTTGTTTTTTTATATATATTTATATATATTTAATATAAAATATTTATAATATATATATATATATTAAATTTATTCATTTTTATTAATAATTATTCAATTAATAAATTTTTTATTTACTCATTTATAATTTTTATTTTGTTAATTATTTCATTTTGTTCAACACCTTTATCAATGTTAAAAACCACTCAAAAATGATATCCTTTATATAAGTCCACGACCATAAAACATTACATAATTTTGAATTAAATGAATAATTCACATTGAGGATGTTTTCAGGTTTAGAGTCATAGATAATTAGGACATAACTATTACACATCAATGATTAAAAAGTAGACACATCTACCCAGTTTCGATTTTTTTAACAAAATAAAAACTCTTGAACAAAAGGGTCATGTCTAGTTCCTTGTTTTAGACAGCATGACATTTCCTTGATCCCATCTATGACATTATTCCACTTTATGTCCTATGAAAAACATTTCAAAAACATGGGATGATCATAAAAAAGCTTAGTAAGGGATATAAAAATACAGAAAGAAAAGATTAATCCATGTATATATAAGAATCAGTGAAATTATACTTTACTCATAAAACATACGCACTTTAACATACCTCCTGAAATCATAATTTTTATGAATAACTCATAGAAATCATAAGACATAAAGGTAACTTGAGGCATTCATAACATTCTTATGTAGGGAGTAACCCTCATGGTTACGTTTGGGATACCCATAACAGTATATTCCCTAAATATCTTCAGAGAAACCTTAGTGTTTAACTCCTTCGTGTTACCCAATGCATTGGAGAGCTATCTCGGGCTCACCCACCCTAGGTTTTTCACAGAACCACCCATATACGTAACAATGACCAATAACCATATCATATTCATAACACATAAAACAATCATAAAATAAAGATAATATTTCCACATTGCAATCACAATATATCATTTCAATATATTGACATAATAAATGCTTTATCAAACCATTTTCAAAACCATTTAAAACATTTAATAAAGAAATTTTTGAATCAAAGTGTCCCATACCACTTTGAATATTTTAACGGAATTAATATTTTAAAATAGTAATGTCCATATAAATAAATCCTTAAAACCGTTTTGAAACATGGACATTAATATGAAATATTTAGAGGATTAAATCATTAAGATGATAATTTAGTTAAGGAGTTATTAACAAATAGGAGATGCTTAAATACAAATAATGGAGGAATAACATTTAATAAAAACTTTATAATATCATGAGAATAAAGGTATTCATGATATAATATGCCGAAGGAATTTATATACATTATATCAATGTGAATTAGCGCATATCAACAATAAAGTCTCAATGGAATGTAAATTGAGACGGAATCCATCATAAAGACGGTATCCTTTGATTAAAGATAAATATATTATATAATTATATGTAAAAAATAACAGTAAAAAAAATATGATTGGGTATTAAGTGTGAAACAATCCATGTTAATTCACACATATTCATAGGATGACATATTTAACAAGTACAAGTTTAACCTAAATAATTGAAATTGGGTTGAGAAGTTCCCTCAAAAATTTGACAGCCTAACGACGTCACCTTAAAATTCAATAAATGAGTTTGTGAGAGAGAAAATGGTATCTCATCACTTGGAAATAATATATACATCAATAAGGATATAGAAGAACATATCCCAACAAAAGAAGATTTGAATTAAAAGACATAACAAAAAGAAGTCTTTTAAAAAGAGGAGGGTGAAAGGTTCCCTAAGCGATTTGGGTAACTTCCGAAATGTACACCCCATGAAAGAAGGACTATAAAATGTGGATGTAAATACCCATGACTGAATATATATTACACAAAGAGTAGAATAATGGGTAGTACATACACCACTCAAAAGAGATAATGACAAATATAGCATGAATCTCACAGGAATAAATAGTGCGATAAAAACCCCTTACCTCGTTGTAATAAATCAAGTCATATGAAAAAAAGATAATGAGAACCAAATGAATCATATAATACCATGAATATAAATATAATAATTATAATATATATCAAATTTAAATACACAATACACTACATGAAATAAATAATTGGCTAACAATGGAAATCTCACAGAATTAAAAGTGAGATAAGAAATCCCCTTACCTCAAGTCTGACTTGTCTTGTTCGTTTCTTTATATTCCTGAATAATATAATTTGGTCAATTTATAATTTCTTAAGGAATTACTTTAAATTTCATTATTCAGTTCATATAACATATTATCATGTTATAAAAATTATTTAATTATGTGAGTTCATATCATACATTTTGTCGATGTTCGGTACATGAGTTAACAATGAACTTGATTGAAGATAATTGTCTGTGTAGTTATAAGTACATAATATCTGGAATGGAATTCATGATTTAAATATAATATATATACATTATATATGTTTTCAATAATATTCCATAATTTTTTGAGATAATAAATGAAATGTACCGTTCATGGAGACGGTAGGCTGTAGGTACGCATGAACACTGCTTTCATTTTTTTTCATATTAATGGACTTTAAAACTAAATTATACATAGATATATTATATTTAACGTATAATATATATGTTATGTAGGTAACACATGTTAATTAATTACATTATTTATAAATTCCATGTTTGGCAGGAACGAGTCACATCACTTGAGGGGGCGGTAGTCCACACTTCCTCATATGAAATTATCGCATTTGTACAACATGAAAAGAATAATGGTATGATTTAAATATAAAATACAGAAGAATAGATAAGACATAAATATAATAAATATCATATATAAATATTTTTCCATCATAATGAACACCATGCTATTTGTTAAAAGACGATTGAACAATCATCGTTTCGTGATGTAGTAATTCGCCACCCACAGAAACAGTATGTTCCTTAACCATTAGACGGAGGTGTGTGTAAGTCTAGGTAAAATACTTATCATAACAATATCCTAGTTTATTGAGGATACTGGTGTTATTATGGTATCAAATAATAAGAAGATAGTGGTGAGTGAAAAAGGAAAATAAAAGAAGGAAACTTGAGAGAAGACATTACCTTTAAATCGTATAACTCTTTTTTTGATTTGAGCCAAAGTCTACCTTGGAAAGACTTTTGCCCAAAGTGAGGCTTCTAGGAGTAAAAGAGAGATTTTTAGAGATAATATGGGAATATGTTTGATTATCCTAGGGCTTGAGCGGTGTGGGTAAGGGGGTAGATGTGGGTGACTTTTATAAGAGGGAGGATGGTCACTTTTGGAAAGTCTTGAAATATTACTTTATTATAAAATGGTTTTCAGATTTTAAAGTCCCCACATTGATATATTTAGAAGATAGGGTGATTAGGGTTCAAAATCCACCCATATAATAGGGTATTATACAAGTGTAAGTCTTATATTTTACCTTATATTTTTATTTTATTTAAACCGTTCATTAATGAGGTAATCACTACATCATAATGGTGTCATAAATAAATTTATTTATTTAATGTATAAAAATTATATAAAAAATATCATGATGTTGAAATTATTTTTAGATTTCCAATAAATATTTATATTATAAGTGATCATTTATTTAAAGAAAATTAAAATTGTTTTACTTAGGATATACAAACCCTTATTATATTTCTCTTCTTTTTAAAAAAATAATGTCATAAATGTCACTATCACACCCATGTGACTCCATGGGCCCTCAAGTTAGTTAAAAATATTACCATGGTCTTACATGACTCAAAAAAGTGGATTTGGACCCATTTTGGGGTCATTTTATAGTATTATGAAAATATTTAATTACCCTTAACTACCTGATTACTAATTAATCATGATAATTAAAGATAATTATCGTCGTTACTATTCATAATGTCCAAGAACAAAAGTCTTAATTAAATAATTTGGACCTTATGATTCCAAATATTAAATATATTTTACAAAATTCCAAACATAGAAATTTCAGCAATTAATTTAAAAACAATTCTCGTTGTCACAACCAAAGACGGGTTTTTAAGAACTAAAATTTATCAAAAGATTGACTTGTTTTTACATCCAATTGAAAAGTAAAATTACATTCAATGAATAAAATTGTATTAAGTGATAAAATAATAATTCAATTAAACTTTAAAACAATTAAAAAGTAAATCAAACTATATAATTATATTAGATGAAAAAGCAGTTTTGAAGTAAAATGCAGTAATTTTCATTATTCATTAAAAGTGAACATTTCTAATAAAAATACCAAAAATTTATCCAAAGTAAATTTGATATTACAAATTAAAAAATGATTTCAATTTTACCAAATTAAATACATATATGTTTCATTAATTAATTTTATAATTAATTCCCGCTGTCAAAACAAATAGCATGTTTTTAAGAAACTATATCTACTAGAAGATTGACACCTGTTTATGTCCGATTTCAAATTGAAATTAATTCCTATGACCACCATTGGATTAAATGGTAAAAATATATTTTAACTACACATTAAAACCAATTAAAAATATAATCTAACATATAAATAAATTATATTAAAATGAGGTTTTGAATTAAAATATAGCATTTTCATTATTCATTAAAAATGACCTTTATCGGAAAAATAACAAAAATTTACACAAAGTAAATTTTTATGTCCCGATTATAAAGAAGGATTTTATTTTGCAAATATAACATATAAAATTGACAAAAAGTAGTTCTAAAAAGGTTTCTCCATCAAAAGGCGGTTAAATAAAATTTTAAAGAATATTAGAATATTTATGCTTAAAATTGGATTCATTTTCATTTTAAGACTCTATCATTTATTGGGTAACAGTTTAAATATTTAACAAACATATATAACCATTTTTTAGTAAGTTCTGTTCATTCCTGCCATTATAATGGCTAGTCGTTATCTACCATTTAAAATAATATTATTATCTTATTAGTGTGCAACATAAGATTCCAAAGAAGATCATTGTTGTGTGTTGGGTACGCCATCGAACATAGAATCTACATTGAAGTAATATTAATATTTAATTCATGAATATTTGAAAATTTCATATTCTTTATTTACCTTGGATGTTACTCTTTATCAGTGAAAAATAATTCATCAATAAAGGGAACCATTTATCAGTTGTAATAATAAATCACTAATAAGGGATGTCTTCTATCAATATTATAAAGAAGCACGGATAATGGTTTTCTGTTATCAGTTCTAAAAAAGAGATGATAAAGCCCGCATTTTATTTGTTCTATTTTTAGTGCTGATAAACAACCCCCTAAATCTATGATTTTTTATGCACTGATAAAGGTAGCCTTTATCAACAATTTTCTCTAGCATTGATAAAGGTCAGTGCTATTAAATAGCCATTTGGTAGTAGTGTCATATGTATTTGATAACATATTCAAATTAATTTTACAAATGTAAAATATTCATACCTATAAAATATTAGATCATAAACCCTCTAATAATGTCATATTTATAGGCATGATCAACAAATGTTTTAATTTTTTCATTATCATTCAAGTGGCATAACATAGGAATGTGGCATCATATGAATAATAAATTGTAATCTTGTAAAAATAGATGATTTAAATCACGTCCATACATAATATATTAAGCTTATATACAAGAAATAAATTTCAAAAATCATAATGTAAACAAAAATATTCACAGTCTTTCCTACATATGTTAATATGTTCATAGATAATTGAAATCATACTCACACATCAATATGTGAACAAATAAATTCAAAATCATGTCCACTCTTAACATCATTATCTGATGAGATATCAAATCATATTACCCAATGCATTTGAAGGCTATAATGAACCCAACTCTCACATTATCTTAATATATTAATATGTTTATTAAAAGTTCATAAAACATTCATCATATTATAACCCATGTAAGAAAACATGTTTAGTAATCCAATAATTAAAAAATCATTAATTATACATAGAAATAATAAGTATTATATATTAGTGCTAGAAAAGGCCATTAACAATGCCAAAAAAATCACTTTTGATCGAGGTGAAGATAAAGGGGGTTCCCTTTTATCAGTGCTTTGAAAAGAACTGATAAAGGCCCCTTTTAGCAGTGATAAAAAATCATTGATAAAAAGGTTTTTTATCAGACCTTCTTTAGCACTGATAAAAGACTCATTTTATCAGTGCTTTTTGTAAGGTTAAATAAAAGTCAAAAAAATAAAATAAAAAAGTAAAAAATAATATATAATGTGGGGGGAGATTTTAACAGTTCTTTACCCCCCCTTACCAGAAATAGGTGGACCCCCTCCCACTCTCCCACATTATGTACTTTCCCACGCATCCCCCACATGCTCGTACACCCCTCCCTACTTCCACCCGAACTCGAACTCGAGACCTCCCCCCTTGCATGCGTACACCTTTACCACTATGTTATTTCATTTCTTTCTCTATCTAATGATATATCTATTTATATATATATAGTTATATTTATTCTTATATTAATATAGATTCATATTAATATTAATATATTTACTTATATTAATACATATATATTTATTCATATATTAATATATATATTTATTCATATATTAATATATATATTTATTCTTATATTAATATATATCAATATTTATATATATATTTATAGTTATATTTATTCCTATATTAATATAGATTCGTATAAATATAAATATATTTAGTTATATTAATACATATATATTTATTTATATATTAATATATATATATATATATATTTATTTTTATATTAATTTATATTTATATTTAATTATATATATTTATTTATAATGTTTTATCTCTATATTTATTTGAATATTAATATATATTTATAAAATTAGTTTTTAATACATTTATAATTTTTTTATGTGTGTTTATAAATAAATAAATACATACATACATATATACAACACCCAGACACACACACACACACACACACATATATATTTACAAACAAGTACATATATTTTTGTATTTGAAAAGCCATAGAATGTTAAAATGGCCTTAACCTCTAATCCAAAAGTCATTTTCAACTCCACAAATAGAAAAATTAGAGAAAATTAAATAGTGTTTGATATGATTTGTTTTATAGGCCTAGCGGACGTCCAGATCAGAAGTTATAACTATTTGAATGTTAAAAAATCGGGGTATCCCGACTAAAAACTCAGTTTTGGAGGCTTTCTAGGCCTTTTTGGGCCTTCAAAATTGTGATAGATAATTCTCTTCAGCCACTAGAATGTCGAGATCATCGCAAGATTTGATATGATAAGTTATAGAGCTCAAACGGACACCCAGATCAAAAGTTATGGATATTTGATGTTTGAGTTAAATTTTCAACTTATTTTAGATCTTTTATTAATTATTTTGATTTTTTGTGTCATCAAATTGCTATTCAATTATTATTAATCGATGATAATTAGAAAATTATTATTTAATAATATTTTTTAAAAATATTTTAAATCCATTTTCACTAAATTTCATATATATTAAATGTAATAATCTATTTATTCTTATCTAAAACATATTTAAAAAATATATATTATATTTATATTAATATAAATATTCTTATATTACAATATATTATTTTCCATGATTTTTTTATCAAAATATAAACATTATTAGCGCTAGTAAAAAGTGCAGATAAAGCCCCCCATTATCAGTGCTACGAAAAAAGCGCTATTAAAGGGGTCCCCTTTAACAACGCTAAAAAAAGCACTGATAATGGGGGGCGTCATCAGTGCTAAAAAAGCATTGATAAAGGGTTACTTTTAACATCCCTTTTTTAGCACTATTAAAAGTTCCCTTTATCATCGACCCTAGAAAAAGTGCTGATAAAGGCCTCACTTTATAAGCGTTTCTAGCACTGATAAAGGGCGGCACTGAAAAAAACCATGTTTTGTGTTAGTGCCAGATTCTATTCATTGCCACATGGATATCCAATCTATTTTACCAATAGGTAGTTGTTTATTCCAGGAATATACTAGTATAAGGACATAGGTGGACTCACCTGCATAAAAATCTTTGAAGGATAAAGGAAGACATACAGTCCTGGGCCACTATCCTACCCATGAGTTTTCAACTCTTATATTCAATCATAGATGATATTGAACATATAAAGGTCAACATAGAAAAAATATTGGATGAGAACATGAGTGATGATATTTCTCAAAAAATAACATCCTTGAATAGGTCATATTGAAACCTGAGTGTTTTTATAGAAATAATCAATGATTAAATGGTTAATGGAGGGAGATAAGAGAATATCATTTTTTATTGAATGTGTGAATTAAATTAAGTGGTTTCTTAGGCCTAATATTTTCTTCGATAATGACACCTTCATGAATGACCACCAAGTTGTGGGAGGTATAGAAAACTATTACTTCTAATCTTTTCTTGCTTGTCAAAACTCTCACATGGTTAGAGGATATCCAAGAGGCAGTTTGGAGATATTTTGTAAAATTAAAAGAATTGTTTCAACATATGAGAAAAAAATCATTTCAATCAGTTTTGTGGGAGTAGAAAATCATAAAGGTGTTGATCAGCCACAACCCGGAGGGCCAGACTATTCTATAAGACTTTCCAAGATCATTCTATATGGATAATTTGAACCTAGTTAAAAGGAACACCATCAAGGTGGTGAAGGATTTCATTTGGGGGGTTATCTCTCATGGGTTTTAGTGTGACTACATTGGTTTTAATTCCAATGGTTAAGGACCCTTTTTTATAAATCAATTTACTCCTATAAGAATGTGTAACAACTCCTATGATATATCATACAATGTAATTTACAAAAGACAATCAGTTCTCCAATATTCTTTAATCCCGAGCGAGCAACAAAGTTTCATTAGAGGTAGATCCATACAAGAATCTGTTATTTTGACTTATGAAATTATTAGAGATATCAACATAAAGGCAGCCAGATCCAAATATTTCCTTACAGAATACATGGATAAAGAGTATGACCAACTATAATGAGGTTTTATTTTAAATTTCCTATCGTGTATAGGTTTCTCCACATGATCCTATGACCTTAAGTATAGTTGTTGCAGTTCTTCTTGGGTGGCTATCTCATTCATCTAGAAGCACTAAAGGATCTTCAAATCAGTGTGGAGACATAGGAAAGGTGATCACCTCTACAGTCCCGTGAAAAATTCCCTAAGCCACTCTATTAATAAAAACCTCTATGTGTGTAGTATCCTCTATTTTAGGTGAATGATGTATTTTTATAGAGTTCTTAATATCATGTACGTCGATGAAATTGTTATTTTTATTAATGGTATTAAAAGATAAATTTGTTTCATTAACTCTATATGTGAAGAATAATTCCATTAGAGTGGAAAACATGTCAACCATGAAAAAAATTAGTATCTATCTATTATCATAGTGTGAGTTCATGAGGGTTAGGTCCCCAGAATATCAATCAGGTATTGGTAGGAATATTTTTCCGATGGATTACCTTAGCAAGACTATATCTCCAAGAATGATTCATATTCAAAATGTAATATAATGGTGTACATTATCAGTGGTCATATCAAAAAACTGAAAAAATAAGATCCTATATTTTGATAGCCGTATTACATCAGTAAACAATGTACTTACTTTTATCCCAATGAATATTTTATCTTTTCTCAACATACATAAGGTTGTCATCAATTACTATAAAAACATCCTCTATAACATTATATGGGATACAAAATCAAACAGAAATCATCATTGTGATTCTTTTTATTGGATGATGGCATCATCTTAAATAGTGTTTCATGATATATTCATGAATCACATGAAAATATGACATGGTAAGTGCTTGAAAAATGCATGTTATGGGGTAGGAATATGGTAAAAAAATATGAGTCTGTCTCAGAGCCTCCATGAAAGAACTCCCCCCATTGGATCATGGTTCACCCAAACATTCAGTATCTTCATATTCACTCTAGTTGGATCATAGGTAAAGGAAATATAATATTCTTGAAAAAAATGGGTAGGTTTCATTCGAGGCTTTCCAGGATGTCCTTTGTCGAACCTCAATTTTAGGGAGGTGAAAATATTCCCTAGTTTTAATCAGCAAGTTCTGAACAAATAATATATCATGATTCTTGACCTAATTTTGATATAATATGACCTGAACAAATTAATTTTAATAGGTTCTTCATCATGTATTGTTTTTGGGAAACTATATCATTGGCTATACATGTCTTCTTAGGGCCTGGAAAAATGGGGTGTTGTAATCTAGAATAAGGAGATCCCAAATAATCTAAAATTTATAATTTACAATTTCTGCAAAAAAATACTTATATGTTGAAGATAACATCAATCATTTAGGAATTGTTACGATATCAATATGCCTATGTTGCGATAAACCGTGGGTGTAATTCTAGACACACTTGTTTTTTGAAAGTGACTAGGAACAAACAATATGGAGTAAGTTTGGAGAGTTCTCTAGAATTAATTCCAATGGTCATTCCAGAGATCTATTTTTTGATATCTGGTCTCTTGGTGTAGAGAGAAACAATATTGAGTGGAATGAGATATCAATTGTTTTTTCTACAGGGTGTTGGTGTATCTGGAAGGCCCGAAATAAATCCAAATACTAAGGACTTCCATGATCAAGGATGGATCTTGTTGTTAGAGTTTGAAGCATAATTATTGATATGTCTCTGCATTTACAAAATTAAAAACTTAACCCTATCGTAGTTTTCTCTCGATCTCCAAAACATGCCCCATTCTTCATATTTCGTTTTCTAGGGGTATTGCATTCATTTTCAATCCCACAAGAGTTGGCCAAAAAATATATAGATGGAAACTATATATTGGGAATGATACAAAATGAGGGTATATTATGGGATCAAAATAGATCTATTATTATGATGTTAATTACTTTCTTCAGTTATGGAGACTCCCTTCAGGATGAAGCACAAATTCTACCAATAGGTCTTGACCATTGTAAATAAGAAAATATTTTCCTAGGAGCTGTCGAAACAAAAACTAAAATTATATAAAAATACTTGGTGGGTTTATGAGGTTCCCATAGTAAGGTCTCCAACTATATTCATAAGTGAAAATACTCACTAAAAACTATGTTATAGTCCTCTATAATTGGAACAAGGTAAACAAAGTTCCGTATCTTTTATTCACCAAGGCCTATCAAGGGGATTCAGTGGCATGTTTCTCATGTTTAGGCTCTTTCTTTTATGATACCATTATATTTTTCCTAAGTGATGATCCTGAGATCCATTTTTATAGGCCCCCAATTTTTTCTTTTTCAATATTTGACTTCATCCTTTGAACCATAATTCTATATTAACAAAATAATGATGATGATGACATTCAAGTGCAAACAAATGTCTTTTCTATGCACATTTTAGTTCAATGGATCTGGTACATGCACCTTTTTATGGTTTCATAATAAAACTAATATTAATAAAGAAATAAGTATCATATTTATTAATCATTATCACTTTTATTGTTATCCATATAAATTTATAAAGAAAAACAAATCAAATTTTTGTGTGGAGTTCATTGTCCACACGTATGCATGAGGGATCTCATCATTTTCCATTGAATGGAACAGTAATATGGTATATAAGATATTATAATTATAAAAGAATATTTATGTCATAAATATCATATATAAACATTAAATCCATCATAATGACCATCCATGAAAGATGATGGTGGAAAAAGAATCGTATTTCTACATGGAGGTGGTAGTCCACATGTTCGCATGAGGGATATTTTTTCCCATCATAATGGAAATTAAGTGAAAACTAGTTAATACATCATAATAACAACCCTTAATTATATTTAATATATTGAATTCATTATTTTGGATTTTATACCTCATATTTTGATGATTTATAAGTATGAATAAAATTGAAAGTACTCGATAAATCGATATACCAATTCATTGTGAAATTTCCTTTGGATTAAACCATAATCATTGAAAGGATGGTATTATGATCAATCTCATAACTATAATACACATAGGATTATGTATTAATGGGATAAGTTTAGGAATTTTTTGATATATAAGGCTCATATGGTGTGGATAAGAGAAGAGATATGGTTACCTTTTACAGGGGAGGGAGATGACACAATTGGAATTTTTGAAAAGATTGAAATATAATACTATCACAGTCATGAAAAATATTTCCGAAGAACTAATATTAAAATATAATATTTGATAAGTTATTAATATTAAAATAAAATAGGATTTATGAATTTTTATGTGTTATGGATTCCCTTATATTATAGTTTATGACCCAGGAAACTGATTTTAACCTTTAATGTCATAAAAAAAATTTAGTTTTTGTATAATAAATTTTAAAAAACTTAATTTTGAACTAATACATTGGTAATTATTATTATTAAAAATATGTAATACATTTTAACAAATTCTATTTATATATGTGGTATATTAAATCTTCAATTATGTGTAAAAAATGCAATAAAAATCCATATTATAAAAATTCCTTTTTAAGCATAAAACATAATTTAAATAAATTCCTTTCCTAATAAAAAATTTAAATGAATGTTAATTTTTTACTGAATATATAATCATTATTTTTCATTATTTTTTTTTCAATAATAATTTATATAATTTAAAAATATAAAAACACCATGTGCACACAAGGATAGTTTTTAGAAAAAGTGTGTCTTCGAGCCAACAAATAAACTCATACCAAAATCTAGTATAATGAAAATTTACATGTAATTAGTTATATTATTTATAATTAAAGGATGATTATGTTAATTTATGATAAATATAGAAAGACAATACGAAATTGATTGAAAATAAATGATAATTTTTACAATAATATCTATTTTTGACAATTCATTAAAGAGTTATCCTTATTAGAAAAATCTAAAAATTTCACCATAATTTTTTTTATATGGAAATTTCATAAATGATATCAATTTTATAAAATAAAATTCATAAAATTGGTTGAATTTATTTATTATATCAATTATCAAAATTCAATACAGACCTTTTTTGATTAAAACTATTTCTAAAGCATAAAATAACATTATTGAAAATTGAGCAATTATTTGTTAATGAATACATTCGCATTATATAACATCATTAATTATTTTTAGTAATGTGGTCAATATTATCCATATTTTAAATTTAAGGGATTGATCACATATTTTTACTAAATTACATCTCTTTTAAAGTCATGGTTACATGTATAGAAATAAATCAAAGAAATGAAATTTATTTATAAGGAAATATATCATAAAATAATTGGATGTTACAACATTTGTCTTCTACATCATTGAATGGAACTATTCCAAGGAAATCATTGATGAGCTGATGAACAAAATAAAACTCATCCATACCAAGAATGACATTATACGGTATTATATGTAGTAGTAAGAAATATGAAAATGACTATTATTTCCCAATAATCTGCCCGCAACCTTGATGCTTTTTTGAAAAATAGTCTGACCTACATCTTTGTTAGTCAACGGTAGAAGAATTTGAAGCCTCTCAAAATTATGTCAGAATTCATGGGTTATGTTGACTGAAATAAAGGAGTGCTAAGCTCCAAAATAAAATAACGTTAATTACAATATTAATAATAAGTACATGGTACCTCACAAAATATGTAACCCAGCTGTACGAGAATCTCAATGGAATGCAATTGACTGTGACTATATCCATTGCCTCACTGAATCTAATGAGGACCACATCTATACCCACACTTGACTATTTGTCCATAAGGATTGGGGATACCATTGGGTCTATAACAACTATTGTATTGGGTTTATTCAGTGGTAGCATTATCAGTGCTTACAAAATGCATAGATAAAGTGTTCATTTATTAGAAATTTATTTTAGCATTGATAAAGGGTACCATTTTTCATAACATTGTCTAGTACTAATAAAGTTCTTAATCACCAGTTCCAATCCCATATTGAAATTGATGATGTTCGACCACTTGTTTAAATATTATTATAATTCATCCCCATAAAATAAACCTATTACGAGAATGAGTTCCTTTATACACACCCACACACCTATACGGCCCCATGCCTACATGAATGGGCCCAGTCGGGCCTTAGCCCACATTATTCTTTCAATGGCCCTATACATGACCTGGCCCATCTTCCCACACATACCTATACACAACTCATAATTTTATATATATACTCAAAGAGAAATAAACCAATAAAAATAAAAATTACAAGTGTTTAAAATATTTGAAAATTGAAATAATTAAACAATTTAAAATTGAAAATATATAAATTTTAAAAATATTATCATATTATTTAATTAAAAAAATATTAATAAAATTAATATATATATATAAATATATATAAATTATAAATATAAATAAACAGCATGTATTAAATTTTAATATAAAAATTGAATAAATTAAAACAATTAAACAAATAAAAACTAACAAATGAGTAAACTTAACAAAATATTAATGTTTTTGTTTGTTAAAATCATTATTAATAAAAATGAATAAATTTAATGTCCTTATATGTGAATTATAAAAGTCAACATATATTTTTTATTATATATTAATATATAAAATGAATAAATTGTAAATAATTAAACAAAAAAATTAAATATGAATAAATCCAAAAATTAAAAAATAATTTACTAAAGAAAAAATTATTAATATAAAAAACTAATTTTTATATATTTCTTTAGTATTAAAAGTAATAAATAACATATATTATATATAAATGTAGAAAATGAATAAAATTTTATAATTAAAAATATATTAATGTTTTATTCATTTTTAATGTTTTTATACATTATCATTCATTAATATTTTTAATATTTTTGATATAAAATTATATTCATATATATTGATATATATATATATAATATCCTAAAATATGATTTATAAAATACAAAAAATGTATGTGTAATTAAATAAGTCAAATATTTAGTGAAAATGATTTATAATTAGAAAATAAAATTAATTAAAAATATTGACTAATGGTTTTGGATTAATAGAAATTTAATTTAGTATCATATGACTTTTCAATTTAACGTATATATAAAATGTGTGTTATATTTACTTTATACATACCTATACATATTTAATGACGTACAAGTTACGTTTTCAAAACAATTTGGAGTTCGTAAAGAACAACATAAAGGCACATGTCAATTGTATGAGGATTCGATTCAACCACACCTAGAGATAGGATTTCTGCAGACTCCTATAGTGATTGATTCTGAATAAAACCAACTAGATAAGGTGGTCCCTCAATTAGAAGCTGACTCTAGTTAAAAAACGCTAGTATCGAAATCCTATTACAACTAGTGAGATCTTGGAGGAGAGGGAATCAGACAAGAAGTCAAGGTCATGGTTGTGTATGAGGAATTGTTGATTGGAATACTATATAAGAAGAGGAACATAAGATATACATATGAATTAGGGAAAACGAGGTATTTTGTAAATATAAATATTCAATTTTTATTTTTTAAATTATCTATGTAATTTATAATGGTTATTCATTTTTAAAATCTATTCATTCTTATTATTATTCATTTCATTAATAGAAACTACATATTATATAATTTAATTGGTTAATTTAACATATATCAAACTTGATTATATATATATATATATTAATTTTATAGACACAAATTTTGTATATAATTAAAGAAATTTTATATAGAAACACACACCTCATAATTAAGCAATTTATTAACATTTTTACATTAATTTTATAATTTCATTCTGTAACATAATCTATTTTAAAAATTAATTTTTTAATCAATAAATATAATTTAATTATTTTTAATATTATTTTAGTTTGTATTATATATTAATTTTTCATTTTTTTATTTTTTTTGAATTTATTCATTTTATAATATTTATTTATATATATTTACTTAATATTTTTAAATATTTTCAATAATTATTCATATTTGTTTAAATATATATCAAAATTTTACTTTTCTAATAATTATTGTAATTAATAAAAATATTCCATTTGTTCAATTTCTTAAAGACTACTCATTTTTAATTATTCAATTACACTCATTTTTAACATCCATTCATTTATGATTAAATATTCATTAATATTGTTAAAAATATGTTTTTTTATAGATTTTCAAAAGTAAATATTATTATAAATGTATATTTACTATATTTATAAAATTATATTTTTATAACTATAAATAAATAAATAAAATTATAAAAAGTCCATATAAAATTATAACTAAGTAATATATATTCAATAATTATTAAATTATAAAAAATATATTTAAATAATTAATATATTTGATATATATATATAAATAAATTATATTAATAATTATATATTTAAATAAAAATAAAATTATAATAAATATATTTAAATAATCAATATATTTAATATATTATTATTTTTATTTACATTAATTGGTTATATATATATATATATAATTATATAAAAAAAGATAATTATAGAAATATATTTATAATTATATACAAATATTTATAAATATATTTAAAAATGTATTTATATATAATTATTATTAATAAGTAAATAAATATATAATTATATTTATATATTCATATTTATAATTATTTTAATATATTTATTATTATTAACATTTAAAATTTTTAAATATAATAACTATATTATGAAAATGTATCATATACGTCTTTATCATCTCTTATTTAGAACTAATAAAGATGTATCTTTATCATTGCTAAACAAGAACTGATAAAATACTACTTTATCAACACCAAAAAAGTGTTGATAAAGATGTATTTTATTAGAGCTTACTATTTTAGCACTGATAAAACCCTTCTTTATCATATTTTTGAAGCGCATATAAATCCCTCTAGAATATTTTAAAAAGAACCTTAACAGAAACAATTTTCATCATGTTGTTCAATCTCTTACAAAAGTTCATCTATATTCCTACTCCCCATGATCTTATCTCAGACTAATCAACTCTTGAATATATTGTATGGCATTATTTCTCCTCCTCTCTTATTTCCTGCTTATTCGGGTTTAGTGGTGTGCGATAATGAGTTGTTATCATGGCTTGGTGGTCTCATGGTTTCCCAATTAGGAGCAATATCAATGAAGCTCCCACTATCATTCATCCTCCTCTGTTGGTTACCTATTTGATGGTTTCTGTATTCCTGATTTTACCGTACTACGACTTGCCTAGGTCATGTTCTGATGACATCTGGTTAATGGTTTTCGTTTTTGGTTTTTGTGTTGCCCTAGTTTTTCATTCATCTAGATCTTTAATCTCCTCTACAACATTTCCCTGTCTACATCATACATGTCCGTATTTTGTTTAGGTTCTTCATCGTCAATAATGAATTGGGAAATAGCTTGGGGCTTATATGGCAACAGAATTGATCTTACAGTTTTTCTATCAGCCTGATTTCTCATGTTTTTTGGTTTCTCACCCTTCCTATTATAATTGGTGGGGGGGGGGGGATATAAAAGTTCCCTATACCCCACATTTAATGGTTTCACCTCCTCCCCTCATTTAATGGAGTCACTTTTTCCCAAATCAACCATTTTTAAATTGGACATTTCAAATACAAAAAAATGGATTTCAGGATAATAATATTGTGTGGTTATCTAAGTGAAACTTAAATTAGAGAAATAAATTATATGGTTTTAAAAATTCTGAGAGATGGTAATAAATATTTTTATTAAAGTTTCATATAAAAGATTCATTAATACAACAAATTCATGTATCAACTTTGATGGTAAAGATAATAAAATAAGTCATATTAGGGCCTTGGTTGAGAATCAATCAGATGTGATATATTCATATAGAAAGCTATATATATCGAGAAACCAAACACTTTGTGGTTTTATTCCAAATTATTTTAATTCACTATATACTCATTATTATTATCTAGTTTATTCCTTTATAGTTATCATTGATAATCTATATGATTGAAAAAATTATTTTTGTATTTTTATATGTTTTCCTTATCTGTTAGATGATATGCACAATGATTGATTGATATTTAATTAATCTATATAATGGTCTATCTAAATTCATTGATTTAATGGACTATCTTATAATATTTTTTTTTATTTTTTATATTTAAACATGTTCATGAATGTTTTTTCCAAAAATTTAAAAGAATGAGATTATCAATATTTAAAATAAATGACAAATTTTAATGATTCAATTGAAATGTTTTGATATAAAATAATTCAATTTTCATTTTATTATGAAATTTTTATAGAAGGATTAATGTTTATAAAATTATTATGGAATAAAACAATTACGCTTTAGTGTTTTATTATTTTTAAATGCAACAATATAGGGTTAAATTGGAATCAATAAAAGTGATTTTGGAAACAAGTGGTTTTAAATATAAAAAATTGAAACTTATTTCATCATTATCATTTTAGGATATTCCAGAACAAGATTATATTATATGAAATCATTGGATTATTTCATTCATATTTTTATAATTTCATTTTTCAATTGAAATATCTTTCAACAACATCACAAATATGAATAAAAGTTTAGCTAAAGTGGCAGCCTAATTATTGAGGGTTCTATACTTCATTTTATAGTTTATATGTATCATTTATAATTAAATTTGATTTTATTAGTTTGAATTTTTTGTTATAGGTAATCATTATCAATTTATGGGATATTTATACTTTTATTGGATTCAAGGTATTTTGTGTATTTTTAAAGTATCTTTAACTAGATAAGAATTTTTATCATTTAAAAATATTATTGGAATTTAATTGATTTCATTTCATTTATTTGGGTTTTAGGCATCTGCAGATTGAAAGTATACCTTTTGAATAAATGTTTTTTTGTTTAAAAATATTGATATTGGATTGAAAACTATTTTTTTATTTCATTTATTATGTTGATGAATAATTTAATTCTAATAATTTGATATGTTTCTTTATTTTTTCTAAAACATTTTTGTGGTATTTTTTTTAAATGGGATGGATTTTTATGGTTCATGGCATTCATTAGGGATGTGTTTCAGATAGCAGATTTATATATAAGAAATATATCATGAAAAATATTTGTAAAAGGGTTTAGGGTATAATATATAGTTTTATTTATGAATGTGAATTACTTTTAGATTGTTTAATTCATCGTTATTCTTTTTATGTGTTTTTAATCTATTATAAATTAAATGTTTGAAATATTATCATTTTTTTATTTTAAATTTTTATAAATATCTTATTAATTTATATTTATATTTTTCATGTATATATCAAAACATTATGAGTTCCATGTAAATTAAGTTTGAAAATTACCATGTTTTTGTATAAAGAACACTTAAATTCGATATTAAATAATTCTTATTAATAAATGAAATGATTTAAAGAGTGTGGTGAATTTGGATGTTTCTTCAGTTAAATTATAAATTTGATTTTCAAATGTGACGCAATTAATTATTATTGAATAATGTATCATTTTAATATATTAAATATATTATTATTTTCATATATATATTTATATAGTTTTATTTAATAGGAATATTTGAATGAGTTGTCAAGTGTTTTTAAATTTAATTTATAGATGAACTTCTTGTTTTAAATTTTTTTTTCAGAATTAATTTTTTTATGGAATTTAAAGAATAAAAATTATTGGTTTTTTTTATTTTAATGGATTTATTTGTAAAAAATTAGTTTCATTATATTTTAAGAAACAATAGTTATTTTTCATGATCCATTTTAGGTTTAATGTCATGTTTGGGTGAGTAGATATTTTTTAAAAAATCATTCTAAGATATTGTAATTTTAAAGCCCATTTATTTTGGGTTAATATTATTGGTTTGTGATTTTATTGGTTATATAAAAATGGTTTTGGTTATGATTTCATTAATTATGAATGTTTTTGGTTTTGGTAATGATTTCTCTCTTGTATGATGAATCTTTGAGTTAGAATTTTTATGGGTTATTGAATTTAGTATGAATCTTTTTATAATAAATTAGTTACATGATATTTGAGGGGTATAGGTTGGTTAAAGTTTAATATGGGTATGATAGTGTAAATTATGTTTTTAATATGTGCAATATTCTTAAATTGGCATATTAGATATGTTTTTGATTAATTTTTTCTATGAAATATGAAAATAAAATATATAGTCATCGAATTTCCATGAAATTTAAGATGTTTTATAGAGAAAAAGTTATAAAATGTGTAAATGTCATTATAAAATTCTTCATAAACTTAAATCACAGCTTTAATAGGTGTATTTTTGTGTATAATGTCTATTAATAATGATTAATGTTAGAATTATGAAATAAATTCATCAAATGGTTATTTACATTAGATGTATGGTCTACTGGAAAAAAATGAATTGTTAGTTTACACTATTTATTTTAATTTAGACCTCTAAACAATAATATTATTATTTTGATCTATTTTGTATCATTGGAATGGTTTGAGTTTCACCCATAAGAAGTTCTAATTTAAAACACGTTTATCTTGTACACGTACATTATAAAAAGATAGTGAGATTTTTTTATAATGTTTATTATAGATCCCATAACCATACATGTGGTATGGATTTTATTAATAATGAGAATACCCTTTTGGATAAACGAATGATGTTTTTGATTACTAAATGTCAGAGAAATATAATAGGTATATACTTCATATTTTTAGTCAAATCAAAATGTTATGGACCTTAATAAAGTGAAATCTTTGATAAAGGGTGTTTTGTAATGATTATTAATGGAATGTATTTGTAGTGTTTTTAAAGATATTGAATGGAGGTTTTAGATATTATAGGATATTTTAAATATTCCAAAGGTCAATAAATCTACTATTTTTGAAATTGGGGTTCATCAATGGGTTATAGTACAAATATATTTATTAGAATTCCTATAATAAATGGTCTAGAAAAATATATAGCTAAATATAGAAACATGGAATCGAAATTTAGTTTTTTTATCAATAATCGTTCATGAAATTCCCATATCCCTGAACCTATGTTTAAACCATGTGATTATATAACCATTTATATTATAAGGAAATATATTTTAAAAAAAAATTCGAAATCTTGGGCATAATTAAATGACAAGAAATAACAAAAATTACCAAGGTAAGTCTGTCATCCAATAATATATTTACTTTGTCTTCCAATATATTTATTACCACATTTTTTACAATACGACATCAAATCAAGAACCTTTCCCAATATGCACAATTTTACCCTAGGTTGTTTCTTTTCATGTCACCCTTGTGTAAAATGATAACCAATCAGGAATCATAAATGAGAACATTAAAACATTGGGATCCCCTTATTATAATTATCTATAACTTTCTTATTTTAATTTGAATTTCTTACATGTAAATATTTATTTTTTGTAAAAAATTGAATATGTTAGGAACCTAAAGGATGAATATGAATAAAAAATGGATGCATGCTAATCGTTTGATAAAATATTATGAGGATGGAGTTAAAAAGTTCATCAAGTTTTGAATAGAACATGAATACGGCCATTATCAAATAATTTTTATGTATTTACATAGTTTTTATTCAATAAATTTTAGTTTGGAAGAGTTTTAAGTACATTCAATTGGTCATGGAATAGATCAGAGCTATAAATCTAAGAAAATACATAGAGAAAAACTTAATGTGCACACTGATTTGGATGATACTACGCTTTATGGATCATTTGATATGAATACCAATTTAAATAATGATGGAGATAATATGGAATAAATGTTAATAGAAATTAAAGATGAACTTCATGATATTACAAATTTTTTTAGAAGTTAAATTGATATGGTAAGAGACCATTTTATATAGTTTTTACTAAAAACATAACATTTTCATATGTATTGAAGTTATATAATTTTAAATATGGTAGTAGGTGGAGACATTACATCTTTATGGAACTACGTGGTCCCCAAAAAGTTATGCTACAGTGAACTTCCTTGTCAAAATTATGATGCAAAAAAGAATACTATAATCAATTAGACTTATATCTAGAATAATACATTCTTTTCCAAATAACTGCATTTTCATTCTGAACAATAATGAATTACACATAAAATATCTTAAGTATGGAAATAATCTATACAAGAAAAATGAATCATGTCCCTTGAAATCTGTATAGTTCCTTCCAATCATTCCACTGTTTAGTAGACTATATGGATGTCAAGAAAACCATGAGACAATTTACATGACATAAAGATACATGAATTAATTATGGGAAACTATGACATCAAATTGACTCTCCACGGTGGAAGAAAATTGATTATGAGTATCATGAATTTAAAAATGAGCTAAGAAAATTTCATATATCATTATCTACAGATGGGATAAATCCTTTTGGTATACATTGTATAAATCCTAGTACATATCTAGTTATTTTTGTATATTATAATTTTCTTCCATGGTTATTTCTGATGTGCAAATAAATTGTGTTGTATCTTTTTATATCTCGACCAAAACCAACTTTGTAATGATATTGATGTCTCTTTGGCTCCACCGATCGAATATATGAAATTGATGTGTGATAAATGTGTTATAATATGTGATACTCATAGAAGTGAATAATTCAACTTGAGGGTCATACTATATCGGGTGAAAAATTACATTCCTACTTATAGAAAATTTTCAAACTATATAATTAATAGATTGTTGGGGTGTCCTATTTTTGAATAATGTATGAACTCAGATTGGTTAAAACATTCCTCAAAGAATGTATTTTTAGGGAATTTTTAATTTTTACCTTGATGAAATACTTATCGGTCTAGGTTGTAAAAATATGATGGGAATACAAAACATTGTTCAAAAACATAACCACTAATAGGTGATCAATCATTAGACACAGTAAAATATATTGACATGTTTTTTGGTAAATAATTTTGAAAAAACATTACAAAACAAGGTTGAATGAAGAGGTCAATTTTCTTCGAATTAATATTGTAGGATTGTTTGAACATGAAATATGTTCTTGTTTTCATGCATGAATAAAAAATATATTAGAGAGTGTTATGGGAACATTACTATTTCTTTGAAAAAAAGATTGAATAAATTCCTGGTTGGTCATGATTGACAAGGGGATAAAGAAAGAGTTAGAACTAGTAAATGGTAAAAGTCGTTATTTTTTTCTTCTACCAGGATACACTCTATCAAGAAAATAAAAAACTACAGTTTTTCATTTTACCTAATGGTGAACATTTTCTAGATTGGTATTCATCAAATATAAATAATTTTGTGTCATTTTCAAATTTGAAGACAAATTGTGTAAAATCACATGAATTCCCTGTTTTTATTCAATATTTTATACCCGTCATTTTATGTTTCATTCTAACTAGAAATGTATCAAATATGTTAACTATACTCTTATTATTTCTTAATGCCATATGTAGTAAATCCATAGACCCTGTGAAGCTTACTGGCAGGAATAAGGTGGTTTTAGTCATATTATGTGAACTAAATAATTTATTCCCACCATATTTCAATTATATATTGGTCTACCTGATGGTTCACATGGTTAATGAGGTTCAACTATGCGGTTCTATCCATTATAGATGTATGTACCCCATTTAAGGATATATGAAAATTTTAAAAGGGTATATCTTGAATCAATGTTTTACATAAGGTTGTGTTGAATATCATTATATTATTGATGAAGGGGTTGAATTACATACTGATTATCTATCAAATATTGATAGCATCAGTCTCCCAATGTCTTATCACAATATACTCCTTATGGGAGAATGTTTTTTAGAAGATATGTTGCTACAATTACCATCAGTGAGTGATAAAAATATCACCACGATATTTTACTCAATAGTGAAAATATTTATCCATATGTTGAATCCCATAATGAAATTCATAAATATTTTAATCCATTAAGGGATGAATGATGAGAAACAAATACAAAAAAACCACAGTTTATAGGATGATTTTGAGATCATTTTTAAAATTATTTATTTGAAAATATGAATTCAATTTCTGAATGAATTCGATGGATATCTAGGAGAAAATATGAAAAAGTTATGTCATATAATATTTTTTTATATTATGGTAATAAATTCAATACAAAAGAACATGATAAACACATTACAATGAAAAATAGTGGAGTTACACTTGTGGTGGATTTTGTGTACATCTCCTTGTCTAAATATAAAAATCCAATTTATCAAAAGATGTCATATTTTGGCAGCATTGAACACGATATTTCAGTTGGATTATACAACTTTCTAAGTGATGATTTTCTATTGAAAATGGGATGAGAACATGAGTATAATAAAATTTGATGAAATGGGATTCATAAATGAGAATTTCAATGTGGAAGGGTATAGAGATACATCGTTAATAATGGAATCCCAAGTAATGCATGTATTTTATGTCTCAGATACAACAAAAAATAATTGTTCAATTATTCTACTCATGATTAAAATAAATATTGAGTAAGATGAAAATTCAATCAAGGATGACCATTTTATTGGGAGATCACTATCATTCCACAGAGGCCCCAATGTAGACCACTTCTTGTATGTTAGAGGGTACAATAAAGAGGGGATTTGGATTCAGGATATAGGATCCAAATTACCTCAACCTATATTAAAATGAATGAGAGTTCAATGAGAAGGTTAGATTGTGTTTTAATACACTATGATTTTCCATATAATATTATCTGTTATCTACTGTATTAATACAATCTAAATTAAAATTTTGAATAATCTCATAGATAATGAATTATGCACATAATGATGTTACCAATATCAAGGAAGAACATGGAGTTGATACTAACACTGTAAAATAATTAAGGGATCAACAACATTTCAATGAGTAATAATAAGGATGTAGCATCACTATGTAAACTAAAATTATCAAGGTAAGAAGTAAGGGTATAAAATTT
This sequence comes from Viscum album, assembly GCA_963277665.1. Taxonomy (NCBI): domain Eukaryota; kingdom Viridiplantae; phylum Streptophyta; class Magnoliopsida; order Santalales; family Viscaceae; genus Viscum; species Viscum album. The sequence continues at coordinate 877,484,212 of OY728165.1, read as the reverse complement.
AATGTTTGTTGGAATCAATGTGACCAACCGGTAAAACCCAACAAGTAAATATTCATTAGTTTTTTAGGGTCATAATGAGAATGAGTGTTCCAGTTGATATAGATTAACATCACTCTGTACAACTTATAATTATGGAAACCCTTTCAAAATATGTTAAGTTAGTGTTACAATATACATTCTCTATTTTACAAAAAATAATAATGATTCATTTATTTAATTTTCATTATTCCTTAAAGAGTTTATTTATTTTACCGTAATTTTATATTCATTATTTCATAATGTCCATTGGAATAGCCAAAAAAGGTTTATAGAATCTACTTACCATGTTTCATCTTAGCGATGTTGAGTAGAAGGTAAAGACCCACCACCAGTTACTTATGCACACATTATAAAGTACTAAACAAGGGAATTGTTTCATCAATATTCATGATAATAAATCATTTCATGTGCATTATATTTGATAATATATTATTTTTAATTATTTATTTTTTCCAATTTGTGTAAAAATATTTAATTTATGAAACAAAAAATGAGTTATGAAAGTAATCAACCTCAATTAAAACTAATGTACCCCTATCGCAAAGTAAGGACGGGGTACACTTCACGAGAGATAAAAATGGTATCTATTATAAATTAATAATAAAAAATTTATGTTATATAAAACAACATATTTTTAATTGTTTATATATATATTTATGAATCACAATATGAAGCCACTACCATCCCATGTCATGTGTCATGGAAGGAGTCTAATACAAAAGGAGGGTGAACTAGTTGTTGAAAACACAAAAGTAGAATGGAAAACATCAGTAATTATGAAATAATAGTAATTTATTATGATTTATAACAATATTAAATAAAGAATACTATTTATTTTCACATTTTTTATATGGTTTAGATACAAGAATTGGCAGTGACCGTACTAGAAGAAAAGTAACATTCACTAGCTTTTAAGTGTCTAGAACAATATGGTCTCATTAAATTTGTATGTTTTGGAGTGGATCCTTGAGTATATTTATATAATAAAGAACCAAATGAATATAAATATTATATTATTAAATGATTGTAGGAACATATAGATTCTTTGAAATATATTATTATCTGGAATGGTTTGGAAAACAAATATTTGTGAAATGATCAAACTGATCAGTAGGGAATCAAAGATCAACAGATGAACAATCGAATGATTCTTCTATATTTGAGACTAGTCATTACCCTAAATAACATACCTTACCAAAGGTAATCAATGTTATCATTACTCTCTCTCCTAAATGTGAATCAAACAACTTTCGATAACTTTATATTACTAAAATTATGCAGGGTAAATTTGTATGTGATTTCTATCAATCGACACCCATGCACCACCTTATTGTGAGGGGTATGGTGTGTAATATCATGGGATGAATGTTACAAAAAAAGAGTCCAAAAATATCACATCAGATTTGGGATTGAAGTATCTCAAGATGCAGGATCCGAGTTTCCTATTACACTTAATCATCTGAATATTACAAAAATCAATGATGCTATTGGAACATTTGTAGAATAGTCATCTAATATTATAATGATATTTGAGTTATGTCATTAAATAATTTTCAAATGGAAATCCTATAATAGTTGATGAAAAAATTTCCTAAGTGAGGTATGGTATTATAGAAGAATAAAACAATGGGTAAAAATAAGATTGTATCAAGAAAATCCAGTGAGTCGACCAATAAAAAGAAAAATTTCTTCCAAGAGTACCTTCTCCCCACCAGTTCCACTACATCATATATTAACATTATGAATTCATGCAGAATCGACATTCAATTATAGATATAGGTCTGAAATTAAATATGAAGAATAAATATTTGTAATTGTCATCCTAGAACCAATTGGTCTTGAGAGTATAAATAAGATTTTCAATTACAAATTACCAGGAGTCTGAGTTTTGAATACCTATATAAGGTACATTTTCATATTACATATATCTATAAAATGATCAACTATGTTCATTAAAATTAATAACTATTAATATTTCCTATAGTAATTTATATTTCTACTATATAATGGGAAAACCCTATGAACCATGATTTGGATTCATAGTCCCTATATAATTTCAATGAATAAAATTTCATTGGTGTTGAAATTGATAATAAAAAATATGATCTTATCAGGGAATTTGAGATGAAAATAACAGATCAAAAACTATTGTTGGTTCCAACAATTCAAGGGTAAAACTAGAAAATCTATTCGTATAAAATAATTTTTTTTCATTAATTAACTATGTTTGTATTATTATGAAGAAATGTATGATGGTCATAATCAATTTGGATACAAAAAATATTTTTTTTGGATCCAATACATGGATTTCCATCAATGTGACTATAATGGATGTGTATTCTGAATTTTTAATGCACTTTAATCAATATTTTATTGATTAATTTTGAATTATATGTTTTAGTTTGTTTTTTAAAAATAATGTTTTATGATAGGGTGATCTATAAACATGGGATAAATCATATAATGAGGCCAGTGACTAAAAAAAGCCTATAGATTACATAATATGGAAATAGATTAAGAATTATATATAAATATTTACGTATAGAAACAAATTTAAAAACAATTTACCTATTTTTTCAATGTTTCTATATTCTACAATGCAAGATAACAATAAATATTTTGAATATTATGTTTGAAAACTTATAAAGGATATAAGTTACCATCAAAAGGTAAGAATACCTAGATAGGTATTTTATGACAGAAACCAAAATTTCATTAAAAGTATTTCTGAATAGTTTTTTTCAATATTTTCTCTGTACTACTAAAATTTTAACAATATTCATACTCAAAAGAATTAGTATTTTTGTAGAGATTATTGGGATGCATACATCGAGTGAGAATGTTTTTCATCATCAAATTTAGATGACTACATAATATTTTTATAATCTCTTATATGATATGACCTTAAAGATACACTAGGGATGTGAATAATTAGTATCAAATTAAATGTATATTATTGTTGATCTATTTATGAAGGAGGTGTATAATAGAAGAAATAGATTTGTTTAGAAATGAATGGAAAGAATAGATAGTGTCAGAATGTATACAATCATCCTGAACAAATTACTTCATAATACTTATGTAGTTAATTTATTCATCAATTTAATTTTTTTAATTTTATTTCCTTATGATTTTTATCGAAAATATGTAATTTTTTTTTGAAATTTACACATTACTCAAAAACAGACAACACATGATCGAAATAGAGTAAAAAATTTAGATAGTTTTGAAACTTTAGAAAAATGGTCTATAATTCATTTGTGACTTGTAGAAATAAACCACATGTCAACATAACAATTGATGTGGTTGGTATGAATAAATACATGCATTTTCAATAAAAATGTCATTTTAGTTTAAAATGAACATCAAATATCCAAAACAATGAAAATGAGCTCAGCTGGTTTTTTGAAACATTAGGAAAAAGATCCATAATAAAATTTTCATGTATAGGAATTGACTTCATGACAGTATAACACTAGAATTTATCAGTACTATATGAAGTGGGTTTTTTCTATATAAAAAATTAATTTTAGTCTAACACGAGTGTTAGATGCTCAAAATTGGGAAAAAAAGATCAGATTATTTAGAAACATTAGGAAAATGGTCTATAATTAATGTTTGATCTAAAGGAATCAACTTAATGTCAATCCAATAGATGATGTGGTTGGTATGACTCGAGGAATAATTCTTCAATACAAAAGTGTCATTTTAGTTCAATATATGAATCAAATGGAAAAATTAAGATAACAATCTCATATTGTCTTCAAAATTTTGAATAACAGTCCATAATTCATTTATGACATGTCAAAATTGACCTCATATAAATCTAACACATGATGTGATTGATATAACTCAATGTGAATGTTTTAAACTGAAAGGATACATTTTAGTTCAAAACACATGTCACGTCACCAAAACTATGAAAACAAGTTCTTATTGATTTCAAAAATTAGAAAAGAGATCCATAATTCATATTTCATATGTTGAAATTGACCAAACTCCAATCTGACACATGATGAGGTTGATATGAATCCATGTCCATATTTTTAATATTAAACTATCATTTTAGTTCAAAAATAATCACATCATCAAACTAAAGAAAACAATATCGTATTTTTTCAAACCATAGGAAAATGTTCCATTATTCATTTTTGACCTATAGGAATTAACCACATGTCATCTGACACATGATGTGGTTTGTATGACTCCAAGAAGATATTTTCAAAACAAAAGTGTAATTTTATATTAAAACACACGTGAAAATCCAAAATCGATAGAAAGTACCGATACTGTTTAAAAACATTAGAAAAATGGTATATTCTTGATTTTTGTTGTATAAAAATCAATCATAAATCAATATGACACATGATGTGACAAATATAACTCAACATTCTTATTTTCAATAGAATGGTTTAATTTTTGTTTAAAATACATCTCAAATCACCAAAACCAAGAAAATGTGATCATTTTTTTAAAATTTAGTAAAAATATACGTAATTAATTTTTCACATTTATGATATAACCTTATTCCAATCTGACAAATGTTGTGGTCGATATTACTTGAAGTCTGTGTTTTTAATATAGAATAATCATTTCATTTTTAAATGCATCACATGTTCAAAAATGATAAAACAAATTTTTTTCAAACAATATAAAAACGATCCATAATTCATTTGTGACCTTTAGTAATTGACCACATGTCAATATAACACCCTATGTTGTTAGTATAAATTGAAGTGTGTTTTTTTAAAACAAAAATGTCATTTTTGTATAAAACATACATCAAATAGAATAAACCAAGAAAACCTGATAAAAAATTTTCAATGTTTTTGTAAAATAATCCATAATTAATTTTTCATATATATGAATTGACCATATGAAAATACGAAACATGATGTGGTCATTATGAACTGAAGTGAGTGTTATCAATATAAAAGTGTCATTTCAGTATAAAACTGGTTCCATATTCTCAGAAACGAGAAAACAACGTCGAATTATTTTCAAACATTTGTAAAATAGTCTTCGACTCATTTTTGACCTATAGAAATCAAATACACATCAATTCAACACTCTATGTGGTTGGTATGACTCAAAGTGAATGATTTCAATAAAAACAGACATTTCATTTAAAACTTTCATCAAATATCTAAAACCAAGAAAATAATATAATTTTTTCAAAACATTTGGAAAATGGTTCATAACTAATTTTTTATGTGTAAAATAAATGAAACATCAATCTCACTGATGATGTGTGAAAGATGACCCAATGTTTGTTCTTTAACAATAAGTGTTATATTTTAGTTAAAAAAATGTGTCACATAATCAAAATTGAGAAAAAGGGATTAGTTTATTTTTAAAATTACAAAAAATGATCAATAGTTCATTTTTAACATGTAGGAATTGACAGCATGATAATATGTCACATGTTGTGTTCAATATGACTCGATGTCCATGTTTTCAATATAAAACTACCACTATAGTTTAAAACATATCACATAGCCAAAAATAATAAAAAGGGCCTATATTATTTTCAAAAATTTTATAAAGGTCCATAATTCATTATTGACTTGTAGGAATTGAACACGTGTTAATCTAACACCAAATGTAGTCAGCATAACTCAAAGTATGACTTTTCAATACAATAGATTCATTTTTGTTTAAAAGACACATAAAATATCCAAAACTAAAGAAAATATTAGAGTATTTTTAAATATTATTAAAATAGTCGTAATTCTTTTTCTACATTTAACCATTTACCACACATCAATCCAACACACAATGTGATAGATTTGAATCAAATTGAATGTTTTCAATAGAAAGGTTCCATATTTGTATAAAACACATGTCACATCACCAAAACCATGAAAATGAGCTCATATTGCTTTAAAAAAATTAAAAAAAGATCTATTATTAATTTTTCTAGGGTAGGAATTGACTTGACTCCAATTTAAAACACTGTAGGGTTGATATGACCCGATGTCCATGTTTTCAAAAAAAAAATGCAATTTTAGTTTAAAGCACACATCAATGAGGCAAAACCAATAAAAAGAGATCATGTTTTTTCAGAATTTAGTAAAATGGTTCGTAATTCATTTTTGATATGTATGAGTCATCCACACATCAATTCGCCACCCAATGTGGTCTTTATAACTCAATGTATGTGTTTCAATACAAAATTATTTTTTTTAAAACACACATAGATAGCCCAAATCAATAAAATAAACTCAGATTGTTATCAATATTTTTAAAAATGGTCCATAATTAATTTTATACATATAATATTCAAACGCACATCAATCTGACACATCGTGTGACCTATATGATTAAAAGTACATGTTTTTTAATATAATGGTATAATTTTAGATTAAAATGCTCGTGAAAAGGAAAAACCAATGAAAAAATTCATATATTGTTTCCAATAAATTGGAAAATTTTCTATAATTCTTTAGTGATTCGTAAGAATTGACTATAGATCAATCCAACACTTGATGTGACTGATATAACTCAATGTTTGTGCTTTTAATATAAATTATCCATTTTAGATTAAAACCTATGACACATCGCCAAAATAGTGAAAATGAGATCAAATGTTTTTCCAAATTTTGGAAAACAATATATAAGTCATTTTTTTGTGTAGGAATTGACCACATATAAATTGGACACATGATTTTTTTTATATGAATTGAAGTGATTATTTTCAATAAATAATTGCCATTTTAGTTTAAAACACACATCAAATAGCCAAAATTGAGCAAATGAGCTCAGATTGTTTTTAAACATTAGGAAACCATCTATAAATCATTTTTAATTGTATTAATTTACCACACATCAATCAAACACATGATGTGACAAATATGACTAAAAGTGTGTGTTTTCCATATAATGATGTTACTTTATCTTAAAACACATGTTAGTATCTAAAACTAAGAAAATTTAATCAATTTGTTTCAAAACTTTAGGAAAATGATCCATAACACATTTGTGATATATAGAAATTAGTTATACATCAATATGAAACTTGAGGTGGTCGGTATGCCTTGAAGTGCTTTATTTCCACATATAACAAAAATTTTACTCTAGACATTGCCTCACTTTGCTAAAAATATGAAAATGAGATCCGATTTTCTTCTCATCATTTTATCAACTATTAATTAATTAATATCCTTATCATTTTTATTTGATACTTATTTAGGTTATTTTCATATATAAAATGCTTGAACACAAACAAGAAATGATCTTACAGTTGAAGGCTTATTGTAAAAAAGAAAGTCCTCTCGAATATGCTCCCATCCATAGTGAGTTTTTTATAACTATACATGATATCCAATTCATGATGACCTTCTTTGGAGAAAAAAAAATTAATGATGTGACATGTATGATTGAACCAAAACACAATCTGATACATAGTTGGTGAAGTATGAATCCAAGTATATGATTTTAGTTTAAACTTGAATATTTTTATAATTTGTTTATTTAAAGTATAAATAATATAATAATTTTTTTCTCATACATGTGAATTATTTTTCTTGTGATGGGGTGGGTTATTATGAAAAAATAGCATGACCAAGTGTTAGTGTCCAATGACAAATGAACTTTGATGTATTTGATTGTGTGTGATAATTTTTACATACTCAAGTAAATTTATAATACAATTTTTTAAATTTATATAACATAGTTTTTTTGTATTTTTTTTCTATTTTTTATATCATTTCAATTATTTATTTTATCCTTTATTTTCTCATTTATTTGGTATTTTTCTACCGTACTGTGTTGTCATTTTAATTACAAACTACAATAGTATACCCCTTTATTAGCACTAATAATAGAACTATTAAAGGTTCAATTTATATAGAGACCTTTTTTTGATAAAATACTTTTAAACACTTCTACATATATTTTTAGAGCTAGACTTTGAGAGGACGTGTGATTCTCTGGCCTAGTGTGCTTAAAATTAACATTATAAAAATATTAAATATATTTTATATTGTGCACACATGGTTTCTTAAATTAAATGGGATTAATCTTAAATGGAATCTAGAATTAGAAATCTATGAACCGAGTTATGACTATAACACGCTGTTTACCCTAGGTGTGACCTAAAATAGGATGGTGCAAGGCTTCCAAATAAAAGTGATTGTGGGTGGTGTGTTTAGATAAATAAATAAATAATTTTATTTAATTATTTAATTAACCTACTTAATTTTTTCATATTAATACCCTATTATGGAGATATTCATAGGGTATAGGAATAAATCCAAGTAGAATCAAGGGGCTTTCTTCCTCTTTCCTTTAGTGAATCGACTTTTGATGATATGGTTACCCCGCATCGAAGGAGATCGAAGCATTGAAAATGAAATAAATCCTATCAATATTTGTATAAAATTTTATATGATGAAGAAAAATCCAATCTACATTCAAGAGTCATAATTTTTGAATTATACCATATTTTATTATATTTTTTAGCATGATCAATCCCTTTCATTGATTTTAACATACTGCAGAGAATTTTATGTGACAACATACTGACAATAATTTTTTTATTCAATTGATTTCACACCTGGTTCATCACAATTTTATCTATTATAAAATAATTATTGTAAAAATAATGTTAAACTCTTGTTCTTCTTCCATTCTCCCACAATTTATTTTCCTTAGTCATCATCAGTCCATCAGGTCTGGATTTATCATTGTCAAACATGACTAAGCTCAATCAAACACCTAGATTCAAAATGTTTTCACATGAGACAAATAGATTGATGATAAAGGAAGAAATATAGGATGAATCTTTGATAAAAGGTGTTGATCTAGTTTATTTTGGAGATATGAGGTAAAGAAGTATGATCAAAGGTGCAGAGATGTGAGGTGGTTCATGCGGCTTTCGAGCAATTCAACGGAAAACTAATTTTGGGCCACCATATGAATGTAAAAGGTTAACAGGCATGAGATCCACAAATTTGGGTGGCTAGAGGTGAAATATGTTGAAGAAGATATAGTTTTAGACTGACCGAGCACAAATATGATATTTTCGAAAAACATTTACTACAAGCCATGTATTCTGATGAACACACAACATTTAGGGCCTTGGATGTGGAAGCTAGGGTTTCATTGAATTATAAGTATCAAATTCCACGTTTGACCCACACACACCATGTTTCCTTGTAATGGAGGCCTGGTTTGTACTCTGGGAGTACACGAGCATTGGAAGAACCAGGCACAGGCAAAGTTCCAAGATACATGGACACGACCAGAGACATAGGTGGAACCTCATGTAGAGGAGAACACCATCTACCAATGTACATGGACATGGGATAAACTACATAGAGACTACCAGGGATTATGAGTATGATCCAAGGTGTCATGGAAACATTGTTTATCCATAAATGATAATATAGATATGTACTAGTAGGGATGTGATTGACTAGGACTTCATACATTGCGGGTTCCCCCACATGTCATGTACCCTTCATTTCTTTCTGAGGAAACTTCATCCTCTCATATATCCTTCATTTGGAATTCATTTTTGGGCCACGAGTATCCTATCTTATGTATCATTCTTCGTAGAACGTGATGGTTTCCCATATATTGAATTTTGAGATACGATGAGAGATATTATCATTGTGACTCTTATTTAGGTGTCACTCGATGAATGCAGTGATCAGGAAGGATCCTTAGAGTGGTACTCCAATGGGGGAATAGGGAACGCGTCCTATAACTTCATCCATAGTAGTAAACACCTATGGAACATGGGTGTAGGTCCTCTATCTATATAATAATTGGTAACCCCCTATGTTGATAGGGTTCATGTGTCTTTCTACTACGTGGTACCCCTATTGAATTATAACGCGATTATTATACCAATTGATTTGTACTCCCCAATCAGACAGGGCATGTGTTCTATATATTTTGAGTGGAACCCCCCTAACGCACTAGGTCACATGTCTCTACCTACCAAGTTAAACCCCATATCAGAAGGGGTGTGGATCCTCTATACACCGAGTTGTACACCATATTGGATAGGGTTTATGTTTTCCTTACCCTGAGTTGCATCCCCCTGAAAGGCTAGGGAGCATGTTTTATACCAGGATATTGTTCCACCTCAACTGCATGACACAGTGGTGAAGAATGTTCCCTCCAAAAGGATACATAGTTGGATGGATTTTTGAGATGTTGGGAATTGTAGATGGATCTTTGGAACATATGGAACACTTTCTTGAGCTGCACTGTGAGATAGAGATCCACTCATCACTTGTTTTGGTTTCTTTGGCCTAATAATATATATATACTTGTGTGTCTGTGTATTTATATATATGTATATGTATATATATGTTTATATATACATATATTTATCCGTGTTATCAGATTCTTTTTACCCACTTACTTTGGGTTTAGTTGTCTACTATCTATTTATTCCTATCTTCTTTCTTACCACTCCCCCTTCATATTTTGGGAGATCCTAATTGGTATTTATATACTCACTCATACATGGGATTTACCCATATGTGTCATGTCATTTTCAGATGATGGAAATAGAGGTGATAAATACATAGAAGCTTAAGGATACATGGTGAGTTGGGCCATATATAATGGTCAGATATAGGATATTAGGAGGTGGGATCTATCAACACTTTTACTTTTTCTAGTTTTTTTGGTTTGGAAATCTATATGGCTGGGTTTGTATTTTTCCCATTTACATTTAGTTTTCAACTTCATACTCTCGTACAACCTAGAGGTTTCTTAGATGCATGTTTATATTCTAGATATTTCATATTTTTATAATTAATCTTATGAACTTGTTTATTGAGATGGTTAGGTATTATTTCACAGATACATTAGGAAACAACCTCCCATTAAGGTTATTAATTTCGACACTTGCTTCCACCCATGACCTATAGAGGAAGACTTGGGGTAGTTTTGGATTAAACCTGTTGGTTCAGGTCATGATAGGTTGGTATTAGAGAAGTTCATTCCTTACGATAGTATATGGAGTAGTCCTATTTATGAAAATTTGGTTGGGATTCAGGTAGAAATTTTCAAAGTGTATCACATGATGATCTCTTTCTTGGGAATCCAATGTTAGTGTGTGGACTGATGTGTCCATTCACATGGATGATGACTATATTCATGTTGACTCGGAATTCCGAGACATTGGTTGTGTGGACTAATAGTATATGAATAATATAAGATTGAATCTTGAATTTACCTCTTAGGAAATGTTTCCATTTATATATATATATTCTCATCTGACTGTGGTACATCTTGATTAAATTTTTTGGATTCCTTAATGATGACAGAAATCTAGGTTATCAGTTTTGGGTGGTGATGAAGTCCTTATGAGTGATGAGGTGTTAGTTTATGGTCTATCTCATGAGATCCTTCCCCTAGGTGTATATGTCGAAATAACCACACATGTAGATTAGAAGATAATACAAGTAAGGATTCTTAGGAAAAAATGATGTCTTAGTAAAATCTGTATGTTCCATCACCATAGGCCACTGAGGTTCCACAACGAGTCAGATCCTCAGGTAGTGGAGGATTAACTAGATTTTGTGGTATGTGTTTTCAATATTATTATTATAATATAAACAGATTAGGTTGTTGTGATGGAACCAACACTTTTCCATGGAATAATTGGTATCTTGTAGAGAATTTTTACCCAGATGCACGATGAGTCGACACTCTCGAGGGCTGTCTTCCAACAGATGTTCCGTGAGGAGATCTACATGCCCTCCATGCACTCTGTTTGAATTCAAAAGTTATAGAGATGCAGTAGGGAGGGATAAAAATGGGATATTATTATATATGGATTATATAAATTTTATAGTACTCTCTCAACATGATTCTAGAATTATAATTCCAATCTAGAATGATTGAGTAGGGAATTTATAGAGATATCGATGCTAGTGTGGTTCCCATATGCATTTTGACTTATGTCAGGGTATGTGAGTAGGAACTAAGGATTGAGAAATACCTATAAGAGGGATTCGAGATAGATGAATCTAGAATTGGTTATTATATAGTTAAGTCTTCGGTATCAGCTAGCATGCGACAGTCAACATGATCTCAGCACAAGAGACCTCACCATGATCAGACACATGCACAAGGTCATGAGAAAGAGGAAAAACAATGTGGAACATGGTATCCCTAAGAAGGTTCTTGATATGATTGGGAAAAATTAGGCCGCATAAAGTATTATTTCTTGACCATACATGTCGATGAGGGAAGGTAGATCACTGATGGACAACCACGAGAGGGGTAGTGACATGATTAGGGATCTTCCAGGTGGATGACATGTGTCCCCCAGGGAGGTAGAGCTGGAAGAGGAGTAGGATAAGATATGGGTGGTTGATGGTTCTATGAGATCATTCCATCACCACCACTATAGGACCCTTGTTAGGCTCATGGAGTTGTTAGTCAGTCTTATAGATAGTTTTAGGCTACATAGGCTATAACCCCATGATACAGGAGATGATCAGAGGTACGATATTTTTTAATCTACTAATTCCTCAATACTACTAGACCCATGTATGAGTAAATAATTCATCTATTTACTCTTGGTGAACGATCTGGAGCACCCAACTCAGGATTTATCCCAACAGGTTCATATTTAAGCTCTAACATGGAACACTTCTTCTATATCTTTTATCTTCAAAATGTATGATATATCGCTTCATGGGGAGAGGTTCATGTGAGACCTTTTTTCCATCATGATGGAAACATATAATGTCGTATGGGGTATGTATTTTTTTCCTTTGTCGATGTACATATTAACTATAACCGAAAATGATTCAGATGACTTCACATTGATGGGATGAGATTCAACATTATATGAAAGAGAGATCTCATAAATCGATGAGTGGGTTTTTTTGAGGATGAGGGTTCATCCCATTACCCATCATTTAGAGAGTTTATCCATTGGAAGAGATGTATCCTAATGTATCTATATTCCTTCCCTAGTGGAATATTTTTTGTATTTATTCCCCAGGAACATCCCAGGACTACCTCTGAAGTGGGATATGTATTTCTTTATTGAATCACATAACGAGACCACTCATATATCTTATGCATCATATCTTATGTTCCCTGCTATGATTTGAGAGTTGTAGTTCTTGTTGGATGACCATAAAGAAAATTGTTTCATCATGCCAAATTTGTTCCCCATGGTAGCTCCAGTGTTGTTTGTGAAAAAGGTAGATAAGAGCTTGCGGGATCAGTATCCCACGATTTTTATTTAGTTTTGATTTTTGTGGGAAAAATAATATTGAAGGAAGGAATTATATAGATAGTTTTTTTACATTTTAATGAAATGAAATATTTATACATATATTTTTGGTGCTAGGGCTATGAAAAAGTCTGATTCTAAGGCCTAGTGTTCCCAAAATTAATTTTATAAAAATAATAAATATATATTAGACTTTTGAAGAACTATTTCATAAATAAAATGAGATAAATATTATTTGTGATCTTGAATCATATTTCCAATTCCATAATTTAGCCTGGAATGTGATTTTTTACCTCATGAACAACCTAATATAGGTTAACACAGGGCTTTTTGATAAAATCCGGAGTGGGATATGCATTTAGTTAAATAAATAAATAATTTTATTTATTTATTTAAACTAATTTATTATTTCATATTAATACCCTATTGTGGAAATATCCCCAGGGTTAACTGCATAAACACTGAGAGAATCGAGAGGTATTCTTCCCCATTTTATTGGTGAATTGATATTGGATCAAAACGAGACACTAGCTCAATGAAGATCGAAGTTAAATGAATGAAATGACTCCTCTCTATCATTAAATAACACATTATATAAATAAGAATTATATAATCTATAGGTATGGAACAAAAATTTTGGATTCTTCTTCAATCATTTCAATTTTCCAACTTGATCAATTTATTTATTTGATCTATGAAAATTTTAGAAAATTGCATGCGCTCGTGTACTAACAGTAATTTTCATATTAAATTTATTTTTCACTCATATCATCCCAATTGTATCTATTGGAAAATAATTCTTGTCCAATTAATGTTTAACCCTTGTTCTTGTTGATTTATTCTCTACTTTCTTTTCATTAATCATTGTTGGATCAGTATGTCGTGATTCAACATTTTCAGGTCTGACATAGCCTGATTGGGACCTTGAATTCACGATCATTTCATGTGTAATGAATAGATCAATGATCAAGGATATAATATGGGATGAATTATGGTATAATCGGTGTTTAGACCAAGTATTTTGGTTATCCAAGATTGAGCAGCACTGTTTGAAGTGTAGCGGTAGAATGTGGTTTGTGCGGACTTTGAGCGATTCAATACAAACTACTTTTTTTCCATGAGATTGCTGAAAATGGAGAATGTGAATGAGATCCACCAATTTCAAATAGTTGGAAGTGATATTCATGGTGGTGGAGATGAATCTTGAACAACTGATTGCAGATCTAAGGTTTTTTAAAAAGCACGACTAAACACTCTGTAGTCCGAAGAACACACATCGTATAGGTCCATGGCTGAAATGACTAGGGATTCATTGAATTAGATATATCACACCTCATGTGGGACCCCCGCACACCATGTGACCTCTTCTTGGTGGCCTGGTGTGTACTCTTTGAGTACACAGACATGGGAATGACCATGCACATTTCTTTTTCTGTGATACAAAGACATTACTAGAGAAACGAATGAGTCTTGGGTTGAGAGACACATCGTGTACTAAATTACATGGAGATGAGTTGAGCTTCCCAAAAATGGCTAGGGAGTACGTTCCAGACACCAATTCGCTCAAAAACATTTTGTAGACCCCCTACAAGAAATGTTGCCTGACATGGGAAGAGAACCGTGTTCTAGAAGGAACATAACTCGGCTATGGAGTGAGACCACATGTTTTGTACCTCTTAAATCCTTCCAAGGAAACTTAAACCACTGGTATCACCGTCATTTGGACTTAGTTTGTCTCCCACAAGAAGCATATATTGAGTTTTGTTCCACATATATCATGATAGTTTCCTCTGTGGGGGATTATAATATATGATGAAAGATATTCCAGGAATGGCACTTATTTAATCAATGCTCGATAAATTATTTGATCACACACGACCATTAGACTTGTACCCCCTAGGGAGTATGGAGAGGGGCCCCTGTGTTCTTATGTAGTAGTACCTCCCTACAGAACTATGGAGTGATTCCTCTATCTATACATGTAGTGGTACCCGCTTTTGAATTAGGGTGTGGGTCCTCTATATTTTGAGTGGTACGCCCTAAAGAATCAGTGCACGGGTCCTCAACCTACTGATTTGTAACCCCTATCAAATATGGTGTAATTACTCCTTACATTGAGTGGCACCCTCTAATGTGCTAGTTTGGAGGTCGTCTACCTACCAAGTTGTAACCCCTATTAGACAGGGTGAGGGTCCCTTTTATATTGATTTGTAACCCCTAGGATTTGGAATGATTCCTTCTTACCTTGAGTATACCCCCATTGGATGACAAGGGAGAGATTCCTCTTTTTGGATATTGTACCCCTATACAATGTGGCACAATGGGGAGGCGTGGACCCTCCACATTTATTCTTCTTTGGAAATATGAGTGAAATTCTTGGAATCATTTAGGGACCTTTGGAACTGATGTAACTCTTTCCAAGGATGGGATGTGATATGGATACCCCATTATCTCTCATTTGTGTTTCCTTTATTTGAGAACACACACACACACACACAGATATATATATATATATGTATCAATGTTTTTGGATTCTATTTACTCACATTATTTACATGATGTTGTCTACTATCTATCTATTCCTATCATTTAACTTACTAATTCCCTTATGGGCATTTATATACTCACCTGTTCATGGAATATTTCCACAAGTGTTATGTAGATGATGGATATGTTTGTAGTGACTACATAAGAGCTTAAGTATACTTGGTGCATTGGATTGTGAATGATGGTTGGAGCTTAAAGATCTGGAGTTGGGATTTCTTAGCACATTTACACTTTCCAATTATTTCAGGTTGGGACATTCTCTAGTTGGGAACATATTTTCCCTTTTAATTTTGGTTTTCACTTTCATACTCTTGTACACCCTAGAGGATTTTCAAATGCATGGTTATATTGTAGATATTGCATGTTTTTGTTTTTATTCAACTGCACTTCTTCATTTAGAGGTTGAGTTGTGTTCGTACATGTACATTAGGAAAATGTCTCCCATTTGGGGTTTTTCATTTGATTCTTATCTTCATACCCTGGCCTATAGAAGAGAGATTAGGTAGTATAAGCTCAAGCCCCATCAAGTTCAGTTTTAACATTTTTTTAGAACTGTAAAATGAACTGATAAAGTTATTTCTTAAAATTACTAGGAAAAATCACTAACAAAAGTATTATTTATCAGAACGTTGAAAAGAACATATAAAGTCATTATTTATTTTCACTAGGAAATGAATTGATAAAGGGTCCTTTTATCTACTCTAAAAAAGTGCTGATTAAAGTCTCAGTTATGGTCTTTACATTAAGCTATGATAAAAGATACATTTATCAGCCCTAAAAAATTAAGGATAAAGGGTTAGCTTTATGATCACTTAAATAATTGTTGATAAAGTTGGACTTTATGAGTACTTTTATTAGCACAGATAAAGGTACACTTTATGGAAATTTCTACCACTCATGAATGCTTATGTTCATTAATGGGAAGTCCAATTTCCATCTATTTTTTGCATTGAAAAATCCCTATTTTACCACTATTAAATTTAATATTTTTATTAATTTATCCTCTTACTGTTTCATCACCCCTTGGATGATGATAATATATATGACAAAACTTATGATAATTCCATTGAGTCAATAATTTCTTATTTTGATATGAGATCCATCTCCCTATTCTACACTAACCCTATCAAATGATAACTCACTCAAAACACTGATGCACATGATCCCCATAAGTCTATTATAAAGTAATGAAGCTTCCAATGGATACATGAGAACAAATAAGCCCTAAAAATAAATGATAAATATATTTTTTTGACACATTTCAAGTCTAAAACTTGATAATACAAACATAAAAGACACTCTATTTACAACTTTTCTCCTTAGAAGTTCAGATTACACATGCTTCAAACCTGAATTAAAATTTTTATATCCATATAAAACATGAATCAATCTATACCCCTCAAACATCAGTAACTAATTTAATATATAAATACTATAATAAATTCAATCACCCAATGAAATTCTAACCCAATGTTTCATAATACCATATAGAAATAATTTCTAAAAGAAAAAACATTTATATTGAATGAAATTGTAACCAAAAATAATTTTCATATAAATAAAAATCGACAACCCAGTTATTTTAAACAAAAATAAAATGAGTTTAAAATTATAAAATCATAAAATTAATTTTTAATAAAATTATACTCACTTTAACAAGAAATTACACCTAGAGGGGGTCAATAAAAATATCATTTTTTCAGTAAAATACGAGGAAACTTATTTATTTCCAAGAAAACCGTTGAGTCCAATGAATTAGTGAAAATTATAGCTTTAAAAGCCTTAAAACCATTTTATTCTAAATAAAATTACACAAACAATAAATTAATCCATAAATTTAAATTATGAACGCTTCCCAACCCATTAAAATACCCGTTATATAAAAATTTATGTATATATGAATATAATATTCAGTATAATATACCGAAATGATAATTTATTAAATAATAGTTCTATCACATCACATTAAAAATAAAATTTATTATTTAACTCAAGAAACAACAAAGTTCAAATCTTTCTTTAAAACATTTTATTTCATAATTAGAATCCTTTAATTAAGAATTTAAGTATACTTTATACTAAAAGGTAAGAGTTTTTGACATAACTATACATGGAAATGATAAAATTTAGAAATATAAATTGAAACTATCAATATATATTAATCCAACACATGAAAACATTTAAAAGAAATAGAATTATATATACATTTCTATTACAATTGTTTCAAAACACATTTATAGAAAAATTATGGATTCAACATTCCTAAAGTAATTCCTATACATAATGAACACTTTAGATTATACCCAAAACAATTTTCCTTAAAATTTTCAAAATATATTTCCTCATTATAATTCCTTTAGTCTCAAACAAATCAATAAAGAAAACCACCTTCCATAGAAACACGAAATAATTAAAATTAAATCTAACTGAATTTTTTATTAAAAAAACATAATAAAAATTAAAAAATTATTAAAATTTAATAATTCACCATTAAAATAAATAAATAAAAATTAGTTTTCATTCAAACAACTATTTTTGTTGAACTGAAAATATTTATTCAAAATGAATACATTAAATCTATAGATTCCTAATAAAAAATTAAATGAAATAATAGATATTTAATTATAATATTTTTTTAAAAAATGATACATGTTCTTATCGTGTTAAAGATACTTTAAATAAATGGACACAAAATACCATGGAGCGAATAAAAGTTGAAAGAACCCATAAAATAACTACTATTTACTTATAAAAAACCCATTCAAACTAATCAAGTCAAATACAATTATAAATGATACACAAAAACTATAAAATAATGTATCAAACCCTAAATAATTAGGTTTCTATTATAGCTAAACATTGAACCAATGTTATTCTGTTGTTCTATTATATTTAAATTGACATATGTCATGTTCAACATATAAATGAAAATCATGCAATGTATTCAGAGAATATAATGATCATTCTAGATTATCATATGATGAAAATAATGAAATAAGTTTCAATTTATTCTATTTAAAAATTTGTGTTTCTAAAATCACTTCTATGGATACGAATTTAACATATGCTTATCACATTTAAATATAATAAACTACTAAAAAAATTATTTCTAATAAAATTTCAATACATTATTTATATCATTAAAATTTAATAATATTATGAAAATTAAATTCTATGATATGTCAAAATTTCATCGGAATATGAAAAATTTATTATTTTATTTTAAATATTTATAATCTCATTATTTATATTTATTAAAAAAATAATTTCAAGTAGAATTTTAATTTTGAAAATTTAGAAAACAATTATTATATTATAATTCATTAAATCAATGCATCCAGATAAATCATTCTTTAGATTAATTAATAAATCAATCAATCTCCACGCATATCATTAAATAAAAAAATATCAATATACATTAAGAAATGTTTTAGTCAATCAGATTATCAATGATAACCATTAAGAAAAAAATAAATAATAATTAGTGGTATCTATTTAATTTAAATAATCAAAAATAAAACCTCTATATATTGGGTTTCTGAACCTCTATAGTTTTACATATAAATATCAAACATATTATGGATTCTCTACCATGGCCCTAATAGGGCATATTCATTTTCATTCCATTCTATGTTGATGCATGAATTTTTCAAATTAATGACAGTTATGTATGAACCTTGCAGGAAAATATTTATTAGTATATCTCCACCCTTAGAATACCCTATACTTTATTTCTCTAATTTAAGGTTCACTTAGATAACCAAATCATTTTATTTTCTTGAAATCCATATTTTGATATTTGAAATGTCCCTTTTAAAAACTTCTGATGGGGAACCAATAAGTTACTCAATTAAATGAGGTGTGGGCATTTCATGGGTATACCCCCCATTTTAATGGGATGGGGGAGAAATGATCAAACTTGGTAAACCAAGCCGATAGAAACACTGTGGGATCAAGTTTACAGCCACAAGAGCCCCCAAATTCATCCCAAATCATCTTAGAATAAAAATATAATGAAAAAAATGAGGAAATTTGTAATGGGAATATGACAATGGGGTAGAGGAGGTTCAAGAGAAACCATAAGGATAGACTAGGGAAACACAAAAAAAGTCCCTATGTTCCAAATGTCATCAAAGATGGACCTATGCAATCAGTATTAGGGTAATATGAGGAATGCAGAGACCCACCAACAAGGAACCATCAAAGGAGAATGAATGATGGTGGAGAATTCAAATATATAGCTCTTAAATTTAGTAAAATGAGACCACCGAGATAGGATAATGACACATTATCACTCAATGTTGAACCAGAATAAACAAGCAATGAGAGAGGAGGAGAAAATAACACTTTTGATTGGAGCGTTGATTCATCCAAGAGAAGATAGAGGTGGAGAGGTAGTAGATATGAAACTCCAAGAGTGATTCAATGGTGTGATGTAAATCAGTTTAGTTAGGGTTTCTTTTAAAAGTTCGAGGAGTTTTTTATCATCACTTCCAAAAAAACACTCATATAGAGGGGTTTTATCAGCGCAAAAACAATAAGCTCTCTTAAAAGGCCTCTTTATGAATTTTTGTTTATCCCTAATAATGATATATAATTATTAGTGTTAAAACCTTAGCACTGATAATGTCCTATATAATTAATTTAAAAAATATAATTAATATGATTATATTTTTTAATGTATATAATTATAAATAAATTAATAAATATAAATGAATATAATTTTAAAAATATTAATAGAATTGTAAATATATATTTATAAAAAAATTTCTAGATATATATTTAAAAAAACAATTATAAATATATACATTTGTAACAATATTTATAGTTTTTTTATTATTGTAATCACATTTATGTCATCATATAAATTTATATAATTATATATATACATATATTAAATATATAAATAAAAATACCAATATAAATATATTAAATATATTCATTATATAAATATATTAATTATAAATTTACAATTATTTAATTATATAATTTTTTATTTAGAATTTTATAAATACTTTTACTAAAATATATAATAATTTATTTATAATTATCAAAATACAACTTTATAATTATATTAAATATAAATTCATCAATATATTTATCAATATTTATATTTGTAAATATATTTAAAATTATATTTCTATAATTATAAATATATTTATATAATTATATATATTTAATTAAAAGTATTTATAAATATAAATATAAATATATTAAATAAATTCATTACTTAAATATATTTATTTTAATTTTATATTAATTTATTTAAAAGTATATAAATTATTTTTTAAAAATATATATATATATTTCATTATAATTATAAATATAAAATTTTATCAATATAATAAATATTCATTTATAAATATTTTTATTTATATACATTTACATAGAGATATAGTTTTAACATTATTAATGAAAATATAATCTTAAATGTGTGAATGTAAAAAATGAGTAAAATTGAATAAATAAATATCCAAAGACTTTAAAATTATTGAAAATAAGGATATATGTTTTTTATTATAAAAAATTAATAATAAAATAAATTATGGATATATATTGAAATGAAGATGAATACAAATTTAAAATATTAAAACACAATAAAAATATATGTATAAATTAATATTATAAAATGATTAACTTCCAAAAAATCATATATTTAATATATAAAAAATAAATAAACAATAATAACTGAAATAATAATAAAAACAAACAAATAAAATTTACCAATTAAAAACATCATATATTAAACATATGATGTTACTAAATGATATTATTAAAAAAATATTAAACCTTGAATAAATTATATAAATATCAGGCGTGTGTTTATATATAAGATTTCATTAATTACCTAAATATTTATGTGGGTGAAATTAATATATATATATATATATATATATATCTATATATAAAAGTTTGATATATGTCAAATAGAATAGTGACATTATAGAATACATATAATAAATTAATTTAATAAATAATAACAAGACTGATTAAATTTAAAAAATAATTAACTTCTGTTAATTATATATATAATTTTAAAAAAATCCAAATGAATATTAATACGTGTTAAAATTAAAACTATTCATACTAATTGTATAGACTAGAAACATATTACAAACATTAAATTTTGATGAATAAACATAAATAAATAAATTTGGAAAACAGATATAATTAAAAACATATTGAACAATGAAAAATTGAAAATTGAATAAATTATAAAAATATTTTAACAAATTAATTTTATTATTGAATAAATAATATTAAAAATGAATAACTTTTAAAAAATATTAAAAATTAATAAATAGTGTATATTGAATTAAAATATTAAAAATGTTAAAATTTATCGATTAGAAAATAATAAATAATAAATATATTGTGTTAACAAATATAATTCTAAAATGAATATTAAAAATTGAATAAATTATTGAAATATTTTGTGTGTTCTCATTGTATATAAAAATGAATTTATTAATTATATTTATTTTTGAAATCAATGTAAAACAAGTTTGATATATTTTTAATTGAAAATTCCAATTACATTCAATTAAATATCCATTAATGGATATAATTAATCAATATTTTTAATTAATATGAATTTTTAATTATTAACCATTTTCACTAAATAGATGACTTATTTAATGTAACCATACATATTTCATATTGTTTAAATCATATTTTTAAAAAATATTATATATATTGATATATATATATATATTCTATAAAAATAATAGAAATTATATTAACAAATAATAATGTATAAAAATCATTAAAAATGAATAAGACATTAATATGTTTTTAATTATTACATTTTATTCATATTAAATATTTATCTCTACTTAGAACAACATGTAATATGGATTAAAATCTGTGTTGT
The DNA here is from genome assembly GCA_963277665.1 of Viscum album. Taxonomy (NCBI): domain Eukaryota; kingdom Viridiplantae; phylum Streptophyta; class Magnoliopsida; order Santalales; family Viscaceae; genus Viscum; species Viscum album. The sequence continues at coordinate 877,461,533 of OY728165.1, read as the reverse complement.
GGGAAAATTTATTAATGAAAAGAAAATAAAAAGTATAAAAAGCATGGGGCTGCAATGATTACAAAGTGGAAATAACACCCCAACCAAAATAAGAATCAAGAACTAGCCACATTATTTTATTCCCATCACCCCTTTCTCGAGAGCTGCCCCAACCTCTTGAGTTCTTGACACTATTCTATAGCTTAGGGGCCAATGATGTAACATCCTATTGATCCTTGCTATATAACTCATCCTCTTCATCATGAAGCTCAATGGCACTACAGAAGTTATCCTTCAAAACATGGAAATTTTGATCAGATGAATCAATAATAATAGAAAATAAAATTATTAGGAAATTTTATTCATTTTGAAGGTTTAAAAATTCCACATGAAAAATTTCCATACTATTAGATCTTTTTAAGAAGTTCATAAAAGTAAAATTTATTAAACTAGGAACAGAGTCTAGTAATGCAATGGAACCCTCCATAGTAGTCGCCTTCCCTTTATGTGTGCCCCCAAAAACAATATCACCCAACACATCTTCAATACTAGCCTACAAAGAAGGTACAGGGAGTACTGTAGATCAAAATGAAAATTAATATCATTAAGAGGCAAATGCATATCTTCTAGAATAGTTGTCCCATTCATCACTACCCAAGCATGTTCATAGGATTCAATATTCAACTTTGTATACCCATGTGTATCAATAATCTATATGGCCTCTCTAGAAAAAGGTAAAGGTGTCTTGTATTCCTTAGATTTGGTCATATAAAATCCATCACCATCCAATAATTTTCCTTTCCCTTTTATTTTGGAGATGATTTGTAGTTTACATTGTTCACTTTCAACTACCTCTTAGACAATGGACTCACAATCAGATTGTTCACAAAAGGATTTAATATCCACTGCAACATAAAACATCTTGAATTTACCTCTTAATGGATAGGCTCTTATTCACTACCAGCACCCCATTATGGTCCCTGGGGAAGCCATTACCTATATGGGAATAATCCTTCTCCACTTGCACACTCCCGGAGTAACGATCCTTCCTAGTTTGCTCCTATGGACCACCCTCTAATCGAGGGGTAATGAATCCCTGGTACACTAAATATAATCCATATTTTTCATGAATATGATAACCTTTTATAGGTTTTACTGTCTTCATACATTCCCTCTCCAGATTCCCTTTTACACAACTTTTATCACATATAATCTTCCTCCAAAATTTCTATAATGAATGCTCGACAGAATTACATTCCACAAAGAAATAGGATGCTTCCCAAAATCTAAACTGAAATTAATATAATCATTCAATGTAGAATGGGTTGACTTATTAATGAGGGGTAATTAAGGTCCACCTCTACCAATATTCGTAAAAAATTACTAAATCAAACTTACTCTATTTCCTTGTCCTACATAATTGGATCTCTAATGGAAGTTGCAATGTCACGTTGTATCATAGAATGCCATATGATCAAGTTACGCCATTGAATACCTACCCATACCCATCCAAATGCATTCTTATAATTTGAAAAGTTGAAATCTAGAAACCATTTTTGGAATTGAAAGGGTTCTCGGCCTTAAAGACATGTATCCAAGACTCCATCCTTTTTTCTTAAGTTCATTAGAGGGAAGAAGGAAATTAGAAAAGTCACAAATAATTGGTATAGTTATATTTAACATATATTATTTATTATTATTTAAAACTAATATATATACATATTAAATTTATTCATTTATATTAATAATTGTTTTATTAATCATTTTATAATAATTTTGTAGTTTATTCATTTTTAGTTAAATATTTAATTTTTTATAATTTCTCATTTTACATATCTATATTTAATATAAACTATTTATTAATATTTGTAATATATATGTATTTATATTAATTTTTTTAATGTTTACTAATAATTATTTAATTAATACTTTTATATATATTTTATAATTTTCTCATATATATTTTTTATTTGTTTAATTATTTCAATTTAGTAATTTTATATATCAATATTTAATATAAATTATTTATTAATATTTATAAAATATATATATATTATGATTATTAATAATTATTTAATTATTAATATTTTAATATTTTTAAATTTTTTCATTTTATATTTTATTTCGTTATTTTTATCAATTGTTTTAATATTTTTAATACTTGTATCTTTTATTTTTATTTTTAGTTTTTATTTTTTATTAGAGTATATATAAAAAGGGGGATTGTGTATTGGCCCACATGGGAAGGTGTATCAGGCCATGTATAGGCTTGTGGAATAAATAGGGTGGGAAAAGTCTTGAGTAGGCCCATGAATGTAGGCACATGCCCATATAGATGCGGAGAGGGTGTATGCAGGAGGTCATCGCCATTTAAGGCTTTTGGTGTTGGGATGGGGCATAATCATATATAAACAGGTGACTGATAGTCCGCAATGTTGATGTGGGACTCGTGCGCTTGATCCTAATACTTATGAGCGCGAGAAAATGTGTGGATAAAGTATACCTTTTATTATCACATCAATAAATCACTAATAATGGAACCCTTTATCAATGAAAAAAAGGAACAGATAAAGGAAATCGTTTACCCACACTAATAAAAATCACTGATAAAAAACATCATTTAAAATCCCTTTTTCTAGTGCTGATAAAAGTTAGCGCTGAATAAACCAAAAACTATAGTAGTGATCCACTACTAACATTTAGTTTCTCCTATATAAAACATATACAATGAGACCCAATGCTATTTCCTATCATATATCAAACTCAATTAAATCTTTAGCTCCTTAATCTGACACATTGTCTACAAATAAGAGATAGTCCCTTCAAACTTATCCAGGACCTAATGTTATGACTCACACAACATTCCCCTTAAAGTCTCATCATATGTATCTAGGATAACCATCATATGATCAATTAGATGATCCTCCTACACCTTACAAAAATAAATGTCACAAATATAGTGAACAAGTACCATCTATGTAAGAAATAATTGAAAATTCTAAACATGGTATCCCGGAATTTATGAAATATATTTTAATCAAACTCATTTTAACTTCCCCAAATTCCACCAAAATTAAATATTAAGAGAATAAAAGTATTATTAATGAACCTATTTTAAGTCTCTACCATATAATTCATATTATCTCATAATGGGTGTTAAGTAATGTTAAGGTCCTTACATTGGATCAAAAGTGTTTATATTCACCAATATTCTAACTAATCACCGTTAATACATCACACACTATGCTTGACTATTTTTTCCCTTGCAAACCCATCCAGTGATCCCTCATACCTAACTACACACTCCATACTAACACAAATATTTAGCATTGATAAAACATTTTATTGAACCTGCCATATTAGGAAACCCTCTTGGAGCCGTAGTGAATATGACTATGATCCCCAAAGCCAACACCAAATAGGTCATGGTTTTAGGACTATCACCAAGGTTGTAAAACATAAAAACAAGACGCACCACCTAAATACACAAAGATACTTGTAAAATAAACCAACATTTAATTTTATAATAAAAAATCAAAACATATATCCCACAATTCAAGTAAATGTCATGAAAATTTAGTCACTAATTGAAAATATTAATATGTAAATCCCACATGAAATTTCTATTATAGTATCTCTAATACCAAGGCTAGTAATTTCAAATTTGATTATCAAATACCTTAGGATACCTATAATATATATATATATTTATTTATATATATGTGGGTGTGAAAACATATATATTTAGTAGGATTCATCTCATGACCTCTCTTAAACAAGTTGAAAATGAATACTAATTCCATAGTGAATATATAAAGAAATAAATACGCATCAATATCTGGAAAACTAACACCAAACATCACCAAGTATTGCTCAAACAATATTTATTCAATGTGTAATAACATAGTAATAATGGAATATGTCAAGAAGGATCCTTATAATCATTTCTTCAATCATTTTTTATTTCATCACCATAGGGAAAATTCCATTTTCATCCATCCCTTTTGCTATCATGAAATCACACATCATATCCCATATCACAAAAATATTTCATATTCTATATCTATATCATCGTCATCATCATCTTCCCATATCCCCAAACATATACCATGCAACAACCACACACCATAGGCTCAACCATATATCCATATCTCGAATGTATGACACATTTCAATCATAGTAGGGAATAAAACTAATTCCCTCCTCCTACCATGCATTACCCCCACAATGTATCGTCATCAAAAACAAATAGTAATCTCATCCAATATATATCATAATAAATCATTAAAAAATTAATTCTCATTTACATATTCCTACCCTAATCCTTCATAACCAATGTTACACTATGAAGGGAAAGTAGATAATATGTGGTAGTATTACATCTATAATGCTAGCAACATGGATGTAAGGGAAAACACTTGAAAAAAATATGTTGGCAAAAATTGGATTATCTAGAATTATAGGATTTCCTGTAAACTATCAAGTGAATACACTATATACCATTTATATTAAAATTTATAAATAAATATTTCTTACTAAAACAACACTACTCATACCCATAATGATAAAAATGTCTTGAATACCCATCTCAAACTTCCACTTCCATCTCTATAACTCAAATAAACCCGACATTTTTTATATGAAACACCCAAAAAAATCAAAATTCAAAATTTCACACATAATTCATCCATCTCTATATTTACCACTTTTCCACCCACATAAAAATTGTTATTACATTCATTTCTATATTAAATATCACACCATTAGATATCTATCAGGAATGTTCATACCATTAATTACTAATTTATTTTAGTCATTAAAAGTTCATTAGTAACCACTTATTATTACTTTACATCTCATTCCTATTAACAAATTCAATGTTATAAACTGATTCCATACAATTTTGTATCTATAACACAAAACATGACATTTTCCTCTCGTGGATGCATAAAACACATCATAAGAATAAACCAATAACTACTAATTAAAAACAACAAAATTTCATTCCGAAAATAAATCTTGCCACTATTTCATACTATATAACATCCCGTTTATCATTACCCAAACAACAAACACATATCTCCATGAAATTCAAGAAAAAACAGCTAGAAAACCAACAACATAACCCATAACAACACCCCAATACCTATCACAAACGTTCTCTACCAAGGCCAATACAAATAAAGTAATGGAAAAATAATCAATACAAAAAACTACATACAAAATTAAAAAATCATAAAAGATAAATATTTAATCAATAATTTCCTTAGAATTATATTTTTTTGAACCTAAAATTATCTTTATAAATTTTCATATTTCTACGAAACCTTTTTGTTAACATCATTAAATGATTATCCATTTTATAGTGGTGATTACAATAATTTTATTATAGAAACAATATAAAACAGTAGAATAAAAAAATCTCTATAGAAACATGAAATAACCATTAATCACATTAAATGTAGTAGAATCATATAATATACTTTTTAATCAACCCTCCCCTTCAAATTAATTTATTACATTTCAGTATCTTTATTAGATCAATATTTAATATCCACACAATGAAATGAAATCATTATAATTTCATAATTTTCACAAAATAAATAAGAATAAGTCTCAAATACCTAACTTTAGTCTGAGTATTAATAATCACTATAAAAGTATAAGGAGAGAGAGAAAATAAAAAAAATATCATGTGATAAAGAACATAAAACCTAGGTCCCATAATCATCCATCAAAATCCCAACGCAGGGATAATAATACAAAATTCAACCCAATTCTAAAAAAATCAAAAAAAGGGATGGGTGGAAATTATAAATGAAAGAGATTCCACACCATTACTCATACCCAACATTACATGACAAGGCTTCCTACTCAAAACAATGTGTCACCAAAAAATCTTAGATAACACTCCCTATCATGAAACAAGAACCATGGAGTGACTTGACCCTTCATGACAAGAAAAAACAGACTATAGAACTTATCTCTCATCTATCCAACCATTAATGTGAAATCACCAATTGTGATGCATCCCATCTAGCTACAATATCATATGTAACTAAAAATTTCTTCCACATTATATATCCTAATACATTAAACACCCAAAATACAAAAATTAATTATTTAAGAAGGAAAAATTATTACATATTGGGTGATGCATTTTCCTTTGGATGAGTGTTCTTATAATAAAAGTGGTCACTCATCCATACTAATCGAATAATTTATGTAACTTTATAAATATCCATATAAATAATATTTTTTCAGAATAGTGATACATGAGAATAAAAAAGTATAAAATAATTTGTGTAAAGTAGTATATATTTTTCATAGTTGATTTGTGTTTTGAACAATGTTGTGCATGATCATCACAAATTCTATGAATATCAGAGGAGGTGAACTGAGGAGTTTGAGGTTATTAATATTGTATTCATCAAGTATTATCATCATGATGGAAAATGAAGTTTTGGTAGATTTTGAAAATGTATTTTATGGTTTATTAGACCATTTTAGTTCTTTAAGAATATTTGAGAAGTGGTATAGAAATTCTTGCATAAACCACTGATAGATTACGTTCCAAATTTCCTCTATTTATAAAAGCATTGAAGGCGTGTTCATGATGATTTCAATATCATTGATTAGGGAGAGATAGATATTAAATAGTACATAATATAAGGGTAATGACCTATAATGATTCAATGATCATCCATATATGTTTTCAAATGGGTAAGTAATTCTTTATGTAACTATTTTTAAGTGTCACAATATTTAGGAGGAATATTAATGGTAGAGAGAGTTGTATAATTCATTTAAATAATTATTTTTTTAACCCCTATATCCTTTAAATAAAGTTAATAATTTACCTTAGGTATGAGTCAAATTATATTATCTATCTTTTTTTATTTTTATGATATAATTTATTGGTTTTTATGGTGATGGTTCTGTTTGAGGGGGAGCTCATACGACCATTATATTTCATTGGAAAAAACATTTTCATTTTAGATTTTCCATGGATTACCAAATATGTGAATAATTTTATTTGTGTCAAATTTATTCCTACGTTGTGTGTTTGTGGGGATCAGAGAAGTAGTTGGATGTTTTGAAGCAATGTTTTAGGTGAATTTTATAATGACATAAAAATCACGTTAAAATGTGTCTCATTACCCCAAGAGTCATTCTATCCATATTTATTTTTTCTAAAATATTATATCTAATTAATAACATGATTAATATTTATTAACACCTCAGTATTGGTTCATGGATTCTAATAATATTGTGTGATTGTTTATATAATATCCTAGTGATTTGTGTGGGTGTTTTGTAATATGGAATATTGTTATAGTGGAGGTGGTTTGGTCAGAGTATTAGGATATTTTCAAAAAGGTAAAAGTGGATATATTTTATTAAAAGAAAAAAAATAGAAAGAATCAAGGATGGGGTTAGAAAAATAAAAAATGACCCAATAAATTATAAATATTTATAGACTAAACCTTTTTATTATCTCAGAACCATCCTTACAGTCCCCTTTCTGTGGAGAAACCCAATTAATTCATCCATGACTTATTATATGATGACATATCCTCCTTGTTTTCACATGTTTACATGTTCCATCAGGATCATATGAGTCTCTCTATTCACTTCCAATCAAATCATCCAGGTTCATTTGTCCTCCACATTTCATACCTCAATGGGGCTATGAACATCATCATACCAGAGCTCCTCTTTAGGGGGGTCTCTCAAGGAGTAATCATTACTCCAAACACCCATCTTATCACCTATTCTCACATCACACAATGAGACAAGGTATCCAAATGGATTTGGTGTAGTCACTTATGCCTTTGTAAAAGTTTCATGGACCCCTTAATAGTTTAATGTGTCTAGAATCTCAATTTATAAAGCACCCACAACAAGAACAAATGTTTACATTTGGGGAACTGACTTTTCATTGTAGATTCCAACACCACCCCTTAATGCATTGGACAGATTTAATTTTATTCTCTCATGATGCATGTCTAAAACAACTATTTTTGAAGTGTATATATCATCCATTATTCAAGAATATTGAGGGGAATCAAATGGGTTTTATAGTCCATCAATTTCAACCTCCTAAAATCATTCCACCTCATTAATATATAGATTATAAATTTCAGCATTAATACTCTTAAATGATAGAGTTTAAGACTTCTTATTTGTAGAAAAATTAATCCCTACTTCATTATCATTTATGCATTTTACTATTGAAATAAGAGGAAAAATAACCTCAAGTTTTAAACCTCTTATCTTGCATATCAAGAATGAGGCCCATTCATGATATTATAAATTTCTTGTGTAGCTTTACTATTTATTTTATTCATTCCATTATGCCCAATTGATGTAATCATTTTCTCTTTCCTTAACTACTGATTAGACAACTAGGGCATAATTATTTATGATAAAAAAATTCCAAGTCAGCCAGAACATTCAGTTTATTGACATCTAAACATTATATCATCATGAGGATAGATTTTTAAATATTAAAACATTATTTCCATGATTCTTATTTTTATTATATATTCCTTATTTTCATTAAGACTTAAATATAGTGATTTTTATTTTTATATTGTAGGGTCAAAAACTCGGAATAATTTTGTTATAGTATCATTATGGGTTCTTTATAATGATATGAGGATTTGGGTACTGATATTTGTTCACTGATAACAAAATGATTCGTGCATTTTATTGAGCTATCTGATTTATAAACACTCTTACTATGAATATTGTTAAAATAAGGTTATCATAATTTATAATCATTGAGTATATTATAGATATTTATTTTTTCATATGAAATATATTTATTTTAGGAGGGGAGTCCTATTTTAATGTTATATGTGATAATTTTTTGGATTTAATAATATTATATCATAATGCAGAAATATATGTTTTTAATAGAGATGAATGATTATAATGGTGATAGTGGAATAGAAATGAGAAGTGTTTGTAATAGTTCACTTAGTCTAGTATTAAATGTACCCAATATATTGACATAAATTGAATAAATGAATTAATGAATCCAAATGTAATGGGGTTTATGATATTAAATTATTTAATAAGTTATGAAATAATTTTTTAATACTATTATTGAATAATGTTGTTAACTAGTAATTTATTATCATGGGGAAAGAATAATATGTAAATTTATTAAATTAAATATATATTTAGGGAATTGTAATTATTCTTTTTGAATATTAGAATAAGTTAAAAAAAATTTATGAATATGACATATGTGATTCCATCTGAATATACAATGTTTATGGGATAAGGATAATTGGATGGGGTGTATGGGTTTATATTGATTTCTATTTATTTATTTTAGTGGTGGATAATGTGAAATTTTACCTTGGTATATACAACCAATCATGTAAGAAAACCAAACTGATGTCCTTAAGTATTTGTGTATTGAGTGTTACCTTATCATAAAATATATTATGTAAATAGATAACCTGATATTACTCATGTAACAATATCCCTAATAGTTAATAAGATATAGTTGTTCTTGTAGTTTTGTAATTGTTATATGATGTGGGAATAGATGTGTTAAGGTATGCCATGGTAGACATTGTGGTATAAAACAGTATGTGGATATGGTAAGGGATATGAGTGGAAGACATACATAAGATTTATATCTAAGTGTGACTAGATCAGTTGGGATGTGGTTGTTAGGTACCCTTCATAATATATTTTCCTTATTTTTTATATTTATTGTATAATCAGATTTGGAGTTTTAGTTTATGGTAGGATGAGATTATTAATGAGTAAGGATAGTATAATGTATTATATCCATAATCTATTCATTAAATCATTAATTTTTACCTTTCATATTGATAGGTAATTTCATGTTGAGGAATATATTGACTATGCAATACAATCTCAAATTTTTTCTTATAAGGTGTTTTCATGTTTACAAGATGATTTATGAGGTCAGTATATAACTTACGAGCTCATGATGTGGTGATCGGAGGATGTGGGGGGAGTAATTTTAATTATTCTCAAAAGTTGGTATTGATTTTAGAGTTGTTAATTTCTTTTGAGTGAGTGGAATTTGATGAATTAACATTGTATTATGTGGGTGATTATGTTTTATTAGATTCTTTGTTGGGTAATTATTGTTGGATTCACCTTTCATTCCAACGTAAAAAAAGGCACTGCAGTCCCCGATATACTTTCATACACTTCATGTATGTTTCCAAGATATTGATTATTGGATATGGGAATCAAGGGAAATTTCTAATCTCATTGAAAATGTATGGGGTGTCTTGGTGGGTATAGGTCAAAACATTATTTAAAGAAAAAAAATATTTTTTGATATTTCGATTTGATTTGAAAATAATTTTATGATTAATGGCATATATTTTTAATTCATTATATTATATTAGGAAAAAAATAATTTTACTTATTGAATGTAAAATAGTGACATTTATTTTTTAAAATAGAAATTTATTTTTTTCTTTTAATTCAAAATGTACGATTTTTACCCTTTTAAATAAGAAAGGTTTTTTTTAACTTTTGTAAAATTGGAATGAAATGTAAACAATTGTAATTGTTATTGAAAAATTATATTTTTAATGATTTGTAATAAAAAAATATATATTTATATTTAATTGAGGAACTTATAGGAATTTAAAAATTATTAGATAAATGAAAAATATTGATTCTAAAATATTTTTTATATAAAATGAATATTATTTTTAATTTCATTTTGAGAATATATATATATATATATATTAAAATTAAAAAATGATTTTTTTAATTTAAATTTTCAATTTTTTATAAAATAAAAATGGTTGCATTATGTTTAATTGAAAAGAAAATTACTTTTATGAAAAAATAGAATATTTTTTTAGTAAAATTATAATTTCATAGAGATGAAAAATATTGTTTTTATTTGTTAGGTTTTATGTTTATAAGAGAATTTTTTGTTCAATTTTTTAATAATAAAATGTTTATATATTCATATTTTTTAAAATATTAAAGCTATAATTTTAACTATAATTTTTAATTTTATTAGTTTTTTTAAAAATGGGAATTATTATATATTTTTATAAGGGGTGGGTATATTAAAGTGAAAATTAGACTTTTATTTTTTAAGGAAAAATAGTAAATTGTTTGTTAATTTTTTATTGCAAATTTATCTATTTTTAAAATAATTTCAATGAAACTATTTTTTTATTTAAATTTTTAATTTAAAGATTGTATATATATATATATATATATTAAAAAGTTTTATTTATTATATTTTTAATTATAAATGTTATCTTCTTTAATGGGAAAAAATGTGAACTTGTTTTATGGAATAGGGAGAGTTTTTTAAATAATTTTTTTTTACAATTTTATTAATGAGAATGAATTTTTAATGATATAAGTGGTTTTTTAAAAATTTAATTTTTATTATTTGTTTCAATCCAAATATTATTTTTAATGAAATGATTTTTTTCAATTAAAAGGGAAAATGAGGGGTTTTATTTTCATATTTAAAATTCCCAAATGGTATTTGTTAATATTGTTTATGATTAATTGCTAATTTTTGTTCTCTTTTTTCTAATGAAAATATTCGTATTATTATTTTTTACCATTTTATCTTAAATTCTATTTTTAAAAATATTAAATACAATATATTTAATTATTTTTGGAAATAAAAATAATATTTTACTTTTTTTTCTTTTTTAATATGATTTTTAATTATTAATTTTATTTAAAAAGAAAAAAAAACATAATTTTTTAGTTTTATTGAAAAATTTTAGATTTAAAAATAATTAAATATTTAAATAATTATTTTTATATTTAAATTAGATTATTTAAAAAAATTCATTGAAAAAAATTATTTTTTAGAGCTTTTTAGAGTTATTTTATTTTAATAAATTATTCATTTTTATTGTTTTTAATATGTGAATGAAATATATTTGATTTAAAAAAATTATTGTGAATCTTATTAATTACCTTTTATATAAAATAAAGAATTATTTTATAAAAAAACAAATTTTAAAATTATAATTTCTAGAAAAATTTAAAAACTTAAAATACTCCATCAAGTTAAATTAAATTAACATTATATTTTTAAGAGTTAAAAAATCCCATATTCTAATTTAATTTTTTTAAAAGTCATTATTTTTCATTAAAAAGAAATAAAATAATTTTTCATAAAAAATCCACATATTTTGTTTTATTTAATACACAAACACACACACACTCTGTCACTCTCTATCCCTCTTATACACAGTCTCTTATTAGGTTTTTACAATAAAAATAACAATAATAACACTCTCTCCTTCAAAAATTAATAACTTATATAATATTTTTTTTGAAAATTTAAAATACTAAAATTTGATAAATAATAAATGTATTTCGTTTTTTATTTTAAATTAACATCATATATATATAAATTATTTTGAAAACATTTCATTAAAAAAATTTCTATTTTATTTAGTTTATAAAAAACTCATTATTTAATTCAAAAAAATGAAAATTTATTTTAAAACATTCATAAAATAAAAAAAAATATTTTTCTTCTTAAAAAGATAAATTTTTTATTAAAAAATTAAAAAAAAATTTCACTGAAAGCATAATGGAATTTAATGAAATGGATTTATATTTTACTATTTTTAATAAAATAAAAAACTATAAATTATAGATACATTTTCCACTAAAAATTAAGAGAAAATATTTTTTTCTCTAAGAAGTGTGATTGAATAACAATTTTATCATTAAAAAAACAAATTTTGAAATTTTAAAATCTTATAAAAATAATTTACATTAAACATTTAGTTTTTATTCTATAAAATAAAACACATTTTTATTTTTTAAAATAATAATATATTCACAAAATTATGAAAAATTTAAAACTCTCCATATTTCTAAAATTTGTATTTGAATTTTATTATTATTCCTTAATGATAAAAAAATAAAAAAAATTTATTTGATTTATGAAAATTCAATACTTTTTAAAAATATATATATTTAGAAATTTTTTATTTTGTGGTAAAAAATCATGTTTTTCATTAAAGAAATAATTTTAGAAAATATTAATTCTAGTTCCAAACTTTATAAATGACATTTTCATTATTTTAAAATGTATGAATTTATATAGAAATAATGAAGTGAAAAATAATTAAAACCCACTATTTAATTTCATTGTAGCATCCCTTTTAACATTAATAAGATAAAGAGAAGATATTTTGTATAAAATAAAAATAATATTTTTTGAAATTATAACATCCCCCCCAAGAAAAGCCACCCTCATATCATGATAATTAGAGAAGGGATATAATGATGCAAGAATCCCTCTACAAATACTTCCCTAGTTAGAGACTATCATTGAGGCTATAATATGCACAAAAATTGATGATATCTCCCTCTATGATTTAAAAAATGAGCGATAAGATAGAAACTCCCAACAACTAAGGATTATAACAAAAGTAAAGAGAGATCCTAATACATGCATGTAATTACATACAACTGAACATGTGTAAGAAATTAATACGTACTAGAAGGGAAGTTCACAACAACGACCTCAAATACCAAACTGACAGTGGAAAACTCAATGAGCTAGTAATGTATAGCTTGATCACTATCCATTGTCGACAGTCCTGAAAAAAATGGTTTTATATGTAGGGTGAGAATACCTTGTATACTTAGTAGGATCATTTCTAGTATCTCTCATGGAAATGAGAAAGAAATCATACTATAAAACAATTAATAAGTTAGAATAACTTGTCACCTAAAGAGGTATGCCAAGTCCCTAGCCTCACCATAGATATCACACCATGAATCATATAGAAGATTAATATAATACCCAACATAATATAAAAAAGATTCCCTATTTCCAATTCCCCAATGGTTTGATACTCTACCCAAATGTCGCACATCATGAGTCATCATTTAGAAAAGTAATCCAGTCCAAAGGAACATGGCTACTATATCATACCATTCATCTAATGAATCATATCAAGTCATCATCCCATAAAACTAGACCCATGAATCACATCATCCCATCAACCCATCCATATCTCCATATGTTGACTGAGAAGATTGTGGGATGCACTAAAACCTATATGTTGAGTATTATACCTCAATCCATGACATCTTATACAATACATTTTTATAATAATCCAAAGGATACTATATCTAGAGATATATTAGTGTAAAATATCCACAAGACATTACAACCCACTACACACATATATGGGAAAGGTGACCACTGTAAACACCAACACATAATACTATACGGAGAAGAGTGTAGGGAAAGAGGGGTGAGTCAACCAGTCATTTATCACTAACCTAGATGTTATGGAAAACACCCTCCTAGAGTCCACTGGGTTCTTGTTAATATAATGATAAAAGTGGGGTAAAATATTAAATCACATGACATACATAATATATATACCACACAACCACATTATGGAAATCAATTTGGCAAGGAATCAACTGCAACTATCTTTTATAGACACCCAAATTCCATCGTTAAGGACTCAATATCCTAAATGTATAGAAAAAATTCGTGAATAAATACAAGAATTTAATTTCATTAAAATTTCACAGTATCAATAATTAACTCTTAAATCATTAAATTACATCATTCAATATCACATTACATTAATAATCAACTGAAGTCCATGTCATCTAAGAATAACTCAATAGATTCTGCAGTTCAACAAGATTATCATATTTTCATAACTTAATCGTGTACCAAACCCACATGTTAAAATAATTATTATTCAATAACATTCTATAATTCCAATTACACTAGGACTCATCCTAAGCTACAACATAATTTCTGAATAAACTATGCACAATTATTTACATTATTCAATAGAAAAAGGAAACGAGAAACGAGAAAGCTATCCATCCATCCTTTTAAAAATATTTATTAACAATAAAGAATCCTATATTTTAGCATATCAACATCGGTAATCTCAACTTAAACCTTTTCCATCAGTATTGATGTCATATCTAACAACTCTATGCATATCAATATCTATATATCCTACTATCACCGATGCTAACTACAACCATAAACCTGGGTCTCCCGAACTATGTCTCATCAATGATCAACCACAGTATGCTCACATCTTATATCATATCAAGGATCATATATAGGATAAACATAGAATGTTGAAAGTAAACAACAAACATCCAAACATGAATCTAGTCCCTAAAAACCAAGGTATCCATCATTCACAAGAAAATGGCTCACTCATTTCTAAAAATTTCACTTTATCAAAAAACTGGTTCATTACCATATTGGCATGAAATGTGCCCAAATTGTTGATCAAAGAGATTGAGAAACATATGTTGTAATTCATTTGGGATTACCACATTGATGGAAGATGTCATTGTGCCTCATAGGGTAGGATTTCCATGGATTGGGATAAAGGTGACATTAATACAAGGAATGTATTAGGTATGATAAACAATATTCAATTAAAATTATCATTGGAAGTTGTAGAAAGTTGGAATCATTGGGGAAGATTCATCAACAACAAGTAAGAACCAGACAAGAGGCATATAAGTGGAAGCACTTCCAGCTTCTAGAATAATATTAAAAAGGACATTATGACTATTCATAACAACTCACATGGGATCATTGGTTAAAGGAAGATCAGATTCTAGATTTATAATTAGGCCCATTAACTCCTCAGTTTTCCAGGGTTCTCGATATCAGATGTTAAAATTAGGCAAGAGTTCTCTAATCCTTTATTTATTACTATAGTTCTCAATGATCAGTAGCATCATATTTTTGATAATATTCAAATGAATGAGGAAAGTGATAATATGTTTTTCATGGATGATACTTATGGTGAATTATCATGTTACCTTATCATAGAGTGGTCCACGTGCCTTTGGATCACCATTATTAGGGCCATATTATTTGGGGAAGACATATTATTTATAAGTTTAATTTTTTAATATGGAGGATTTTAAATGTGGTTATCCCCACTGATGATTATATAAGGGGTAATGGAATCGAAATGGCTTCGAGGTTCACCTACAACAGCATCTTGCATGAACAACCAAACTATCATCTCTTTTTGAAGGTGACTGGGAAACCTTATTATAGATCTTCTTTGGTATTTTCTCTGTCCTCATCCACATAAATATGAATAGTTAATATTTCCTACAACTTTGGTGTAATAGAATTATTGATGACTATATATAATGTATGGTGAAGGTTCTTATTATGTTGGATGGTTACTAGAGTCTATGGGAGGTTAGAAATAGAAAAAAAAACATGAGGGGACAATCACATAATGTAGGTATGTAACTTCCAGAATGCATCTTCTAGTTTCTAATATGGAACACATTCTCATGCGATTGGAGTCATGTCATTCTCTCCAGAGGCCCATGCTAGAAGGCATGGATTTTTCCAGTAGAAAGGGTGCATCTTTTCAAGGGAGCATGATCCATTAGTCACCTCCATCCATTGGTTTCAAGCTTAACGGTGATGGGTCATGGTGAAATGGTATTATGTGTCAAGGGAGGGTAGTTCATGATATTTGGGGCTATGTTATTTTCTCTTTTAGTGCATCATAATTATGGATGATTCCCAAATGGCAGATTCATGTTCCATTCGGGATGGTATGGTGATGTGTAACAAAAAAATATCACACTGTCATATGTGTATACTGACTCGGTGAGAATTTTTCATTTTTTTCAGGGATAGATGAAGGTTATTTGGTAAATTATTAATCACATAGATAGATTCATGGATTTTATTAATGATCGAATTGTTATGCTTCACACATGGCATGAAGGAATCCAGGTAATATGTTTTTTGGCTTCAAGGATTGGCCTGGTGGGCTCTTGCATTTATTTTAGTAATTTTCTCTCTCTCCATCTTGGCTAAATTTCTATTGTGATAGGTTATTCCCTTATGATTAACTATTTTATACGTCCTAGATATTTCTTCCTCTTTGTTCTCTTTCATCAGTAAAATGTTTAATTTCACATCATGAATTATTTAAACATTCATTGAAGCATAATATCTAGTTACATCAATCTATAAGGAAGAACATTTTTATTCAAATATTACCCTTTATTTCAAAAAAAAAATCTAGCATTATCAGCTTATTTATTATTTTTCAAACAATAAATTAAATATTTATGTTATTTAACCTATTTATATTAATACAAGGAAGAAAATTTCAATAAAACACATATCAACATTACCATAATTTCCATCAAATTATATTAAATAACAATTTCGCTTTGACATACCTATCTGTTTCATTAGCTAATAATTACAGTGTTTACATTATTTAAACATTTTAATCATATCAAACATGATAAACCATATCATAATAAAATAGGATAAATATATCATAATAAAAATATAGTACACTATCTAGAAAATCAAGTGGGAAACTATTATCATGATGGAAACACATTTGATCACTATATCCATAAATTATATATTTTCATTATTTATGTTTTAATATTCATTGTGGTTTATTCCACCATTACCCAAGAGATAAATCTTAAAAAAATTATTAATTAAAATGAAATAATGAGAGAAGTAATAAATCCAATACCGAAAATCATAAGTGCATTATTATTTTCAAAAAAAAAGATGATCAAGGATCATCCTCCACTGGAAGAAACACCATCAATCAGATGGAAGGTTAACTATAACCTAGCATCACAAAACCTCAATAAAACAATGAAATAAATCAAATTAATATGTGCTCCAATTTATTAGTTATTATAATTAAATAATAATCCAATAAAAATAGGAAAAATGGGAAAAATGGAGCTAACCTTATACAAAAAGCATTCTACTATGAGTGAATAAGGGATTAAAATCTCAAGGAATCAATCACGAGCCTCTAAGATATATTGAAACATAATATATTAAAAAAATTGTTCCAATTATAACTTTATTGGAGATGTTGTTCAAACAAACCCTAGCTCACCTGGGGTATCTTAAAATGGATTTAATTGAAGGGGAGATTCATAGATCTGTTAATAGTGGGGAAGAATCAGGTAACATCCCAACGTCCAAAATCCCATAGATAATAGTTATATTAACTTATTAGTATAAATGAAAAGAGTTACTAAAGTATTGAATAGTTTATCATTCCTAAAAGAATATTTAGAAAAATAAAATTCATTTCAAAACATAATATACAACTCAAATATTTATCGGGGACATGATTTTCCCTTCTTTCATATCCTTGAAAATAACCCATAGTCCTCTTCTAGGTTTCTTGGGGAATAAAAAAATAATGGTGTCATTAAATTCATAGTAAGGGATAACATGCAATAGAATATTAAATAGCATAACATGTAATTAGTGAATTTTCAATAAAAATTGACCGACATTAATCTATAACCAAATAAAACTAAAGGCATGTTATATCCATTACATTAAATGAAATAATTGATAAAAATAATCATCAACCAAATACTGTTAAAATCAATAATGTAAGAAATAAGAAACCTTTTATCAAGGGATTATACCATGAGACATTACATGTCATCGATATTTATATCTATATATCATGAAAAATTATATAAGAAAACACCAAAAACCCAAAAATAGTATACATCACGAGTCTCATCAATTCATCGAGGTTCCATATATTTATGGGCCCCACCCATCACCTGATTATGTCCAATTCATTAATTATAAGTGTCATAAAGAACATTCAAATCATTAAATGAGGACATTATTGATGAATAAAACTTTTCTATTAATAAATTGATAAATCAACACATCAAATACATCCCCATTCAATAGAATAATGTGGATATCTAGGATAATGTCTCTCAAGAAACTTAGAAGCCATAGGGTATCATCAATATAATAATTAATACCATTATCTATGATATATAGGCTACATAGTACCTCTAATTTATTGGATTATCCAATTAAAATAGATATTGGGTTACATAGTTTTAATTTTTAGGAGAATAAGGTTGTGGTAGGAAAAATCCCCCAACATTGTTCATTAGGAGCATGTGAATATTCCAAACTGAATCTCCTAGGAGTTTTTTTTCAGGTGTTCAATATTACACTCTCTATTTATCGATTTAGGTGATGATTGAGTTAATTATAAACTAACACTTTTTAGGGTTATTATCCGTAGGTGTATCTATTCCACATCAAAATAATCTTTTGAGTATCAAGATAGGGATGATTTTTTTGGAAAGTAGCCACACCCTAATTTACCACAACATAGTATTATTTTCTATCATGGAAAAGATAATTTTGAATCAAAAGAATATGAGAGGGAAAAAATATAAAATTTTAAATCCATTAAATTTCTGGAGCAACATGAATTTGTTTTTCATGTCAACTTATGCACCACGCGAATGAAAATATGTGGTGATTATAACATGACTTTAAAATAATGAATATTGAGTTAGAAAAACCGACTTATAGATTGGATATAAATAAAATAATAACATCTAAAAAGAGTGGGATTAAAAATTATCTTAAAATTCAATTAATAAATAAATTTTTTATATACCATCAAATATAGGTTTTACATACACCACGTAAATAGAATTTGGTTCACAATACAAAACATGTCTCAAAGATAGTAATTTTGATGGAAACCCCTTACCTCTTTTCATAACTTTAAAAAACATAATTTATCCTCATGTATTGTAAATATGGATATATTAATAATTTAATTATAAAACTCAATCATAAATATCTTCATTCAGAATAATCATGAATAGTTCTTATCAACATGAATTATTTTTATTTTCCTCATCATGTTTATGGTTTTGAACGTTTGTACTAGTTTAATAATAGCGGTGTTATTGATAATTAATTTACAAAATTCAATTATTTTTATATATTAAATTTTACTATTAGGGATTATTTATAATAATTTATGTTTAAAATTCATTTCATAATTTTTTTATACCTTATCCTTGGAGATGAAGTTGATAATGAACATGTTTTGGTGATTTTTAATGATTGAAGGATGTTTAATTAATTGATGATTATATAATGATATAATAACTTTCGAAAAAATTAACAAAAATATTTAAAAATTTCTATGAATTTTACAATGATGAATAAATTTTCATCTTCATCCATGGTATTAATTCACAGTATTGTTGAAATATGCCATCAAAATGACACAAACGTGAACATACCCGGATTTAATGATTGATTAAGAGCATTTTTTGTTTTAATATAACATTAATATAAGAGTAATGATAAAACATAGTTTTTATTTGTGTAATATATCATAATTATAATAAAATAAAAAAATAATTAATGGATATGAAAACATTACACAATTTTAATAAAAGATTATCCCCATTGTATTCTTATTTTAAATGAATAAAGTAATTATGATTATGTGTTGGTCATATCATTAATAGATTCTTATATTTGAAATAAAAGAACCTTAATTATTTCACTGAAGTCATATTTATCCTTTAATACTATAATTATATCCATCCTATTATGTTAGTGAAGTAAAGGGAAACATGTTATGCCATGGAGTCAATGGACTACACAACGCGCGAACAATATAGTTTTTTCTTAATTTAGGTGATATATTGATAAAAAATGATAAAAAAATAATATAGAAACATTAAAGTATAAAAAATATATTACTATCCTTATACTAGTATGGATAGAATAAAATTGAAAATAGAAAATTAAAAATAAAAATAAGTAGGTGATAACACTCACATTGGTGACTTGATTTTTCCTTGGAAATCTCGTTTAATTTGAAGGGTTTAGGATAAATATTAGTAACTAGTGAAATATGTTCATGGGATATGGTTCAATGGAGTGTGAAATTGGGGTGTTTATATTAATAATTATAAATATATGTGAGTCTTGAATTGGTGAATATGTTACACTTTTATAAGTGAGGGGAAGGGTAGTTTTTGGTGTAACTGTTATATTTTCAAGGATGTGATGTTATTATTCATGTTTAAAACTACACCAAATTGAAAAAGAGGAGATTAAAATTATTTTGGATAGAAACTCAAATAAACCTCTTCTTTTTTGGAAAACACTGAGATATTTATGGTTTTCTCTTAACTCTTAACATTTGAACTAATTTAATTTTACCTTGGTAATTAATTTCCTACCATAGTAATTAAATTAAATGAAAAATATTTATAATGGACTTTAAATTTTTTCTAGGATAATTATAATTTTATATTTTAAAATAAATTTATTTGATCAAATATATAATTATGTGAAAAGATAATTTTAACATAAAACAGTTAAACGTAAGAATATAATTATTAGAGAAATAAAATTTTTAAGAATTAAATTTATATATAAGGAAAAATGATCTTGGATATTTATTTTAATCAAAAAAACGGATTTATTATAAATATATAGTAGTTATATATGTATTTTAAAAACATCCAAAACCAAATATCCCATGAAAATACATTATTTAAAGAAATGATATAAAATATTTTTTATATTAATGTAACTTCTTAATTAGTTCTACTAATTTTAGCCATATGTTCTATAACATAAATGAATAATGTAAAATGAAAATTTTTATTCCATAAGTTAAACTTTTATTGATTCAAATATACTATAAATTTTTAATTCAATCTTATATAATAGTAATGTAAATCAAATTACATGTTTTTTGAAAATCGTATTTTTCAACGAAATACAGAACATTTCACAAATACCTTAAAATTTTATTATAGTATTAATTTGATATTATGAATTCAAAAAATAATTTAGTTTGTTCAATTTCATAATATAAAACGTGTCTATTAAAAAAATTTGGAATAAAGGCTCCTTAAGGGGTTCATTTCGTGACAGAATATGATATAGTGTTTACCTGCTATAATAGGGTACTGAGTGTTACATTCTCCACCATGAATAATTTCCTCAATGAAACATGGATATAAATAATCTATTGAACACATATGGATAATCCATCCATAAATCTTCCTAAGATTCCCTGGGGTCAACTTTTAGTTTGTTATTTATCTAATAGAAATTCACAAAATGGTTTTCTGAATCCATAATACATTATCTATGGTGTTAATAATAGAGATATGATGTTAATTTTATAAATATTAATCCTCCAAATAAATCCCCATATATGTGATAACATGCATTTTATTGACCATATATTTCCTTAGTAACAAAACATAGAATACGTCATGCACTTTAGAAATGTTGGGAGGCATATCCAACTCGTAAGCTATAATCCCAATTTTTTTCTAATATTTCAAAAGGTACAATGTATCTAGGGTATAAAATACCATTTTTAAAAAACCTAACAAAAACCTTATATGGTGAAACCTTCCATAATATATAATCCCCAACTTTAAATTTCATACTTTTATTTTGATTATCAGTAAAACTCTTTTTTCTACCCCATTTTTTTAATACGATCTTGAATAGTCTGTACATTAAAATTAACCCATCTAAAAGATATAAAGTTACTATTTTTTATCCAACATATTCCCAAATGGTTGTAGTATGAATCATAATCTTGTATACTAACTAAATATTTTATCCAGCTTTTTCCCAGCTGATTTAAGTATGAATCCACTTCTTTTAAAATGATTAGTATGGTGCCATCTGGATACTCGAATGGAATTTATTATTATATAATAATTCTAATAACAGAAGATATTGATTTAATGTACCTTGTAGGTCAATAAAACATGATCTCAAAATTTCTTCTAAAGTTTGGATAGATCTTTTAGACTGACTGTTATTCCGGGGATGACAGGAAATAAATAAATGTATGTTAGTGTTGAGATCACATTAAAAATTTCTATATAATTTTGATGTGAACCGAGGGTCATGATAAAATAAAATCGATAGAGTAGTCCCATGAAGCTTTATGATTTATTTAATATAGAGTCTTTCAAGTCACTCAAGGGGTATATCTTCAATTATCGCAAAGAAAAAAGTATAATTTGTTAGGATATTATTGCTGAACTATATAACATCATTATTTCTTGGAGTATTTAAGAGTCTAGTAAAACATTCCATTCTATTATTGTAAAACTTCCATATAGGTATAGGTAGAGTTTTCATAAATCCCTTTGGTTGATTTCTTTTATCTTTTACTTACTGATATACTAAGCACCTGGAAACATAGTCTTCAATTTATGACTTCATTCCATACTAACATTAATATTCTCTTAAATCCCAATACATATTTATACTACCATAGAGTATAGGAAATTTTGAACTGTGTGCTTCATCTGGTTGTTCATTCTTCAACTATGGTATGGATGGAACCCATAAAATCTTCCCAAACATCAATATTCCTTCTGTATAGATGAACTCCATCAGTCTCCCATTATTGACCTCTTTAATATTCTTTATTAAGTTCTCATAAGCCTTTTGGGAAGTTTTGATCATTTCTAGTAAGGGTGTATTAATAATTTATTATAATGGAATGATGGATCCCCTTTCTTTTAAATCACTATATCTATCTTTTCTAGATCTCTATATATATGATAATTTTTAATCCTAACCATGGTGAGAACTCCATAGTCTTTTTTACTCAATGCATCGACCACATTTTCTTTCTTTTCCATGGTGGCATTGTATATCTAAATCATAGTACTTGAGTAGTTCCAACCATATAATTTGCCTCATTTTGAACTTTGTATTAGATAATATATACATTAAACACATATTGTCTGTATACACTTCAAATATTTATCCATATATGTAATGTCTCTATATTTTAAAATAAATGATTATGGATTAATACTCATGGGTAGGATTTGGATTCATTTCTTCATGGATTTTCAATTTACTTGATATATCACCCTATAATTCTATATAATAAAACAACCATGTTCTCTCTTAGATGCCTCACTATACATTATAAATACCTTTATACCTAATGGTATAGTCAATACCAGTGTGTTAATCAGTATTATATTTAGATCTTTAACAAATTTCACACATTTTTTAACAAAATAAATTTAGCCACTTTAAATATTAACATGGTTAATGGGTTGGCCAACAAGGAAAATCAGGAAAAACCCACTGATCGTAACCAACTAAGCCATGAATCTACGAATTTTATTATATTCATCAGTGTATGATATTATTATACTACATATATCTTTGATGGGACAATATATATTCCATCCTTAGAGACAATATAGTTAATAAAATAATCTTTTTTGAGCCAAAATTCCCACCTACTATACTTCCCGTATAATTCATTTTATTTTAGGGTCTCGAGAATTTTTCCCAAATGACTCTTAGGCTTTTAATTTATCATAGATAATATAAATATATCATCAATTAATACCACCAAAATTTTATCAATATACTTATCTAATACTCTATTAATTATATCTATAAAAATAGAATGTTCCTTAGTCAATTCAAAAGGCATTACCATAAACTCATAATTCTTATACAGTGTTCAAAATTGATTCTTCTATATATTATCTTTCTTTAAAATGAAATAATTACTAAAAGAGAAAATTTTCATCTTTGAAAAGTTATTGGATCCTTGCAGATGATCAAATAATTCATCAATGCCTGAAAAATAATTCCAATTATTTATAGTGATAGAAATGATATCACTATAATCGATTTGTAATCCCATGTACCCATCCTTTTTAATGAAAAAATAGGGGATTTCTATGGTGAAACGCTAGGAAATAAAAATATCCTTTCACTCAAATCATGAATCAATTTCTTTATCTCCACTAACTCTACCTATTCCATTATATAAAGAGTTTTAGATATCATCCTTATGCTAGGAATTTTTTCAATGGAGAATTCAACTTCACCCTCAAGTTTATGACTATGTAATTATTCTGAAAAAACATAAATAAAATTTTAGACAATTGGTAAATCCATTATTCTTAAGATAAATTCATTCATCAATATATCACAATATATCTTTCTATTCACCAACAATTTATTTAATGAAAGCTATTTAGGGAGGATCCAGCCATGATTTATATGTTAATGTTTCATACCTAAATATAGGAGATTCCACATCACCTTCACCAATCATAATATCCTTCTCTTGGAAATAAATATTATGTATTATAATTTGAAATCCAATCCATACCATGTATTATATAAAAGTGATCAATAGGTACAATAACCATGTTTTCAAATGGGGTATACCAATTCATCATAATTGGAAATTTATAACATTTCATTCATTCTATAAGAATACCACTTGGTGTCTTAATTGATAACTACCTTACTTATATGATAGGGAGTTATCTAATATTTTTTAGACATGGATTATATGAAATATTATGAATATCCATAATAAAAACATTACCTAACATTGTGGTAAGGATCAAAGTACCCGCCACCACATCCTTTGTAACATCGACTTTAGATGCGGTAATTACATAATAATGTACTTCATATATTTCCTTTTTATAAGGTTAATTCCATTGAATTTTGGAGAATTAGGTCAAATAATTTCTCTTATCTCAATACCAAACAAGTCCAAAGTGTTTCTTCTCATAGTTATCACATGTTGAAAATATCACCCTTCCATGCTTCCCATTTCCCACATTGTTCTTCCCATGATTTTTATATAACCTATTCTTCTTAAAATTTACGTTGAATACTTATTCCTCATATGTCAAGACCCATCCCTACCCGGGCTTAAGCTGCAACTACCCCAAGCCCACCTCCATAAGCCATGAGCTGGCCACCAGCGCTGAAGGCACAACAACTCAGGGATGCCTTTGCCTAAGTACCTATACACACACACGCAGGCCACTCAATGCAGAAGTGCGGAGTAAAAAAGAAAAGTAAAGTACCAACTCTTATAAATAAACCACAAAGTGCATCGACCTCTAAATAGTACAAATTAAAAGCTAAAAGTAAACTAAAAAGAAAAAAATGGCAAAACACGCACCCACCTAGAAAAGTGCCACAACCTAGCAACAGGTAAAAAAGTACAACAGTTTGGAGGGTCCCCCACCGGGAACCCTTCTATGACCACCATACATGATCCAATCTCCCAAACTCCTAAGTTCTTTTAACTTCACGATCAACCTGTTTGTCATTTTCAAGGGCACACAAAGTGCGGGCAAAGCCCAAGCAGGGGTGAGTATAAAAAATACTTAGTAGGATGCCCCGAAGGCTCGAGGGAGAAACAAAGGAGGTACTGAAGAGGTGAGTATTAGATCGAATAGGGAAACGTAAAGGTATAAAACCGAGAGAATAGTAAAGAGTACAGCTCAACCCAATAAGATGAAGGAAGTAGACTCATCCAAACACAAGGAGCTATAATCGGCGAGAAGATGAACTTCTCGTCAAGTCTTCACTACCTATAGCAGGAGAGTAGACTCCTCCAACCAAGAGAAGCTAGACACGGAAATCACGTGGCATACCCCAGGCGTCTTCGACTCTCCTAGAAGAAGAGTAACCAAAACCCAAGGAGTGGGTACTGGCACAAGGTATATACATATCCCTATGCTCAATCAAAAATCCCGAACAAGATCGTAAGGGGATCTCTATCCGGTAGCTCAGCCCAAGAAAAGTGAGTAGCCAATAGACCCAGAAGTAAACACCATCGATGCCCAATATCTGTATGCCTGCCCTGAACTACAATTCATGGGGCTCAAATCATAGCACCTTGACACTATCCTCTTTGGGTGACGCTAACTCGCCCGCACGATTTTAGGTCGTGTCACAAGGACGCGTGTCGTTGGGGAATGTGCCCTATGTACATGAGAGTTCTGGGGGAGCTTCAAGCCACACCTCTTCACTGTCACACAATCGAGAGGTCTTCCCAAAGATGACGGGTTCCCACTGCCCAGCCCTACAAAAGGGTAATCCGCTAGAGGGAGACCCAAAACCACTCTGGCCATCCCTGCTGGATGGTACCACACTGGCCATCCCTGGTGGATGGTACACCACTGGCTGTCCCTGCTGGATGGTACCTCACTGGCCATCCCTGGTGGATGGTACCTCACTGGCCATACCTGCTCGATGGTACACCATTGGTAACCAGAACACATTGCGAAAGACCATGGAAGGAAGATATGATCTCGATAAACAGTTAGGGAGTCTATGCCTAGGGCTCACTGGGGGCTCCTTACCCTACCAGAAACAACCTCTTAAGTAGAGGATCGGGGCCAGTGTAATGTGTTGGTCACCCCTGCACCCAAATAACTCTACCATGATACACGAAGGGATGTGAGGATCTCCCCAGGCCTCTCAAGGCGATCATGCAACAATCCACGGAGTCATTGTCAAAGCGAACAGAGGCAACTCACTCTAGAAAGTGGTAAAACACCCACACTGTACGAATGCACGTACTCATAAACGATTCCACAGTCCAGTGAAAGTGATGTGATACTAAAACCCCACATAGCTAAAGAAACAGGGGAACACAAACAACTCTGCCTGCCAAACCATCGATAACAGAACCATGGCACCCACTCAACCCTATTATTCAAAACCATAGAAAACAGAAGGACCCTCTATGTCGTGATAGGTCAACGGTACGTAAAAAAGTACATGATGCACACATGGGGCCCACACGACGTGTGGCCCAAACTCATCTCCAAACCATGAACACAAACGTTCCTGGGTACAACTAAAAATTGTACCTCTCAACATTCCCGTATACTCCCAGAGTATATCACATCCCTAGACCAATGCCTATCGAACACATGGCACCCAAAATCAATGTGAAGGGTGAAAACTAAATTTTTCCAACTTGATTCCTCCACAGCCCTAGCATGTCCAGCCACACCTCTTTAAACACTAACTTCAATCTCGCAGGAGTGAACGCTATCACATGCCAAGGATTCCCTACAAACACTGCAGGAAGAACCACCACCAGTACACCTTTCATGCTTCCACATTTAATGAGATATCTAATGAGACTCCGCACATCCAAATGGATTTTACCATTGTAATCCTCACGAAAAAACATGCGAGGTAGTCTATTTACTCACCTGTAATGGACATCCGATGTAAAAGACATTCAACACCGCTTTACACCCAAACGACGTCCCATGGTCCTAATCCTCTGCCCAAAAAATAGACGGGTGCATTGCCCCATTGTGATCCCCTCGGGAAGACACGTAAAATTGACTGCTCAATTGAGTGCAACATACATCTGGAGAAAAAGATATATTTCGCTATACCGAACATGAGCAGTGCTTCGTGGGTCCCGTATCACGGTCCCGAAGCACAATTAATGGATTACACCATTGTGATCCTCTCGAAAAAGTACACAAGATTGACAAACCACTTCTCCGAATCGGACACCCGGTGAAGAAGATAGAAATTACTACCAACTCCCAAAAATGACCCTCATGGGGCTCGCACCATCATTCTGAATTAAAGCTGGTGGATTGCACCATTACAATGCCCTCGATAAAATACAGAAAAACTACTATTCGCATGCCCCGAACGGATGTTTGATGAGAATTTTTCTAAACACTGCTCGCAGCTTAAAAGGCGGGCCATGGGGCCCACTCCTCAACTCCGTCATCAATGCCCGAAAACCCCTTGGAAAATTTTATCTCAACACCAGGGTCTCAACGCTACTGACGATGCTCAAAATGGAAATCAGTTGTGTTCGTGCCGCCCAAAACAAAAACCCCCAGAAAAATGCAAATTCAATTAAAGGTATATCATGCCTCCGAGGCCCCTTGTTTTGTGAATTAAAAACCATAAAACCAATATCTAAAAGTTATTCTTGATTAAAGGAATGCTTCAACACTAATGGCATGCGAATATAACACCCTTACTTCATTTTAGGGACGTTTTATGAATTTTAGGACGAAAATAAGTGGCCCGGGCCGGTTCGGCCAGCCCACCCACACCCTGGACTGGCGGTCCGTGGTTCACCACGTGGATCACCCCAAACCACCCAGACCAGCTCGGCTGGTCCTGTCTCCGAGTGGACCTACGTGTCATGGGTCCTGTCTGCCGACCGGGGTCATGAGGACCCCCGATTTTCCACATCGTCGCGCCCTGGCGACAACCCTGCTGCCCGGTCCACCTCGTTGATGCCTGGAACCTCCGCACGCAGGTGCCCCCTCCGCTGCATCTTGCCCAGACCGCCTCGCTCGCCCGGCCGCCTCCCACAGCTACTCGCACCGAAGCCCCCTGGCCGCCTCGACACCTACAGTTCGTGCCGATCCACCTTCCTGAGGCCACCATCCACAGCGCCGCGCCGCCGCCTAGAAAGGTCGGACGACCCACCGGACCGACCATAACCATCAGAAAACATCAAAACCCTTGAAAAGTTTCCAGACCACTGTAGACGCCTCGAGACTCGGATTTGAAATCCTAAATATGCATTAGAAATCATAGAACATATGATACACAATCATGGGCCTCACTTGGAAATCAACCAACAATTCGACGATATAATTCAACATGAAAGAAGTATTCAGAATTTAAAATGCAAATGAAATATCCTACCTGCAGGGGTGCAGCCCGATGCATTGTCGCCGATATGCCTTTTCCATAGTTGAGGTCTCCTTGGTTAGAGAGGGATGAGGAGGGCTTGAGGGGGAGCTCTCTTGATTGAGAGCATTCGCCAGAGGGAAACCCAAATAGGGGAAGAAGGAGGGCTTTAGGTGTTTAAGTAAAGAAATTAAATTAACATTTAATTTAATTTTTAATATCCACCAGAAGACCTGCATCCGAACCTCCCGAAGGGGTCATGGTTAAGCCAATCCTCGGGTAAACACAACCCCCCGAGCACAACGAAGGTCTAAGAATTTTAAACCGAGCTTCCGTTTGAATGTTATAAAATTTAATGTCTGAAGTCGCTAAATTACGAAAACACCCCTGGCAGCATTTTTCACAGAAGGTCCACGGTCATGAAAGTTACACCCATCCATGGTTAAATGGAATGCGTCAAAATCAATGTTTCCCTTGAATTTCCCATCTGAGAAACCGTTTAAAAGATATTTTAGTTTAACCATTAAACAAATAAATTAATTATTTGAATTATCCGTTTAACATTTCGTTAACGGGCGAGGGGTCCCAACGTCCCACGCCGGCATGTTCTATGTCATTCCTAGGGTAAAAACCCCATTTAGGACACATATATACACTCATATTTTCTGATCTGGATCACCGTTTAGTAGTTATTTCATTTATTTGGCGTCCCTAGTGAGAACGTACTGAAAAATTAATTCTGGCCACACTGGGGCTCGGAATCGTACTTCGTTTGAAGGTGCTGCTCTAGAATAACATAAAGAATATTCCAAAGTCTTTTATAGCAAAAACCAGGTTCTTACATCATTCTCTCTTTCAGTCTTTTCATCCCCAAAAAGTAAAACCATGGAACAACTTAGGGTAATAATCCTGCAGCTGGCTCTTTTGTACCCAGAAAAAATCTTGCACAGTCCTGCGTCCCCGCACACAGACCAAAGGATTTGATCTGTTCATGTGAGGTATTCCCTCGCCGATGAAGTGCATAGGAGTACACACAATTTTTCTTGGGTGAGTCACGTGGGGGACGCTATGCACCCAAACCAGCCTTTGAGGTTAGGGAAAGGTGGTAGGGAACCTCGACATCCCTTCGCATGACCTCAAATGGCCTAAAGGCCCTCAGGGGAAGCTCACCTCCCCGACGGAACCCCTACGTCGCATGCCACGACTGGAATCACCATTTGGACCTGGGACAAAGACTGGTGACTCCCTCCTTCATAATATCCAAATGGTGGAACACCCAAGGATATATGGTCATACAAGGTTCCATAGTCTATGTCCCATGACCAAGAATCTCTTACATGCTCGAAAGGTGAAGGAGTCACCACCATTGACTAAAGAGAAAGGTTCCATGCCTTCTATTCCACTAACACAGGGTTACACCGACGCTCCGTGTCACCCTGGTAACAACTCAAGCAAGGAGCAGGGAAAAAATCCTTTCACACACAGAGTCTGAAAATTCTACTGAAAAATGTAGAAAAGTTGTAGGGTGTACCTCTTGACACCTCATGCTCTGCAGGATCATAGACATCCAAAGATCGCGGCTGTCTATGGTCCCAACAGTCATCTCCTGGAGCCAGATGTTGACCACCAGGTGTTGATGGGAGGACCTCAAAAAGTCGTCCCCCACTACCTTCTCCTTCCGCTCCTCTACTAGCACCACCTCTTTGAGGACTACTCCAATCACGGTGCTGCCTCCGTCATGGTGGTGCACCCGCTGCCTGCCCGATATTCTCAGCGTGCCTGGCTGGGTAGTCTCGTGCCAGGTGACCTTGCCCATCACATGCATAACACCAACTCTCTCCAGGATTATATGGTGACCTATGGTTCCACTATGGTGTACGGAAACGCCCCAGAGTCCGGTTATCGGAAAAGCCTCCTGCATCGAGGTTCTATCACCCGACGCCCGCAAGCTGCGGCAGATGTCTCGGCTCAGTCAAGCCTACTGCCACCACCAAATGTAGAGCGTGAAAGGAAGCTTTGTGTCACCAGTGCCTACTCTAGCACCCCAGCATAAGTGGGAATTCCAAAGGGTACTTTGACAATATGAATCTTTCTACGGAGACCCTACTCGAACTTCCGCACTTAGAAGTTGCCATCGTGGACCATGTCCAGGTAAAACGTGCACAGTCCGTGAACCTAGTTTCATACTCAGTCATAGTCATCCCTCCCTGCTGAAACTGCATGAGCTCCTGGATCTGAACGGACCATAAGCAGGAGAGGTAAAACCCCTCTCAAAAAAGTAGCTGAAAGTCTCCCCTTGAAAGCGAAGACTCGTCATGAAACTGAGTCACCAGACTGCACAAACGCCTAGCTCCTCCATGGAAAAGGCTGGAGGCCAAAGCCATCATAAGATCTATTGGCATCATCACAAGTCTAAAGAGGTGAACCATAGTCTCTATCCAAACCACTTCTTCCTAAGGTTCTGGCTCACCACTGAACCTCAGTAGTCTCTGCTGCGAGAACTCGTGAAGCATGCTCAACCTATGCTCAAGCTCAGTCTGCTCTGCTAAAGATGTCTGCTTCTCACCAGTTGGGGGTGCTTCTACCGACCTACCCGGAGAATGGGACGTGCATGATGGGTCCTAGACTAAGGCCTCGTAGCTCACATGGTCTTTGTCATGAACCAAAGATGGTATCCTGGTTGTCTGTCTTTGCGGAGACATCCTGAATGTTTTCAAGGAGTTCCGCGATCATATGAGCACATATGTATATAACAGTAACAAAAATGGGGATATGACTCAAGATGGACAGTCAAAGACTCCATCCTATGTGATGCACAAACCAATTTCCCTGCAATGAGTGTCTCAGCATACCGATTCGACAAGCGGGTTATTAGGGTCCTGGTGAATTGATACGTTTTCCATTGCACCATCACTAGACTCTCAGGCCTGGGATCCACCCTCAAGACATGTTAAAACTGTTTCCCTAAATCCCAACCAACTCCTTTTAGGGACGTTTGAACAACATCCCATGGAAAGAACCACCTCTGATACCACTTTGTCATGACCTGACCCTACCCGGGATCAAGCCGCACCTACCCCAAGCCCGCCTCCATAGGCCAGGGGCTGGCGACCAGCGCCGAAGGCATAACAACTCGGGGAGGCCTTTGCCTGAGTACCTATACACACACACATAACCCACTCAATGGATAAGTGCAGAGTAAAAAAGAAAAGTAATGCACCAACTGCTATAAATAAACCAATAATTTCATCGTCCTCTAAACAGTATAAAGTAAAAGGTGAAGGTAAACTAAAAATAAAAAAAGGAGAAAACACACACCCAACTAGAAAAGTGTCTCAACCTGGAAATAGGTAAACAAAATTATAACAGTTGGGAGGGTCCCCCACCTGGAACCCATCTATGACCACTGTACTCAGTCCAAGCTCCCAAACTCCTAATCTCCTCTGACGTCATGATCGACCTGTCTGTCGTCTGTAAGGGCACACCAAGTGTTGGAAACTACCAAGCAGGGGTGAGTATAAAAAAATAATCAGTAGGATTCCCTGAAGGCTCGAGGGAGCAACAAAGGAGGTACTAAAGAGGTGAGCAGTATATCTAACAGGTAATGGTAATGGTGTACAACCGAGAGTGTAGCAAAGAGTACAGTTCAACCCAAAAAGAGGAAGGAATTAGACTCATCAAAACACATGGAGATGAAAGCAGTGAGAAGGTAAACTTCTCATCGAGTCTTCACTACCTATAACAGGAGAGTAGACTTATCCAACCACGAGAAACTAGACATATAAAGCACATGGCATACCCCGTGCGTCTTCACCTCTCCTAGATGGAGAGTAACCAAAACACAATGAGTGGGTACTAGAACAAGGTATATACATATCCATATGCTCAATCAAGAAGCCCGAATAAGATCATAAGGGGATATCCATCCAGTAGCTCATCCCAAGAAAAGTGAGTAGCCAATAGTCACATAAGTAAACACCATCGATGCCTAGTATCCATACACCTGCCCCGAACTGCAAGTCAAGGGGCTGAAATCACCGCACCTTGACACTATCATCTTTTGGCGGCACTGACTCGCCCACATGGGTTTAGGATGCGTAACAAGGATGTGTCTCGTTGGGGGAAAGTACCCATCGTACTTGAGAGTTCTGGGGGAGCATCAAGCCACACCTCGTCACTGTCACATAGTCGAGAGGTCTTCCCAAAGTCGACGGGTTCCCACTACCCAGCCCTGCAAAAGGTTAATCCGCTGGAAGGAGACCCGGATCCACTCTGGCCATCTCTGTTGGATGGTACCCCAGTGGCCATCCCTGCTGGATGGTACACCACTGGCCATACCTGATAGATGGTACCTCACTGGCCATCCCTCCTAGATAGTACCTCACGGGCTATCCCTGCTGGATGGTACAGCACTGGTAACTACAACACATAGTGAAATATTGTGGAAGGAAGATATGATCTTGATACACAGCTAGGGAGTCTACACTAAGGGATCACTAGGGGCTCCTTACCCTACTAGAAACAATCTCCAAGTAGAGTATTGGGGCCTTCGTAATGTGTTGGTCACACCTATACCCAAATAAGTCTACTAGGGTACACGAAGGGACATGAGGATCTCCCTATGCCTCACAGGGAGATCATGCTCCAATCCACTGAGTCACTCTCAAAACGGACCGAGACAACTCACTCTAGAAAGTGGGAAAACACCCACACTGTGTGAACGCACATAGTCATAAATGATGTCGTAGTCTAGTGAAAGGGATGTGATACTAAAACCCCTCATAGCTGAAGAAATAGGGGAACACAAACAATTTTTCCGGCCAAACCATCGAGAATAGAACCAGGGGACCCACTCCACACTGCTGGTCGAAACCATTAAGAACAGAAGGACCCTATACTTCACGAGAGGTCAAAGGTATGTAAATAAGTACACGACACACACATGGGGAACACACGACATGTGGACCAAACACATCTCGAAACCACAAACAAAAACATTCCCAGGTACAACTACAAAATGTACCTCCCAGCATTCTCGTATACTCCCAGAGTATATCACATCCCTAGCCCAAAGGCTATCGAACGCATGGCACCCAATGTCAACGCAAAGGGTGAAAATGTAATTTCTCCAACCTGATTCCTCCATGGCCCTAGCACGGACAACCACACCTCTTTAAAAACTAACATCACTCTTGCTGGAGTGAAAAAAATCACATGACAAGGTTTCCCTACAAACACTGCAGGAATAACCACAACCGATACACCTTTCATGATTCCACATTTAATGAGATCTCAAAAGAGACTCCGAACATCCAAAAATACCGTACCATTGTAATCCTCATGGAAAAAAATTCGAGATATACTATTTACTCACCTCTAACAGATCTCCAATGTAAAATTCATTCAACACTGATTTACACCCAAACGGTGTCCTGTGGTCCGGAGCCTCTGCCGCAAAAACTGTCGGGCGCATCACACCATTGCGATCCCCTTGGGAAGACACGTCAAATTAACTGCTCACTTGAGTGGAACAAAAATCCAGAGAAAAATATGCATTTCACCGTATCACACACGAGTGGTGCTTCTTGGGTCTCGCATCCTGGTCCCAAAGCACAATGAATGGATCGCACCGTTGCGATCCTCTTGAAAAAGTACACAAGATTGACTAACCACTTGTCCGAATCGGACACCCGGTGAAGAAGATAAAAATCACCACCAACTCCCAAAACGACCCTCATGGGTCCCTCACCATCATGCAGAATTAATGTGGGTGGATTTCACCATTGTAATGCCCTCAGAAAAACACGCAAAAACGGCTGCTTGCACGCCCTGAATAGATGTCCGATGAGAAAGTTTCTAAACGCTGCCCAAAGCTTAAAAGATGTGTCATGGGGCCCATGCCTCAACTCTGGCTTCAACACTCGGAAACCCCTTGGAAAACTTCGTCTCAACTACAGGGTCTCAACATCGCTTACAGTGCTCAAAAAAGACATCAGATGTGTCTATGCCACCCAAAACAAAAACCCCCGAAAAAAGCCAATTAACTTAAAGTCATGTCGCACCTTTGAGGCCCCTCGTTTCAGGAATTAAATCCCCCCAAAACCATCTCAAAAAGTTAATCTTGTTTCAAGGAACATGTTTCCACTGACGGAATGCAAATCCGACACCTGGACTGCATTTTTGGGGTGTTTGAAGAATTCTAGGACGAAAATAGGTGGGCCAGGCCGGTTTAGCCACCCCCCCACACCCTGGACTGGTGGTCTGCAGTTCACCTCCTCGAACTGCTAGGACCGGCTCGGCTAGTCCAGTCTCCGAGTGGACCTGTATGGAGTGGGTCATGTCTATCGACCTAGGTCATGAGGACCCAGATTTTCAACGTCGCCATTCCCTTGCGACGACCCCGCTGCCCGGTCCGCCACGCCGACACCCGGCGCCTCTCCACGCAGGCGCCCCCTCCGCTGCAGCTTGCCCGGACCGCCTCGCTCACCCGACCGCCTCCTGCAGCAGCTCGTGCCAAATCCACCTGGCCGCCTCGCCGCCTACAGCTTGTGCTGCCTCACCTGCCTAAGGCCGCCGTCCACAACACTGTGCTGCCACCTTGAAAGGTCGGACCACCCGCCGAACCGGCTAGAACTACTGGAAAACATCAAAAACCATAGAAGCTTTTCTGGACCGCTGCAGACGCCTCGAGACTCAGATTTGAAATCCTAAATATGAGTTAGAAATCGTAGAACATATGCTACGCAATCATGGGCCTCACTCGGAAATCAACTAACAATTCGATGCTATAATTTAACGTGAAAGAAGGATTCAGAATTTAAAACGCAAATGAAATATCCTACCTGTAGGTGCACAACCCGACACTTTGTCGTCAATCCGCCTTCTCTATAGCTAAGGTCTCCTTGATTAGAGAGGGAGGAGGAGGTATTGAAGAGGATCTCCCTTGATTAATAGAATTTTCTAGAGGTAAACACCAAGGTGGGGGGGGGGAGAATGAGGGGTTTAGGTGTTTAAGTAAAGAAATTAAATTAACATTTTATTTAATTTTTAATACCCACCAGAAGACCTGCGTCCGAACCTCCTAAAGTGGTGAAGGTTAAGCCTCACTTAGGGTAAAAACCACACCCCCTCGAGCACAACGGCAGTCTCAGAATCTTAATCTGAGCTTCCGTTAGAAAGTTATAAAATTTATCATCTGAAGCTGCTAAATTACGAAAACTCCCCTGGCGACATTTTTCACATATGGCCCATGCTCGTGAATGTTACACCCCTCCTAGGGTAAATGTCATGATCCAGAATCAATGGTGCTCTCAGTTTTTCCATCTGAGAAACCGTTTAAAATATACTTGAGTTTAACCATTAAACAAACAAATTAATTATTTTAATTATCCGTTTAACGTTCCGTTAACGGGCGAGGGGTCCCAACGTCCCACGCCGACATGTTCTATGTCATTCCTAGGGTAAAAACCTGATTTCGGACACATCTATATACTAATATTTCTGATCTGGATCACTGTTTATGAGTGATTCCATTTATTTGGCGTGCCCAGTGTGAACTCACTGAAAACTTAATTTCGGCCACACTGGGGCTCAGAATCGTACACCGTCTGAAGGTGCTACTCTAAAATAACATCAAGAATATTAAAAATTATTTTATAGAAAAAAACGGGTTATTAAATTATAGTTCTCATTTTATGTCTTAATAGCACCTGGGACTATATCTTAATTTGATGAAAAATTCTAAGAGACCAATTCCATTTAAAAGATTTTTTTAACTTTTTAAATAAATGATCAATCATAATTTATTTCTATATATACAGTATGTAAAATTTCTTGCTAACTGTGTAACATTAGCCTTATATTCAACAATATTGTCTCCTCCTTTTGTCTATGATTGAAGAACACCCTTTACATTGCCATTTTTTTTCTAATGAGTAATATGTTTTTCATATAATTAATCCTTGAAAGTTCCCCATTCCATGATCTTAATCTTATATTACTATTAAGTGTTTTGAATTCAATACCACTATTGGTCCATATCTCCCATTATAATATGGACCACAATGATGATTTTTTCCTTTTCAGTACATCTAATAAAAAGAATGCTTTTCTCTAGGAACTTGATCCATTAATTATAATCATTGGATTAATAGTTCTATTAAATTATCGATTTTGTTTCCATATGAATAAATCCAACATAGTTACCCCATTTTAGGATTAGTATAATAATCTATGTTAGTTATATTATTTTTCATAAACCTGGTAAAATACCAAAATAATTTTTAGGAACTTATTTGCCTCTAATCCATCATAATTAACTTGTTCATAAGAAATATCCCTACATTAACTATGGGTGTTGATACGATTCCAAATCATCCTATTAGTTACCATATTCCCACATAGGGATACATATAATTATCTTATGATATTAAATTTTAAAATTCAATTCATACTAATTTTTATTGAGTATTCCATAGAAAGTTTGAGGGATTTCATATTACTGGTGCTATATTACATGGGTTATTTATATCTAATCTCCATGGTTTATACTATACATCATTTGATTCATATTGAGACATCTCAAACTCTAAAAACACAGTGTTGGTAATTGTATTACATTATTAGAATAGAGTATAGGAGTTCCTAAAGGATTGAATTGTTTAGTATTCTTTGAATACCAAATACAAACATACAATATATTTCCAAACGTAATATAAAACATGAATATATAGTGGGAACATGATTATATATTCTTCCATATCCTGGAAAATTACACACAGTCCCATTTTAGGATTCCTAGGGAATGGAAAATAAAAAAGGGTGAGAAAATATTATCATTAAGGGATAATATATAGGGTAATATTATATAATATAAACATTAAAAATTTGAATTTCAAAGAATAATGAAAAAATGAAGACAAGAATAAGCTAAAACTGGGGACATTTTATATAAATGAAAATAAATAAAATCACAGACAATAATAATAATTGATCTCATACTGAGGAAATTTATAATTTTAGATATCACAAAATAGCTATCAAGTAGTTATTCTATGTCACTATACTTATCATTGAGACCAAATTCAAGAAATAATGTAAAATTGGGATGTCATTCACTAAATTCCCAAACCTATTTTGCCTCATGAGAAATATTGATTTAGTGAGAGGGAATATGATTTAGGTCCTCACCTTTCACCTGATTATATCCAATACATTCACCATAAAAAACATCAAGAACATCAATAATGTTACCCGAGGAACCTGTTACGTAATAAAACATAGATATAATTACATTTAAAAAATGATATTAAATTTTTCCCCGTATAATATAGAAATTTGAATATCTATGAGAACATCCCATAATAATCTTAGACTCCATTGGGAATCATCAAATTAACATGTAATACCCTTATCAAAAAAATATAAGGGTAAGGGAATCCCAAATGTGAAGGGTTACCATGGTATATAGTAATTGAGTTAAAAATTTTAATTGGAATGATACCATGGAAATGGTAGGAAAATTCCTTCATCATTGTTCATTAAGGGCTTGTGAATTTTACAAGGAATATCCACTTAGGGTGTCTTTCTAAGTGTTAAGTATTTGGCCCACTCATCATGAATCATGGTGATGATTGAGTCAATGCTCAGCCAAACCTTTTCAGGATAATTAACCCTAGGTACTACCATCCCATATCCACATCCACAAGCTAGTATGTATAAAAGTATTAATATATTATGAAATTATAGACACTTTTATAGTACCAAAACATTGGATGGGTTTTCTACCATGGAAAAGGTAACAATTGGATCTAAAAACAAAAAAGAGGGATACAAATTTAGACAAGAACATCCTTTAAATTTCATGAGTAACATGGAAACAGGTCTTCCTTGTTAATATATACACCACACCAATGAAAATAAGTGGTTAATATAACATGAGTCCCAACTAAAGAAAATTGACATGGAAAACAATTAAATATTGGGAGGAAATGAAATCATCACCTCTAGAAACAAATAAATTAAAAATTATATTAAAATAACATTAATAAATTAATTTCATGACATAAAATCTCAAATATTTTTTATGAAGAAAAAGTAATTTAAAATAAGGTAATAATAGAAAACATTTCTCAAAGTTAGGAATTGGAAAAAGAAAACACATACCTCTTATCCTGAATTCCATGAATGCAGATTAAAATCCTCCATAATAAACATATTTATATTAATTAATTAATTAATAACTCTAATCAAATCTATTTTCATTCATAATCTTCTGAAATTTTCATTCTCTACATGAAGTCTTCCGATTTTCCTTATTGGTGTTTATAATTGTGATCATATTTACTAGTTTCATAATATAGGTGTTTGTATTAATTATTATTGAAAATTAAATTTATACTAGTGAATTAAATATAATATGAGGGATTATTTATAAAATTTAAATTGTTTTGAATTCATTTAATGAGTGTTTCAGACCCTATCATTGAATAATTAGTCGATAATAATAATGTTTTAGTGATTTAT
Source organism: Viscum album (assembly GCA_963277665.1). NCBI lineage: Eukaryota > Viridiplantae > Streptophyta > Magnoliopsida > Santalales > Viscaceae > Viscum > Viscum album. Next base: position 877,421,650 of record OY728165.1, on the reverse strand, counting down.
GACAGAAAACTTGTGTTTCCTTAATTGATTAATTAGATATTGATTTAATATTTCTATAAATAAAAAAATCTATATTTATAAATTTATATCACAGAATACAATTAAATAAGTTTTTATTCTCATACAATATATAAATTTATATCTTGGTTCAAGTAGGTGGTGAAACTGACCCAAATGTGAATGTACTTTGATTTAATGAATGATTATGTGGTGGTGTTATTGTAATATTATCATACCAGAAGAATAATGATGTTATATATTATTTAATAGTGTGATATATAATAATTTCATGGTTTTATAAGAATAAATAATGGTTATTAAAACATTACACAATTTGAATCAAATATTATCTTCTTAGGACACTAATTTTGAATGATTAAAGTAGTGAAGACTGATTATTGGTCATGTCATTAATATATTCTTAGTTTTTTATGACATAACCTTAGTGATATCGTTGAAATAATATTTATACTTTAATACCATCCATATATCAAACTTTTTATGTTGTGAAATAAAATGAAACATGTTACATCGTGGAGGTGATAATCTACACAATGCACAACCAATACTATTATTTTAAAGGATAATGTATATGAATCAATTATTCTAAAAATAATAATATAATAATATTAAATTATATGAATGATATTAATATATATATACCTTTTTTATATAATAAATTTTTTAGAAGTTAATTATGAAGAAAACTAATTTTTTTTTGATAATATACATTCCAGGGACTTGAATTTTCCTTGGAAATATCCTTTAATTTGATCATATTTGGATAAATATGAAGACATACAAGCCTATGTTTATGGGAGAGAGTAATAAAAAGTGTTAAATTTTATTGTTCAATCAATAATTTAAAATATAAGAGTGTCTTGATATGGTGAATATTTTTCCCATTTATAAGTGAAGTGAATGGTAGTTTTAGGAGTAACCATTATATTTTCATTAATGCAAGGTTAATTTTCGAATAAAAAATGTAAAAAATGGAAAAAAGGATAACAAAATTATTGTGGGTCAAAATCACCTCAAAGTATCCTTTTAGATACTACATTGAGTGATTTAGGTGTTTTCGTTTTAACTTTTAAAAAAATTAGTTTTTCCCTTGGTAATTAATTCATAAACAAAGTATTTTTTTAATGAAAAATGATTAATATTGTGATTTTTACATAATTTAATACATATAATTTCAAATGTGGAAATAAATTAGTAGATATAATTTTAATGGTGTGAAAAGTTATTTCTAAAATAAATACGCTTAACCATGTCATTTTATTTAAATAAATAACATTTTTAAGCAAAACATTTATAAATAATAAAAATTATAGTAAATTATTATGTTAATGAAATAAATATATCTATAATAAAAAAATATTATGTACGATTATTTCAAGGAAACATAAAACATAATCTCACTTGAAAATACATGATTTAAAGAAAAGAAGAAAATGGGTTTTATACTAAATTTACATTTCAATTAGTTAGAGAAATATTTTTTATTGGATTTATAATTTCAAAAAATAATATAAAATGTGTAATTTTATTCCATATGATCATATTTTATAAATTACAATATTTTTATAACGTTATAGGTCATTCATATATAATGGTAAATTCATTCAAATTATAAGTTTCATGAAAACTATAATTTTCATCGAAAAACTAACCTTCTGAGAAAAGGAATAAAAATTTATACTATGATATTTTGGGTATGATAAATTCAAAAATGATGTTATTTTTTAAGATTTAAAATTATTAAATACATCCATTAAATAATTTCCTGAATAAAGGTTCTTTAATTGATGGATTTTGTGATAGTCCATGATATGATGATGACTTAATAAAAGAGGGTATTTAGTATTAATAATTGAGTTAAAACTACAATCAGGTCTGAAAATTTATTATTCATGTGTTTCTCCATTGGAATGGACAAGATCCATGAATAATGGTGATTGCTTAAAAATAATATCTACAAAAATGTCTGTCACCACAAATCACACCATGTTGTGGTCTATGTTGTGGTGTTCTTCCTCATGAAACCGAAATTTGAATTCACAAAGGCTTGTTTCCCCACACAAATAATTTTCCATTAAACAGTTTCCAAAATAGCTTTAAATACCCTTTCTAAGCAGGTCATTTTAGGCAAAAGGATATCAAGGCCACTGGGTCTTGCACCAAGTTGTGGTGATTTATGTTATACATGAAAATAATATCTATCGTACTCTAAAATCTTATAAAACACTATAACCTACTCCTCAACAGCACAATGTATTTGAACATATAAATTAACGGTCGGTGAAATCCATAATATTACGTTATAATAACCTCAAAAAATCATTATCCTTGAGATTTAAAACCAATCCCATAGAGAAGGATAAAAAATGGTTGTATAAATATCCACCCCACGAGATACCTCTCAAGAATATCTCTATAACATGTGATCAACCACCTAACTTATAGAAACAAGGAATAAAGCTACATAACACAAATAAATAGATCAAAAACTTTCAAATAAGGAAGGTACCTCTCAAAAAAGAGAAAGTACACAAACAAAGCATCAAAGAGGAGAAAAGCGACCCATAATCCAAATAATGGTTAACAACCACAAAAAACCATCACTATAAGAGAAGATAAACCAAAACAACTGAGGATACTAAACATGTATTTGAAAATAACTTTATAGGTTCATTACTCTATACAATCATGTTTCCAAAATACACAAATCAAGGGAATATCATGATTGTGGAAAAACTTCTACTGAGGTCCATTAATATTCACAGGGAACTCCTCAAAAGTCACGTCATCATAAATATCAATCTCTTAAAATCAATGAAATGAGATTTTAGATGAATTAAATATAGATGTATAAAAATATTGAACACATCATGTATCTAGATCATCTATGGAGAAAATGATATCAAATAAAAAATGTCTCAAACATGAGGCAACACCTCAAAATACCTAATGAACTAGTGAGAAGATTACCCCCAAAACCAAAAACATGATGTCTATGACGAGGATTCTCCATCAAGAACACATGATCTCTACTATATAACACCATAGATCACCTCCTATAAATTACATAGTAATTATGATGATCATATGATGCCTTCAACCTATAGATAATCACTTGAACCATCTCTATCATCTTTTGCACTACTTCCATCCTGAGAATTATTGACACACTAACACCAGTCCCAAAAATAATAAATAAAAGGTTGACCATAATATTCTTTAAACAGTTAAATTAAATTAGTATTTTGAATACTATTAATGAACGGAATCTCAACCAAATGGAGGTTCCTCATCCTAAATCCTCTAAAACCCAAGACACAATCACATAATATGTGATCATGTTTCTGGGTGGACTGCTCTATCTTACTGACTTTCTAAGGATGAAAAGATGTTCTATGGAAAAAATGTGAGCCAAAATAATTTTGGATACCTCTCTATAACCTAGAGGTAAAATAGGGATCACAATTCGAGATTGTCATGCTTAAGACTCTATAGAGCATCACCACCACCTCCAGACAATTCCATGAAAAAAACAAATATGATCTAATTCATGATCTCTACAAAATGAGATAATTTTTTCAAGTATACCATGATCTCTAATAGAACATCATTACCTCAATTATCTTAAGGTAATATAGTAATTAAGTATATCAAAATTTAATCTCACTTGCAATGGGGAACTTATAATGGTTTTATTAATCCATTAAGAAAATGATGTTCATCCCCTATCTTATAGCTGATTAAACATCAGGACACAAACTCGGAAACAACATGCTACAAACCAAGACACCAAAAATAACCTCTTATGGAACCGTACATATTTTTCATTCTAGGATTCCCCACATTATTTATGCTATGGAACTCATGGAGAACCACCCCATGTATCACCATAGAAATGAAAATATTCCCTTAGAACAACACCAAATATTGATCATCATCAAACCAATAATCGGGGTAATAAACAAAGGAAACTAAATCTTAGAAGACTGTAACCTTTAAATCTAATAGTTGGGACTCATCCACACCAGTAAACCAAAGATTAATACATTTTAAATTAAAAAATGAATCCTATTCCACAACCTATCATGTATCAATAGACATCTGGGATATCTCTTTCATCGCTCCACATAATTCTCTAGATTCAATCACAATATCACTGTGTGAATTCCTTCTTATCACCTTAAATACGAAATTTTACTTTTGCTGTGTGTAAAAAGATTAAAATCTATAATTCTATAAGAATTAGATCCATTTTATATCATAATTTCATCTCACATTGGAAGAAGTCATACCCTAGCCACCTGTGATTGATGAAGACTAAAAAACAATCACCGATGAGGTAATGATTGAAAAAAACAAAGAAAACATGATCAATTCCCATTTATAATAATTGGTGTAATTGATATTATTAGGGGTATGTGACCACTAATACCTATAATAAACAACTAATCTCAGTTAAATTTGTACAATAACCAAGCTATGACTTGAAGCATCACATAAAACCTCAATCTAAACTCCTGATTCTAAAAAACAACATTATAGAGTGCTGAGAAAGATCTATTTTAGATACTAGAAATCTACATAACATTAATATATACACAATAAAAAAATCATTTTCAATAAAGACTATTAGTGGAGTAAATATATTAGATAATTTGTGTATGATCCTCTAGTAAAATCCAAAAAGACTAAGGAAACTACACACCTTTACAACTATCTTGGGGTTCCCCTATAACAACCACCTAAATATTGGAAGGATCCATAGATACTCTACAACAATATATGATATGCCCTCAGAAATAAACCTTGTGAGGGAAAAACTCACACTTCAAAAAAATTCTATAATAGTTTATGACAATGAAGAACTCCAAAAAAATCCCTCATATACTACATGTTCTCCTCATTAGACACGATTTGCACAAGGATATCATTGATAAAAATTACCATGAAAATGTCCATGAACTCTTGGAACACTACATTCATCAATTCCATGAATAATAGTAGAGAGTTTATCACACTGAATGACATCACAATGATCTCATAAATTACATTACTATATCATAATGTGGCTTTCAATATATCCTCATCCCTTACCTACATCTAATCCTATCAAGATCACATATCAGTCTTCAAGATCTAAATATATAATTTCAACTGATCTAATAAATTATAAATGAATGGGAGATGATAGTGGTTATTAATTTTTTCCTAATTAATGTTATTATAATTGATACAAAAAAATTTATAATTCCCTCAACATTATTTAAGAACAATACTGATGCACCCTATGGTGACATAGTTGGATAAACAAAACTTCTCTACAAAATATCATTAATATGAACATTTATCTCCTAAAACCCAAAAGTAATAATCCTATATGGTGAAATTGATACAATATAAGTTCAAATATATTGATATATCCAAAACTAAATCTCCCATCAATGGGGTAATCCCACATCAGCCTCAGGATATACAATAAGTTACTCTACCATAAACCTAGGAAACACCATCAGGTGAACCTCTAATAAACTCAAGATCATCTCGACTATCATGGAAGTAAAGGATGAAGCATCATTCTAACCAATATTAGTGTATATCATTCAAATGAACACAATATAAACTTTTTCATCATCATAGAACTTGATCTAACTCTTAGTCAAAACCCTAATAGTTGCCATCGAATATAGCTAGACCATTTTAATAATGATTTCATATGAAAATATCTGCAAACATAGGAAGAATCCCCAAGAGATGTGCTTACCCAACACTAGATTATAAAAAATACACATACTAGGAAGATAAGCTCAACCTACAATAGGAATAGTCAATTTGAGGGAATTTTATGTCTCTCTACCTCAAGTCCAAATTAATGGAACATGGAAGGTGATTTAAAGGAGGGTGTAGTTCCTAAATTAAATAATATATACACCCAAGAATAAAACAAGAAATAGGTTCATGAAATTACATATGGCTTGAATATATATAGAAACTCATCATCCTAAAATTGTCCATGACCTTCTATACCACATATATGACCATGACGACAACCACCTCCATGTTCTCGATCTACACCCCAAGTATGAGAATCATTATGAGAAATTCCCCTACCAAACCCACCTCATCAATATTGATACGAAGCTATAGAACCCTACAATTACTACCTTGTATGAAAATGATGCAATAATGGAACCAAAAGTATAACAACTACCACAATTTTCTAATCTAAATGATCATCCACTCTCACAACTATTGACTATGTCCTCTATAAAACAATGTGTCTTCTCCCATTGTTGGAGACTGAGAGACACCACCACTATAGATATGAGATGATAGGTGTTAGGACACACCATAGAGTAGCCTAAAAATCATCCATCAAGGCATTTGGGATTCCCAAACCATAGATATTCTACATGGGGAATCTATATGACTACCATATCATGATGATATGGTTCAAGATAGTTTCCTCTCCATAAACTCTTCATTATCCAAAACCTCATTATATTTTGGTATAATAAATGAGGTGACCTAGTTCTAGATCTATAGACATAAATTCTCCTTGATGATCATTCCCTAGCCTCCTCATCTCGTAACAGTTCTATATAAAATTGAATATGGTTCTGGAAATGAATTCTCAACTCTCACGTGCTATATTTCCATTGTCGAAGGGTAAGATACTCTGGGTGACTATATATAACCATGTTCAAATAATTATGATATACATGGAAATCATCTCCATTTTTTTCACATGAGATAGCTAACTACTCACAATATCTACGTAATAATAACAACCAATATCCCTCTAACCCATACAACATTACTACTTCTAATGAAACCCGCTTCTCCTAATGGCCGCATATTGGATTGAAGGATATTACCACATCCTCCAAAAAATAATCTATCATTGTGTTTTAAATAGATAACCCATACTACAATAGAATCCAGTTTTTAATCCCCCCTGAGTTTCCTTCATAATGTTTCATCATCATTGACCTCTTGTGTGTGACAATCTTCTTGTACATCCCATTAAACCTTCTAATGATGAACCTTGCAGGGACAATGAATTTGAACAATAAAATTCTACAAAAAACAAATAGGAACTTCTAAATATGGAATATATAATATTTAAGATAAATTAATTACTTAATTACGTATAAGCCAAGTCCCATGGTCTAACCATTTCAAATATTTCCCAAAAAGAAGAACAATTCATGATCCTTTCCTAGGTCTCTACCTCTAAAAGCATTATATTTTCTCTTAGTATTCATGACTATAAAATGGAGCTACTATCACTGATCTATAGCAACAGTTTTAAAATCGTGGCTATAGGTGGCTATAGCCACGGTTCTGTGGGCTATGGCCATGGTTTTTACACCATGGCTAAGGCCTATTTTTTGTGGCCTATAGCCACGATTTTGTGGACTATGGACGTAGTTTGAAAAAAAATGTGGCTATAGGACAATTATTTCATGTACCATTATCCACGGTTCCTAAAAATCGTTGCTATAGGGTTCTCATGCTTCCGCGGGGAAAAAACATCCTGCCAAAAATTTGGCGGGAAGCCCTATCACCATGTTTTTGAGCCTATTCCCACGATATTTATTAATATATATCATAATATATAGATATATACCCAAATTGTGGCACGATGTAGTGGTAAGTGCGATGGAATGCATAGTGGAGGTGTAGGGATCAAAACCCGCTGGGGACATTTATAATTTTGGCTATTTCCATGGTTTTACAAGGCTATTGCCACAGTTAAAACTGTGGCAATTGTGACCTATAACCATAGTATAAACCATGGTTATAGGTCAAGCACCACTATTTCAAATTTGGAGGACTTTTTCCACTGTAAAAACTGCGGAAGTAGGTCGGGACCTACTTCCATGACGATAGTGGACACGGTTGGCCAAAACCATGGCCATAGCCTTTGGCCACCATTTTGGGGCCTATTTCCATAGTTTTAATCCATGGAAATAGCCATTTTTTCATTTTTGATTCTCTATAAACATAATGGTTAACGAATTAGATCATGAGTGGACCTAAATACTCATTTCTGAGATAGAAACTTTTTTTACATTGATTTATATGTTTATAAGAGAATAATTCCCTTCCATCCCATGTACTCTTTACATGTGACTAACTATAAACTATATCTCATACCATGACCTAAACCTTTGATACCAATATATCATGACCCCCCCAAAGGTAACCCTACTAGGTGGACAATGAGAGAAGATGTGTAATGATTCCTGAAGCACACCTCCAATATTCAATAGGTTGGCAACAAGTATCTGGGTTACAACATTCACAAAAACAGGAGGCATTACTCTTTTATTATTTGGAAATTTTGAGATAATATAGAAAAACACAACAAATTATTCCAATAAAAAATAATTATGGATTCAAATACATGCATGAAATTCTACAACTGAACAATTTTATGAAAAATAAAAGTACCAAAAGAAATGTACCATTTAGTGACTAAAAAACTGAAATAGATCATGAACAACTCCATCAGCTAGTAATGTCTAGTCCAATGACTAAAAACATATTATTTTATAAAAAATAGTTTATATAAATAGTTTGAGAATAATATGTATACTGAATAAGATCCTCTATATATACACTAATGAGAATAATTAGTAATGTCTATTTCATCTCATTTAATAATAATTTGAAGATAACTCATTACCTAAATTGGTATTGAATGTTTATAGACTCTCTATTGATATCTCACCATGTATAAAATTCAGTAATTATTAAATCTAAAATGTAATATCAATGAAGAAAATCCACTACAACTTCGCCGCTAGTGTGTTTCTCTTCCCTTATGTGGCATGTCCTATTCAATCTTTCTCTAAAAGTTAGACATATCGAAGAAACATGGTCTATTGTATCATACCTTGAACCTCATGCATCATATCATATCATTAATTGGTATAAAAACCTGTGAATCACATCATCTCATCATCCCATTCCATATCTATAGATAACAACCTAGTAGTTTCTAAGAGCCACTACAGCATATATGTCATGTATTGTACCTCAATCCATCACATCCCACACACAAATACCCATAATAATCCATATTATACAATATAATGAGATAAAATCATGTCAAATAAGGATAATACATTACAACCTACTTCAATCATATATGGTAAAGGCAACCATTGTGCACACCAACACATAATATTACTAGGGGAAGAGAGTAGAGAAAGAGGGAGGATTCAACAATTAATTCCTCTCCAACCCATATATTAGGGAAAACACCCTACCAGGACCCACTGAGTGTCCATCAACTGACTAAAAAGGGTGGTGTTCCGTATAAAATGACATAACATACATGATATATATATATCAAAACCACACTATGTGAATCAACCTAGTTTTGGCCTCAACTACATATGTCATCTCTCAAACATCTAACTGCCACCGCTAAGGACTAGATATCCTAAATTGATAGAAATATTCCAATAAGACATTCATTCATTTAGTTAAATTAATAATTTCATATTTTCATTAATTAACTCTTGAAACATTATTTAACATTATTATATTTAACATTAAATTAACAACCAACCAATATTTATGACATCTAAGAAAAATATAATATATTCCATGGTTGCTCAAGTTTATCATTTTTCAGCACTCAGTCAATCATCAACATTGTTTGTAAATTTTTATATTATTCATAAACATTCAATAACTCTAGGTCCAATAGGAATCATCCTAAGATACCAAAAAAGAGATTCAATAACCATGGACATCCAGTTTCTCAAGTAATTTGGAAAGGAATGAAGAAACAAGAAACTTTTCCATTCTTCATTTTAACAAGATTTATAAATAAGTAATCATCCCATATTTCATCACAAAAACTATGGAAATTCTGTATTTAAACCATTCATTCAGTTTTAGTGTCATCATTAACATCTCCAGACATATCACCATGCATCCATCCCGCCATCACTTGAACCAACTACTACCAAAAACCTGGGACACCCTACCCAAGTTTTGTTAACTGTAAACCATCCCAGGATCACATTTCATTTCATTTCAAGGATGACATCTATATAAAAAACTCATGGGAAAAAGGAATAAAAAATAGTCAATATAGAATCCAGGCCTTAAAAACTGTGGAATACAAACATCAAAAGAAATTATAATCACTTGGCATAAAACATTCAACTTTATCAAACAAATGATTCATTACAATATTTAATTAAAAAATTCATTTATCTAAAATTATATCCATGGTAAATATAAGGAATCAAATATTAAAAACTAATAATTATTTAAATATTATTTTAAAAATAACTTTTAGTTTCCTCAAACTATAAGAATGAAAATTGTCATTCAATCGTGCCTATTAATTATTTATAACAAAACTCATTTCCAGGTTATTTATTATTGATAATACAATAAATTATATCTTTATGTTCTTTAAAATTTTCCATTAACAGAAGGAATAATTATTTCCATTTAAAACACATCAGGAATTTCTTTTATTTTTATCAAATTGTAACAATTAATGGTTTCATTTAAAAATTCCTCTTTTGTTCATTATCCATGAATTTCTAGAATTAATTTCTCTAACCATTTAAATCATATCATACATCCAAATCATAGAATAAAAACCATTCTAGATATAATATAATAAAAATATAGAACAAAATCCATAAAAAATATTGGGCATAATGTTTCATTTATTATCAATGATCCAGTCAATATATGTTAGTGAAGAAGAGATTGTTGAAGAAATTTTATGGGAATATTTAATGGAATTATATTCCATGTAAGAAAAATAACTTTTTAATGTGATGACTATTAGTCTAATGTTGTGTACAATGTCATGCGTCAATATGGTATGAAAAATTCATTCCACAAGGAGGAAGATGTGAAGTCCAAGTAATAATTTATTATTTCACGGGGAATTAAAATAAATCCATGAAAAATAAATTTTATTTTTCATGATGTATTAGTGGAGGAATGTGATATTAAGAATCATATTTTATAATTTAATAGAATTTTATTTTATAACTATAATTATTCAATATCTAGGATAGTTTGGGCCTTTAAAAAAATTAGTCCAACCATTTAAACCCACAAGTTCCATCCCTTAAACCACACATGTAGGTCCCATGGTTTAACCACATGGTAGAGATAATTCAAGGATCCAGCATGGTGGAAGAGTGTGGGAGCACACATAACACTCACATGAGGAACAAGAGTGTGAGTGTGTGTACACCACCCATAGGGTGTACACGATGGTGTGCATGGGGGAGAGTGTGTCATCCATTCCCCATGTATACATTTGAAAGTGTTTAGGGTGTCGAAAATAGTGCTATAGATGAATGTTCTAGTAACACAAATTTATAAATTTAGGACACGAAGAACAAAGTGATGTTTAATTTTGGTCAAACATGCGAGACACATTATTCCTCTATTAAAATTTTATGGACATAAGAAACGAAACCTGATTAGGCTAATATCGACTATTCAATTACTTCAATGTGTTTATATTAAACTATTATCCATCAACAAGATCTTCACATTATCTCGACAGACTAGGGATCGCTAAAAATGATCCTGACCATCGTTAATGACCATGATGGAAGAATGAGATTTGTAAGATCTTATTGACATCTTGCATGAAATTGATGTCTTTCATGCATGTGTTTTTTGGTTGAAAATTAATACTATCAAAGGAAATAATTAAATGTATTATGGAATTAATATTAGAATACATAAATGATGAAACACACGATCACTATCACATGCTTATGAAGATTTCCTTGTGAAGGAAGATACATTATGATATTCAACATCACCAAATTATGAGTTGGGAAACCACACTATGAAATATTTCAAGAGATGAGAACTTTGGGAGTTTTGAAATACAAGACATGGATTAGATCATGGAGCATTGAAATGAACTTAATTTCAAGTATTTTATTTAGAAACGGTAGAGGATATGTGGTAGTAATTTCTAATAAATATGAAGAAGCGAGGCCATGATAATTTTCAACCATCCATCAGAGAGATCTTATTTTTAGAGAATCAAAGTATCCATGAACTCCACTATATCTTGAAGAAGAAACCCATACATGAATTGATTATATTGATAATAATATACCATGAACACAACATGTTTTTTACACATCTAGTCTAATATAATGGAATTTGAGAAATACGGTGATGAAGTCCCTATCTCACAAAGTATTTTTGTGTGAATAAATTCTCATTTGTGTGAGGATTTGATATACAACATAGGATCTTATAAAAAGAAAGTAAGGAATGATTATGTTTCACACATATTGTTTTTAAGGAAACATTTGATCTCATGCATATATTAGTGTGCGTAAAGAAACAATGAAGATATGATCATTCATGCTAGCATGTGGTATATCAATACAAGTCTGTACATGAATGTGATCATAAAAATCATAAAAAATATTGATATTTCCAAAATGTTTTAGATACAATAATTGATAATGTAAATAAAATATTAATGAGTAAATTAAAAGTTCTTGGGTTTAAAAATTAACTATACCTATATAAGTTTTACTTATTGATATTCTTTTGACAATTCAATAAGGAAGCTATATTAAGATTGTGAAAGATTATTCCTACATAAATTATTTACGTCCTTTTGTGAACTGCTAGAACATATTAAGTGAGTCCTGTAAATTAATATAATAGTTAGGAAATAAAAACATGATAATTGTTTCACTGTGTCAAGAGATCATACATATGTGGTCATATTTATTGAGAAAGATGGATAGACTTATTCACAATTTATTGAAGGAACTTTAATTGTACATGATACATTCAGATTCAATGACCCTGTAGAGGAAGATCAAAATATCATCCTATTGTGAAACAAAACCTTGAATAAAGGTAGAAGTGTCTCATCTAGATCTGAGATAAGATCAATTCACTCATTTTGAGTTGGGAGTAGAGAAGAATTTCAATTAGAGATGGACACATGAGAAGTTTCTTGATTAGAGAAAAGAACAAGTGTAGTCTCTTATGTGATTTAGGATTAAGCTAGTGTGAAATCTCGTTACACTATGGGATGTAGTATAATAAACCTATTATATGTATTCATGAGTTAAGATACATTGGGATTATTTATCAATAATTTTAATTGATAATAAAATTATATTGGATAATCCATGTGGGGGGAATAACCAAAATTGTAATGAGTAGTACATTCAACCAAACAATGTAAATATCATATATTATGCTCTGTCATATCATTCCTATAATTAGGATAGATTTTGAGAGATCAATATGTATATAAATAACCATAACAAGTTTAATAGGATTAATTAAAATGTAAAAGAATTCATAAAATTGGTGTAGCATTGATTCACCCCCTCTTAGTAGAGCATAATCCAGCCTGGGGCTCTACAATTGGAATTAGAAAATAAGTTCCCTCTAATGATCCAAATAAGCACGTATGAAGTAAATGTTTCAAGAAATTAGTAAGCTACATCTGATAAATGAAATGGAATCTATGAATGAGGATACTAATCTAAATATTTTCTTGTAGTCTCACAAGAATAGGAAGAATAGGAATGAAAGGAATAAAAAAAAGAATATTATAGAAAATGGGGAGACACCTCCCACTAAATGAAATATTAATGGAATAATTTTCAATAGTTCTATTAATTTTGATCATTCTGATCAAACCCACTCAGGCTATAATGATGGAAGATAACATAGTGATCCTTGATTTTTATACATTGAACATCTGAAAAATATCACCAAATAGATTGTAAAATGTATTCTTGGTGGCATCAACGGTTATTGGGATGAAAACTTATTACATTAAAAAGGATAATCCTATGGAAGAGTAATTGACTTAAAAATTTTCATATCCAAAACTATCACAAAAATTGTGAAAAATAATAATGATAAAACATATCTCTAAAATGAAATATATAGTGAATTAGGTAAATAATTTCAATAAAATGTTTCTGAGAAAGATTTCATTAAGATTGTATTAGAAGAATCCTTCCATGAATTTCAAAAATTGTAAAACGTTTCTATGGAAATAAAAGATGCTTAATTAGGGGATAAATAAAATAAGGTGAAGTAAATTTAAAATTATCTACAAGAATCAACAAAAATGTATATATAAAAAATGAATAAGTTAAAGGAGGATTGGGAAGAAAATCCAAAACAAATAAGAATTAGAATAATTCCTTCAATATTACGTGTTTAGAGAAATATGTGATATTGAAGAGTCAAGAATCACCAAAGAATATAACTTCCCAATTGAGTGAAAAAGGATATGATACCACTCAGTTTTGTATTGAGGATCATGACTCTAAATAAACTATGAGATCATAACCTAATAAATAGGACAAATCCATAAAGAAAAAGAAATACAATAATCCCAAAACTATTTTATGTACTAATGTTGTTTCAATTGACAGTACATTGTTTAATCCAATATATATGAGAGTATGTGTGGTGAATAATATTAATAAACCCACCACATCAAGGATGGACGAGAAATTATGTTAAAATATATATTCCTCACGATGTTTCTAGAAGAGTAGTGGTTCCACTAAAAAATAAAATGTTTCATAATATGTGAAATATAGAAAAAATAAACAAAAAAATAAGACAAAGAGATTCATATGAAATTATTTGTGATATAGGATTTATTTTAAAAAGGAAATAGAGTGTTAGTATAACATGAATATTCATGAAAATAAAATAAGGCCTACATTTAGGGGGAGAAAAGATAATTAATAGAGAATACCTACACCATAGAATATAGATCTATAAAAAATGAAGATTTCCATAATGAGTATATTTGAATACATTGAAGATATCTATGAGTAATGTAAAAGAAGTGTTCACTATTTTTATGAGTGATTGTATGTACCAATCATGAACAAATTATCTAATAATGTAAAGCAAGGAGCATAAAAATGGGGAGGTGGGTAAGATAGGAAGGTGAAAAGTCCATTTTGAAATGTAAAAAAAAATAAGAATAATGTTTGAAAAAAGTTCACTAAAAGGAATAATGTTGTGACAAGAAATCCATAAAATCCAAAAATTTTAAATAGAAATGAATTCATAAAAATGTTTCGTAGAAGATTTAGGAAACAAGGTCACATAGTTTAGAAATTCATAAAAAAAAATTCTAGGAGATATTCCCTATGTTATGAAAGGGAATATGGTTTAGTAGAAAAATAGTGGAATGTCATTTAAAGAATATGGGAAGATAGAAAATTCCTTGAAATATTTCTTAGTGGTTTGAAAAATCATCTTAAATTTGATTTTAAATCAAAAGAAGATAAAAATATTGTTAATGCTAAAAAAAGATAGTTTTTGTAAATACTGAGGTTTAAAAATGTTATACCTCACTAAATTTATGTGATGTAGACTATGATTGGGGGAAAATAATGACACAAGTTGAGTGGAAGTTCTCATCTTGAAGGTTACTCTGGATAAAAAATATGGCCCTCCATATCCACCTTTTATATATATTATTTTTTACTTACATGTAGGTAATTAAAGGAAATATATTCATCCTTTGAGTGGAGCATAGATTAAATGAAGCTATTAAATCCTAACAATATAGTGATTGTGAAATTTTTTAACAAATTTAAAAAATTAGAAGATAAGGTTTGCCAATTGAAAATTCATCCCTCATCCTTAATTTTGTTAATAACAATAATTAAGGTGGTGTTCTTGTTTGATGAAAATAAGAGAAAAAGGGAGATTTATATTTTGTACCTACACATTTTGATATTTTTATTGATTTTTTTATGATTTTTCATTTAATTGAAAACTCCAATTATTGGAAAACCCTTATATAAGAATTTTTAATTTCTATGAATGATTTCACATGAATGGTAGTTTATTGAAAAATAGAGAAACTTGTTTATGTATTTATTTTTTATACATTGGATTAATCTAGGTGGAGTTATAGTTGATTAACTAAATGATATTTTCAAAATGAACCATGTGATATTATCAACCTCTTATAAGTTATTATGAAAGTATCATATAGGGGAGAAGATCCTATTTTTTAGAAAAAAATTGAGATGAGAAAATCCCCACCAATCCATTTAATTTATAATTAAATAAGGGTTATAATGTTGTGAGAAAACATATATAATTTTAATTAGGTGAATATTAATTAACAACAAAAGAAAAATGGGGAAATTTGTGGGCCCAATGTTTCATTTTCTATCAATGAGACTTTCAATGTGTGTTGGTTAAATATTGATTCTTGGAGAATTGTTATAGAGAAATTTAATAGCATTGGAATACATGCTTGAAAATATCTCATTAAAATGTAATACTTCATGAAATGATATTAAGATGAAATATATGTGTCAATATGGTATGATGAATTTTTTTTCAACATGTAAGACCAAGTAAAGGCCATGATATATTTTTTTATTTCGTGAGGAATTAAAAGAAATCCATGGAAAAAAGTATTTGTTTTACATGATGTATTTAAGAAGGAAAATGATATTAAGAAACATATTTGAGAATGGATTTTAATTCTAAACTATACATAGAATTATTATAATTCCATGATGGTGTGGTCCTTGAACAAAAAATTGGTTCTACCATTTCAAGCCACAAGGGCCATCCCATTAACAACACTTATGGGACCCAAGGATCAAAAACATGGGTGAGATGACCCATAGAGCTTGCATGTCAGTAGGGTGCTTGTGGATGCATAACGTCTAGAAGAGTTTCATGGATGTGAGTGGGTGAAAATTACTCTCAGGGTTCACATTGTGGTGCACATGGAGGGTGAGAATGTTGTTCATTCCCCATGTATGTGTGTGAATGGGTTACAGGTGCTAGGCCCAATGCTATGGATCAATGTTCTAATGATGAAGATTGATTTATTAATGAGCAGTATACTGAAGTGATCTTCAATGTGGGAAAAACATGCACAAAACATTGTTCCTATATTAAAATTATAATAACATAAGAATAGATACTCGATCAAGCCAATCTCAGCTGTCTGATCAACACAACATGTTTATCTTCAAATCTTAACCATCAAATGGGTCTATGTGTGAACTTCAGACAACCAGTGATCAATAGAAAATAGGATCCAAACCATATCTGGTGATCATGCTAAAAAATGATACCTAAAATATTGTTTCAACATCATTCATTCCATATATTCATTTCTTGACTGTGTTTATTCAATGATAAAACTTACTACTTAAGGTGATGTGAAAATAAAGCTTGGAATTCATATTCAAATACCTGAAATTCAAATCAGGTGATCATTATCACATGGACATGAGGTGTTTTTGATATATGAAGAGAAACCATGATATTCGACAACCCAAAATTATATGATATAAAAACATATTATGAAGTATTTAAGTAATTGAGAACTTCCATAGTTTTTAAAATACACGAAAAAACTTAAATATCTAAGCTTTTATTAGGAATTATTTTTCAGGGATTTGAGTTAGTAAAGAGTATAAGAGAGGTGGTGGGATTCTTTTATAAATAAGAAGTAGTGAGTATGTGAGTAGTTGATATCATTCTTTATAGGGGTCATATTTTTGAGAAATAAAGATTCTGTGAATGCCATTGTTATTTGAAGAAGAAACCCACATTTAACTATGTAATGTGAAGAAGAAGATTTCACATACAATGATTGTGAAATAAATCTAGTCTTATGTGAAGAAACATGAGACATACCATGAAGAAATATAACATTCATGAAGTATTGTTTCATGAATCCATTTTATATTGTGTGAGGAATTGATATACTTTATATATTCTGACATAATGGCTATAAGAAATGAGGATAGTTCACAAAGTATTTTTTTTTCATGAATAAAACATGAGAACTCATTCATATATCCATGTCCATGAAGAACCATGGATGATAAATGCATGAATGTGGTAAGTGAATACAATAAATCACATGAATTTAATTATAAAACACGTCCACATCCATTGAGATACCCAAAACAATTAAGGAAGAATAATTAAGGACGAAGATATAATAATAATGAAAAAATATATAATCTAGGGTTTATAGAATTCACTATACATGCATAAAGTTCAGTGGATAAGATTGTGTTGAGAATTCAAGAAGGAATCTACATTGATATTTTAATGATTATTTGTCTTTAAAATATTAAATAACCTGTGTGCACTACTTTTACACATTAAGTTATGATAGGATTTTAACATTATAGAAAAGAAAATAAATATCCCAAGTATTGTTTCATTGATTGATTTGATCATACAATGTTGATCAAATTAATGAGAGATACGGATAGGCTTGTCTATTGATTGTTGAAGATAAAACAATATTACAATAGCAATACAAATTTTGAAATCTTATGGAAGAAGATCAAAAAGAAATCCTATAGTGGATTAATCCTTGAAGAATTGTAGAATTATCTCGGTTTGATCTAGGATAACAATAATTTATTCAATTAGCGATGGGGGAGGATCATAAATTTAGTTGGATATAGAAGTAGGATAAGTCCCTCGCTTGTGGTTGGATATAGTGGTGTCTCTTTTGTAATTATGGAGCATGAATGTCGGGATTCTGGTAACACGGTGGGATGTTCTATAAATAACATACTCTGTGGATTCTAGAGATAAGATACTATTTGATTCTATATTAACAATTTTAACTAATAACAAGATTATATTGGATAATAAATATTGATGGTGTAACATTCCGGTTCAAGAAGCCACCCACAGGCACCCCATAACTGATTGGTGACATGGCCTCAAATGCATTTACCTTAATTCTAGAGGCTGCCAACTAGCTGCGAGGGCCTTGGGTGTGATATTTGGGAATCTATGCCATTTTTGGTAGAGTAACACAGCAGAATTAAACTAATGGAAAAAATGGAAGCACTAACAATCCATGAAAAAGTAAACAGCAGAAGACTGGAAATAATAAACTGGAGCACATGTATATATGAATAATTTAGGAAACATACATCTAGTAAAGCATCCAAACAAAATAAAATGCTGGATAACAAAACAACACTAATCCAATGTACAAAATAAAATAGATAAACAGCTCTTCAGCATTGCTAGCCTAAGAATGGTCCCATGCTCTCCAACTCCACATCAAATCAAGTACCTGAAGTAGAAGGGAGCTTTCCCTTATCTATACCTGCAGTAATATAATCTATTTGGGCCCAAAATCATGGCCCAAAAAGGGTGTGAAACTAAATCCTAGTAGGAAACCATGACAAGATCTGTGCCAAACAGTTAGTGAATATATGGAAGGTAATGTTTAAATGAAGCAGTAAACATAGAAGTACTCAATAGTAACCAATCCATAGTTTCAATGCGTTTAGTTCATATATCAAGTAACATCTAATCAATAAGGTATACAAAAACAGGTAACCCTCTAAGATGTACTCATATCCCATCCCTTTGGATCCTACCTAGAAACACCAACATGCATCTAAACCCAAAAGTTAACCCTCTCGAAAGTACTCATAGCCTTTCCCCTCTAGTCCTACCCAGCTACACAAGAAAGCAGCTAAACACAAAAGTTAACCCTATGAGAAGTACTCACAACCTATCCTCTTTGGTCCTACCTAGCAACCCAAGAAAGAAGCTAAAAAAGGTAACCCTCTAGGACGTACTCACTGCCTATCCCTTCTAGTCCTACCTAGAAACACAATCAACCCTCTGGGTAGTACACTCTTCCTAACCCCTCTAGTTCAGATTATGAATAGAATCTATGAGGAAACTCCCACCGTCAATTCCACCTATAGTCTCATATCATCAACTAAAGGTGATCTAGGTAAGCACTTACATCACATTACCCCTGTGTCCTACGTCAAGGAACTACAAACACTCTGAGGAGGCACTTACATCAATTCCCTCTATGGTCTCACATCGTAACCGGAAAAACCGACTCTCTGGAGACTCCCTTACATCCATTCTCCCAATGGTCTACTACACCAGGTTCTCCTGGACCTGTGTAAGTCATGAAAGCATAGAAGAACATATCGGCGAAAGGAAACCTCAGGAACTACTTGGCTAAACAATCTTCAATATAAAAACATGTCAGAAAAATAGTCACACCATCCTATAAATTCTAGTCTTAGAAAGAAAATTGTAGCCTAATTGGAAAACTAGACCAAACAGTCATAATAAGCAACATGTATGTGAAAACACTTCCAAAGCATAGATGTTCACCCTATTATCATTCAATTAACCTCTACTCAAGCATACAAGTGTGGAAGGAAAAAAAGGATAAAAGAGTAAACACACAATACCCCGTTCAAGGGTATTGGGAACTTTTGCACATATAACTGAAAGCCATTCCACGGAAATGCACAAACCACATACCTCGGTGTTGGGAGATCTCTATATGTGAACCTCAAGACATGAAACTCCCAAGAACACCATATATCTATAAAAACATTTAAAATTTTCAACTGATGATAACTCTTGAAAGAGGAGGAATCAGGAAACAATGCTTTAGAAGATGGAAGATATTACTGAGTCGATCCCAATACATTCAACGACGTTCGATTCAGAGAAAAGATTCTCAATTGGGGGCTTACAGAAAGATCACAGCCATATGGGAGCTCTCGGACAAACCATACCAATAAGAAGCCCTTTTTGTCCATCTGACGTGACCCTAGTGTGTTTAATGAAAAAACATATAAAATACACGGCTTGTACTTTGTAAGTACACGGTGTGTACTTTCTGATTCCATACCTCACATTAGAAGGCCTCTAGGTCACCCCCACATGATCATGTGTGTGTCCATTACACGGCCATCACATGGCTTCATGAGGCAACTGAGTACATGGTGTGTACTCATAAAGTACATGGTGTGGACTTCGAAAATTTCTAGAATTTCCTCTTTTTCTAAAAAACACCACAAAAATGAAGACATACCTAAAAAAAGATCTCGGTTCTTACAAACTTCCCCCTTAAAGAAATCTATCCTTTAATTTCTATACCATGTTGGTATAGAAGAATAATCCTTGAACAGCTCCAACCACTATGATAGTACATCATCCTCCCTCTCCCAAGTCTCATCCTATACTCGCTCATACTGCCATAGCACTAATACTAGAGGAACAGACTAGCCATGGAGAACCATTGTAATGCGATAAAAAATCTTTATAGGATGCTCCTTGAATGAGGCATCCACCCTTAAATCAACCTCCTTGGGTTTAAAATAATGAGACGGTATTGAGAAATAACTTCGTAGTTGAGAAACGTGGAAGATGTTGTGCATAGCCTGGTACCTCTTAGGTAACTACAACAGATAGGGAACCGACCCAACTCTCTCCAAAACCTCAAACGGCCCGACGTACCTTAGCAAAAGATTACCCTAACTTCTAATCCTCCTTTTCACCAACCTCAGTGTGACACACATGAAATCCTAATCCCCATCCTCGAACTCGAAAGGTCATCTCTGCTGATCAGCATAAGACTTCTGTCGAGACTGTGCAATAGCCATCCTCTTCTGAATCAAATCTATCTTCTCTGTGGTCTCCTTGATAATACAAGGCCTCATCATAGCTGCCTCTCCAACCTCCATCCAACAAAAGGGTGATTGGCATGGCCTACCATACAAAGCCTCATAAGGTGCCATCTGAATAGTTGCTTGAAAACTATTATTGTTGGAAAACTCCACAAGATGTATGTGTGTCTCCCAAGAGTATAAAAAATATAGTATTCATGATTGAAGCATTTCCTAAATCACCTGAATCATACGCTCGGACTGGCCATCTATATGGGGATGGTAAGTTGTACTCAAAAGTACATGTGTACCGAAATCCTTCTACAATCACTTCCAAAACCGAGAAGTAAAATGGGCATCCCTATCGGAAACAATGGATTGTGGAAATCTATGTAGACGTGTTATCTCGTGGATGTACAAACATCCCATATCATCAATAATGAAATCCTCCTTGATTGAAAATAAGTGAGGAACCTTTGTGATTCTGTCAATGAAAACCAACACGACATCATTCCCTCGAGGCGACCTCCGTAAACCCATATTGAAGTCCATTGAGACATCATTCAATTTCCACTCGGGAATGGGTAATTACTGTAAAAGTCATGCTGGTTGCTAATGCTTAGCCTTCACCTACTAAATGGTGGAACATCTAAACAAAAAACCAACAACATCGCCCTTCATACCTAGCCACCAATACTGTTAGTGTAAATCACAATACATCTCGGTGACACCATGTTTAATTTCCCAAATTGTGGAATGAAAATCCCACATCAGCTCCTTGAATATGTCCGCTGACACCCATGCACACCCATGGAAATGCAGTATATAATCCTCGCCTATGCTCCATCCAAGAATAGGGTCCTCTCCTGACAGAATTTTCCATAGGACTATGCCATTAGAATCTGATTGCTGCCTCATTCGCACTCGATCAAGAAGAGTAGAGGTAATTGCTACAAAAGAAAAAAACGTCTACCCATGTCATTAATGCCCCTCCAAATGAATCTTAGAGAACAGAGACACAAGGTGCCACTCACTACTGGCCTTCTGAACTACCTATATCTTAGTCTTCCTGCTTAATGCATCAGCCACAACGTTTCCTTTCCCTGGTGTATAGGAAAGATCAATGTCAAAGGACTGAAGGTACTCAACCCACCTTCAAAGTCTCAAATTCATGTCATGTTGAGTGAAGATATACTTGAGACTTTTTTGTTCATTGAATACCACAAAATTCCCTCCCAATAGGTAGTGTCTCCAATAGTGTAAATCATGAACAACTACTGCTGGTTCGAGATCATGTGTCGGGTAATTCTTCTCATGTGGCCTCAACTACAGAGACCCGTACGCAACGACTCCCCCCCTTCATAATCACGACTCCCAAACTGATACCTGAATCATCACAGTAAATAGTATAGCTCTTACCTAGCTTAAGAAATACTAGTATCGGTGCTGAATTCAACCTCCCTTTCAGCTCCTGAAAGGCTGACTCACAAGAATATGACCACAAGAATTTTTGCACCCTTCTTAGTCAGACCCGTTAGTGGTTCTACTGAGCATGAAAAGTCTTGTATGAAACATCTATAGTATCCATCCAACCCTAGAAAACTCCATACCTCAAAGTCGTTCTTCGGAAGCTCTTAAAAAACTATTTTTCTCAATTTATCTCGGTCTACTGATACTCTTATCTCCGAGATAACGTGACCCAAGAAGTGAATATCGTCCATCCAAAAGTGGAATTTTGAGAGCAAATCATATAACTGATGCTCTCTTAGTGTTATCAATACAATATCAAGATGGTTAGAATTGTCGTGTCGAGTGTGAGAGTACACCAAGATATCGTCCATGAAGACCACCATGAAATAATCCAAGTATGGATGGAACACTAGGTTCATCAGTGCCATGAAAAATTCAGGCACGTTTGTGAGACCGAACGACATAACAACATACTCGTATAGACTATACATGCTTCAGAAATATGTAAGAGGTATATCAGATGGACTAACACACAACTGATGGTAACTGGACCTCAAGTCAATCTTCTAGAACACACGATCTCATAAAAGCTGATCAAAAATATCATCAATCCTAAGCAAGGGATATCGGTTCTTAACCACAAATTGGTTCAGCTTCTGAAAATCTACACAAAGTCATAGGGTACTATCTTCCATCATTGCAAACAGGATAGGCGAACCCCAAGGAGAAGTACTGGGTCAGATGAAACACTTTTCTTGAAAGTCCTCCAACTACTTCTTGCTCTTTTATAACTCTAGTTTAGCCATCCTATAAGGAGGAATGGACACCGGTGCTACTCCTGGAAGAAGCTCAATAGAAAATTCTACCTATCACTCTGAAGGAAAACCTAAAAATTCATCTAGAAATACATCCCTGAAACAATCCACCACTAGAGGGAAGTCCATCTGTGATGTCCCCTGGTCATCCTAATAAATACTAGAAATCTGACTTGTAACTCTTCCCAACCCATGATTCTCGGGTCCTGCTATGCTCATTTTGACATCCCATTCACCCTTATAAAGAAAAGATCTTCCCTTCGGTGATGTGAAACTCACCCTACAGTGATAGAAATAGACAACCTCCTAGAAGGGAACTAACCAGTCCATTCCAAGAATGACATCATATCATGTCATATCTAGGACATAAAGGTCCCATAAGAAGTGAAACTCACAAACCTCAAGAGGGAGGTCCTTGCACAGATGTACACTAGTTGTTCATGTCCCCAAGGGTGTGTCTAGCGTCAAGATATCAGTAGAAGAAAATATGCAAGGACAAAGGATCTCCATAATAGAAATAGATATAAAGCTATGGGAAGCCCCTGTATCGAAAAAAGCAGAAGCTAAAAATGAGGCTACTAAGATCATACCTCGAACTGTAGAGGGACTGTGATCCTTCTCCTACTAAGTCTACTCCACTACAAAAGTTTGGCCTGCACTACAGCCCTGTGACCCTACCTGACCACTCTTAGCTGATCCAATCTGCTGCCATTCAAAGCATGGCGACTGATTTCAATGGTCGCGACGTCCACCTCGGCCTGAATGGTAGGAAGAACTCAAATTCCCTTGCTAGTGAGAAACTGGTGGCACTACTCTTGAATGAGGAATCAATGAATAACCCCTGCCATCAGCTGTTGGTGAGAAGATCTGACATAAATTTAGTAGATGACCCAACTTTCCACAAGATCGACACTCTACTCTGTATCTAAGTAAATGTGGCCTCCTTAGTCCACTCTTCCCACACTGGTAGCACACCACCTGGATACCAAAAGATGTCTCCCGCCTCCTCGTATCTCTGTGCGTAGACTCTCTAAGGCACATCCTACTATTAGTTGGAGAGATACTAAATCTGGATTTCAAGCCACCATGGCTCACAACTCCAGAACCTCTCAGATTGTGCTCTGTGATCAGCACCTGGTTGACTATATAAGTGATTGAAGTCAACATGAATATGTTCACAAGAGGTCGGATGTCGTGCCTCAGACTATCCTCAATATTCCTTGCTAGGAATAACTCATCACCTCCTAGAATAGGCGTGAAGCACTACAACTCAATGAAACGGGAAGAGTACTCCATGACTGAGAGATTACCCTTCTCTAGAATCATGAACCCTTGGGCGTGATCAGACATCAAGATCTTCGGATAAGAGCAGTCATAGGAGTCATGTTGGAACTCATCCCAATCCATAACATGCTGGCGTCATGGCCATGAGATCACATCCAACCATCTCTTAGTGAAATCCCAAAGCATGTACATAGAGAGCTTGACCCTCCTCACTAGAGGCATCCCCAGATGCTCGAAGATGGAAATAATGGCTTCCAACCATGACTCTATAGCTTGAGGTCCTCCTTCCCTAGTGAACGTGGGTGGATGTTGTTGCTGGAAAACCCACGTCAACTCTGCCATAAACGGGGCAGGATGCGGTACTCCTCAGATGGTCTGCATGAACCTCATAAAGCCTTCCCTGAACTATGCATAAACACTTGTATCTGGTATAACGGCTAGTGCCAATACTGGCACCACTGGAGGACTATCTAGGTCACACAGGGACCTCTTTCTCATTCCTTCATGGGGACAAACAACCGGGCCACACATGGACCACTTACACACTTATCAGTGGGTATACACACGTGTAAAAATATGTTTGAGTAAGGATATCTTGTATTCATTAGTTTAATGCTAGCTAAAAAGTGTGTTGTTATACATATAAACACACCACTCGAAAGCTAGTAAAATGATACACAACAGACAAGAAATATTGAGATAGGTTTAAAAATTCTCTGAATGTTAGGCTTTGTAGATCTGGACTTCTGAGATGATGTAGATACTAAAATCAAGTCCTTGTATGGAAAACAAAGTGTTTCAATTCAAACAAGATTCATCTTGTGTTCCTCATGTTGTTTGACAGTGCGAATATGTTCTCAATTATTGGATTAAATTATGCTTAGTGTGTTCTACAACATCATCGAGTTTCATGTGACAATTCATTCTTTAAAAAAATTGTCTAAGTGAGTTATTTTTTATTGTGATTATGCCTATTTTTCCTTGCTTTCATCTATCATGAAACACTATTTTTTTTTGTTTCTGGGCCATATTACTATTTTATCTTGGAGTGAATGTGTTTGAGCCAACCTGTTGCATTAATTCTACACATCATACCTCATACTATTATATGACATGTCTATAAAGAAATATTAATTATGTCAGTGCATTTAAAATCATCAAATATGACCGTTATATATTAAATTGAATGATGAAAAAACAAATTATGAAACAGTGTCACAATATGTCATTAAAATAGTGTCTCATTCACAGTATCTGTTTCACGGTTTCTAGTTCACGGTGTCTGGTTCATGGTGTCTAGTTCACGGTGTCTGGTTTAATGAGTCTACTTCTTCACGGTGTCTCATGGTCACAGTTTCTCATGGTCACGGTGTCTACTTGTTCATGGTGTCTGATTGTTCATGGTGCCTCATGACTTAAGAAAATATCTATATTCACACTTAAGTAGTGATATTTATGGAATGGATTAAACTTAATCATTTTTTAAATAAATCAATATAATGTGAATCAAAAGATAGTGTATAGTAACCAAGATGAGTGTATAGCACTTAAGAGCGTTGGATAACTTATACTAAATAGCTCTTTATTTGATGTGAGATAGATTACCTAGAGTTAACATGGTTTACAGACTGAAAATAATTTGCGATCATTAAAACATGATTAATACATGAGGATTCCAACAATCTCCCCCTTTTTAATGATCACAAATCATGTATATTTAGAGTGTATATTTATTATAAGAATATAATTAATGTTCATATAACATATATAGAGTGAGTGATCTCCAATAGAGAGTGTTCTCCCTCTTTTGGGATTATCAAAATGTAGCAAGAAAAAGAAAGGAAAAAGATACAAGGAAAGTTCATAATGTAATAAATAAAAAGTGTGGCATTAAAGAAATTAACAAGATTCCTATCAAAAGAGGGTAAACACTATTCTTCTTCACTGGCTGGTATTCTCGTTACCCTTAGCAGCAGTAGAAGAAGAGGAATACATAGGACAAGAGGATGAGGTATCAGAAGGGAGTGAGCTGGTTGATAGAGAAGGTAAAGGAATACCTTCAAAGATAGAGGGAGAAATGGTAGGTGTAGTAGAATACCGAGGTATTTGTGGACCAATGATCATAGGCCTGATCTGACTCAATTCCTGAATGACAGACATAGAAGTTTAGGTGACGGTAAAGGTGAATGTAAGAGAACCATATCTCAGAGGTGCAGCCGTAGGAGCAACAATAGTTTTACTTTGGACATGAATATTGGGCCTCAAATTCTTGATAAAATTAGCAATGATCTCTCCACCATACTACATATCTTTCTCAAATTCATCCTTGTTTCCCATAAACTTATCCAATAGACGTTTGAACTTTGTGATCATTTAGACTTGAGTCTCGAACGCTTTTGTTAAAGGAGGAATCCTCATATTTTCGACAAGATGTCTGAAATAGTTGGTCATGTCAGTCTTAGAGAAGATTCAGTTTAATTAGAAATCCACTTTCATGGAAATTTCATTGTGAGCATAATTAGCAATTTTTGAATAGATTTAGACCCGATCAATAACTCTGCCGTTGTTCCTGATAACTTCAGATAAAGAATATTTATTGAAACCACTACGCACATTCATATGTTCATCTTTGAACACTGTTTTAAGTAGGTCACTATCTAAGGAAGGTTGAGATGATTGTACAGATGCTTTAGTAATAGCTTTGGTAAGAGATTTATATTGATTTATCACTTTTTTAAGCACCTCATATACTCATCAGTGATATTTTTATGAT
Source organism: Viscum album (assembly GCA_963277665.1). Taxonomy (NCBI): domain Eukaryota; kingdom Viridiplantae; phylum Streptophyta; class Magnoliopsida; order Santalales; family Viscaceae; genus Viscum; species Viscum album. The sequence goes on along the minus strand of OY728165.1, from coordinate 877,393,802 downwards.
TAATAACAAGCTCTCACATCTCTTTCACAATCTGTTTGTTTCTTTTAGTGACCTTTTCAGATAAGGAATCTAAATGAGGTCGAATCAGAGAGGCAATATTCTGTGGGGTTTGGGGAATAACAAGGTCCACAGGATGGGAAGCAACCATTGATCTCGAATTCATCACTTTCTTCATGTCTTCAATCATACCTATTAGAGTATTTACTTCATCACTAAGCAGTCTGTTTTTAACTCTGACTTCATGAATCTCATGATGCATTTTGGGTTAAATCAGCCAAATATCCTTTTCCAACAACAATGAGGAATCTATGTCACCTAGATTTGTTATGGGATCTGGTTAGATATACCGAAGTTTTCAACTCCAGTCAAAAGATTAGCACCAAAATCTTTCGTATCATCTTTACTCACCGAGGATGGTTTTTTCTGGTGAAGGTTCATAGATAGGGAATAATACGGGCTCATGTTTCTTTTCAGGGATAAGATTAGAGACATATTTCTATTGAAAAAAGTGGAAAGGATAAGGACTTTTATTGGGACTTCCTAAGAGTCATTTACATCATAAAATATGGAGAATTTATACCGAGTGTCTACTGGGCTTGGATCAATCGGGTTTGGTACTGAAATAGATTCCATATTTGGGGGTTGCTCCCCCACAACAGTTTCATCCTTCTCAGGAATGAGAGGCTTAGGGTCTTGATATATTTCAAAGAATTCTTCTCTTAGTTCCTCACCTATTTCTTATCTATCTAATTGAATACCCAGCTCCAGCCATTCCTCAGCTGAAGGAATGACTTTAGGAACAGATTGTTCCACTTGGAGTTCCTCAAGAGCAGCTTTTTTCATAACAGGTAATTATCCTACTATAAGATCTTCCATATCATTCCTTTCGGTTTCTTTGGCAACAGATTGTGTTTCAACTTCGAGTTGATCTTCTAGATTAGAAATATCTTTAGGAACATGGACTTATTTTTCAATTACAACATGAGGAATAAGAGTATTGTCTACTTTATCACAAACAGTTTCCCTGGGAGGCACAACAACCTCTTCTTCTTCTTCTTCAGAATACTCAAAAAAATTATCTTGTTCCAAACCAAGATCAGAAAGATATTTTGGTCTTGATGGATGTTCCACTTGATTAAACTATTCATAGATCCTATCATTCTCTTCCACCCATGCCTTTTTTCACGGATTCCAATTGATTTTCATCCTTTTGATAATGACTTTTGAAAAAAATCACAATCCTTGATATCTTCTTCATTAGGTCCAACCATACCTTTGGCATGAAGCATAGATGAGATAAGACGATAATAAAATAGGGAGGTTGACTGGGATGTGGTTTTGATCAGCTCACACATATAGTGTATGACATACTTATAAAAGTTGATCATGGTCCCATTTTTCATTAGATGAATCAGAAACATGTCCTGATATTTTAGTATAGTGAAATCACCTTTTCTGGGGAAAATCAAGTTTCGTATAAACTTAAACAGAATTCTAGATTCTCCATCCAGTTCAGTAGCAATATCTCTCTTCTTGGTGCCATTTTTTGTTAAACGTTTCAAAGCATCTTCCAAAAAAATAATTCACTATAAGGTTGACGTTCTCACTAATAGTCCTCACAGATGCCTTCATGAGGTATCCTAAGGAATGCAGCCCATAATCACGATAAGAATTTACATCTATGGCCATTTTTCCAGCATCTTACAGCATAGCCATCATCAGAATCAAAATATAAATGAACATACAAATAAAATTAAGCCACTAGCTTAGGGTAGATTGGTCTATCTTTCTTCAAAAACCATTCTAACCAACCATTCTCTTTAAAAAAACTTTCAAAACCAGAGACTTACTCGACATAAGACACTTAGGGTATATCTCTTTTTGAGGTACTACTACTCGGTTCACTATATTTGGATTTATATTACCTTTGGGTGCCAGCTTTGGTGTGATCTTCATCATCATTGAGCTACGTTTCTCAGGAGTCGATAACGAAGGGTGTTTCATTCAGGGAATTTACCGAAGGTTCAAGAAAGATAAGGGTTGATGGGTAGAAGAAGGGTCACGAATTGAGCTAATAGAAGAAATCTATAGTGAAACAATAAGAGATAATTCCTTTATTTTATCATTTATGAATACTAAACATCGTAAAAAATAAATGCGTGGGAAAGTAAAAATGTGAAATGAAAAATTACTGTGATACAGTTTTTAATTTCTAAATAAAACCCATAAAGAATCTTTATGGTGGGACCATATCAGGTCTTCACTATGAGACAATGAAGTAATTTTCAGGTGAGATAGTGATTGAACTTTATGGTGAGATAGTGATTGAACTTTACGGTGAGGCATGGATTGAACATTACGGCGAAACAGAGAATTTCAGATAGTAATCATGAAATACTATCTGTGAGACCATAAACATGGAATATTAGGATATAGAATAGTATGATATAAAACTGTAAGACATATACTTTAGATTAATCATGCCTACTTCATCTATGATGTATTATATTCTTTCATAATTTAATGGTTTGGAAAATATATCAGCAAGATGATATTCAGTACCAATGAATTCCAATGTGATATCACCTTTTTTATAATGATCTCTCAAAAAGTGTTGTCTTAAATAAATATGATTTTTTATATAATGTGAAGTAGCTTTTTTAAAGATGTTAATAGCACTTGAGTTGTCACAATTATTAGGTACATGCCTGAATTGATATCCATAATATAGTAATGTGTGTTTCATCTACTAGATTTGTGAACAAAAACTACCAACAACTATGTATTCAACTTCTATAGTAGATAATGCAACAAAATTTAGTTTCTTACTACACCATGATACTAGTGAATTGTCTAAAAATATACATGTTCTATAGGTGATTTTTCTATCTAACTTACATCCACCAAAGTCAGCATCAAAATAACTAATTAATTCAAATTGTTGTTCTCTATGATACAACAGTCCTAGATTGGGTGTATGCTTTAGGTATTGAAAAATTCTCTTTACAGCATTTAAATGTGATTCCTTAAGATTTTATTGAAAATGAGCACACATACACACACTAAACATAATGTCAGGTCGAAAAGTAGTTAAGTAGAGTAAACTTCCAATCATTCCACTATAAGTGGTTTGATCAACAGCTTTTCTATCTTTATCAAGATCCATCTTACATGGGGTACTCATGGGAGTTTCAATACTTTTAGTGATATCCAATCCAAAAAAATTTACAAGATCTCTAGTATATTTACTTTGAGTTAAAGTAATACCATCATTATTTTGAATGATTTGAAATCTGAGAATGAATTTTAGATCACCCATTAAACTCATTTCAAATTCATTTTGCATCATTTTAAAAAAAATCAATACAAAAATAATTTCTTGAAAATCCAAATATTAAATCATCTACATATATTTGAACAACTATAATATCATTAGAAATTCATTTTATAAAAAGGGTAGGTTCTGCTATTCCTTTTGTAAAACCTTTGTAAATAAGAAAAGTACTCAACCTATAATACCAGGATCTTCGAGATTGTTTTAAAACTTATAAAGATTTTGATAATTTATAAATATAATTTGGAAAATGGAGGTTTGTAAAACCAAGGGTTATTCAACAAAGACATCCTCAGGTATATACCCATTTAGGAATGTACTCTTAACATCCATTTGATTTAGTATGAAATTCAGATGTACAACATAACAAAGTGGGATTATGATGGATTCAAGTCTAGATACTACTGCAAAGGCCTCATCATATTCAAATCCATCTTCTTTACTATAGCCTTGTGCAACTAATCTAGAATTGTTTCTAACTATGTTACCAGATTCATCTTCCTTATTTCTAAACACCCATTTAGTGCCTATAGTGAATGTGTCCATGGGTCTTTCAACAAGTTTCCAAACATTGTTCCTTTCAAACTAATTAAATTCTTCTTACATATTCATCACCCAAAATTCTTTATTGATAGAATCATTAATGGTTTTTTGTTCAATTTGTGACAAGAAGACTTTATGTTCAACCCGATTTATAAGAGAAGCTCTAGTTTGAGTTCCTTTGTCTAGGTCTCCTACAACAACATCTATGTGGTGGTTCTTAAGAGTTCTATCAGCTCTAGAAAAGGAGGGACAAGTGATTTCAGGTTCATCAATAGGTTTAGGTTCATTGTGACTTGAGTCTATAGAATTTCTAAAATTGGATGTTTTCACTGATCATTTTAAAGAATGGTTTGAGGCTTTTTAATTAATCTTCATATTTGATACAACATCCTCCAGGTTCTCTAGAATGGTTTTAGGCTCATGTGGATCTGTTTCATCAAATATGACATGGATAGATTCTTACACACATTTAGTTATTTTATTTAACACTCTACAGGCATTACAAGACTTGGAATATCCTAAAAAGATACCTTCATCACTATTGGATGAAAATTTTTCAAGACTGTAATTAGTATTAAGGATATGGACTTTGCAACAAAAAACATTGAAATCATTAACCTTGGGTTTTCGATTGTTCCATAATTCATAAGGAATATTTTTAAGAATAATTCTGATCAACAGTCTATTTATTATGTAGCATGCTGTATTGACAGATTTGACCCAAAAATAAATATGTAGGTCATATTCACTAAGCATTGTTCTAGAAATCTCTTATAGGGTTATATTTCTTCTTTTAACAACTCTATTTTGTTGAGGTGTTAATGGGGCAGAGAAATTGGGACTATAACAATTTTGTGAACAAAAAGATTCAAACTCTTGATTTTCAAACTCACAGCCATGATCACTTCTTAAGGATTTAATTCTAAGTCTGTTATGATTTTCCACAAACATGGCATATTTAGTGAAGTAATAGAATGCTTTATTTTCATGATCTATAAAGAAGATCCATGTCTATCTAGAAAATTCAACTACCAAAAAATAATCATAATGCTTACCATTTAAACTATAAACTCTAGATGGTCCAAACAAATCCATCTGAACTAGTTCAAGAGGTTGAGAAGTTAACACTTCTTTATTTTCTTTAAAGGAAATTCAGTGTTCTCTTCCCTTTTGACATGGATTACACACTTTGTCATTCAGAAACTCAAGTTTGGGTAAGTCTTTAAATAAGCTTTTTCTAGTTAGATTTCTAATGGAGTGAATATTACAATGTCATAGTCTCATATTCTAGATCCATGAATCTTTATTAAATACACTTAAACATGAATAATTTTGCGAAGCTAAGGAATCTAAGTCAACAGAGTAAATATTTTCATTTCTTAATATAGAAAACACTTAGTCTTCTTTAGAATTTAAGACATTTCAAGAATCATTTTCAAATATAACATGAAATCCATCATAAAATAATTGTGAGATACTAAGCAGATTATATTTTAATCCATCAACAAATAGTACATTAGGAATTAAACCTGGGTTAGAGTTTTCGATTTGGATGAGGCTAATAATATTTCATTTGGCATTATCACCAAATGTGACATGTCCTCCATATATTTTTATTAGGTGCTTGAAGCAAGAGTAGTCTCCTACCATGATTCTTGAACATCCACTATCCATGTACCATAAACTTTTACAGGAACACATTAAGCTGCTTTCCTATAAAATGATTAAGAAAAAACATATTTTGGTACCCATACATGTTTAGATCCAGTAATATTAGTAATAAGTGATTTAGGAACTCTTATCTTCCATACAGTTTTATTATAAGCATTATGTATTGTATTTGAAAAATAAACTCTATTTGTTCCAAAAAAACATGAAATAGTAGAAAGTGTATCATAAATTGAACTAGTTGATTTGTGTCCAGAACTGGGAGTGAAACTATATATCCTAGATTTAGAAACAAAATTTTTTCTACCAAGGTTTCTTTTTCTAGGTTGATAACCTATTCCAGTGTTGTATTTAGGGGCAATTTTTTTACCAAGCATTTGAGTAAGGGTATTTTTCTCATTGGTAATCTTTTCTCGGTCATTTTTCAATTTATCATTAGACATTTTTAAATCATTGTTTTCTTTGAGCAGTTGATCATTTTTCTCTTTTTCAGTTGTGAGTTCAGATTTAATAGTCACAGTAAGAGAATATTTTTTCATTAATGATTTATATTTGTCTTTTAGTTCATTGCATGTTTCTTCATTCATGTTACAGTATTCAAACATTTCTTCATTAGTCATATTTTCAGAGTCACTCTCATCACCAGAATAGTATGAATTATGTACAAGAGAGTTCAGTGTTACCTCAGATTTGTTTGTCATAAAACACATATTGGATTTGTTAGCTTATTCATCATGGGATGTTTCTGAGTCACCTGAACTGCCCTCAAAATCACTCCAGGTTACTTTCATTTCCTTTTAATAATTCATATCCTTGTCCTCGTATATCTTTTTGTACTCGATCTTTGGATAGTTAGTGTTGATATTTCCTTTTCACTTACATTCATAGTAGACAATCTCACCAGTCTTGTCACTTCTTTTCCAATCCTTCATCCAAAATCCTTTTTGGTCATATTTTCCTTTAAGTTAGGCTTTTAGAAAAATTTATTCTACTTGTAAAATATCTTGAATCTTCTGGCTAAGTGATTCATATTCTCATCACTTTCAGGTGATTATTGTTCCTACTGGAACTTTCTACAGAAGCTTCTAATTTCCCTTAGTCTTCGTGTTTAGAGGTGGTGGTATTGAATGCAACATATTTCCTTTTTGGTTCATCCTCATCTTCCTTATTGACTTTCAACTCTTCTTCATACATCATCTATTCCCAAATGAGTTCTTTTACAGGTAGCCTGCTAATGTCGCATGATTCTCTAATAGAGATAGAGGTTCCTCTCCATCGGTCATGCAAACATCTAAGAATTGTCATGATCTGTTCCTTGGCAGTGACTTCTCTTCTAAGAGAAATCATTGTGTTGGAAATCTCATTGAACCTAAGATACTTGTCAGAGACAGGTTCATTAGGTTTCATTTTAATGTTATCATATTTCAATGTATAAGTATTAAGTCTCATTTCATTTACACTAGATGTTACTTCATATGAGACAGACAGGGTATCCCAAATTTCATGGGCAGTTTTACAAGAAGAAATTCTATTGAATTCTTCATGTAATACCCCATGCTTCTACAGTATATTTCCCTTTAAATAATTCAATAGCTTTCATTGTATGCAACTTTGAGATTCTAACACACCACAACCAATCAAACTAGGCGTTATGAATAGTAATACCCACTTTTTAAAATTTTATAAATTTTATAAATTTTATCTTTCAAAATGGACTTCTTTTTTGAATCCCGAATATCAAAATTAGCTTAGGGTGAATATTTTGTATTTTTCTGAAAACTTTCAATATTGGATGAATTGTGAAAAACACTGTGTTTTGGGTTAAAATCCCATTTTTTATTTAAATAATTATTTATTTTATTTTATTTTATTTTAGGTAAAAATATATTCATAATAGCTATATGTTCTCAATGTAATTCATTGGAGTCATTTTATAATAAGTTTAGATATATAAAATTTTATCGAACTTTTTACTGTCTTTTACCCACCTCCTAGGAGCGTTTGCAAATTTGCATAAAACCTAATTTTACCACTTATGTGCATTGAATGTCAAAAATCCAAGACACACAGTTGATATCACTAAGTAAAATTTTGTCCAATAAGATGAAAATAATTTTTCGTGAATAGTAGCTTTTTACTTTTATTTACCACGGTTAAAAGTAAATAGGGTAATTAAGTGTAAATATGATAATATTATTACCATAAAACATGTCTTAATTCTATTGGATAAGTTTAATTCGATCATATACGACTTTAGGAATAAAATATGAATCTTTAGGTCCACATGGATTAGATTAAGACATTTATTATTATTTTATTTAAAGAAGAGTTAAAAGAGTTAAATTCAAAGTTTAATAACTAAACCTTTTTTAATATAGTGTTATAGATAATATAAATTCAACTATAACTATTAATTATAAATATAACAATATTTCAAACATAATTTTATTTTATTTATAATTTTTATACATTAAATAATTAAATTTATTTATGACACAATGATGATGCAGTAATTACCTTATTAAGGAAAGATTAAAATAATTGATATTATAAATATCAAAATAAATTTAATTTGAGGATTTTAACTAATTACACTAATTTTATACGTTAATATGACATGTTAGGGTTGATTGAAATAATTTTTGTCGAAGTAATAATGCAGATATGAACATAACAAAAATAAAATAACAAATAGTGTCAACATTGAAATACAAGTGTTTTTAAAACAAATATTTTATTATTAATAGATATTCTATTCATAAAAATCTAAGGATTGTACAATGGAATTAAATAATATTATATATGTAATTAATGAAACACTTGTGATTCTATTGGAAGTTTATAGTAAGTTTACTAACCATATAATATAAAAATACAAAGAGACATGGTAAATGTCAAACTATTAAACTAAGAGTTAAACCTAAAATATAAGGTTAATATGATGACCTAAACCTCTCTAAAACCTATTGGTTGAGAGGTTTTAGACCCATCCACACCTTATCCTTTAAATAATTTATTTTCAAGCCATCAAAACCCAAAAATTATTTTATTATAAAATAATATTTCAAGCTTTTCCTAAAGTGACACTCACCTATCTTATAAAAGGGAAATTCACCTTCTCTCAAATTAAAATCATCAAATCCATTTGGATCGGCCAAACCCAGCCCAAATATCCTCTCATCTGTCTTACCTTAATCTTAGAGGCCTTCCATTAGTTAGAAATGCTACCTAAGGAGCCCTTTTGATCAAATCAAAAGGAAGAACCCAAAGAAGAGATAAATATTTCATCACCTATTTCGAGTTATTTTCTTCTTCCACTTACTATTTCTTTTTTGTTTCCATTATAAAATAATAAATCCAGTATATTATATATTCTATGAGTTTATTATAAAAATGGTACAACCATATTCATTATTCTATCCATCATATTAAGGGAAATGGCACCATACGTGTGTATGTACGGATTACCGTCTCCACATCATGGTGTAGTTTGTTATTCAAACACTTCATCATTTTTATGGGTATAATAATGAGTATAAATGACATAATAATAAATATAACATGATAATTATTCTTTATATATTATATACCATCCAACTATATAGGATTTTAATATCAAAAAAATGATATTGTCGCTCGTGCGTACGTACTAATTATCGTCTCCACGAACGCGATGAGACTCATTCCCCATCATATCAATTAAAGACTAATTTTCAATTTAATAATTAAAAAATAATGTTTGAAGACTAAATATAATTATAAATATGAATAAGGTACATTCTATCCATAACAAGCATTAATTATGTAACAAAGAATATAAAGGAAAACGAATCAGTTAACACCTCAAATGATGATACTAGTAAAATATCATTAACAAAGAAATATTAGAAGATCATATATGATATAATATTAATTTATATGGTTATTTTATAATTTAATAACAATTATTTCGCCAATATACAGAATTTTAACCTTCCCTCGACCAAGGAAAAGTATAATTTAAGGGTTAATTTCACAATCTCATTATTGTCTGAGGTTATTTTTATGTAAGTATCTAGAGTGACATATTTATTATCCTTTTCCATGTTTCATAAAACTATTATCAAAGGAATACTTTTTATGGTACTCTTTTAATAAAAAATCTTTTTAAATTTTTTAAAGATTTATTATTCTAAACCCTTCTCATTAATGTCCATGTTTTCAAAATAATTTTAAAGATTTATTTATATGGGCATGAATGTTTTAAAATGTTAATTAATTTCAAAAGATTCAAAGTGGTATGGGAAACTTTGATTCAAAACTATCTTTTAAATGACTTCCTTTATTAATTATGTGAATTTTAAATTCTTTAACGAAAAAAATGATATTTCTCTCCAAGATATTTACTGATCATTTTCAACTATGTCAACATCCTTTAGGAGATATTATTCTTGATCATGGTTGATTTATTATGATACAAATATTCCATAATGTATTGAAGGTTTAATGATATGTTTGATAGTGGATGTGTTATTTTTATATCATTCATGGTTTACAGATAAATTATTGAAAGTTTGTATGATATTTTTAATACGAATGTTTGTGTTATGTTTAAACATTTTCATATGAGGAATGCATTGGACATAATAAGTGACAGATGGAGCCCGCTATAGATCCTCAATGCATCAGTAGGTCTCATGAGACAAACTAGTGTCTTGGAAAAAGTCCTTGACAAAATCTTATTTGTAGTCTTGGCACAAGGCCTTGACTATGTGGTTATGAAGTCTGTCATTATTCATTCCATCATTATAAAAGTGGATATTGATATTTCATGTGATTATTCAACTAGTAGAATATCCATGTGAATAGGTAAATGGAATTATTTGATTTTATCTTTTCCACATTATGATGATGTTTATGTTTAAAATGGTTTTTTAGTCTTATACATTTCCTTAAATGTTTAGGCTTATTTATGAAAGTTTCTGCTATATTGTTATCCTAACTGAGCATCTGAGCTCACCCCTTTCTATTTTTTATTTTTCACATGATTTGAAGAACTATTTTATGGTTGACCTGCAGGGATAGGCTAAGGATATAAGTGTGTTCAAAAGGGGACAAAATGTTGTTGATGTTTTTCTTTCATGATGTAATGTAAAACATATGAATGTATCTATTACTTCCAAGGCTACTAAACTGATCGGCCTTTTGTGACATGATTATTTATGTCCTGCCAATGTTATTTAATAATACACCGACTATGGCTAACTAGGGTCCGGGTGTTATAGTTGGTATCAGAGTAAGTTTAGTACAAACCTTGAAATATAGATTTAGAAAAACTCTGATTATAGAATACTACCCTAAGATAGACTTTGAGGATTAGTATAGATGAACTTCCTAGAATTTTGGCACTGTAGGGAATTTGTGAGTTACCAAGAAATACATCCCTGTTTGGATAAGAGTAGGTAGAGGTGGATCTGGCACAGATGTACCTATGGGAAAAACCCGAAAACACCGCTTTGAGCTAGACTTGAACGGGAATGGGTGCACGACAACGGTCCTTGCTGCTCTCTGGGTTAAGAAATTCCTGGGGGATATGCATAGGATAATTCTCACTTTCTTTACATACCAATATGAAGGGTTTATGAGTATATACTACCTCAATGAAAACATTTTTATGATTATTTATTATATCCATAAACCGTTCAATTTATGTTAAGTATTTTAAAAGTTTGGAATGATGTATTTTGATTCACAAACTAATCTAGTGTATGCCATTATTTAGAAATGGTGCCTAGTGGAAGGAATGGAAGCTGTATTAATCCACGTAATACATGTAATTATTTCCAACATAATCATGATTATTATAATGGATCTGGTGAAGCAACTGAAGCTAATCAGATTATCACTATACTGGGACAACTCACTCAGGTTATGAATAATATCCTAACCCGTATGGAGCACCCTAATCCACAACACGGAGGGTCAATGATAGACAGCTTCATGAGGCAACAACCACAAAAATTCAATGGAAGTACAAATCCATTAGTATCTGAGCAATGGATAAATTCCTTAGAGAAAATATTTCATTCTTTGGGTAGTAGTGAAAGCGAAAAAGTTGTCATAGACGTTTATCGCCTCATGGGAGATACAGATCAATGGTGGTCATTGATTAAAAACACAAAGGAAGATGATAAAGTATAAAATATGGAATAGAGGGAGTTTAAAGATATTTTCTTAGAGAAATACTTTCCTCATGACCATCAACTAGATATGGAAAGAGAATTTCTGAGTCTAAGGAAAGAGGACGATGAGAATGTCACAAAATATGAGGCAAACTTTACAAGGTTTCCCAGGCATGCTGCAGATTATATATGTAACTGAAGAAGTAATATTGATCATTTATTTTCTGGTTTAAAACCATTACTCTGTCAAGCATTAGTGTCACAATCCTTCTCATCGGATGAATATATTATCCATATTCTATCAAGACAGAAAACAAATTTTCTATGACTTACGACTGTAAAGAAAACAATGAGAAGAAGAGATCTGTTGAACACTCTAGAAAAGAAAATAAGGGGAATAAGGGAAATTTTTAATATCCATCCTGTAGTAAATGTGGGAAGAAACACTCCAGTACTTACCTGAATGGAATGTGAGTCTGTTACAAGTGTGGGGGAAAAGGTCACCAAGATCGTGATTGCAATGGAAAGAAAGAGGTAGTTGAATACTATAATTGTTGAGAATAGGGGAATTATACAAATTATTGTCCTGGGTGCCAAGGTAATTACCTCAGAAATGGCCAAGGGAGCAAGGCCAAACTTATGTGATCACTACTGCTGAGGTTGAAGCTCCAAAAGATGTGGTGGTAGGTAATTTAATGGTTTCCTCAAGTTTTTTCAATTCTTTATTTGATTTTGAATCATCAAATTATTTCATATCTTCATAGTTTTCTAAGAAAATTAGATATTTTTAATTTGACTTAACAAGGGAGTTGTCAGTCCAAACACCTAAGGGAGGTATCATTGCAACAATTTTTTGTGAATCAGTTCCCAGTAGGGAATATAAATGTTCTTTATCTACTAGTCTCATTGTTATATCCATGACTGAATTTGATATAATCCTCTGAATGTATTGAATTTCGGACCATGATGTGAAAATTTATTGTAAGAAGAAGGAGGATACAATTTCAATGATGATAAGGAGTACCATATATTTAGAGAAGAAATGTTTCTACCTGATTCTTCTCTAGATCCACCCTAGTAGCTCTAATAAATTCAATTATTAGAGAGGAAGAGAATGAAATAACTATGGGTGAGGAAAATAATGTTCAATTAGAGTATGTACCTATTGTGTGAGAATATGTTGATGTGTTTCTAGATGATTTACCTGGACATCCTATGGATTGAGAAATTGAGTTTTCCATTGATTTAATTCCTGGTTCAAGGCCCATATTGAATACCCCTTATAGAATGGCCACTATGGAAATAGTTGAATTAAAGAAACAACTAGAGGAATTGAGTAATAAGGGATTTATTCCCCCTAGTGTTTCTCCATGGGGATTCCATGACCTTTTTTCTAAAAATAAAGACAAATCATTGAGGTTGTGCATTGACTATAGGTAGATCAATGCTATAACAATAAAGAACAAGTATCCATTACCTCGCATTGATGATCTATTTGACCAACTTCATGGAGCTCAATATTTTTCAAAGATTCACCTACGATCTGGATATCATCATTTGTGTGTGAAGATGAAGACATTCTGAAAATAGTATTTCGAACCTAGTATGGGCATTACGAGTTTACAAAAATGCCTTTTTGATTTACTAATCATCCTCTGTTTTCATGGATCTAATGAAAAATGTTTTCAAGGAATATCTTGATTACTATGTAGTGGTATTTATTGGTGATATTCTGGTATACTCCAAATGCTATGAAGATCATGAAAATCACTTGAGTACCATTATAAAAACCCTTCAGAAGAAATGAATTATATGAGAAGTTATGCAAGTGTGAATTCTGGTTTTAGGAGATTTCTTTTCATGGACATATTCTCTCTAAGGATGGAATCTCTGTTGATCCTTCTAAGACAATATCAATCCAAGAAGGGCCAACACCAAAAAGTAAAACTGAGGTACATAGTTTTATTTGTTTAGCAGGTTATTATCGACATTTTGTCTGGAATTTTGCTCGATTGGAAAAGCCATTAACCAAGCTCACACGTAATGGGGTTAAATTTGTTTGGAAAAAAGAGTGTGAAGAATGTTTTGAAGAATTTAAGAGAAGATTAGTCAATGATCCAATCTTGAATCTACCATCGGGGAATGATGGGTTTTCTATTTATAGTGATGCATCAAATAAATGACTTGGTTTGGTCCTTATGTAGAATGATAGGGTTATTTCCTATGCATCATGACAGCTAAACATTCATGAGAAAAACTATCCCACTCATGATCTTGAGTTATTATCTGTAATATTTGCATCGATTATATGGAGACATTATCTTTATGGTGAAAAATGTGATATATATAACGACCAAAAGAGTTTTAAGTATATTTCAACATAGAAATAACTCAATAAGATGCAAATGAGATGGCTTGAACTACTCATGGATTTTTATTCCACAATACACTACCACCCAGGGAAGGCAAATAAGTTGGCAGATTCTTTGAGCAAAAAGGATCGTGGAGTCTTGAACAAGATGAGAGTTGAAAAGGATCCCATTTTCATGGATCTAGTAAATTTGGATTTGGGAATAACTGTGGAAGGTGAATCATCAATTCTTTTTCAAATGGTTTCCAAACAATCTTTACTAAAAAGGATAAAATGTTATCAGACTGATGATGATGAGTTTCAAAATAATAATAAAGCTATGAATGATGGGAGATTGAGTGACTTCATATATGAAGTTGGAATTTTGAAATTTGGGAAGAGACTTTGTGTTCCCAATTTACCTGATCAAAAAAGGGAATTGTTGGATGATGTTCATAGCTCTAATTTCTCTATATACCCTGGTAGCACTAAGATGTATTGGGATTTGAAGGAATATTTTTGGTGGGATAACATGAAGAGGGAGATTGTAGATTTTGTGTCATGATGTATGGTTTGTCAACAAGTGAAAGCTGGAAGGCAACAACCTGGAGGAGTCATGCAACCTCTTCCCATACCTAAGTGAAAATGGGATAATATTACGATGGACATTGTCATGGGGTTTCCAAAGACTCCTAGTAGGAATGATGCAATAGGGGTCATTGTTGATCGTCTTACCAAGTCAGCACATTTTCTTGCTATTAGAGAAGATTTACCACTTGAACGTATGGAAAGACTATATATTAATGAATTTGTAAGACTTAATGGAGTACCCTAATCAATTATTTATGATCGTGATCCCCGTTTTACATCAAGATTCTGGAAAAGTCTTCAGAAGGCCCTGGATACAGAACCTCATTTGAGCACTGCCTACTACCCTCAAACCGATGGAAAATCAGAATGGACTATTCAAACCTTTTAGATATGTTGAGATCCTTCTCACATGACTTTCAAGGTATGTGGGATCCATATTTTCCTTTGGTATAATTTTCCAATAATAATAGACTCCAATCAAGTATTCAGATAGCAACATATAAAGAGTTATATGGCAAGAGATTTCACACACCAACTTGTTTGGATGATATTGGTTAAATAAAACTTGTTGGCCCAGAAATTGTTGAGGAATCAATGGAAAAGGTGAAGGTTATCCAAACCCACATCAAAGCATCCAAATGTAGGAAAAAGAGAAATGAAAATAACCAAAAGAAGGATTTGGAATTTTAGGTAAGAGAGCATGTTTTCATAAAGGTATCTCCATGGAAGGGAGTTATACGATTCGGTAAGATGGGTAAATTGAGTCCTAGGTACATCATTCCTTTATAAATTCTATAACAAATTGGAGTTGTAGCTTATCATTTGGAAATGCCTAAAAGACTCTCTAAAGTTCACGATGTATTCCATGTATCACTATTGAGAAAATACATGCCTGACCCAATGCATATACTCACCTATTAGGAAATTGAGCTGGAACTAGATCTCTCTTATTGTGAATAGCCTATCAAAATTATTGATACCATAGAACAAGTGTTGAGAAACTAGATGACTCGTCTGGTGAATTTTCTATGGAGAAACCATTAGATAAAAGAGGGAGCAGGGGAACACGAGGAACTTTTGAGGAAGAACCACCTGAATCTTTTTATGCGGTAATATTCTAGGAATTTAGAAGATGAAATTATATTAAGGAGGGGAGAGTGTAACACCCCAAGCTTCCACGGTATGTTTCCCTTTGAATAATGTAATAAATTGCATTGTATTCTACTTCGAGATTCTAACAAACCGCAACTAATCAAACTAGCCATTATGGATAGTAACACCCAATTTAATAAATTTTATAAATTTTATCTTTCAAAATGGACTTCATTTTTGAATTCATAATATTTGAATTATCTTAGGGTGAATTTTTGGAATATTTTTTGAAAACTTTCAATTTTTGATTAATAGTGAAAACACTATGTTATTGGTTAAAACTGACTTTTTATTTAAATAATTATTTGTTTTATTTTAATATATTTTTGGTAAAAATAGATACATAATACCTATATATGTTTATCTTAATTCATTGGATTCATATTATAATAAGCTTAGATATATAAAACTTCATCGAACTTTTTACTGTCTTTTACACACCTCTTGGGAGCATTTGCAGATTCACATAAATCATAATTTTACTGCTTCTGTGAGTTGAATTTCAAAAATTCGAGAGACTCATTTGATATCAATAATTAAAATCTGGTTCAATTAGATGTAAATATTTGTTTTTGAATAGTAACTTTTTGCTTTTATTTACCACGATTAAAAGTAAATTGGGTAATGATGGGTATAAATGATATTATTATTACCCTAACACATGTCATAATTATATTTGATAAGAGTAATTCGACTAAAAAAACCTTAGGAATAAAATATGATCCTTTAGGTCCATTTGGATTAGATTAGGACATTTATTATTATTTTATTTAAAAAAGTGTTAAAAGAGTTGAATTTAATGTTTAATAACTAAACCATTTTTAATATATGGTTATACATAATATAACTTCAACTACAAGTATTAATTAGAAATATAAAAATATATTCTACTTAATGGTATTTTATTTATAATTTTTAAACTTTAAATAATTAAATTTATTTAAAACACAATGATGATGTAGTAATTACCTTATTAATGAATGATTAAATTAGTTGATATTATAAAAATCCAAATAAATATAATTTGATACTTTTAATGAATTACACTAATTTTATAGGTTAATATAACATGTTATGATTGATTAAATGAATTTTTTTTCGAAGTAATAATGCTTTAATAATTTAACAAAAACAAAAAACCAAATAGTGTCAAAGTTTACATTAAAGAGTTTTAAAAAAAAATATTATATTATTAATTGAAATTATAATTCCAAAAATATAAGGTCCAGCCAAAGGGATAAATAATATTATATATGTAATTAATGAACCACTTTAGGTTCTCTTGTATGTTTATTGTATGTTTATTAACTATATAATATAAAAATACAATGCGACATGGTAAATGTCAAACTATTTCACTAAGAGATAAATATAAAATATAAGGTTAATATGATGACCTAAACTTATCTAAAACCTATTGGTTGAGATGTTTTCGACCTATACCCATCTTAACCTTTAAATAATTCATTTTGGAGCCATTATAAACTAAAAATGATATTATTATAAAATAATATTTTAAACTTTTCCTAAAGTGACCCTCACCTATCTTATAAAACGGCACTTCCCCTTCTCTCAAATTCACACATTCAATTCCATTTTTCTCCACCAACCCCTGCTCAAATATCCTCTAAACTTTCCTCCCATAATTCTAGAGGAATTACTTTAGTCATAAATTAAGCCTAAGGATCCCTTTTGAACAAATCAAAAGGAAGTACCTGAAGAAGAGGTAAATATTTCATCAACTCATTCATGTTCTTTTCTTCTTCCACTTCCTCTTTCATTATTATTTCCATTATAATATAATAAATCTAGTATCTTCTATATTCTGTGATTTTATTAAATATGTGGTACAACCATATTCATTATTCTATCCGTACTATAAATGGAAAAGTCAACATACGTGCGTACATACGGATTACTGTCTTTATGTTGTGTTGTAGTTTGTTAGTCAAACACTTCATCATTTAGATGGGTATAATAATGAGTATAAATGATGTAAATAATAAATATAATATGATAACTATTTTGTATAAATGATATATAATCCAAATATATACTATTTTAATATCAAAATAATGAAATTGTGGTTTGTGTATATGTATTAATTGTTGTCTCCACGAACGCAATGAGATTCATTCCCCACCATATCCATTCAAGACTAATTTTCATTTGATGATTAAAAAATTATGTTTAAAGACATAATATCATTATGATTATGAATAAGATACATCCAATCCATTAGAAAAGTTACTTACGTAACAAAGAATATAAAGGAAAACGAATCAGTTAACACCTGAAATGATGATACTACTAAAATATAATTAATAAATCAATATTAGAATATCACATATGATATCATATTAATGTATATGGTTCTTGTATAATTTAAAAACAATTATTTTTCCATTACACAGGAGGTTAACCTACCCTCGACCAAGGAAAATTACATGGTAAGGGTTAATTTTTCAATCTCATTATTATCTGAGTTTGTTTTTATGTATGTATCTACTGGTACATATTTATTATCCATGTCCATGTAACATAAAAGTATTTTCAAAGGGAATATTTTTAAGGTACTCTTTTATTAAAACATCATTTTAAATGTTTTAAAAATTTATTGTTCTAAACCTTTCTCTGTAATTTCCATGTTTTCAAAATTATTTTAAGGTTTTAATTATATGGACATGAATGTTTTAAAATGTTAATTACTTTAAAAAGATTCAAAGTGTATAGGATACATTGATTCAAAACTATATTTTAAATGAATTTCTTTATAAATTATGTGACTTTTAAATGATTTCATGAAAAATGGATATTTCTCTCAAAGATTTTTTTGATCAATTTCAACTATGTCAACATCATTTATGATATATTATTCTTGATCAAGGCTTGTCTTTATGATAAAAATATTACATATTATATTGAAGGTTTTGTGATATGCTTGACTGTGGATGGGTTATTTTTATACCATTCATGTTTTATGGATAACATATTGAAATTTTGTAATCTAGTTTTAATATGAATGTTTATGTTATGTTTAATCATTTTCATATGAGGAATGAATTGGACTTAATAAGTTACGGGTGGATCCCACTATAGCTCCTTGATGCATTGGTAGGTCTCATGAGACAAACTAGTGTCTTGACACAAGGCCATGACAAAATCTTATTTGTAGTCTTGGGATAAGGCCTTGACTATGTGGTTATGAAGTCTGGCATTATGAATTCTATCATTATGAAAGTGGATATTGATATTTCATGTGATTATTCGACTAGTAGAATATCCATTTGAATAAGTAAGTGGTATTATTTGATTTTATCATTGCCATATTATACTGATGTTTAAGTTTAAAAATATTTTTTTAGTCTTATATATTGCCTTAAATGTTTATGATTATTTATGAAAGTTTTCATTATATTGTTATCCTTACTAAGCATCTGAGCTCACCCATTTCTATGTTTTATTTTTCTTAGAATGTGAAAAGTATTTTATAGTTGACCTGCAGGGATAGGATAAGGATATAAGTGTGTCCAAAATGGGAAAAATGTTATTGATGTTTTTATTTCATGATGTAATGTAAAACTTGTGAATATATCTAGTACTTCCAAGGCTACTAAACTAATCATCCTTTCGGGACATGATTCTTTTTATCATGCCAATGTTATATAATAATGCACCGAATCTGGATAACTAGGGTTGGGGCATTACACTTCATCTCATAAGGAGTAGTATAAATCATTCATATCTTTGAAATTGTTATTGTATGAATTTTTGATAGGTTCATCCCATGAGATTCTATCCGTAGCTGGAATCTTATACTCATATATAATGGAAACCAAATTTTAAAACACATACTCCCTAAATGAATTTTCATTTTCATTTTCCATTGAGCATAGTCGGTTCCATTAAAGAATTGTGGTCTGTTGGTTTCCCAACCTTCCAATCTATTATCCATAATACAAAAATACTTTGAAAGAGCTATAAATTTTGAATAAACTGAAATTTGTAGATTGTTAAAGTATAACTACAATCACAATTGAATATGGTTAAATAGAGTTTTTAAGAAAAAACCTCTGATACCAAATGTTGGTCGAAGATTAATACTTAAGAGAGGGGGGGGGGGTTAGTTGAGTAACTATAAAATATTTCTGTTTTAAATTTATTCTTAAATAGTGTCCCTAATTTGGTTAAATATATCCCAGTTAATCAAAGTAATATGATTATGAAAGTTTGACTATTTAAATAACTTCTCAAAAGATTTATTAGTTCTTAGTAATCTTAATGTCATTTATTAATATTACTTTTGACATTATTCTACTATGACAAGACAATTATAATTTCTTTCCAAGATTAACTATGAAAGTGAATTTATTGAATTAAGAATTATATAGTAGAGAAGTAAAACATAGAAGACTAAATTAAGCAGCACAATAGATATGAAACAAGTGGTTCATTCCCAAGCTGAGACCTAATCCACTCCACTTGGTGATCACCTTCCACCAAGTAGTTTATATAAATAAACATGATCCACACCCTGGATCGGGGTTAAACAACAGTACACAGGACTGTCCAGGTCACATATGGACCTCTTCTACAGTTCCTCATGGGGATAAAAAACCAGGCCACACAGCGACACCTTCCACACATATCAGTGGGCATACACAAGTGTAAAAAGATGTTTGAGTAAGGATATCTTGTATCATTTAGTTTAATGTAGGAGACAGAGTGTGTTGTTATACAGATACACACACTGTTCAAAATCTAGTAAAATGATACACAGTGGAGCAGAAATATTGAGATAAGTTTAAAAATTCTCTGAATGTTAGTCTTTTCAGCTCTGGACATCTGAGATTAAGTAGATATAGAAATCAAGTCCTCATATGGAAATTAGAGTGTTGCAAGTCAAATAGATCTGGCTTGTGTTCTTCGTGATGTTTGACAGTGTGAAGATGTTCTCGATTCTGGAATTCAATTAAACATAATGTGTTCTCCAGCAGTGTCGAGTTTCATGTGACAAATCATTCTTTAAATAATTCTCTGAGTGAGTTCTTCATTATTGTGTTATGCCTGGTTTTCCTCACTTTCATATATCAGGCCATGCTCTTTTTTGTTTCTAGGCTTTATTAATCTTTTATCTTGGAGTGCATGTGTTTGAGTCGACTGGTTGTATGAATTCTGCACCTCATACCGTGTACTGTCATATGACATGTATACAATGAAATATTAATGATGTCAGTGCATTTAAAATCTTCAAATATTACTGTTAGAGGTTAAATTGAAATACAAAAAAACATATTAAGAAAGAGTGTCATAGTATGTCATGGAAACGATGTCTCATTCACAGTTTATGGTTCACAGTGTGTGGTTTACAGTGTCTGGTTCACAGTGTCTAGTTCACAGTGTCTGGTTCACGGTGTCTAGTTCACAGTGTCTACATGTTCACGGTGTCTCATGGTCCTGGTGTCTGCTTGTTCATGGTGTCCGCTTGTTCACAGTGTCTCATGCCTTAGCCAAATATCATTATTCAGAATTTAGTAGTGATATTTATGTAATGAATTAAACTTAATCATTTTTAGAGAAATCTTAATAAAGTGAATCAAAAGATAGTGTACATTAACCAAGCTGAGTGTACAACACTTAAGTGCTTTGTATAATTTTTACTAAAGAGCTGTTTATTTGATGTGAGATAGATTACATAGAGTTAACAAGGTTTATAGACTTAAAAGGATTTGTGTTCATTAAAACATGATTAATACATGAGGAGTCCTACAATATCATCAACATTTATAATTATAATGAGTGAAATCTATATATTTTCTTTTATGTAGAGATTACTGTCAACTCCCCCTTTTTTAATCTTCCACTTCACTAAAAACCCAATTTGGACTACCACTCTCTTTAATCATTCTTTAATCCATAAAAATAATTCTATGACTTTTACACACAACATTAATCTTTTTTGAAAATCCACACGTTTGTTCAATATAAATTTCTTCATCATGTTATCCATTGAGAACTTATTATTTTAAATCCATATGATACATTTTATAACCATGTTGAGAAATAATTGAAAGAAATGTTATAATTGTCTATATCCTTTCTATTTAAGAAAAAGTATCATCAAAATCAATTCCTTTAATATTTGAATAACATTTTCAAACCAATCGTACATTGTTTTTTATCACTTCCCCATCATTATTCAACTTATTTCAAAAGATGCAATTTGTTCCCATCAAATTTTTACCAATTGTTTTTGGTGTAATTTCCCATGTATCATTCTTCTCAATCAATCCTAAGTCTTTATTCCTAGTATAAATCCACTCCTAATTCATGAAAGCCTTATTATCATCTTTTTGATCAACATTTTAGTAAAAGGATGTTTTTACAAAAACCTTTGATGTTATTCTTTTCTGAACTTCTTTGGTTGATCAAAAACTTTTTTTTGAACATGAAACTATTTCCCCATCCTAATATGAGATGTACATAACTATTCAACATCAATAAAAATAGCTATGTTTGATTATTCTATTTGTATGGCATTTTCAATTTTGGAATTATTTTCATGTTGAGTGAAAAAAAATTCTTCTTCTTCATCTTCCTTTAATAATTGTGTTTCTGAAACATATTCTTACAATTTTTAAGGAATTTAACTATAAAAAAAAATAAACTATCATTCCTTTTTTATTGAGACTTATATACCCTCTACCATCTAGAGAATAGCCAAGAAGGATTCCGTCATCATCCCATTGATCAAATTATCAAAGATTTAAAACATTGTTATTTATGATGTAGGGAATCCCAGACACCATTAAGTGTTTTAAACATGGAATCACAGTAAAATATTTCGTATGGAGTCATATTGAAACGTGGTATGTATAATCACTAATTATGAATATAAACTGTTGTACTCATCACCTACCTCCATAATTAGCAAGAAATGAAATTATTGATTAACATAACATGTCCAATATCTACTAAAAATCCTTTCATTATTTTAGATACCCCATTCTATTGTGATGTATATGGTTCATTTCACTCATGCATAATTCCCTGGTATCTAATATTACTTCTGGATTATTCATTATTCTATTCACCACCATTACTAGTTTGAAACTTCTTTATATAATCCCCCCTTTTTTTATTCTATTTACCTAAAAATATTAAACATCTTCCTAGAATTTTCCTTACATTTCAAATAAATTAAAAAAGTAATTAGAGTTAAATCATTAATGAAATAAATTAATTACTTATCTCACAAACATGAATTATTTCTCTTTGACTCAAAAATAATAGAAATAATTAGTTTTTGGGGATGAGTTGAACGAATTTTAACTTTTTTATGAACAATGTTTATAATATTCCCATTCCTAAAAATTGAAAAATACAAATCTCTTTTCTCATAATATTATGAATATCATGAACATAATATTTATTTGTTAAATTACTCATATTACTCTAACACATATTTCCCAAAGTTTTATTCCACAATTGATTCTCTTTCATCTTGTTTAGATAACACAAATTATGAACATCACCAAATTGAAACAAGTTCTCTTTTATACGTTGGATTCTCATAAAAACTTTCCCATATTAAAAACTATTTAGAAAAAGCATATTTTATGAAAACAAATGTATTTCATTTATCAAATAGTTGATAATCACTTACCATATTATGTTTCCATCCCATAAATTAACAAGGAATGTTTGGATTTCAATTGTTATTCCATAATAATAACATATCAACCAACATTGATTTTGATTGATTTATCACTGAAAAATATCACTATTTTTTCTTTAATGTATTTCAAATTCTTCAACACCTTCAAATATCCAATCATATGTGAAGAGAAACCATGATCCAAAATCCAGGGTCATTATTTTTGACAAGATTAAAGAGATGATTCCATAATAAGATCTTTCTATTTTTCTTTATCTTGTTTCATGTATCGCATTTGATAATTTTTTATAAACATATTTTTGTGATGGTATAAAAATAGGGCATTCTTTTAAAATATTTTATGTTTTTTCAAATCAATGAGAAATAGTTTTTAGAGGATAGAATTTAATTTAAACATCAAAAAAAACATTTTCCAAATTATTTCTTTTATCAGATTGAATTGCTCTGAATCATTCTTTCCAGTTACACCTGGGATAATAATAGTGTTTTTGATTGAAAAAAAACATATTATTAGTATTCCCAATTCCATCTCAATAACAGTATTAACCATATAAATAATATTTTCTAATGTAACTTCCATACCACATAGAGTTGAAAACATGTTTTTATACAATATTATAACCTTAAACATTAGAACACTAGTAAGCCCCAAACAATCTTTCATCACCTAGAATATTCTTATTCTATTTCTATTTCATCCCAAAATTAATGGTATTAGACGTATTATAATCTTTTATTTGAAACATTTAAATTTGTTAAACATATTAATTTTGAAATTTAGTGGTATTAGAAACATAAAATATTTTCATAGTTTTATTCTTTTTAGGAATATATTTAATTTTCATTTGGACATTTAAAGATAAGTACTATTTATCCTTCATAGGTTCAAACATTATAGAATATTCACCTACTTCATAGATATATTTTTTGAAAATTGTAACTCCATGATAAGAACTTTAGAAAATATTTTTAAACACGTTCCAAATCATCCTCTATTACCTTTTCCTTCACTTCAAGATGTTTATTAAATTTATTTTCTTTTAAAATAGATTTCATTAAATTGTCAATATATTCCTGCAATGTAGATTTACATTCAAGAAAATATTGTTGATTGATTTCTATAGAACATTCTCTTTTAAACTTCTTGATTTTTCTTTCATGTCATACTGTATTTATAAGACATTTTTTCAACTCTTATTTCAGAGAAAATTATAACTAAGTCTCTTTTTCCTCATAACTACAAAATCCATCACCATAAAACACATTTTCATTTCATTTCTCAATAAATTTGTTTTTTGTATCATATTTATTGAATTTTTTAGCTTCTACTTCCCTATCATCATATTCAATATCTTTAGAAAAAAATAATCTTTTTTGGATTTGGAGAGATTTTTAGCTTTCCCATTAAAGTATGATTTTGATTTATCTAAATGTTTCTTCCAATATCTTTTTTCCTTTATTACATATCCATAAATTTTTATTTTTTCCTTTAATCTAGTGAAATTTGCAGCAATGTTTCCCATAGCTCCATATTCAATGAATTTTGGTGGTAACTTCACATTTTTACTTACCTGTAACTATTTTCACATAATTAGAAAACAAGGACATAAGTTTATCAAAAAAATTACTAAATAATTATTTAGTTTCCAATTCACTATCTTCTCCATCATTAAAAAATTTCTTGTATTTTTCTTTTCCTGAAAGAATGGAAAGAAATATATTAGTCTTCCTTTTCATTTATTTTCATAGATTTTATCTTACCATTTAATAGGTAAAGAGAGTGAAATGTAAGTCATCAAATGAAAGTGTTTTAGGTTTTATATCTTCAAATTTGATAATTTTATATCAAACATTTCAAGAATAATTAATATGATATTTTCGATAACATTTGAATCATCCAAATTCTAACCAAGACATCTTATGGCGCTAAACATATCCTTCAACCATGTAAGGAAGTCACAAATATATTCATACTCAAAAGTTTTGAGATCTTCATAATTTAACCACAATTGTTTTAACTTGTATTTATTCTCCTTTGTCACTAATAACAAATTGGGTTTATCAAGCATTAGGGATTCAACAACACTAACTAAATGCACTGGTAAAACCCCCCTTTTCTAGGGGCATGAAAAATTATTTCTAAAGGGGGTTTTCACAATAATTACTTTATCACCATTAAATGGGGTCTTCAAAGGCACAACAATGCTCTATTAATGGGGGTCTTTTATTAGTTATTGGGAAAAAGAAACAGTAAAGGTCCCCCTTTATCATCATTAGTGAAAAAACACTAATAATGGGGGTCCTTTATCAGCACTTGTAAAAATGTGATGATAAAAGGAATATTAGAAAATAATAATTAAAAATTGCATGTCAATATATTAATATAAATATATTAATAAAATAATATATATATATATATATATATGAAATATGTTTTAGATAAGGCTAAATAGAAATCTACACAAAATATATTTGATATTTATTCAAAAAGGATTATAAAATAATTTAAAAATATTTTTTATTAATAAATTTCTAATTATTATTGATTAAGAGTTAATTAGTAAAAATTTAAAGATAAATATTTTAAAAAAATTAATAAAATATCTCAAATAAGTTTAAAAAATAACTCAAAATTTAAATAGACATAAATTTTGATCTTCAAGTCTGTTTGGGATCTACTCGATATCAAATAGAAACATGAGATGATCTTTATGCCTTTGAGACTAAACATGACCTTATTCATGTTTTTATGCCAAAAAATTCCCAGAGGGCCTCGGAATGGAGTTTTCAGAATGGATACCCCAATTTCTTAACATTCAATGAAATTGTAGCCTCGTTTAACGGGATCTTTTTCCCCTTTTTAAGTGGTGATTTAATTCATTCATGGGTATTACATTTATATTAATTTTATTCTTTTAAAATTGTATATATTTTTATATTTTACTATTTTTTTATAATCAAATATATAAAAGTATAAAAATATTTTTTATATATTCACAAATAAAATAAAATTTTATAAATTAATATTTATACATAATTACATATAAAATATATTTTCCAATATATAAATTTTATCTAAAAATAATAATATCCATTTAATTTAAAATAAAAATGTATTAATATTTATATAGTAATACAATTAATTTATATATAAGGTTCATATATATATATATATATTAGTGTGTGTGTTGACAAAAAATATATTTATCTATAAATTCTAATATATGTATGTAATATTAATATATAATATGTGTAAATAAATATAAACATGTATAATTTTATTTATAGATTCACACACACACACACACACACACACACATATATATATATATTAATATATATATATACATATGCTTGTATGTATTTATAAACAAACACAAAATCATATTTTATATATTGGTATTTAAATATATATATATATATATACACAAACATGTATATAAAAATATGGATAAAATAAATAAATGAATATATATAAATATGTAGATATGTCATAAAACGTAAAACAAAATAACATAGTGGAGTGGAAAAGGCACTGGTGGATAAGATGGAGGTATCAGGTTCGAAACTCACTAGAGACAGGGGAACACATGGGAAGGTGGGATTATTGAAAGCACTGATATGGTTTGGGTGGAGCACTGATGAGGGGGGAGAAATGATATAATGTTGGGTCATGAACAAAAAAATTATCTACATACTTGGCATTGTTAAAGGTGACCTTTAATAGTTCCAAAAAAGAACTATTAAATGAAACCTTTAACAGCGCTAAAAAAATCGCCAATAAAGGCCCCCTTAACCAGAGTTAAAAAAGGAGCGGATAAAGGCCCCTTTATCAACAACATTTTTATCATGGCTAAATGGGGACTTTATTAGTGTTTTTTCCAGCACTATTAAATCCAACTCTATAACATCTCTCATGTTATCAATACTTCTATAGTGCTGATGAATCCATTTTAATATCATTGGTAAAGGACCGATTTGTTGTAATTCATATTTCCTTCATAGATATTATTCATCTTTTCCCAGATTCCATAAGAATTTATAGATCCCTTTATTCTATAAAATTCACTTTTAGAGTGATGAAAGTAATGCACTCTTATCCCTTTCAACATTCTCTAGATTTTTCTTATCCAATATGTAGGGGGAACATTTTTTAAATGTGGACGAAAACAATATGTAGAAGTGTCCAAAACATTATAACCCAATGATATAAGATAAAACAATATTCTATATTTCCATATGTGTTTTTTATTTCCATTGAAAGATAGAATCCCATTACTATTTACACAATTAAAATTCACTATAACAACTTTTCATCAAAAAATTCACCAAAGAGTAAATGAAGGAACCTTCCTTATGATACCAATTGAAAAGACCAAACTAGGATAAATGTAATCAATTAGAGGTGGAGGGGTGAATCAATGATATCTATTTCTTTTAGGTCATCTTTCCTGTATAAAAAACTTTACCTCATGTTAAATATTTATCACTTTATTGGAAAAAAACATTCATAAATCCAAAGTAACAAAAGTATTTATAAGTTTCACTACTCAATAAAATTATACTGTCCTTATCATGCTTTGTAAATAAACTAATACCAAATAATCTACTATAAATAATCATTTTGAGTGGATACAAAAAATAGTAAATACCCGTACAATTGTGTAGAACTATGAACAATATAATAGTCAATGTCATTTCCTAGAATAAATTAGGTAAATAATTTTTTTAATGAGTTTAGAAACCATCTCTAATAGGTTCAGAACAAGTCAGTGTGCTAATTTAATAATATACACTTTTTTAATTCTTCAAAAAACAAATCTTCACATTATTACATAGAATAATGTTAGAAAAAATTATATAGACATCGTAAAAACCCTCAGTATGATTTCCCACTCTGATTCTCATTTTAATTCATAATTATGAAAACAGGTCTAATTTATCAATATTTAAAAAAGTCTGGTCTGATTCTTTTTTTCCCAAATCATTTAGTCCAATTACGCAGTTTGATCTGATATGTCCTAAACAAAACTTCTTCTGAACACTTTTACTTTCAAGACAATTCCTCTCGAGAAATTATTTCATGAAACAAAACCTCAAGTGTTATACCTCTCACACACATGAATAGTGTCAGAGTACATTGTACACTGAATTATATTTATAGGTTCCGCTTAAGAGAAAAGGGAGGGAAACCAATTTCACATTCCCTCTCCCAAAAATTCCAAATTCCAAAATTTCACATTTATTTCAACTTCATTTTTATCACTTTTATATGATTTTCCACTCTTAGAGATTATTCTCGAATATTCATTAGTTCTTAAAAAATCATACTTATGAACCTCACATTTAAATGAACTTTAAAACTTATCATCCCAAAATAATATTTTTCATTCTAATTTACTTGATCCAAACATCCCACTATGATGATCCAAAACAACTAAAACTATTTTTCAATAATAATCATTGAAACTTACATAGAATTTAGAACCAAAAAAACTTTTAGTAGAAAAGTAAACATGTCTCACCTTTTCTTCTTTTTTTCAACCACATCTTAGACCAATAAAACTACATTCAATGAAACTCAACATCTGATGACTTATCAGTGCCACACATTTTTTGATGAGTCTAGACCTAACTAAAAAAAATCAACTTGAGACCTCACTCAAATTCTTTGGGATGAATTAAAATATATGGATAAATTTTTGTATAAAATGTGATTGATTTATCTATATTGCACATTCATTGGATCTGTATTTGGATATCATCTAATTAACTAGTGTCAATAAATCTACTACTCTCTTGTACTCAAAAATCAAGATCATCCAATAAAATTCTGATAGTCCATTGTTTTTCCTCTGATGGAATTCTGCATCAGATGAATTATCAGTGATAACCTCTTGTCTGATGGATTTATGTGAGAACCTTCCCAATAAAATGGTATCAATAATGACTTCATTAATTCTGAAACTCAACAAAATATGGGTCATTTGATGGATAATTTCATCAAATGGATTGACCCATATAATGGAATGATCTATCATCACTTTGAAAAAACCTCTAACTTTAATAAATTCAAACAGCTAGTCTACAAAAAACCTCTACATCGAGTGATAATATACCCAATGATATGAATCTTAAAAACATCAACTTCATAAAAACACTGGAAATCCACATTTATATATTTTTTCATAAACTCCCTCTTGTTCAAAATACTTATTCATGATGTTTAGACCATTGTGATCATCATAGAATCATGAAACATTATTCACCCCTAAAATATCATGGAAAACATTGTATGCCTAAAATCATTTTCTCCCCCTTTCTTTCACAATGTTTGGATCACATAATTTTTTGTCAAATTATGATGTTGATTAATTTTATTAGAGGGAAGCATCATCATATTTAGTGTCGAACATCTCTAAAGAAATGTTTTGTCAGATACCACTTCCCACTCCATTAGTAAAAAAATAAATTCCAAAAAATAAATTTCACAATCTTAATCACCCAAAAATCATATTCAGAATAGAAAATATCCAATAACTGAATTTCATAAGAATCGTCCATCTAATCTTATTTTTTTAGTAAAAATTTATCCAGTCACCAGAAATTTCAATGTAAGGTGATTTCATATAGTGAACAAAATAAATGACATTCATAAAACCACTTTTTCTAGAACCCTTTTAGTATCAAAAAACCATCTACCTCTAAATTTTTCCCAATAATCTAATGGTGTATCCTTTGGTTCACTAGTACGTACTGTGAGAAATTATTTCATGGTGTTTCTTTGTTTATATTATAGTTTTTAATGATAATTTGAGGTAATCAGTCCAATAAAATGTCTTTTGTTATCACTATCATATATTCATCATTTAATGATGATTATGAGGTGTTAAAATGGCTTTCAAAATTATTTTAATGTTAAAAAAATGAAGATTTTAACCAAGAATTTCAATTTATTAAATCATATTAAATGATAATGAAATATTTCTATTAATACTATCCCAATGTTCTATTTTTAGAGGAATATATATATCAGTATAATCCTCATGGAGTTGGTTTTGAGTGTGATACTCACTACTTATATTAAAACTTCTTAACCACAGATGTTAATAAAGATATAATTCCTCGTTATTCATTAAATATAAGATATTATTAGACCATAAATATAATGAGATACTACCTAAGATTATAGTAATCCATAATATATATAGATACAAATATAGGATGGATTATTTTGGGTTTTTCTTTATGATATTGATTAAATGGTTTTGAAAATATTAAATTGGGTGAATCGACTAGTGTAACAAATATCATTCTTATTTTTTATTTATATATATTCCATTAATATAGATAGATTATGTGTTCAATAAAGTCATAGAGTTTTTATTCCCCTATGTGTTGGATATTAAATCCTATTGAAATATAACATGGATTTGATTATCATACAGTGCATAGATTCAGGATGTGTCGATTCCAATATATTTAGATTTCTTAAGTATATAGTTTTTTTGGTTTGATTTAGTTTTATTCATTTAGATAAATTTTTATTATTTTACTTTTTCTATTTCTAGTTCCATTTCAATTTATATGGGATCAAATCATTTGGAATGAATTCACTTTATTTTATTTTATTCCATTATCGTATGGGAGGGTCCAAGATACTTCAATTTTTTTGGTTGGTTCTATTTGACCAATGAATGACCAAGTTAATTTAATTCAGATCTAATTAAGAGAGTTTTTTTTTCAAGTAAATTTTATTTTATTTATTAAGTTGGTTATAGATTACTTTCATTTTGTTTGAATCTGTGTTATTCAGGTTGAGTTAGGTTAATCTATTTTAGTTTATTTCAGGTTGATACGATGAAATTATACATAATTTAGTGTTTTTTGTTTAATTTAATTAATTCAATGTTATTTATTTAATTTTGTTTTTTATCCTTTTTTTGGAGTGTTTTGGTTTTTAGCTGCTAGTCAGGTTGGTAGGGGTTAGGATGGATCCGTTTAGTTGAATTTGATTTTTTATTGGGTAAATTTAATTTAGTTCAATTGAGTTCAATTAAAATTTTTTACCCCGTTATTAGGGATCGATTTATCTTAGTTTAGTATGTTTTTCATTAAATGATTCTTGTTTAGGATTAGTGTGGTTTGGATGGTTTCTTTTGGTTTGGTTTGGTTTGGTTTCTTAATATCAAGAACTTTTTTTATTGTGTCATTCCATTTATGTATGGATTAGGTTTTTTTAGTGTGGTTGGGTTAGCTTTGGGTTGAGTTAGTTTGTTTTTTAATGTCATGTCATGTTTTGTCTATATACCTTTTTAAATATTTTATTTTTTTAGTGCAGTTATGTTAAAATTCATTTGGTTCATTTGGTTTTTATTTGGTTTTTTATTATTCGTTTATCTCACTTTAGAATGGACAGAATCATTTCAATATACTTCAGTTCAATTTTGTTACCTTTAACACAATTTAGTTCTTTTTTGAATTTCTTCAGGATGTTTTTTTTGGTTTGGTATAACACGGTTTCATTTAGTTCAGATTTATTCACATATATCTGGTCTTATTTATTTTTCTCTATCCATTTTAGTTTAGATCAATTCAAATATATTGGGTGTTTCTGACTCTAATATATTCACTCCACATCAATTCAAATTCATTTATTTACTCTTAACATAGTTATGTATTTTATATGACTAATTATTTTTTGTTCTATTTGATTTTAAATTCGGTTAATATAAAAAGGTTTTGTTTCATTATGTTATAAACCATTTGGGATATATTGACTTGGACAAGTTTAGTTCAATTTTATTTGGGTAAATATTTTTCAATTTTCAGATGTTTGGGTTGGACCAGTTTTGTTTTTTGGGTTAATATGGTTTAGTTACCATGAAACATCTCTAAAAACCTAATTCAATCCAATATTTAATTTTATGTGACCCCCAAAGCATGATTTTAATATTTAGAGAGTTTTTGACTAAAGCTTTTAGTATATAACACATAATATGGGGATAATTACCCTAAAATATAATGAAAATAATAGAAACCTCTAATCAACACCAACCCCATAGATAAAAAAATAAAATCACAATATATATATATATATATATATTAATTTAAGGTCGTATTAAACTATGGAACATTTTAAAAGACATGTTATATGAATAAATAAACTATTTAAGGTAGAAATCCATTCAATTCTACCTAATTACCACATCCTACGAAACAATCTTCTAGATTTTTCTCCTACTCCATTCATAAAATATAAAAAATAGTATATATAATTATAGTTGATCATACAAGTATTCTGAGTATGTTTTGACCAAGAAACTATCATTAAAATATAGAATAATCATATAAATTATTAAGTGATTATACAGTGAAACGAACATGTGATCCCATTCCAAGTTCATATACCTAAACTCATCAAATCACAAAATCATTCAAAAATTTAATATAAATTATAAATTTACTATAAACATGGAAATATATGAATATAGGTACACACCAAATACATCCATATGGATTTATTCATGTTTTATGGTAATATGTCACAACACTCTCATTCATTCTCATACTCACAAAACATGACTACATAAAATAACAACATATTGAAAAAAAATATCATCACTATATATCCAAATCCTCATACCATTAACATATAACCCAAAACACACCCCAAAACCATATATACACTACCAAAGTAAAATAAAATTCTAGAATATAGGATAAGAGTTATGGTGTATTAATCCATCCTTATCACCCATATCTTTGATATTAAAGGATCACCTATAACATAATAAATCATATAGATATCGATTATGTTACATAAGTCATTTGGGATACATTATGAAAAGAAATCAATGTTATACAGTAATAGAAAAACCCATCCCAGTGTCTAATTAATTTAGAACCAACATTAAAATCATATCCCATTTTAATCCATTCACCCTATTAAAACAACCACATCTATCAATAATCATATAAAAATCCAACACCAAAATAATAAAAGAAAACAAACACATACATGGTATTTCATCCCCTTACATTTGTCATTAAAAATTTGAAATTAGTTCATCATCATAAAAAATAATCTACCTCATTATATCATTGTTTCCCACAACCTCTTATTTCTTTTAACCCATTACAACATACGTTAATTGACACATGCATCAACCAATCAAAATCATCTATTTAAACAGTTAATTGAAAACAATTTTTCCTTCCCCATTATGAAACTAATTTATTCATAAGTTCAATTCACATTAATTACTATATCATTGGAAAATTAAAACATCATAACCATGTTGACCACATACAATTTTTATAAAAAACCATACTACAATCTCTCCATCCACTTTATCAGATTTATCTTCAAATAATGACTAGAATTTCCCAAAACACAATTCCCTTATCATTTCATCTTCTTTATCATATAGTTACTAATAAAAACCCACTTCCTTATAAGAAACAACATATAAGTTAATAATAATTTAAGATAAAATAATAATAATACAAGAATAATACTTATAATGTATCACTTTTATAATCCCTCTATGATGAAATACAATTATACTAAATTAATTATTCCAAGATCATTTATTTCTAATTGAAACAACATAAATTTTAAACAATATAAAAAACCTAAAAAAATTGTAGATAATTTGAGTCACATTCATAAAATAGAGGATTGAATTATCATGTTGAAAAAATATAGATCGTAATGATCATGCTTTATACCATCAATAAATATCAATAAACATACACCCAAATACAATTTCCTATCATAACAATACCTAAAAACCCTTTACAATATAAGTATATAGAATGATTATAGGAGGGATGATTCATGAAGGAATTACCTCGTTCTATATTAATTAAAATTTATGATTGGAATAAAAAAAGGATATTTGTGTGGTTTTGTTATACATATAAGGATCTCCCACAATCCCTAGAATCTTGAAAAGAAAGAGGAAACAAAAGGGAATTTAATAAAATAATTTACTTTATAATAAAAATAATGATTTGATATTAACATTTTAATGGAATTCATTATGTCACAATAATGGTGGTCTCATTGGGATCCCAAAATTCATTTCCCAAAATCCCTTATCTCCCTCCGAATCTCATGACCTCAAACAATTCAAATACAAAGTTATAATGGATGATATGTTCATAATGATTTTCAGTAAAATTTCATTACCAAGACTATAAAATTTCATAGTTCAATCCTTACTTTCATATAATTCCATATGTAACATACCAATTTAACCAAAATCCAGAATTATAAATCTATGTTTAACCATAGTTACTACTCCTAAACAACAAGGATACTTTATAATCATGCCTCGATACAACTTTCTATCCATCACCCATAACAAATAGTGGTGACACTAAATCATTCAATTCTAAATAATCACGACATAATAAAATTAATTATTTCGCAATAATAAAAACCATAGAAAAATTATTAGGAAACACTGGATAATAGTAAAACCTTCATTAGTATTATATACATAAAAAATTACTAGACCGTGTAATAATCATATTGTAATTGAGTTCATTTTCATTTTCACTGTTTTTTAGCTAAAAGGTAATTCTAAACACGACAACATATCTCCCTTCACATTTATAACACATTAAAATTCATAAAAATTTATAATAATGGATTTAATTGAAAACATATGAAATCATAATAAATACATTAAAAAAATATCGCCATTATGATTAAATAAAAATTCAATAACAAAAAACAATAAAAATAACTCTTTTGTGAGATACACCCTCATTTTTAATCTCAAAATTAAATTTACTAAAATATTAATGGATAAAACATAAACCACTTTGGTTCATGATAAATCTAAATTATTCTTAAACAAAATTTTTTAAAAAAAACATTGAGTACTTAAACCACATTTATGTCCCCCACTTTCAGGTACACTCCTCTATTCCACCATGCCTATATAATGAATACATTAATAAAATGACATGTTTTCACATTACCTTCTCCTTATAGGCCTTAATCACAATGGTAATATCACAAAATTTCATATCCAATTTAATATTTTAATCCTATTAAATCATATAATTGAGAGTGATCATAAAGATACCAATAAATCTATGATACATAGAAGTTTAATTGAACTATATATATTTTAGGTAGATATGAAATCCTTTATTCCACCTCACTAATAATCTCCAACACAATAAATATCTTAAAAAACCACGTAGAGTGATTACTACTTATACCAAACCTCATCCCTATATAAGGAATTCAAACCTTTTTTAACTCATGATATCTAACAGAAAATATAAATGATATCCTCTATTGATCTATATATTTCTTCTAATTATCTTCAGATGATTTTATCCCATCTCTAATCACATACACATTCATTGGTGATCTATACCCCAAATCTAGTACTAATATCATTGATACCCTATCCAGAAAAAAAGATATATGAAATCATCATGTTCTACAATAGAAATATATAAATATTTCCATGTAATGTTTGAGTTATGAATATTTTTTTTTAAAAAAATAAACCAAGGAAAAAGATAATCATCCTTAACCTATAAATTATATAATACATGCATGTAAGTTATCCTCTAATGTCTATAATTTTAGCTCTAAATTAACATCTTTATAAGGATTGAAGGTTGTAGGAAAGAATAACAAATGGACCAAGTCACATTAGATATAATTATACACACATGAAGTAAAGTTATGATATTTATTAATTATTATCAACCTTTGTACATTGTGAATCCTTGATATAAAAATCTTTAAGGACACATATATTTCAATCCAACTCTTAATATATAGGAAAAACTATAAAAACCAATTGATATAACCTCCCATTTCTTCAAAGGGACATATTAGTGCAACAAAAATATGGCCAAAACACATTTCTTGGATTTAACATTCTAATGACTAATTCATTAAAAAATAAACTCCACAATTAAATTCTATATATCTTTCCACAAAATAACTTCTTTAAAACATGATACCTCTAGAATGATCTAGGATAAATTTATAAAGGTGATCTATGAAGATCAATAAATTCTTATTCTCATGTTAGTTAAAAATTCATCAATATCATTTTCAATAACACATGATTCTTAATATCAATTATCCATCCTTAAAGATTTCATACATTAATGGTATAAGAATTATAGCATCCACCTAAGGATATCCTAGACAAGACATTGTGAGAAACTAAATTAAGGTAGAATATAATATAATATAATATAATAAAAATACATTATTAACTTACTCCATATCCATATAAATTGTTGTAAACTCCCCCATAATTTCCCATATTGCTCTAGACCCAAGACAAACATCACTATATGTCTATTCAATCAATTAATTATCTACCACATAACGTTTTCCAAGAGTGAATGAGATATTAAACATATATTATTATAAGAAAAATACCTATATCAACTAACACATGTTTAAATTTTACAAGTAAAATCAATAATGTATATTGTTTTGATCTATAAATACTATAAAATACTCTCTAAAAAGAAAATGTCACTACATAATCATGGAAAATTCAACCACCCCATGTTTAAGTTCATGGGTGGTATAATTACATTTATCATATATACAACATCCAAGACATATAAGAGTTTACTAACCTTTATTTCATCTATATGAAATCGAAAAAACAATATGAAACTAATAGTAATAAACATTAACAATTAATCCCCCCTCAGGAAGGAAATGTATTGGACCAATTATTATCTTATATATTTATTACTACAATATTTCGTCACACTAATCTATCCACATGAAATATAGATTCATTCAAGAAAATTTTATCAATAATATCATCATGGAAGATAAATTAGATCAAAAAATGTAATAATCCATAATACCTTGGAAATATTACACATCTATAGTGTTGTTAGGTTATGTATATGAAGAAACTACATCAATCCTTGAATTATTTATAGTTGTACCCTTTTGATACAAAAATTGTATGATAAAATATTCCTCACAATCCATGAATAATATTTTTGTTAAATTATTATAAAACCAATATAATTTTATTATCTTCATAACAAACCTAAAATTATATGATTTCCCATATCATATACTTTATATATTAGGACTTCATTGATAAAATTCACCCTGAACTATTTTTAGAACACATAAAATACAAATAAATTTTCCCCATGAATAATACCAATAAATTCATGAATCTAGAATATATCAACCTTAAATTAAGTTCCTACCATAATACATGGTATTTTTTTATATATAATGGAAATAATATTCAAATGATATGTTGTTAATATGTATTATTGTAGTCATAAAATAAATGTCAAGAGAGTTGAAATTAATGAAAAAAGAGAACTAGTTT
This sequence comes from Viscum album, assembly GCA_963277665.1. Taxonomy (NCBI): domain Eukaryota; kingdom Viridiplantae; phylum Streptophyta; class Magnoliopsida; order Santalales; family Viscaceae; genus Viscum; species Viscum album. The sequence goes on along the minus strand of OY728165.1, from coordinate 877,355,956 downwards.
GTATCAAATAAATAGAATATGAATTCAATAAGGAAACCCTTTAAGTCAATGAAAATTTATAAGAAGGATGCCATCAAATAAATTGTGTCAAATACAACTTGAATGTGAGATGTATGAACCTCTTCCTATAACATGGTATATCATTATACATTTATGGTTTTATGGTAAGAAAGTCTGAGATATTCTTCAGAATACTTGGACCATAGTACATGAAGTGAAATACAAAATACCACACACTATAACAAGAAGAGAATAATGTTTAAATAACATTTTAGATAATATTGTGAAAGAACTTGAAATTCACATAAAATAAGAATAAATTTCATACTACTTGAATGGATTGATAAATCCAAGACAACATGAACTATTGGGAGGGGATAACTATAAAAAGTAGTATAAATACAATCTAGTGTGATGATAGTTTACAAGGCAAGATCCCATGTAAACATGTTGTCATAATATTTCATTGTACTAATTTTCAATAGAAGGGGAATAATCCATTGTTGGGGAGTCTAAATAATCACAAAAAATAGTAATAATTCGTGGTGGAACAATGAAAATTTGTTTCGTTTTTTGCATTATTCACACCACTATTCTATTAAAGTAGGAGAGAAATAATAAAGAGATGATCAAAATATAATCGTTAATAGAATCTGAAATTAAAAGAATAAATTTCTATGAATAAAATGGATTACTCATTAACCTTATCACCCTCTCAGTTATCTAGTCATTCCTAGGATATACCCAAAGTATCATAACTATACATATTCTCCTCTAGAAGATCTAACTATTTTATAAAGGGGAAGAATATATAATTTTCTTAATATTAAGACTAAGGTGTATCCATTTTTTATTTAAAATATTTTCATAGATAGAGGAAACAAATACCTCTCTATCTTCTTCTATAAGGTCTACATCTAATAAAATCTATGATAATTGGATTTTCATTTTTTAGAATAGATTCCACCATGACATATATCGATAACATAAAAATTAAAATAGATGGGAAAGCTAAAAGTTCCATCCTATAATTACATTATGAAATATTGTATACCAAGGTAATAGATCATATAAAAGAATTAGATGTGGGACAAGATGGAGAATATGTGTGAGGGAATTGTGAAGATAAAAGAAGATAAACACCATATTTAGGGATCTATTTTTGATGAAATTTATATGAAGATGATGAGAATTTGGTAGAATAGATTACTAGGTTAAATGATATTGTTTGTCATATCATAGTTTTTTGTGGTATATTGGAGGACTCGGCTATTATTAAATAATAGATGATGATTTTCCCTGAAATATTTGACTGGAAGATATACACCCTAATGGAAATTGGATATCTTCCACTTGATGAACTACACATCACTCTCCTCAATTATGATATGAGGAAGGTTCTTGTATTCAATAGTAAAGGAAAGAATAAAACAACCATTAAAGATATTAAGAGATAAAAATTCAGATAAGAAAAATATATTGATTATGATACATCAGAAAGTGAGGATGAATATAATTATTATAAGAATGTTTTAAGACTCATATTAAAGATCTAAAAAAAGTTAAAAAGAAAGTATGAAGGGAAAAAAGTGTTTCTTGGAGAAAAGTATAGTGCATTTTCCATAAACTACAAAGATAATAAGAATATTGAATGTATGTTAGAAAAATGTGAAGAGACCCCAAGTAGTGAAATATTCTGAATAATATGATGTAGAGAAATAAAAAAAGGTTCTCCTAGAAAGAAATTTTTATATTCAAATAAGAGTAAGCATAATCTAATTGATAGAATGTGTTGTGAATACTCTTCAACTTTGAGTGAATACGATCATGAAAGTATCTCTTAGAAATAAATAACCTTCAATGATAAATTCTTAAAACATGTAAATATATTAGAAATTATGAGGAAGCTTATATTACCTATAATGATTGTATGACATGGGATGAAATATAATATATCTTAATAATATTCTTTTTATCAAGATGAAAATAAAAATGATTGGAAAGAGAAATGGATTTTAATATGATAAAAAGAGAGATTTCATCAATGAGATATGGATGTAAAAGTTAGAAACTATAGTATAAGAGAAAATGTTAAGATATCCTAATGAAATAGTGGCTAAAAATAGAAGAAATGAAAGTGGTATAATCTTGTTTAATTAATGACGAAAAAACAATGATGAATATGAAATAATGTTACTACAATAAAATGATGTTCAAGATGATTAACTAAGATATGTTTTTTATGTCCTTTTTAAAATATATGGAAAAAATATTCTTATTTCATCTAGTGATGATTAATTTATTCCATTTGGATATGTATATTTTAATGAAAATCTAAAAGGTAATGGGTTTCAAAATTTGTTATAACCAAGTGAGTATTTTATTTATTTTTATTATATTCAATATATTTTTAGTATATCGATGATGATTCTTATAATATTTTCTTAATATTGTATATACATTGTATTATATTCTTGATAAATAATACATAAAAGTAAATAGGATAATAGAGATGCTATAAGGACATATATTAACAGATTCATGAGGATATGACATGATTAAATCTAGTGGTAACATAATGTAATAATTGTTGTATGGTTATTCAAGGAAATTGATGAATAGTGTTGGTAGATGTAAAGAAACCAAACATATCATGATATTATTGTTATTTTACTTACTTGAGAAGGTATGATATTCAATTGAAAAATACCATAATTGATTTCATGAAGTTGAGAGTTGATTGAGAGGAATTTCGGATGTTCTCTACTAAAGATGGCATTTGACAAAGGAATTTATCCTATGAATACCATGTACGATAATTGAGAGCTCATATGATAATTAACTTACACAGATTGAATAGAAATATATTTGAGGAATTTTTAAATGAAATTTATCTTATGCAAGACAACCTATATAATTATTCATATCTCATTAAATAATTCACATACATGTACATTAATGAATGATTATTGAGGAATTTTCCAAAGGATAATTTCTTACACAGACCACCTCAAAAGACAACTCATAACATGTAAGATAATTCTCCTTCACAAATCATATCATAAAAGATTTGGTTTCATAAGATATATTTATCTTATTTTATAATTTTTGTACATGATAAGTATCCAATGAAGGATTATCCTACGAAGAAGAAAAGTGTGATGATATGTGTTATATGCCACAGAATGATATATCATATGGAAAATAAAAATGTTTCCATGCATGTGGTATTTTGAATTAGTTTAATGGATATTATTTTATAAATTGATTCAAATAATTAAATAACTAGTTCATATGGAGATTCAAAATGAATATTTGAGCAGGAATTTAAAATAGATCTTGAGTAATATCAAACCTACTTCGAGAGAACAAGGAATTTTGAAACATGAATAAAAACTAAGCTCGATAAATATTTCTAGGCATAAATATTTAGTTAAAAAATGAGATAAAATAGTGTAAATATTTAGGGAAATGTAATAAATTATGTACGAGAGTTTTTAGAACATGGTACACTTCTATATCATTGAGAGGAAGAATCTAATTTGAGTGTAGGTGTTCATAAAGGAGATAACTAGTAGTAATTAAAAAATTTAGGAGAATTCATATCACACTAGTCCGAGAAGGACTCCCAAAACCACCACTATTACCTAGGCTTTTTAGGGAGTACATGAGAAATTATAGTATTATATGTGTATATATAAAGATCACTTTGAGGAATAAAAAAGACTTTCTACTACTATATAAACAATAAAAGTGAACAAGAATATAACTAGGTGGTATAACCAATTAATGAATAAGCTCATTATTAAGGATTAAAACAAGTAATGGAAGGGAAGGTGATTAGGAAGTATATCCAATCATGGTCCTACACATTTAGGAGACCATTGAAATGGATAATAAGATTATAGTGGAGAATCCAAGTTAAGAGAATAACTAATAATGAAAGGAGTATGAATTTCTACTAAACCTTGTAAATACAATGTGATACTCTCTTTCTTTATCATTTCATACAATGGTGAGGGTGTTAGAAATCATTTAGTGGATAGATAACTTGAACTTGTTTAAGAGGTTGAGTAAAAAGGAAAATACTTTTAAAATAAAGGGACTACTTATTCACCCATACCATATTAGTGATCCAACAAATCTAGAAAAAATAAAAAGAATCATAATATGGTTCTCTTTAAATATCCAATGGAGATATCTATGAGATGGTGAATCATAACTCTTTCAATTTTCGAGGTGTTCTCGCACTATATGGAATGAATTTTCATTTCTAGAGGAATAAGACACTACCCTACCACCTATAACATGGAATATAAGTGAGAGATGTTACAATATTTGGGTTTGAACCCATTATGAATAAGGTATCATTGACTGAAGAAAATAAGAATAATTTGGACATGGATAAAGATGATAAAAATGTTTTTGTAATTTTTCTATCAGATAAGGTCTACAAAAAGTTCATGGGTCTATAGACTGGAAAAGAAATGGAGGAAAAGTTAGGAATCATCTATGAAGATGATTCCAAATTAAATGAATACAAACTCTATGTTTAGAGGAACCAATTTAAAGACATTAAAATTTGTTATGAACAAGATACATATAACTATTTTACCTGTGTAAATTAAATGATGAGGAACATCATGGGGTTTGGTGAGAAGTTAGAGTATTCTATCATTCTCCAAAAGATAAAGTGGAATTTTCTAGTTTATTTTGATTAAAAAATATTAGTCCAAGAAGAATGATAACAATTGGAAATTGATTAGCTAAATATACCCTAATATATTATAACATGAGAAATGTACATGATTTAAGAAATATGGAAAAATATGAAATGTGTATAGAATCCATTGGAAAATGAAAAACCATAGAATAATTGGATGAGAAATATTATACTTATATAGTAAGGATTAAAATTTATTTAACTAGATTGTTTCTCGACTATCATATAAATTTAAGAATGGTAAATAGAAAGAGAATTCTAATAATCGACTTATATGTTACAAATATCTCAAATTATTTACAAATGATGCATGATGAAGAATCTAAACTGTATTATGATAGTGATATGAAAAAAATAAAATAAAAATGTGTAGTTCAACAGTAATAAGAGATTAATCTTTAAGAAACACAAATAATTAATTCACTATATTTTATCTTATTGATAAAGGATCTGATTTTTCAAGTAGTGATGATGGGGTAGATGAAAGGATAGAAAGTATGTAATAATTAAAAAAATTATATTTTTTCTTTGGTTATATATAGTATCTAAAGATATAAAAAATTAATATTGAGAAATAAAACATAAAGGTATTTGATTATAAGGAAGAGTATTTCAAAAAGGACATGGTATGCATTGATGAGATGAAGAACCACAAGCCTATAGATTCTAAATATGAAATGATTATCATATATCTCAAGTAAGAACACACATAAAAGGGATAAGAACTGGCTAAGAAATAATCTATATGTCCCACAATAGATAAGGAATATAACATGGCTAGATAATATGTTATTGGGGTTATTGAGGTAAATGGAAAAAAATTTCACACTAATGAGAAGAAACGTTCATGTGAACCAGGTAAATCATTAATTAATCGGTTTTGAAATATTACTATTTTATTGAATAGTGGTGGGGTTAAAAAATATGATCATATTTAGAACAAGAAAATATATAATTTTATTAAATAATTATTAAATTTTTGGATAAATCAATTTCAATTGGATAAAAAATTGGGGGAAGTTAAGAAAATCCTTTGTATTATGAAACAAAAGAAGATTCAGAAGATGATGTTATAAAAGATGAATTTTTTCCCAACTATATTATTGAACAAATAGAATACTGATGTATATACATGTATTATATAGAAATAATATGTTTTTGAAAAAATTTTAATAAAAAAGATAACACATAAAACAATAAGAGGACCCCAAATAAATCTTTCCAAAATATATTTAGAAGAAAATAATGGCCTAATTCGAGAGGAAGATCTCATCCAAAATTTAATATCTAAGACAAAAAGAGTTCGTTCATTATTTCTTATTATTTTATTTGTTTAAAAATAACATAAGTGGAATTATATGATAATCTTGATTATTGTACACACTATGAAATAATGAAGATGTGATTCTCATGGAGTTCCCATAAAAACTAGTCTCTATGATGATGGAAAATAGTATATCCCATCATTGTAAGTAAAAATAAGAAGGAAGCTACTAATATTCTTTTTCAAGTAAACATAAAATTTCTAGAATGATTTAAAAACATAAAGTTTCTGGTATGATGATCACACTTATATCCCTTTTTTATTATGCACATATTAATAGAGATTGTTTCTTATTAAAAATTTCAAAATGGGCAGAGTAACATGACTTTTATATGAGAAATTTTTGGATTATTTTCTTGATGTGTGTCTGATAATGTTTTCTTAAAATAATATCTTTTATATATCCCCTATTTGTGAAATTAATTAATTATAATTATGATATCACGTGAATGGTAGTTTTTTGGATTGCAAGGCCAACCTTGATTTTATATCTCTTGTTTTCTACAACAAGATTTCCCATGATGAATTTGAGTATAATAATCAATATAAATTTTATAAGAATAATCTATAATATCATTTGTCTATCATATTTAAAAAAGGGATAGGATAATATAAGTTCCTATATAAGAATAAGATAAAGATGAGAAGACCCTTATAATGATATTGATATTTTATTCTCAATAAGGGGGAGAATAAATTGTACATCCAAAAATTCATATTGATAATGAGGAATTATTTTAGTGTTATTAAATTCAAATAGAGAGATTTTTGTTCCCAAGTGAGTATTTTCTTTTCTATAATTAGGTTCAATATAGTTTTTTATGGTGATACCGATTCTTAGTGTATTGTTATGAATTCATGTAAACTGAATGGATGTTAGACATGATAAGACATACATGAAATTGAAGGACCCAAGAATACCATGAGAGGGAGGGGTGAATAAGTGTGTCAAAATTTTCTTCAAAAGTAATGGATCGTGTTCCCACATTAGAAAGAATATATTAAACTTATATGATAAGAAAGAGTAGTAAAAAAAATCACTTGTAAAGAGTCAACACAATTATTTTACTTGGTTCACCAATAAGGGCTAGTCCCAGGAGCATATAGTGAACGTGTGTTGGTCATTCATAAATCCACTAAAATTCACTAGTTGTGGAGTATAAAAGATTAGGCACAATAACTATATTCTAGGGAAACATCCATTACAATAATTTAGGTATATCTCATTGTGTTCCTCGTAGCACATCCATCAACTCCGCATAACTTAATTGCAAAGGAGGAATCTTGAAAACGTTTATGGACTTGTAGATCCTTTACTATTCATTAAATCGTGAATCCTCAACTATATATATATTATTTGTTTAAATTTATTTTGTACTTGTAGATGAAATTCACTTTTTTTCACACTGATAGTTCACGAACTGTTCCTCCGCGAACTGACCTACTTCTTCTATGAACTGTGCGTGATCTTCAAAGACAATATCTCATCCAAATAAATTATTTACTTCCATGGATCATATCTGATTCTACGTACCACATAATGTACCATCTCCACATACTACCTCTATGTAACATGTCTGATTCTAAAGAATAATTTCCACCATAGATTTCTTCTTCTATGAAATATTTCTTCTCTATGTACCAACTCGTCTTCTGTGAACCACTTCAAATTCTGAGTTAAAGAGCCCTACAAATTTTTTCTTTTAGAGACATTTCCCACAAACCTATTCACCCATCACAGAATCCTCTCTCCCAAACCTATTCTTCTTCATAGACTCCTCGGGAACTCTTAATGACGTAGATGAATTTATTTTTGGAATGAAGATGTTTTCTAATTAACATCTATCTTAGTAATTATCTGTCAAGCAGTCCATATATGGGAAAAAAAGTCAATAATAACACTAAACCAAATCACCCAAATCTTCGATGTTGTACATCCACCGCGTACCATGCACCTTTAGTTAACTACTTTTGCTGTCATGGTCCTTTTGGAACCTCTATTCGCAGTAGCCTATCAGTTATATGAATGGATCTCTACCTATTAGCCACAAAATAATTTTCTCCTATGAACTATTTTCTTCTCACAAATCACAAGACACACACGAACCTTTTTCCTAAACGGTTTGCATACCATGCATCATAGTCCACATAACACTCTTATGCAGAAGTCCTAACGTTTTTTCCTAGATATCTCGCGTACCTCATATGAAATATATGAAATTTCCTTCACGGTCCAAAGACTGTGTACTACAATGTAGAAAATCATCCTTTCCTAAAAAAACTCCTGATTTTGAGGCCCAAAAATTAGGAAAATTATAAGGCCCCAGCCTTAACCCTTACTTAATCTGGAGTTATTACAAGATAACACATTGATGATCTTTTCAGGTTTAGAGTTTTAGAGAATTAGATCATGAAACATGCATTAAATTCCACATTTAAACAAAGTGGTTACATAAAAGATAGTATTCATTCTTCCCATCAACAGAAACATATTTAAAATATAACACAGATTCTTTCTTGACACATCCTTGTCACTATCATCACATCATGTACCTTTCCCTTGACCTGTGAAAAACATTTCAAAAACTTGGGATGAGCATAAAAAGCTCAGTAAGAGTTATAAAAATATGGAACGGAAACATGAGTTCATATATACATTAGAATGAAATCACACTTTACACATAAAACATAGGAATATCAAATCATGAATAAATCATAGAAAACATAAGACATAAAGGTAACTTGAGGCATTCATAACATTCTTACGTAAGGAGTAACCCTCTTGGTTACATTTGGAATACCCATCACAGTATATTCCCTAAATATCTTTGAAGAAACCTTAACGTTTCACTCCTTCGCGTTACCCAATGCATTGGAGAGCTATATCGGGCTCACCCGCCCTTAGTTTATCACAGAACCACCCGTTTTCATAACAATGCCCAAGAACCATAACATAAATGTATCACATAAAACATTCATAAAGGAAACAAAACATTTCCACATTTCAATCACAATATAACATTTTAGTATTTTGAAATAATGAATCCATTCAAAAAGAAACCATTTCAAAAACCATTTAAAACATTTAATAAAGAGATTTTTGAATCAAAGTGTCCCATACCACCTTGAAGCTTAAAATTTTAAACCGTTAATATCCATATAAATAAATCCTTAAAACCATTTTGAAAACATGAATATTAATAATAACAAGTAATTAAAACATTTAAAGTGATATTTTGGTTAAAGGGGTTTTGCCAAAATTAGAGACACATGAATACAATAATTGAGGAATAACCTTTAGTCAGAACTTTATAATATCATGAGAATAAATTTATTCATGATATAATACTCCAAATGATGGTATATACACCATATAAGAGTTAGTTGGTGCATAACAACAATGAACTCTCAATAGAAATGTCAAATGTGATGAAATCCCTTATAAAGAAGGTATTCATAAATTAAGGACAAATCAATCTCAAAAACATGTGTGACAAATATAAATACACCCAATATAAGTGGATATTAAGTGTAAAATAATAAAAGTCCATTCACACATATTCAATGGATGACATATTCAATGACTACATGTTGAACCCAAAGAAATCGAAATTCGGTTAAAAAGTTCCCTTGACAGCCTAACGACATCACATCAAAATGAGTTTATGAGAGATAAAAAGTGTATCTCATCACTTGGACAGAAAATTTACATAAATAAGGATATATGAGAACATATCCCAACATAACAATATGTAAATTAAAAGACCCAACAAAAAAAGTCTTTTAAAAAAGAGGAGGGTGAAAGGTTCCCTTACCGACTTGGGTATTTTTCAAAACATACACCCCATGAAAGAAGGACAATAGATAATTGATGTAAATACTCATAAACGAAATTATATTACACAAAGAGTAGAATAATGGGAAGTACATGCACCACTCAATGGAATTTGTGGCAAATGTAGCATAAATCTTACGGGAATAAAAGTGAGATGAAAAATTCCTTACGAAAACTCGGCAGCCTAATGGCGCCACATAAAACTTCCGAATATGGATTGATGAGATCAAATAGGGTATCTCATCACATTACAATAAAATGTACATCAAGAGGAATATAAAAGAACATCCCCCAAAATTACAAAGAGGAGCTTAAAATAAGTGACATAAAGGAGGGTACTTAAAAACAAAGAGCGAGGTTAGATCTCTTACGAAAGTTCGGCAGTCTAACGGCACCACTCAAAACATCAAAAATGGATTGATGAGAGAGAATAGGGTCTCTCATCACATGAACATAAAAATTACAGTAAGTTTAATATAAAATATCATCCCAATACCAAGAAAGATGATCTTTAAAAGGAATGACATAAAAGTGTGTACTTAAAAAGAAAGAGAGGAGTAGGATCCCTTACCTCGGGTCCGACTTGATTCGATCGTTCTTTATTCTCCTGAATAATAAACTTGAGTTATTTTCTAATTCCTTAAGAACATTTTTCAAGTTAATTATTCCTTTTATATCACTTATTACCATGTAATAAACATTATGTAATCATTTAAGTTAATAATATTTGTCTTGCCGATATTTGGTTCTTAAGTCGAAAGTGGACTTCTTACAAGTACATGTTGTTCGTGTGGAAAAATTTTTATTATATCCAAAATTGTATTCATGATTTAGATATCATATATGTCATATATATCAAGTACATGAATGCATTTATAACATTACATAATCATTTAGAGGTAAGAAATGAAATGCACCGTTCATGGAGACGGTAAGCCATACGTACGCATGAATGCTACATTCATTTCTATTTCATATTTTATATAATGGAATCATAATTATATAAAGGTATATTATAATTCCAGTATAATATCATATATAATATCATAGTTCCATCCTTTATACGTCCCACATATGGTATTTAACGAATCAAATCACTTTGAGGGGGCGGTAGTCCGCACTTCCTTAAATGAAGATATCGCGTTTACCCATAATGGAAACCATAAAGGTATGCCCAAAATGAAAAAAAAACAGAAGCTTAAGGAAACAATAAACATATTATATATCATATATAAAAATAGTGACATCATAATGGCCACCTTTGAAGGTGTTAAATGAGTATTGAACAATCATCGTTTCGGGAGGTAGAATTTCGTCATCCACGGAAACCGTATGTTCTTTAACCATTTGATGTAGTTGTGTGAGAGTGAAGCTCGAATAAATCTTATAAAAACATCCTAGTATATTTAAGATACTGGTGTTATTACAAGAGAAGTAAATAAAAAGAGTTTAGGGGGTTGGAGAAGCAAAATAAAACAAATGAACATGAGAGAATGAATTACCTTTAAAAGTGTAACTCCTTTTGATTTGAGCCTGAAGTCTTCCTTTGAAAAGACTCTGCCCAAAGGGAATCCTCTAGGATGAGGAGAGGGATGTGTAGAGAGTAAATGGGTAAGGTTTGGCCGATCCAAAGGGTTGATGAGTGTGTGAAATGAGGTAGAGGTGGGGGCCTTTTATAAGAGGAGAGGAGGGGCACTTTTGGAAAGTAAGAAATATTACATTATTTGAAAATGTGTTTCAGTTTTAAAAGGCCCCACATTGATATAATTAGTGGATAAGGTGATAAGGGTTCGAAATCCACCCATCAAATAAGTTTTGGACATGTGTAGGTCATAGAGTTTACATTATCTTCTCATTTTATTTAAATCGTCAGATAATGATGTCATCGCTGCATCATTATGATGTCATAAATAATTTAATTTATTTAATGTCTAAAATTTATAAAAAAATTACAATGATGTAAGAAATCTTTTTATCATTCCAATGACTATTTATAATAAAATATCTGACTTGTATAACCCCACTTAAAAATTGTTTTAGTAGAACATATCATGTTTGTGTCATTTTTACTTTTATATTAAATAAAAAGTTATTTATGTCATTTCCCAACCAAAGTGGCTCCATGGGGTCCCCAAGTTGACCCATGGATTTTCCTGGTCGGCCATTACACATCCAATGAGGTTAGGACATGTGAAAGGTTCATTTAATATTATTAAAACATTATTTTTACCTAAAACTACACTAATTACCTCTAATCGCGATTAAAAACTTAATAAGTTACTATTCAGCAAAAAATTATTTTTATCCCGTTGAACCACATTTTACTTCTTAATGAAAACCATGTATGTCGAATTTTTGAAATTCAAAACACAAAGATGGAAAAATATCATTTAAATGGAAAAATCAGTTTTTATAAGTACCCCTTAGTGGTGTCACTATTCATAAAAAATTGATGTTTTTCAGAAAAATCCCAAAAATTCACACTAAGATATATTTGATATTCCGAATTCAAAAATGAAGTCTATTTTACAAAATTAAAAACATATAAGTCACATTAATTATTTTAATAATTAATTCCCGCTTTCAGAGCAAATAGCGTGTTTTTATGAAACAATAAGTATCAAAATATTGACACTGGTTTAAGTCTGATTTCAAAGTGAAATTAATTCCAACGACCACTATTGGATTAAATGGTAAAAATATATTCTAATTTCACTTTAAAACCAATTAAAAAGATAATCTAATCATATAAATAAATTAGATTAAAAAGAGGTTTTGAATTAAAATACAACATTTACACTATTCATTAAAAAAATGAACTTTATCGGAAAGATACCAAAAATTTACACAAAGTAAATTTTGATGTCCCGATTCTTAATAAGAGTTTTATTTGGTCCAAAAGAATTTTTAATAGTTAAAAAACTATATTTAATGATGGTTCAACATTAAAAGGTGATAAGTGAACCTTTAGTGAAAACTAGGGCATATACGCCTAAAATTGAATTCTTTCCGTATTTTAAGCATCTATCCTCTATTGGATAATTGTAAAAACATTTAAAAAAATATATAATCATATTTTAGTTATTTATATCCATTCCCACCAATACAACGGCTACATGTTAACTACCATTTAAAATAATATTATTTAATTATTAGAGTGCAACGTAAGATTCCCAAGAAACTCGTTGTTGCGTGTTGGGTACGCCATCGAGCATAGCGTCCCCTTTAAAGTCATATCAATATTTTATTCACAAATATGGATAAATATGAAAATGTCATATTCTTTATTTACCTGGGGTGTTACATCCTTCCCCCCTTTTGGGAATTGCGTCCTCGCAATTTTTAAAATTGATCTTGGAAACATCTTTGAAAGTCCCACATCGGAACAAGAGTCGGTAAAACAATCACTTTAAAATAAAGAAAGATAAGCATAGAGGTCACCTGAGTTAACCCATACTAGGATTCCAAGAAGGAAAACATGGACATGGAGGAGGAACATAGGGTCATGTTCTGATGGAGAGTGATAGAAAACATGTTTAGGAGAAAGTTAACCACAGGAAAATCACAAACTTGTGATGGGTAAAACGGTATTCGATTCCCCATAAGGAAAATTTAATAGAAAAAATTTTTGTTTTAAGTTACTTTTTATTGAGGAATTTATTCATAAGGAAACATAATCACTTATCATGTTGACTTTCAACTTTTACTAGATTCCTTAATCAAACTCATATTTTTTCCAAAAGATGAGTATTTAGGGAGACTTGTTCGCATTAAGAGTACTATAATCAACTTCTAGAGAATCACCTAATCCACAAAAGAGAACTATATACATCCCATGTATTTAGGCTTTAAGAAAAACCAAAACCAAAAAGGATAGTACAAGGTCAGATAATCCAGAAAAGGATAACCCATTAAAAATAAAATCCATGCTTAATCTCCAAAATTTGTCCAAAAAAACCCAAAGTTCAACGAGGACCATCCGATAAACAGTTTGTCCATAAAATTCTTCAATGTAAACCAATATAAGAATGAAACCCAATTATTTGAAGTATTTAGTCACATAGTCTTCCATGTTAAATCGTAACATTTATCTCCAAACAACATCAGTTTCTCCTAAAATCTCGTATTGAAAATTAATTAAACTAACCACATATCCTCTATGATAGGTTAATCATTTTCAAAAATAACCCAAAATCAACTTACTCTTAATTCATAAAATCATATAACTAAAAAGAATCAGTCAAACTAACCAGGGACTTCACGTAGTCTAGTGGTAGGCGATAAATACCAGTTGCACTTTGATTGTGGGTTCGATTCCCGCAGCTTTGTCCGACGCGTCGGGTAGTCACACGGTCTACGTGTTGTCCTTTTTCCAAAACTATATAATTCTAAAATCATTCCCCAAAAAGGGATAAAATAATCAAAAATAACCATAACATAATTTATCCTCAATTTTATCTCATGCCTTTCACTTCAATCATAACATATAGTAACCCATAATTACCTCAAAAGTAAGGATCATATAAACCCAAATGGTTCTTTATAACTATGTCCACAAAAGAAAAGATAACTATTACTTGAATAAAATTTTCCTATATTAAACATTAGGGTTACACATAATATAAAAAGTCTTCTAATGTAACCCCATCATCAAAAGAGACTTAATACTCTTAAGAATTTCACCATAACTCTTGAATCCCTTATATGTTGAAATCTTACTCATTAAACATTCTTCATGATCCATTATCCATTCCTTTCCAACTTATTCTGAAATACCTCTTTCCTACAAACAAAATCACGAATCATATCCTAAGATTCCAAAATAGGAAAACAATAGTCATGAAATAGTACATACCTTTGATTGGTCATTGTCCGTTTCTTCATCCTCAATCGGAATGGAATTAGGTATTGGTAAACGAATATTGGTACGCTCTTGGTGACCCCATTCACGAAACTTCTTCATAGGACATGTGTTTGCATAATGAGCATGCACACCACATTTAAAACATTCAATTGATCCCTCAGAAAGAACATCTTTCCCTTTCCTTGAGTCAACTGGATGCTTCCTTTTTCCATGGCAGGTTCTTGCTTTATGACCTTCATTTCCACATCTATAGAATATTTATGTCCCTTTGAATCATTTTCCTAGGTGTTTCTTTCCACATCTTTGACACATAGGTTTTTTAACACACTTACCTTTATGATTATTACATGTGCTTCCGTAGGGATTTGTTTCTTGAATATATGATTCCTTAGAGAAATATCCAAAGTTTAGGTGGTCAATCATGAGTCCAGATAGTTGGTTCAGGATAATCACAAGAGTTCTCATTGCAGCTCCCATATCATTCAGTTGCTTGCTCAAAAAACTGTCACAATTTCCTTCACATCCACTGTTACTTTGGTGCCTGCTAGATCCAGCCATTTACTAAAACCAAAAAGGTCAGTGTGAGTATATAAACAAAACCATCATGTACTAATGAGTAAGATAAACACTAAGATATACTTACTCATTCACTTTATCTAAAACTAGGACTCTTTCTGAAATCCTAACCACTATGGTAATGTCACTTTTGCTTAAAGAATACCCTAACCTCTAAAGTTATCAAAACCGACCTTTGATACCAACTATAACGCCCCAGCCTTAAACCATACTTAATCTTGAGTTATTACAAGATTACACATTGAGGATCTTTTCAGGTTTAGAGTTTTAGAGAATTAGATCATGAAACATGCATTAAATTACACATTTAAACAAAGTGGTTACATAAAAGATAGTATTCATTCTTCCCATCAACGGAAACATATTTAAAATATAACACGGATTCTTTCTTGACACATCATTGACACTATCATCACATCATGTACCTTTCCCTTGACCTGTGAAAAACATTTCAAAAACTTGGGATGAGCATAAAAAGCTCAGTAAGAGTTATAAAAATATGGAAAGGAAACATGAGTTCATATATACATTAGAATGAAATCACACTTTACCCATAAAACATAGGCATATCAAATCATGAATAAATCATAGAAAACATAAGACATAAAGGTAACTTGAGGAATTCATAACATTCTTACGTAGGGATTAACCCTCTTGGTTACTTTTGGAATACCCATCACAATATATTCCCTAAATCTCTTTGGAGAAACCCTAACTTTTCAGTCCTTCGTGTTACCCAATGCATTGGAGAGCTATATCGGTCTCACCCGCCCTTAGTTTATCACGGAACCACCCATTTTCATAACAATGCCCAAGAACCATAACATAAATGTATCACATAAAACATGCATAAAGGAAACATAACATTTCCACATTTCAATCACAATATAACATTTTAGTATATTGAAATAATGAATCCATTCAAAAAGAAACCATTTCCAAAACCATTTAAAATATTTAATAAAGAGATTTTTGAATCAAAGTGTCCCATACCACCTGGAAGCTTAAAATTTTAAACCATTAATATCCATATAAATAAATCCTTAAAACCATTTTGAAAACATGGATATTAATAAGAACAAATAATTAAAACATTTAAAGCGATATTTTGGTTAAAGGGGTTTTACCAAAATTAGAGACACATGAATACAATAATTGAGGAATAACATTTAGTCAGAACTTTATAATATCATGAGAATAAATGGATTCATGATATAATACTCCAAAGGACAGTATATACACCATTTAAGAGTGAATTGGTGCATAACAACAATGAACTCTCAATAGAAATGTCAAATGTGATGAAATCCCTTATAAAGAAGGTATCCTTAAATTAAGGACAAATCAATCTCAAAAATATGTGTGAAAAATATAAATACACCCAATATAAGTGGATATTAAGTGTAAAACAATAAAATTTTATTCACACATATTCAATGGATGTCATATTCAATGACTACATGTCGAACCCAAAGAAATCGAAATTGGGTCAAAAAGTTCCCTTGACAGTCTAACGGCATCACATCAAAATGAGTTGATGAGAGATAAAAAGTGTATCTCATCACATGGAAATAAAATTTACATCAATAAGGATATATTAGAACATATCCCAACATAACAATATGTAAATTAAAATACCCAACAAAAGAAGTCTTTTAAAAAAGAGGAGGGTGAAAGGTTCCCTTACCGACTTGGGTATCTTTCAAAACATACACCCCATGAAAGAAGGAAAATAGATAATTGATGTAAATACTCATAAACGAAATTATATTACACAAAGAGTAGAATAATGGGCCATACATACACCAATCAATGTAATTTGTGGAAAATGTAGCATAAATGTCACGGGAATAAAAGTGAGATGAAAAATCCCTTACGAAAACACGGCAGCCTAACGGCGCCACATAGAACTTCCGAATATGGATTGATGAGATCAAATAGGGTATATCATCACATTAAAATAAAATTTATATCAATAGGAATATAAAATAACATCCCCCAATATTACAAAGAGGAGATTACAAGAAGTGACATAAAGGAGAGTACTTAAAAAGAAAGAGCGAGGTTAGATCTCTTACGAAAGTTCGGCAGCCTAACGGCGCCACTCAAAACATCCAAAATGGATTGATGAGAGAGAATAGGGTCTATCATCACATGAACATAAAAATTACAGTAAGTGTAATATAAAAGATCATCCCAATAACAAGAAAGATGTGCTTTAAAAGGAATGACATAAAAGTGTGTACTTAAAAAGAAAGAGAGGAGTAGGATCCCTTACCTCGGGTCCGACTTGACTCGATCGTTCTTTAATCTCCTGAATAATAAAGTTGAGTTAAATTATACTTCCTTAAGAACCTTTTTCAAGTTAATTATTCCTTTTATATCACTTATTACCATGTCATAAAGATTATGTAATAATTTAAGTTAATAATATTTGTTTTTCTGAGATTTGGTTCTTAAGTCGAAAGTGGACTTCTTACAATTACATGTTGTTCGTGTGGTCAAATTTTTATTATATCCAGAATTATATTCATGATTTAGATATCATATATTTAATATATATCCAGTACATGCATGCATTTATAACTTTACATAATCATTTAGAGGTAAGTAATTAAATGCACCGTTCATGGAGACGGTAAGCCGTACGTACGCATGAACGCTACTTTCATTTCTATTTCATATTTTATAGAATTGAATCATAATGATATAAAGGTATTTTATAATTCCAGTATAATATAATGTATAATATCATAGTTCCATGCTTTATACGTCCCACATATGGTATTTAACGAATCAAATCACTTTGAGGGGGCGGTAGTCCGCACTTCCTTAAATGAAGATATCACGTTTACCCATAATGGAAACCATAATGGTATGCCCAAAATGAAAAAAACAGAAGCTTAAGGAAAAAATAAACATATCATATATCATATATAAATATAGTGACATCATAATGGCCACCTTTGAAGGTGTTAAATGAGTATTGAACAATCATCGTTTCGGGAGGCAGAATTTCTCCATCCACGGAAACCGTATGTTCTTTAACCATTTGATGTAGTTGTGTGAGAGTGTAGCTAGAAAAAATCTTATAAAAACATACTAGTATATTGAAGATACAGGTGTTGTTAAAAAAGAAGTAAATAAAAAGAGTTTAGGGGGTTGTAGAAGCAAAATAAAACAAATGAACATGAGAGAATGAATTACCTTTAAAAGTGTAACTCCTTTTGATTTGAGCCTAAAGTCTTCCTTTGAAAGAATTATGACCAAAGGGAATACTCTAGGATGAGTAGAGGGATGTGGAGAGAGTAAATGGGCAGGGGTTGGCCGATCAAAAGGCTTGAGGAGTGTGTGAAATGAGGTAGAGTTGGGGGCCTTTTATAAGAGGAGAGGAAAGGCACTTTTGGAAAGTAAGAAATATTACTTTATTTGAAAATGTTTTTCGGTTTTAAAAGGTCCCACATTGATATAATTCGTGGATAAGGTGATAAGGGTTTGACATCCACCCATCCAATAAGTTTTGGACATGTGTAGGTTATAGAGTTTACATTATCTTCTCATTTTATTTAAATCGTCAGATAATGATGTCATCGCTGCATCATTATGATGTCATAAATAATTTAATTTATTCAATGTCTAAAAATTATAAAAAAAGTACTATAATGTAGGAAATCATTTTATATTTACAATGAATATTTATAATAAAACATCTGACTTGTATAACCCCAATTAAAAATTGTTTTACTAAAACATATCATGTTTGTGTCATTTTTACTTTTACATTAAATAAAAAGTTATTTATGTCATTTCCCAACCAAAGTGGCTCCATGGGGTCCCCATGTTGACCCATGGATTGTCTTGGTCGGCCATTACACATCCAATGATGTTAGGACATGTGTCAAGTTTATTTCATATTATTAAAACATTATTTTTACCTTAAACTACCTTAATTACCTCTAATCGCGATTAAAAACATAATAAGTTACTATTCACCAAAAAAAATTTTATCCCATCGAACCACATTTTACTTCATAATTAAAACCATTTATGTTGGATTTTTGAAATTCAAAACACAAAGATGGAAAAATTTCATTTAAACGGAAAAATCAGTTTCTATAAGTACCACTTAGTGGTGTCACTATTCATCAAAAATTGATGTTTTTCAGAAAAATCCCAAAAATTCACCCTAAGCTATATTTGATATTCCAAATTCAAAAATGAAGTCTATTTTACAAAATTAAAAACATATAAGTCACATTAATTAATTTAATAATTAATTCCCGATGTCAGTGCATATAGCGTGTTTTTATGAAACAATAAGTATCAAAAGATTGACACTGGTTTAAGTCTGATTTCAAAGTGAAATTAATTACAACGACCACTATTGTATTTAATGGTAAAAATATATTCTAATTTCACTTTAAAACCAATTCAAAATATAATCTAATCATATAAATAAATTAGATTAAAAAGAGGTTTTGAATTAAAATACAACATTTTACACTATTCATTAAAAAATGAACTTTATCGGAAAGATACCAAAAATTTACACAAAGAAAATTTTGATGTCCCGATACTTGATAAGAGTTTTATTTGGTCCAAAATAATGTTTTAGAGTGAACGAAACTATATTTAATGATGGTTCAACATCAAAAGTTGATAAGTGAACCTTTAGTGAAAAATAGGGCATATACGCCTAAAATTGAATTCTTTCCGTATTTTAAGCCTCTATCATCTATTGGATAAATGTAAAAACATTTAAAAACATATATAATAATATTTTAGTTATATCTATCCATTCCCGCCAATACAACGGATACATGTTAACTACCATTTAAAATAATATTATTTTATTATAAGAGTGCAACGTATGATTCCCAAGAAACTCGTTGTTGCGTGTTGGGTACACCATCGAGCATAGCATCCCCTTTAAAGTCATATCAATATTTTATTCATAAATATGGATAAATATGAAAATGTCATATTCTTTAATTACCTGGGGTGTTACAAAAACACATGGAAATAACACCACTGTCAACACTATTATCGGTCTATAATATAAGTAAATTTTTCTTGGAAACACCTTTAGTAACCCATTACGAATTGAAAACAAACACAATCCAAAATACATTACTATGAAAGAGAAACCTTGGATCCAATAATCCCCCACATTGGATTTTTTTGTCAATTTGTAGATAAATTAAATAAGGCATTTACAACTATCAAAACATGATACGAAAGAAATAACTCCTCAAACACTCTAAGTGTATGTGAGAAGTGATCTGTGTATAAAATGGGAGGGGAAATGTGAATTGGGTTTTTATGTCACCGATCATGTCACAAAATCCTTGCATACCCAGAACAAAAAAATTGCAATCTCTATTCTCCTGTAGCCTGAAAACTATTGAATTTATCCATTATCCCCCATTGGAAATAAACCCAAAGTACTAATATTTGTTCTTTTTAGATCTTATAACACACTACCCCTAGATCATATCTCCCCTATAATCCTACATCACTTCCAAAAATCGATTAAAATCATTGACACAAAATGGGAAAGTGGAATACTCATGACATCCTCATGAACATAGAGGTGGTTGAACACTGAGGTTCAACCATTGTTTGTCTAGAACATGTGCTGACAATGGACTGGTCATCCTATCAACCACTTGATCATCAATTCCATTATGATTCATTGTAATCATTCCTTGATCAACATTTTCCTTCATAATGTGATATCTGATTTCACTATGTTTCATTATAGAATGATGAATAGAATTATTATTTTGATCAATTGATCTCTTTTTATCATAGTGAATCACCATGGGATGTTTCACCTCATCACCAATATCATTCAGTTGTTTCTTAATCCAAATTAGTTAAGTACAATCCATTGTAGCAGTGACATTCTCAGCTTTAGCAGTACAAAGAGAAGTGCTTTCCTATTTCTTACTCTACCATCTCACACATTTCTTACCAATAAAGAATACTCCCCCACTTTTTGTGTTTCTATCCACCACATCTCTAACCCGATCTGTATTAGAAAATGTTGAAAATTAATTATATATTGCTATAAAAAAGTATATTACATTATTATGAGTCTCGATAACATATCTCATGATTCATTTAACTACATCCATATGTTATTCGATCAGATTAATATGAAAGTGGGCCTCTAGGAAAGTTGAGAAGAAAATATTTGTCCTTTTTGTAGTTAATTACATTATGATTTTTATTATTCACTTGTACATGGTGGGATATGTAGAAGTTTCATCATCATTAATTCCATGTTTATTTAAAAATTCAATCAGATTCAACATTGGTTTGGAGTAATTCATATTAAATTTATTCAGAAACTCTATTGCATAATTTTCCTGAGAAATAAATATGTAGCCATTCCCCTAAATTGAATTCATTCCCATAAATTATGTGAGTTCAACAATCATAGGCATTTCAAATTCTTATTTTATGTGATTTTAAAATTCATCCATTTATCCCTTACTTCTTCCACCAAATATAATGTCATCTACAAACACATGTAACATTAACTAATCTTGCTGTGAATCACTCACAGAGAGATTTTGAACCACTTCTTATCATTTAAAGTTGACCTTCTTTAGATAAGATTATATCCCAGTGTACCACGATTGTGGTTTCTATTTTATACTAAATAGTGCCTTATTTAATCATCAAACCTTCATTTTATCATTACTAAGAAGAAAACACCCTAGTTTTTCAATGCAGACTTCTTCTTCAGGAACACCATTTTGAAAATATTTTTTGACTTTCATTTGACATACTTTGTATACTCTTTGAATGTTCATGGATAGAAACAGTCTTATTGTCTCCATTCTAACCACAAAAACAAATGTTTATTCAATACAAACACCTTCAATAAATAATTATCCTTTACACACTAATCATGCCTTATTTATGATCACATTTCCATTCTCATAGAATTCATTTTCAAAAATACACTTTATACCAATCACATTTTTATTTTCAGGTCTCTTCACTAGATCCCATATTTTTTTCTTGTCGATATGATTAAACTCTTCATTCATGGATTTAACCCACGATTAATTTTTTCTACTCTATCAAATGAGGATGGTTCCAAAACCGATACGAAGGAATATTTTGAATTGTTCCTCATTATCCTTATTTGGGTGGGAACTGTCAAATCCACAATGACGTCGGACTGATCAATATCTGCTCTTTGATTTCTCATGTGAGGTTCAAAAGTATTTTCATCATCTATGGTTTCCTCTTTTGATTCTTCCTCAGAATCAACATTGTTTTGTGACCTCTGAATGTTTTTTCACACCTTCCTCTACTTCTTCATATGAATATGTTCTATGTTCTCTATTTTCTACATATTCAATCATATCAGTATAAGATCCCATCAAGGTATTTATGGTCGTATATTTAATGACATTATCATCACTGGTTACCAAAAATCCTCTAAGATGATTATTAAAAAATTTATATGAATTTATATTCATTGAATACTTTAGGAATTTTCCTTCTTTTGTAGAATCACCATACTTACCTAGATTTACATCATTGTTTTTAATGAAAAGTTTACATCCAAAAACATGAAAATACTTCAAAGAGTTATACTTTACATTCCACAACACATATGGTGTATTGGTTTCTCCCATATAAATCCGTTTTAAATGTTGATTATATAATATATCTTGAAGAACGACTTTCAAGTAATGGAAAGGGATATGAATGTCAATTAGAATAGATCTGGCCACACTATTCCCTATTGATTAATGCACCCAATAACTCCATTTTTTGTGGGTTTATGATAATAGCCACATCAAGTATTATTCCATGTTTCTCTAGGTAATTTTCAAACTCAATGGATGTGTATTCTCTTAAATTATTAGACCACCAGACATTGATCATCCTACCAGTTTCATTATCACTTATTCGACGATAAATTTTAATATAATTAAGAAATTACCATTTCCTATGTATAACAATAACAAAATCCATTCTACTATAATCATTCATGAAAATAAAAAATCACTTTACTCTACATGTTTCAAAAACATTTATTGAACCACATTTATTTGTGTGAATGTGATAAAGAAGATTTGATGCTATTTTATTCTCTAATCGATGTGAACTATAGAAAAACTTCCCTTGTATGAACACATCACAATTCTTTTCCTGTTCATATTTCATATTGAAGATATCCATGAGTATCTTCATCTTTTATATCATTTCCATGTCTTTTTTATTAATGTTACCTAATCATAGGCACCACTTGTTATTTTCTTCTTTGACTATCATTTAGAAAATCTTATATTTACTATCAACCTGATGTATGTTTTTATCTATTCTGCATCCTTTAATAAGACAAATTTATTTTTTACTTTGATAGTGAATCAATTTTTATTAAAATCCACCATTAGTCCATAGTCACATAGTTGAATCACACTGAAGAGATTTTGATATAGGCCATCTACATTGAGAAATCCAGTATTATTCAACTCTCCATTATCCAGTTCAGAACTTCCATGACCTTTGATCTCTAAATCACCGGCATTACCAAACCTCTTTATTCTATAAAAAATTTTCTTAACATTGATTAACATTTCTTTATTTCCCATTATATTGGATGAGAATCCTCTATCAATAATCTAGGTTCTACCAATATTTATATCTTTGAGGAATACTTTTGTAAGATTGGATTGTTAAAACTTATTCATTTCATAAAATGAAATATTAGATTGAATATAGGATAGAGATGACCTTCCAAATATTGTTTCCATGTGAATGGGTTCATTATGATCAAACTCTTCTTATAAAGTAGAAAAACTTTTT
Organism: Viscum album; assembly: GCA_963277665.1. NCBI lineage: Eukaryota > Viridiplantae > Streptophyta > Magnoliopsida > Santalales > Viscaceae > Viscum > Viscum album. The sequence goes on along the minus strand of OY728165.1, from coordinate 877,331,796 downwards.
GTGGTAGAAACACCTTATGGTTGATGAGTATTAGCATTTCTCTGAGTTATATATGTATTGTTGATGCCTTTTTGTACCTATAATAAAAAGCATTATGGCCATAGTTAGAACAATTAAAATAGTATAAATATAAAATATCTCTTCTATACTAAGTATGATATGAATTCCTTCTCCTTTGTTGACTTACTGGATCTTCCCCATTCAAATAGATACTTTTATTTTTACAATATGACCTAGTATAGCCCAAACATCCACATAATTGACATTTCATAAGAGGAAATGTTTTATCACTTATACTCCTCGCCATGTCTCCATCCATAGTTAAATAGTTTGACTACATATCATTTCCGGGAACATATTTATAGGATTCGGTTCCCCTTTCATCTTTTTTTGATGCTCTCATTTTTGGGACATCAGTAGACTTTGGGATATGTTCAAAATTTGATTTCCCTTTTCTTAAGTTAATTTTATTTCACGATTTTGATGTTTTAACATCACAACCAATTCCACTTTTTCCAATGCATTTGGACCTTTGATCATTGAATTCCTTTCTACTCTATCAAACCCTCGTTTAGCTCTCATTAGTAGCTCAACAGCTAAGAATATTCAAATCTATATTTTCTTCTTTTTTTCTTTTGAATTGTATTCAATTGTATGTTTACTCCCTAGAGTAATAACTTCTTATTTATGTCCCTCAACACTCTTTTACATCTCCTATAGTATGGATGTATGTTCATTTATGAACTTTTCTTATTCTTGAATTCCGAGTCATAGTTCCACTACACTTTCTATGCATTCCAAGTTAGTTGAATATTATTTCACTACATCTTATCATCATTAAATTTCACATTTAATCTAATCAACATATTCTAATGATTCTTAAAAAACTTCTCTCCACTTTTTTCATATGTTTATTTGATCTTTATGCATCCCAAGAGCATCCTTAAGTTTCAACATGAGATCAACTTCAGAAATAAACAAATCATATTTAGCTTTATAGTTTGATGTTTCTGACTTATTAACTATATCCATAATAGAAGCTTGAGTAATAGATTTAAACAATGGTTCCTCTTCTTCAAAGAGATAATTTTCATCATCATATTCTTCAAAAAACACTTTCTTTGTATTTTATGTCTATATTTGATGTCTCCCTTTTGAGAGAACCTTTTTTAGGCTTCTGTGAGTTTCCCAACTCACATATTTTATCATCGAACATCTTTGAGTACCGATTATAAATGTTCTAAACTATACGAAAATGAAAGCATGATAATGGTATATTTCCTTCAAGTCTCACATTACCCCTCTTAAATTTCTTCACAAATACAGAAAGAAGATTATATTCATTATTAACTTAATTAACACAATCTCATAAAACTTCAAATGTTCCATGGATTTTAATGCCATCGCCTGGATAACATTACTTGTTGAATCCTCTGATTTGATATGCACTTCATATGCTACCAAACTTCTCAGTATAATAGCCAAAGAATGTTTTAAAAGATCTCTTTCTTCAAGTATTGAATGTTTTGGATTATAAATAAGGGGAAGTATTCTCAAGATTTTTTAGAATTTCAATGTATTTAATTTCTTCCCAAGACCTCTAATTTTTATTACAACTTTAGTAATTATATGGAAAAAGGTATCTTTATTTTCATCCGGATGAATATTCCGATCATCAATTATGTTGTGAAAAAATTATAGTTTGGAAAAATTTACATTGTTATATCCATCATATATATTTTCTAGATTTTCCCACATAGAATTGGATGAAATTAAGCTAATTACTTTTAAGTATATTTGATCAAACAGAGCTGTAGTGAGGGAAATTTGTGCTTTAGGATATGCATCATGCATTTTCCTATTAGTATCTTTCATAGACATCCGTATTGGATTAGTGACATGTATTCTCTATGCTATGGCAAAAGGACTTCCATTTTAAGAGATATTAGATGATATCTCATCTAGTTCTTCAATATGAAAATGTTACTTCGATGAAAATTGGTAACTCCCCATACATTAGATATACTATCCATGACATAAAAAAAGGAAAAATTTCACACTAGTAACCTATATACTTTGATACGACTTGAATAACCCCAGAACATCCTGAGAGGGGGGGATGCAGCAAGGTGTCAACGTTTTCTTAAAAAATGAAGGATATTATTCCCATGTAGAAAGGAACCTGTTAAACCTGTCTGATGAGAAAGACCATCAAAAAAACAATCACTTGCAAAGAGTCAACACAACGATTTTACTCAGTTCACCACTAACGGAAAGTCCAAGGAGCATATGACAATAGTGTGTCAATGGTACCTAAATCGACTAAACATCACTAGTTATAGAGTACCAAATATTATGCCCATTAAATCTATTCTAGGCACACTATCATAACAATATTTTAGAGATATCTTTATGCATCCCTGAAAATAGTTCCATTGACTCCCCTTGTCTCACTTCGTTAGGAGTAATCCAAACACAGTTTAAGGACTTTGAGGTCCCTTTATAATCAATAAATAATTAATACTTCATTGTATATTGATGCAATGTTGAATTCCTGATTTAACACATATATGAAATTCAATTTTCCACACACTAATAGTTCATAAAATTGTTCCTCCACAAACTGGCCTACTTCCTCCATGATCTGTGTTGCAGCATGTATTTCGTGTGATTTTTGGACCATGTCTTCCAAATACCTTATCTTCTTTCGTGTACTACCTCTGTGTACCACCTCTGTGTACCACGTCTACTTATATAGAATACCATCTTCCACAAACTACTTATTCGGCAGAATGTTTCTTTTCTATAGACTAACTCAACTTCTTCAAACCAATTTCCATTTATATCTATATATCCCCACAAAAACATTTTCTTGGATTTTTCTCATGAACTACTTCACCTATAGTTGAATCCTCTCTTGAAAACATGATCTCATTCGATGAATCCCCACGAAATATTTCCTACCTAGATTAATTTCTTTTCAGATCAAATATGTTTTCTAATGAAAAACACTCAATGTAATTATGGTATTAGTGGTAATTATATAGTTAAAGGGTCCTAAATTGTCCCTAAACCAAATCACCCAAATCTTCAATGCGGTATAACCTCTTCATATTGTGTTCCTTCCAAAAACCATTATCTGACTTCTGTCTGCATAGAGCCTCTATTTCTTCATAGTATCCAATCTATTCCACGAATATATCTTTATATATTATCCAAAATTATTCACCTCATGTGAGATTTTTGTGTCCTGTGAACCATTTACCCAATGCGGTCTGCGTATTGTGCTTCACCCTCCACATGACCCCACTCTAAGAAAGATTTTCCTTCTCCATTTTCCATTAAATTCCATGTACCTCGTTTGATGTCCATGAGCTATTCATTTCTATATGGGAACCGTGTTATACTATGTTTAAAATATACCTCTACCAAAAACAAACTCTAGATTTTTAGTCTCCAAAATTTGGAAAAAGTGGAAAATATCACCACCGTCAACATTATTGTCAGCCTATACTATAAGAACACATTTTTTGAAAAGTCATTCATAAACCCATTATGGGTTGAAAAAAATCCAAACCAAACATTATTACCATCAAATAATAGCCTTGGGTCTGATAGAGAGTCTGTAAGATGGTTTATATACTTTTTTGATATTCAAAAATAGATTCATTATAATAAAACATGAATAACTCAAGTGGAGACATAATGTAACAATTGATGCATTTTTATTCAATAAAATTAATTATAAGTTTATGTAAAAGTGTAAAAACAATATAAATCATGATGAAAGTGTTCGTTGAGTTGTTTAATCATAGATTAAGTTGAGTTGAGAAATCCAATAATTGATTTTACTTAGCTTAGAGATGATTTTAATAAATTCTAGATGTTTTGTACCAAAGATGATATTTGAACAATGAAGTTATATTTTATATAAAATGTAATATAATTGATACCACATAATACAATTCACATCAATAGACTATAAAAAAATATAATTGGGGAATTTGGAAAATGAATTTATCTTATGTAGAACAGACTGTAAGATAATTCATTGCTTGTGACACAATTCAATTAAATAGACTAGCTTGAAAGATAAGTAAGATAATTAGAAGGGTTGTATATTTTATACATAGAAATCTTTATGATAATTTATAACTCAAAAGATAAATCTCTTATGTAGATGAACTCGTAAGAAGAAAAAGGTTCATAAGAAATTTTTTTCTTAGATGGTAATTATCTTATATTGGATTCTCTTATAGAGGATCATCCTAAGGAAATATAAAATCAATTGATATGAGTTAACCACCAAAATATTATATTCCGTGCAAAAAATACAAACATTTACTAAAATATGGTATTTAAAAAGTGTATAAAGATTAATATTGTGTATAGGTTTTTGAATAAGGAAATACCCAAGTCATATTGAGATTCAAAAGTAAGATTTTACTAGAAATTTTAACGAGATAATGAGGAATATATCACTTGTGTTTTATGATCATGGATTCCAAAATTTTGAATAGAAAAAAGCAATAAAAAATATTTTAATGTATAAATATATAGGTAAGTGAAGAATATAATAAGGTTTGATGATTGATTGATCTGTAATACACTATGTAAGATAGTTCAAAGAACCCAAAAAACATTTATTTTATGGATAGGAAGAAGGTGTACTGAGGATAAGAGTTCAAATATGAGACATACCTGAATATTATAAGAAGGTGTGGATAATATAGATCACACTAAATCTAAATGGTGTCTTGAGACCCGAAGAACAACTAATGTTCTTGGGAGAGCACATGAGCAAGTGTGATCCAAAATACATGTGGGGAGAGATCATTCTGGGGGAAGAAAGAGAACTTTCTACATGTGGATCAACATATAAAGTTAAGGAGGTTGTAACTAGGTGTATATCTAGTTACTAAAGAGGCTCATGTATAAGGAGTATAACCTGTTAAGGGAGAGAAGGTGATTGGTGGAAATTACCAATCACACTCCACAAGACTCAAAAGACTATAATAATTTCTAATATGATTATAGTGGAGAATCCATGTTGATGGGATAACCAAAATTTAAAGAGAATACCTATTAACATAACCTTGTAGATATTGTGTGATAACATATTTTTTTATCACTACACATGAAGGAGATTCTATAAAAAATCATCGAGTTGTTTGTGAAATATAACAAGTTTTGGAGGTTAGATTAAAATTGAATAACTCGTAAAATAAAATAAATCACTGATTCTACACAACCCCTCTTGACGATCTAATATATCTGAAACTAATGTAAGGTTTTACTATATATTATGTTATATAAAAGGAATATAGAAGTAAATGAGAAAGAGATACTCCACATAAAAAAAATGTTTGTAATATTTTATAATAGTAATTTTTTTTAAATACTTGTTCATTAACATTATATAAATTCAACCATTAAGGGTTATTATTCGGTTAATTGGGGCTTTAGACACAAAATCAATACCTACTTGTTTAGTATGTGTCTACCTTGGAATCATCATTAATTATAGAGGATAAGTCTTGATAAGAGTAGAGTAGTTTTTTTAGAATAAGAAACAACACCAAATTGAAGTAATTTATATGAGATAGTTTATTAAGGCAGATTACACTAGATACTAAAAATGAATATGATCAACAAAGTTAAATGAGATCTATTCACTCCTTATATTTTTAAAATGAGAAAGTTTAAAATGAAAAATAGTTTGTTTTTTATAAAATAATATAAGAGGAATCCAAAGAAATTGAAACTAAAGTCAATGAGAGGATACACATGAGATACAAGAATGTTATCTATGAAGCTAAGGGTTGTGTAACAATTATACCTACATAAAAGATGGGTTTAAATGAAAATAATAAATTACTAGAAAGTTCATGTACCTTTGTGGACCATTCAATGAAAAAATTATTGCATAAGGATTTAGTGGAAAGGAAGAAGACTACCATGGTACCTATAAAGTACCATAAAATAAAATTTATAAGGGTTTTCATTAGGAGATCCATAAGATATGAATCTAGAATAACATGAGTATGTTGGATGAGATACAACTCTTAGAATTATTTTTATCCTTAAAGGGAAAGGAAAGCCTATCCTAATTCCATTTTATCTATATATAGAAACATGAAAGGATTTCAAGGATACCAACATAAAGGTATAGTAGGAAGAATCTATAATTGTTATATTATAATAAAATTTACTCTTCATCGAGTGTAATAAATACCTTAAAGAAGAGTAATTATGAGAATCTCTTAAGGAGGAGAAAAAAATGAAAATAAAATCCAATGTGGTGTGTAAAATCATGAAATATGGATTTCCTAGGATGTTTTTAAAATCAGTAACTAAGGTTTTCAATATAATTTAAGTAAAATTAATGATTGTTTGAAGCATTGTTTTATAGGGAGAGTCTTGGTCGATGGAACGTTAAGGGAGATGGGGAGCTTAATATATTTCACTTGAATTATTTTAATGTGTTTTTTGAGATGAGTAAAAGATAAATTATTTCATCATAAATATTTTCAGAGAGTCCATTAATAGGGAAACTGGGAATTTTATAACAAGAATGGATATTTAAGGCCAGTCTTGATTTATTTGTGAAATTGAACTTATTTTTTACTGTATGTTTTCCCATGTAGACTTGGAGTAGATTGACTAATGTTTTATTGATATGTTATGTTTGGTTCCATTCTTCTCTCACATGTCGATAAACATATAATTCATAATAATAGAGGAAGAGTAAGTTACAAAATTATTAAGAAGATCCATCATCTATATTTTCTTTTTATTTATTATAAATAAGAGTGGTTATAAAAGGGTCACAAAACAAAAAGTACAAACATTTGGAAAGATTGGTGGTATTCAAAACATACCCAATGTGTGATATTTAGGATCCCATTAAAGTGAAAATATTTTTTAAATATGTATATATAGTCATAAGTGAACAAGAAATAAATATGTGTTGGAGTTTATGGGTAAGTTTTCCATGTATTTATAGATAATTAGACTGGACAAGTTTTTTTGATATCATGAATATCATAGATAGAAAGATTCAAGGTAGAAAATCCTAATATATGAAAATTAATGTGTCATTGTTCATGTTTATGATTTTTTTTGTTGAATATACATTTTCTATTAATGTTGTGAATGTGTTCAGAATAATATTGGCAAAGAGGGGGTTAACAAATTTAAATTTAAGAATATAACCAAGATAAAATTATAAATAATCTACCAATGGTGTTACACCATTAGATTTTGTGATTTATTTTTTTTTAATTTAATTTATTCATTTTGATATTTTTCATTTTACACATCACTGATAAAATATTATTTTATATTAAATTACTATTTTTTAATTTCATTATATGAAACACCCTGTTAATCATTCCCAACACGCAATATAAACATTATCTTGTCCTATAAGGAACACAGAGGTTTACCGAAAAACAATATATTATTAAAATATGATTATCAAATATAATAGGATATAACCTAGACATTTAACTTGATTTTAAGAATTTTATAAACTAATATATAAAAATATATGGTTTATATAATATAATTTTAATTCATAGGTTACTAATTAATTATAAAATAATATGAAACCTGATTAAATACAAAAGGTAATTTATTATCTTTTACGTCATAAAGTTGTTTTACCTGAATAAATTGAATTAAATAAAATTAGTGAGTGATATTAATGTAATATATATTTTATATATTCTTTCAAATTTTTTAATATTCATTCAATAGATTTTATAGACATAATATTAAGAACAAACTTAATTATATACTTAAAAACATATATTTTTTTTAAATATAGTTTTATGTACTTTTAATGGAGAACCCATTGTAATTACCAATTTTAGAAATTTGTAGACATAATTTGTTAATATAGACTTAATATTCAATATTTAAACATAAATATTAGTTAATTATAATTTTTCGTATTTTTTTGTATGGTTTCAATTTTTACTGAAAAGCTAAAAATACAGAATTATAGTTCAAAACATTTTTAATATAATTTTTTATAAGGATAAATTACATTTCAAATTGGTTTCAAATATTAATTCGATAATATTTTTATAAATTAATACAATTTAGCTCAATGATATTAATTTAAAATTTATGTTTGATATATAAACACATCCTGTTGGGTCGGAGAAAAAGCGAGGAATGATGGCAAGAGGGGGGTGAATTGCCTTTTAAAAAGTAATGATAAACAATTTAAAAATCAAAGTGAAATGCAGCGGAAATAAAAGAGGCAAGACACACAAAATTGATAACGGAGTTCGGCCAAAACCCGGCCTACGTCTCCGCTCCCAACTCAACCGTTGAGAGATTCCTACCGCTTGCTTTTCAATGGTTTTAGCAAGAAACCCACTAGGCTTTAAGGTAACACTAGGACCTATTACAGCTTGCTTTTATTGGTTTAGCAAGAACCCAATGCTTTTAATGGTTAAGCAATAACCCACTAGTCTTTTTACGGGTGAAGACTAGCTCACCGATCTCAAGCCTTTTACAAGGTAAGGCTTGTGAACCTCTTCACACCTTAGTGGTGGTGTGAGAACCCAAAGAAAGAGGGGATGAAGAAAAGGTTGGGGTTTGTAAGCACAAACCCAAAATTAAAGCTCAAAATAAATATACAATAAAAAACCGTATATGAGAAGCCTTGGGTGCCTTTGATTGGATGGAGATGTTGAAGGCCGCTTCCAAGCTTCTTTGGAGGAGCTCCTTGGATGTGGAATTGGATGGAGCACTTGGGGTTCCCTTGGAGGAATGCACCGGAGGTACGCCAAATGATCAACAAGGTGTCCGTGGGCTTCCGTATAGTTCCGGTTAGTGTCCGGGGCTTCCTTGGCCTTTATTTATAGGCATGGAACCCTTGGGGAGGCTTCGGAGCCGTTGGAGAGGCTTAAAGAGCCGTTGGGAGCCAAGTGGGCCAGCCTGGTCAAATTGCAACGGCTAGTTTGACTGGCTCCACCGGCTGGCCGGTACAGTCCCACCGGCTGGCCGGTGTGTGCAAAAAGGCATAGGATTCTTGTCCAGGGGCCACCGGCTGACCGGTACAGCTCCACCGGCTAGCCGGTGCCTTGGTAGAGAAGAAGTGTCTTGATCCAGGCTCCACCGGTCGACCGGTGAGGAGCCACCGGCTGGCCGGTGGCAAGACAGTAGCAAACACTATTTGGGCTGGGTGCCACAGGTCGACCGGTGGCAGAGCCACCGGTCGACCGGTGGGAAGGCAGTAGCTTCCACTGTTTGGTCTGGATGCCACCGGCTGGCCGGTGGTGAAGCCACCGGTCGGCCGGTGGACTGAATTTCAGTCCATTTCTGCCTCTTCCTTGGTCAACTTCTTGGCAATCAAATGCCTATCAACACAAACACTTAAAACACAATGTTAGATAAAAAAGAAAGTGATTGTGATCATGAAAATCAAACAACGAGAGGTTCGAGATGTACAACAATCTCCCCCTATTTTGATGATCACAATCACCAAAACAATCAAAGTAAAATACTGAAATTAAAGACATTCTTAAAGGATAATTTGAAAATAAATCAAAGCATGATAGAGAAGACTCTCCCCCAATCAATCAAGGAATTTCTCCCCCTTTGTGATTATCAAAATAGAATGGGGCATAAAACTTGATTGAGGGATAAATTGAAAATCAAGATTTTAAACCAATTGAAAATAATACCAATTGTTGAAAATTTTGAAATGAAAATTGAATAACAGTTTGAATTGAAAGTTTTGGATCAAAAATTGAATAGAAAATTTTGAATTGAAAATTTTGAAACCAAGAGTTGAAATTGAAAGTTGGAATTGAAAATCTTGAAATAACAAAAAAGCTTAAAAGATCCTAACTCCCCCTAAATAAAAACAAAAAGTCACCGGGGAGAGGGATTTTGAAAAGAGATGATTTTCGGCCCGGAGAGACTCGCAAGAAGGGATTTTTCAATCCAAACTTGTCTCATTGCGGGTCTTCTCCTATAAAATTCGTCCGAAAAGTAAAAAGACTTGGGTTGGCCATAACGGGCATTTTTACAATTACATTCATATATAAGGTGCCCGGTTTTCTTACAATAATTGCAAAATTTAAAGCTAGAGCTCCCCCTTACAAAAACAGTTGGAGCATGGGAGGAGGAAGCTTGGTTGGTGTAGCCAAGTCCATTTGTGGTTCTAGAAACACGTTGAGAACCAAGGAGATTGTTCAAATTTTGTTCACCTTGGGTGAACTTGGCTAGGGTTTCTCTAAGGTCTTTGATGGTTGATTCCATGGAATCAACATTTGGAAAATTGTGGATTTTAAGGGACATCTCCTCCTTCTCTTTGAGAAGTTGGTCTTTTTCGGAGGAGAGTTTTTTGAAAGACTTTTTCAAAGCAACAAATTTTGACGATAAAGTATGAAAACCTTTTTCTAGTTGGTCTCTAGCGTGTGAGAGTTCTTCATAAGATAAATGATTAAAAGAATTTGAAGAACTAGAGGAAGAGGAAGAAGAGTCGGAAGATGATACCTCATGTTTTTCCATTAGGCATTTTTTACCTTGGTCGCTCGAGGAGAAGGAGGAGAAGGAGGAGCTATCACTCCAAGATGCCTTTGAAGCCTTCTTCTTTCCCTTCTTTTTATTGGCCCTTTTCTTGTGAAGTGGGCAAGCGGGCTTGATCTTTTCGTCGAGTTCTTGCTCTTGAGCGGGTTCTTGCTTTGGAGCCTTGCTAGTACCTTCATGGGTTAGTTCTAAAAGCTTCCAAATATCATGAGAAGATGTGCAAGAAGAAATACAATTAAATACATTTCTATCTAACCCGCAATGAAGAGCATTCATGGCTTTGCCATCAAGCTCGAAATTTGCAATGTCGGCGGGGGTCCATTTAGATTCATCTAGACTAGAGAGAGTAAAACCATGCATAACAATTTTAAAAATTGGATAACCAATGCTTTTAAGAAAAGTTGACAAGCGGGTTTTCCAAAAAGTATAATCGGCTCCATCAAAGAATGGAGCACGATCCAAAGAATGTCCTTCGGGGGATTGAGAGGAAGAAGCGGTAGAAGCCATCAAAAAAATAGGATCTTTAATTTGAAACCGTTTTAGGGAATTATTCAAAACCTCCCTCTGATACCAATTGTTGGGTCGGAGAAAAAGCGAGGAATGATGGCAAGAGGGGGGTGAATTGCCTTTTAAAAAGTAATGATAAACAATTTAAAAATCAAAGTGAAATGCAGCGGAAATAAAAGAGGCAAGACACACAAAATTGATAACGGAGTTCGGCCAAAACCCGGCCTACGTCTCCGCTCCCAACTCAACCGTTGAGAGATTCCTACCGCTTGCTTTTCAATGGTTTTAGCAAGAAACCCACTAGGCTTTAAGGTAACACTAGGACCTATTACAGCTTGCTTTTATTGGTTTAGCAAGAACCCAATGCTTTTAATGGTTAAGCAATAACCCACTAGTCTTTTTACGGGTGAAGACTAGCTCACCGATCTCAAGCCTTTTACAAGGTAAGGCTTGTGAACCTCTTCACACCTTAGTGGTGGTGTGAGAACCCAAAGAAAGAGGGGATGAAGAAAAGGATGGGGTTTGTAAGCACAAACCCAAAATTAAAGCTCAAAATAAATATACAATAAAAAACCGTATATGAGAAGCCTTGGGCGCCTTTGATTGGATGGAGATGTTGAAGGCCGCTTCCAAGCTTCTTTGGAGGAGCTCCTTGGATGTGGAATTGGATGGAGCACTTGGGGTTCCCTTGGAGGAATGCACCGGAGGTACGCCAAATGATCAACAAGGTGTCCGTGGGCTTCCGTATAGTTCCGGTTAGTGTCCGGGGCTTCCTTGGCCTTTATTTATAGGCATGGAACCCTTGGGGAGGCTTCGGAGCCATTGGAGAGGCTTAAAGAGCCGTTGGGAGCCAAGTGGGCCAGCCTGGTCAAACTGCAACGGCTAGTTTGACTGGCTCCACCGGCTGGCCGGTACAGTCCCACCGGCTGGCCGGTGTGTGCAAAAAGGCATAGGATTCTTGTCCAGGGGCCACCGGCTGACCGGTACAGCTCCACCGGCTAGCCGGTGCCTTGGTAGAGAAGAAGTGTCTTGATCCAGGCTCCACCGGTCGACCGGTGAGGAGCCACCGGCTGGCCGGAGGCAAGACAGTAGCAAACACTATTTGGGCTGGGTGCCACAGGTCGACCGGTGGCAGAGCCACCGGTCGACCGGTGGGAAGGCAGTAGCTTCCACTGTTTGGTCTGGATGCCACCGGCTGGCCGGTGGTGAAGCCACCGGTCGGCCGGTGGACTGAATTTCAGTCCATTTCTGCCTCTTCCTTGGTCAACTTCTTGGCAATCAAATGCCTATCAACACAAACACTTAAAACACAATGTTAGATAAAAAAGAAAGTGATTGTGATCATGAAAATCAAACAACGAGAGGTTCGAGATGTACAACACATCCAACTTTTGAATGTTTTTACATAAAAAACCATCTTTGTAGACCCAACAACTAGATTATTTTTAAATTAATTTCATGAAAGTACAAGAATATAATTTATAAATATGCATTAAATATTTGAAATAATCATTATTTATAATTTCTAATAATTTAAAATTAGTTTTTGACTAAATATATTAGTGAATGTTTTTAAAATTAATTACATCGATTAAGGTAAAATTATGTTTAATTATGGACTAAACCATAAAATTATGAACTAAAACAACTTATAAACCTATCCAAAAAACATTTAATGGAAATTAATCTTCTATTAAACTTACAATATAGATTTAGTTTTGTTTTTATGACTTTTTTAGCTAAAAAAATTGGTACACCTATCCTGTTCTCAAAAATACCATGTGAGTCCTTTCCTTTCCTTAGAAAAACCCACCAGATCTCCCTCCTCTTCACACCTCTCAAACCTATTTGGTTCGTCCAAGGTATAAACTATAAAATTACCAACATTCCTCCCTTCCTCATAGAAGCATTACTTTTTGTAGAAGGAAATCCATGGATTCCTTTTGGAGAAAACCAAAAGGAGTTCACGATTAAGAGGTAACACCTTCTCTTAGGATCCTTTCATTCATTTTACCTATCCACCCCATCCACACTATTTATTTAAGGATTGAATGAAAATAATTTAATTATATATATACTAGGATGTTTTTGTGAAAAAATTTCAATCTAAACTTAAAAACCCCTCCATCTAATAGGCAATGAACATACTTGTTACGTGTATGAAGATCTATAGCCTCACAAAAAGATGATTGTTAATTTTTTTTCTTTACACCCTATAATGGTAGAGATTATGATGAGAATAATAATTATTTATGTTATATAATATATTTATTATTTCTCTAATTTTATTTTATTATTTTATATAATATATCATTAAATTTCCTAAATGGTGTTAGTACACTAATTTTATTTGGGGAAGTGTGGACTACCGCCCACTCGACGCGATGTGATTCGTTCATACACAATATGGAATTTATTAAGGATTGGTATAGTGAAATTATATTATATATAAAATTATAATAATATTGTAGTTATATTATATGCATATATATATATATATGTATATCTTTTTCGTTCATTCTTTCAATACAAAAATAAAAGCAGAAACAACATTTATACGTACATACAACTTACCATCTGCATGAACAGTGTATTATATTTCATATTTCTATATTTTATATATTATTATAATGAAAAAAACTATATATTCAAGATATTTATATTATTTTTTAAATTATGGAATCATTGTATATGTATAGGAAACAACGATATAACAAATTAAGACACATAGGAAGAACAAAGAGAATATTAACCAAAGTGATACCTTAACACAATATTTTTCACAAGTAGGTAAAATAAGGTCTTAATAATATCATATATTGTATTAGATATAATAATATGGTTCCATAAAGGCTTCATAATAAATTCATATTTATTTTATATTTGTTTTTAAAGATTATGGTGAGATTAAAGACACAAGGTAAGAAAATTTCATCTCACTTTTTATTTCTGTGAGACACATGCTTTATTCACAACTGATTCCTTTTGGGTGGTGTTTATACTTCCCATGGATGTATTAAATTACTATTATAACTATAATTTTGAGTATTTAAATATCCATAATAAGATCTATATTTTATGTGTTTTATGTTTCAAAATTTAACAAATCGATAAAATAGTTTAGTCTCAATTTGACTTCTTTGAGACTCATGATTTTATGCACCTAAATTATTTTTTAATGTGTATATAGTTCAATTTTAAATGTTATATCATGAATATAATTATTTTAATGATATTCTAAGCTTTATTTAATTTAACTTTCTTACATGAGGATTATGTTTCAATTATACTAATTGATAAGAGTTTATTGAAACAATCACCTCGCTTTTTGAGATTGTTTATGATTATGCTAATTTTTTTGAATTATTATGATCCATCACTCAAGATCGCACAATAAGTTTATTGTTCCCTGGTTATTAATGATATATTAATATATTAAAACAATTTTTCTACTCATTGGTACATAATATAGTCAAGAAATTGTTTTTAAGAAATCCTAACTTTACCCTTACTTCGGTCATAAATATATGTTCCTACAAAACCATGTTTTCTAAAAAGGGTTTCCAAGAATATTGAACCCTTATCATATAATATTAAAAAAGAAATGTTTAACATATTTTTATTTTAACAATCTATAAAAAATAATATTCTTACCGCTTTCCAAACAAATAATTTTTCTATCCTTTTTATCGTGCAAAAGAAATGTTATTTTTACCTCATACGACATGTATAGATGTACCCATTGTTTTTTATTTCAATATTAATTATCATTTTTAAATGAATACTTATTAACAAATTTTTTTATGAAATATATGACTATATATCTTTCTTCAGACTGAAATGTGTTTTATTTTAAAATGATGTTTTCATAAAATTTTTCAAAAATGTATTGAAATGATCACTGAAGATAATTTTCAAGTAAGAACCATTTTAAAAATGTTTTACGGTTTTAAAAGCTTTTGTTATAAATTTTAAAGGTTTTTTAAAAGAATTTTTTTTCAAAATGTTTTCAAGATTTCCTTATATGTTTTGAAATTATTTTAAAATAAAATTTTTTCGAAACATTTTCATGCTTTTTTAAAATGTTTTAATGTAAAATGGTTTTGAGTTTTTTTTTCAATATTTAATTATAGGTTTTCATTGTGTTTTAAAATAAAATGGGTTTTCAAATATTTTGAAGATTAATTTATAATTTTTCAAGGAAAGAGGTTTTAAAAACTATTTAAAGTGGTATTTATAATTTTTCAAGGTATTTTCTTTGAAAATTAATTTCAAATGCTTTTATGTCTTAAAAATCATTTTTCATAGAAGAAATTATATTTTACTCAAGATTTTTTTTTGAAATATATTTCAAAATGATTTTTCATCTAATATGACATTCATTAATTTTACTCATTCCCTTCAATGAAGTGATATAAATGTTCCATTCATATTCGAATTATGATTATGTTATACTAAATTTCATAGTATCTATGAAACATGGTTATATTTTACAGCTTATATGTTTTGGAAATATATTTCTCTTTAAAGGGTTATGTATTTATGAAATTAATTTCTCTTTAACAGGTTATGATTTTGATGAAATTGTTATGAAACATGTATGTTTCTATATAGGTTATGATATTTTCCATATTTATGACGCTCATTTCATTGCATGGGTTATGATAGGATTATTTATGGTATTCTAGAACATGTATGTATAATTTCACTATGAGATGGTTAAGAACTATATCTACCTCCAATGCATTGAGTAAATATTTATATTTCATTAGATAGACTGCGATGGTATTGGGAGTGAACCTTGAATTCTAAGATGTCTATCAGATTGAAACATGACTACCATGATGGAATGTGGAGTGAACTCATGATACTATGATAGCTATGATAGTGAGACATGACTACCAAGATGGTATGGGGAGTGAACTAATACTACTAACTTTATCTTGGTAGTAATTCCTTATATACTATGGATATTATATTATATGTTTATGTGTTTTCCAAAATTCCATTTCCTATCTTAATGTTATGATTTCATGAAATATTTTCTTAATTATATAATGATATATGTTTTATTAAATTAAAATATTTATTATTATATATAGTATACAGGGTGTGATCATTAGAATTCATGCTCATGTTCCATACCTTTTGTTAATGTTATGCTTATGCAATTCTTGTATTTACCCTTACTGAGCATCTGAGCTCACCCTTTTTTTATGTTTCATTTCCATATGTTATAATGAAATTTTTTAGAGAGAAATAGTAAAGGTGGATAGAGTCATGGGAGATCTTGAATATTGTTCACCAGGATAGAATCTTTTGTTTCCAATATTCCAAAGAAACTAATCTATTATGCTTCTCAGGCTTGTATTTTTGTAATGTACTGAATATTCATCTAAAATGATATAATATCTATGTATAATAAGCTCGGGTATCTATTGTAGGTATAAAAGGAAAGTTTTAGTCATTATTTAAAATCTAATGTGAGAAAACATTATTAATATCTACAGGAATGTTTCTAAGGATATGTCTAGGAATGTATCTAAGGATAAGTATAAGGATGAGTTAACAGTTAGAAAAAATGTCCAAAAAGTTGGGTAAAGGATAAAGTGTTTGGTTTCCTAGAAATAAATACATAACTGTATAATAAATTTATATGTGGCTTTGTCACAAATGTTTTAAGTAGTAACAAATATAGAAATATATTCTAGGGTTGACTTGGGTTAATTTGGTACACGACAATGGGCATTGAAGCACACCTGGTTTGACACACCTAGGGGATATTCTTTAGAAATTCAAAAACTCATAATGAATCATTATGAAGGTTTTATATATAAAATGATTATGTATAATCAAGGATAAACATAAGGTGTCATAGATTAAAGGTTAAGTGTCATGATATAGACATTCTATAAGTAATGTTTCCTGATTATGTGGCTTCCATATATGACATGTGTTTCTCACCCCATTATTGTGGATTAATCAATGGAAATAACTATAAGTAAAATGGTTATCATTGAATGCTTATGATATGGAACATACATGAATTATGAAAATTTAATTCCCAAGTAGAAATCTCATAAAGAGAATCAGGATGTTTGTAAGAGTATTAGTTATACATATAAAGATAATTAAACAGCAAACACCATGTGAAAGCTATGTGATATTCTTCCAATATTGATTAAATTAATCCTAAGAAGCATGATCATATTGAGGTTGAGAAAACATATGAATGATTCATATTTTATATATAGGAAAGAGGTATTAATGAATAAGTTGATGAAACATGATTAGTAGTTTAATAATAAGGTCAGATTAATGAAGTATTTATATTATATTATTCAAATACTTTGTCATATAAATCATGAAATATATAATTATAGTCATTATAAGTTTATATTATTGAATGAAAAAGATATTTTGAAGTGGGATTTCATTAAAATGTGATATTCTGATTACGGGAAGGTAACATTTAATTAATACATGATGTTGAGAAAATGATATTTTGATAATGATAAGATGGACATGAATAAGTAAATTAGATGATACAGATTACCATATAACCGATTATTGAAGAAGTGTATTATTTATTAAGGATAATGTTTAAAACTTATTAGATTGAAATAATGTATTCATTAATCACTAGAATAAGGAAGCATGCATTTTTTTCCAAAATTAACTACTATAACTAAGGTTATTAACATGTTTTTAAGGGATTATACGATGAGGTTACTCACATGTTTGTACTATGACAGATAAGTGGTAAATTTTTCTATATAGAGGAATCAATGTTATCTTAATTTCATGAAAATATTTATAGATATCCTTATTTTCATATTTTATAAGGGTTATAAGTTTATCCATTCATGAAATGATTAGGATAAACTTCAGATGATGTATTTATTCAATGGGTTGTATTGAAAACCTTGGTTAAAAGAATATTTAGTGATTAACTTTATCTCATTGATTTAAATCTAATTTATTTTGGAAATTAAATTGGCTTTTTGTGGAAAATCACATCGTGTATCTCGGGTGACAACCAATCATGTCTAGAAAGGCTAAGAGTCTTGAACCCATGACTGAAGGACAGAAAGGGTTTGACGCCTACCACTAGGCTACGTGATTTCCTCGTAAATTGATTGTAATTTTTGATGAATAATAATTTATGATTAATATATTGAGTTACATTTTTGTTAAATGATTAATCTATTAACAATATTAACTTTTAATAAAAATTATTGATAAATAGTTATACTTTTCATTCTTTTATGGGCCTTTGGATATACTAAAAGTGTATTTTGGAACATCAGGAATCAATGTTAATTTTTGAATGTCCATTACATGAGGTAATGGATGAATGAGAAATTGATAAAAGCTCAAATAGTGATATATAATTTTATAGAAATATATAAAGTATGTATATTCCATTATAGTGTTGGGATATAAAATAATTACTCAACATTTGGATAATGATAAAACGAAAATGTGTTGTCCAAATAACATATGTTTATTGAACTGATAGCCTTTTAAGTCGTCACTGATTTATGAAATTGAGGCCCCCAACTATTATTTAATAATTATCTTAATTTTGATTAATGAACTCAATCACTCCATATATATATTTATGCTTTTCCTCTATATCTAATCTTTACTCCCAACCTATGTTCTCTTTTGTGAAAACCTAGTTATATGTTTCATTTGTTAACCATTATGGTCCCAATATTTTCTTTTTAAGGGATGTTTTAGAATTCATTTTTATTACGTGGGTTTACATGAATGAAAATATAAAGCATTAAATCATTGATAAACTAGATGAATTTTGAGGGTTAATTTTTTTTGTGGGGGTAAAATATAATACCCCCGAGATTTTTTGAATTATTTTTTTCGATTTAGTTTACTATTTTTGATATTATTAATTTTATGAAACAATAAAGATAGTAAGATTTATATTAATGAAATATTTTTGGATTTAGGTATACACAACACTAAGATAATCATACAGAACACGCAACATAAACTTTAGTTTTCCCTATACAGAGCACCGAGGTTTAATGAACAATCTTATATTATTAAAACATGATTATTTAATATAATAAGATATATATAAGGAGATAAATATGATTTTATAAATAGTATTAAATAATTTATTAAAATATATGGTCACAGAATATAATATGGATTATTAGGTTTTTGATTAATTATAAATGAATATGAAAGCTGATTTCATATAAATGGTAATATTATTATTTTTGTGGTCACAAGGCTATTTTACCGTAATAAATAAAATAAAATAAAATTAGTGAATGATATTAATTTAATATATATTTTATATATTCAGTAAAATATTTTTTATATTTGTTCAATATATTTGATAGATATGAGATAAAGAAAAAACCCAATTTTATTCTCAAAAACATAAATTTTTATAAATGTTGTTTTAACGCCTATTAATTCCGAACCCATCTTGAATCCAAATTTGAGAAATTTTATATAATAAATACTTCAAAATAAAATTCCTATTTTAAATTTAATCATAAATATTAGGTAAGGATAATTTTTTTTCATTTTTTATATATGGTTTATTTTTTAATGAATAACTAAAATAACAGAATTTTAGGTCAAAACTTCTAATTCATCTAATTTATTTATAAGGATAAATTGAATTTTAAATTTTCAAAAATGATTAATTATATAATATTTTTAACAATTATAAAATTTATCTCATTTATATCAATTTAAAAATGAAATTTGATATAAAAACATAGAAATGTTTTAAATTTTTTTACTTTAAAAACTTGCATTATCAACCTGATTGCGAGATTCATTTTAAATTAATTTATACACTTATATTATTATAATTATGAATGTGGATTAAATATGGGAATCAAAATAATGTATAATTTCTAATAAGGTAAACATAGTTTTTTTCCAAAAAGATCGGTGAATTAAATTGAAATTAATTATATCGATTATGGTATAATTATGTTTAATAAGGGAATGAACCATAAATGTAAGACCCAAAATAACTTTTAAACTTTTCCCAAACCCATTGTATGGAAATTTTTTTGATATTACCCTTCCATTATTTAGTTTTTATATTTTTTTATGACTTTTTTATGTAAAATCATTGATACACCAAACATGATTTCAAAAATACCAAGTGAGTCCTTTCCTGTACGTATAAAAGGTCACCACTTACCCCAGTTCATCATAACTCTAAAACATCCTCAGTTTGGAAAGAATCTACCCAATACACTTACAAAAATCCCTATTTCATATTATAATCATTCCCATTATAATAAGGCAATCCATGTAAGCATTTTGGAACATACCAAAAAAAGTAACCTGATTAAGAGGTAACACCATCTCGAAATCTTCTTTCTGTTCTATTTTCTTTCTCCACCCCCTCCATGATATTTTTTAGATAATGGTATAAAAAAAACTAGAATCGTCAATATTTTAGTATTTTTTATGCTGAGGGATCAACATACACTTACACACAACTCCATCTAATGAGTAACGAACATATTGTTTACGTGTACAGTGAACAATTGCCTCACTAAAAATGATTGTTCATTTATCCTTTACCTCCTTCCATGATGGAAATTATGGAGGAAATTTTTTTATATATGATAGATATATTATTTATTATATATATATGAGTAACGAACATACTGTTTACTTACTCACATTACTTCTATTATGTATTTAAAACATAATTCATATGAATTGAAAATGTCTTAAATTATTAGGAGATGATATGAGAAGAAATGTTTGTATTTTATGAAGAAATTAAGGACTGATAATAGTGGGGATATTAATAATTAATAATTCCAATGTTATCTGAAAAATAGGGAATTTGGAATGTGTTTATTTCATTATAAACACCTCAAAAAATAGTGTTACTTAGAGGAAGAATAAAAGTTTAATAGAAATGGGTCATACTACATTAAATAACAATGTTATTTCTCATTAATTTTGGTTAAAATCAAAGAGAATAGTTATTTAAATTCAGAACCAATGTTTCCACATGAAATTTTTTGACACGACTCTGTAGGAAATTTTCTTTGAAAAAACTCCATGTTTGAGACACTTAAGAGTTTTTAAGATCTCCTATATCACAATTAAAAAAGGTGGATACCGTGGAAATTTCTATTATAGAGTTAAAGATGAAATATTTATTTTTTATGCTCTAGAAGAAAGAGGATATATATGTTTCAACCAATAAAAAAGAATATTACATGACTCTATTGATTTTAAATTTATTGAAAATGATGGAGAAGATGTGTCAAAAACACGTGAAGATTAGGAAGATGAAGAGGATTAATGAATTTTTGTTAGAATAACTGATAAGGGTGAAAAAAATTGATTTACCAAGCATAAGGAAGAATTGGAATCATCCATCTAAGGTTATTGTGAATAACCTTGTTCATATCATTCTAGTTTGAGGAAGAATGTAGAAGGTAAAATAAAAATTTATGACCAACATCAAAAGGCACAAAATAGAATAAAATCAAAAGTTATTGCCTATACATATTTTATTCAAAATTTGAGCTGAAATATATGAATGAATCTTTTTAGAATTCAGATTGGATTTAAGCTATGAATGAATATTTTTATCAAATTGAGAAGAATGATACACGTGTACTAAAACCTATGAATCTGATAAAAAGGTTATTCTCACGATGTGGGTGGTCTGGAACAAGTTGAATGAAAAAAGTGAAGTGATATGAAAAAAAGGATAGTGTAAAAAGGTTACTCATATATTAAAGGAGTTGACTATCATGAGACCTTTACACTAGTGGCATGGCTAGAAAAAATTATAATTTTCTTTCTATTGATGCATAATTTAGTTAAAAACATTAATATGGATGTAATGTAATCATTTTTTTAGTAATGAACATGATGAAGAAGTTTATATTTATCAACATGTGTATTTTTTGGTTTGAAAGGATGAATATTATTTGTAAAACTTGAATAATTCCATTTACATGATAATTAAATCTCGAAGGGTGTGGTACTCTTAACCAAATATTGATAATAAATTTTAGGTGAATGAAGTTGTGTTTTGGACTCAAACTCTATCCAAAATTAATTTTTTAATCTATTTGATAAAATTTATTGGAGTCTAAATGTCTCTTTACTAAATATGATGATTATTTTCTATTCTATTAATTATTAAATATCATATGTTTTTTGGGGATCATGTGATGAAATCCTTATAAAATAAAGTTGGAGAAGTTGTGTTTGTCCATTCAAAGTGGTTCTAATTGGACTGATGAAGGTGTTGGATGAGTGGGATGTCATAAAGAATTCCAATGTACTTAAGACAATTTTATGCTAATACTAAAAGTTTCCATCATCATGAAGAAGTAATGATTAAATGTAGATGTTTTTGGAAGAGTAAAACATGGAAATTATAATGTTTTTCTTGACTGACCCATCATATTTTCCAACCAATCAGAATGTTTGATTCAATATATGAACAAATCATAAGGATCAATAGACATTTGTAATGAAAATTGAAAAAGGAAGTTACTACTTTAACCACACCTTCAGTCATGGTGTGTTATAGTTGTAACGACCCAATTTATTCCAATAGAAAAATCCTTTCTTATATCTATGTCATAAAAACACAAAATAATGAACTACTATGTGATAAGTGACCTTTAAACATAATTTTGTCACCCCTATGTTTGGAATTTTAAAAATCCAACATTCACGGTTGTGTTCATGATAGTTTTTGGAGTCCAATGAAACAAAAATAATTTTTGGTGAATAGTAACCTACCCTAATGAATATTAATATGACCCTTATGAATAGTAAATAAGATTAACATTACCTATGAATAATAAAATAAAATTTAGACATCATAGAAAGTGATAATTTGACCTTAGTAAACGTTTTTGGTATTTTATAAGTCATAAATAATTAATTATAATTAATTAATTAATTTAAAATAATAATTATTTTCCTGAAATATATTCATAAATTATTGAATCAATAGTTTTTAGATAATTTTATAAGACCATAAGTAATTTTTGAATGAATTGCAAAATCAGTTTTAATTTTAAAAGCTATTTTTAAGTAAATTATGATTTTAATTAAATATTAAATTAATAATTCTTAGAAAATTATTTTTTAAATATGGAAATCATTTTTGGATTCTACACGTCGAAAAATGTTAGGGGTAAATTTTTGGGTTTATTCTGAAATACTTCAATTTTCGGGTGAATAGTAAAAAATATAGTTTTTCGTATAATCAGTGTACACTAAATTGCATCATTAATGATGTAATGATGACATAAACATTCCAGAACTTTAGTTTCGGCCAAAACATATTAAATTTCCTAAATTGATCCTTGGAATACAATAAATCCAATTCTCAAACCTAAAAAGAACTTTCCAAAGCCTAAAGTCAAAAGGTGATTTCTTAAAGTGTCTTTTTCTCATTCTTTCACTTTCCTTTTAATAAAGTAATGAATTCGAATTATAAACAAGAGTTAAAGCCTAAATATTTTTTATTATATTAATATATGATTTAGGATGTCAAAAAACTACTATTACAATTCTAACTTATGATATATTATTTTATTTAATATTTTATGCCAAAAACACCTCCCTCCTCATGTATAAATAAGCCCTCCCCCTCCTCTTGCCAAACCACACCTCTCAAGCTTCAAGCATTGTCTAAGCTCTACCCAATCATCTCTCCTAGCCCCTTCCCCACGTCCAAGAGCTCCTGGTCTCATCAAAAGACCAAGCATAGGCCCTTAAAGAGGTTCTTAAGAGGAGGATTCTAAAGGTAATTTCCCTCTCTCTTCTCCTTTAATTTCCTTTCAATTTCAAGTTCCTTTCTTGATCTATCCTTACCTATCTTCATAAAAATTGTTTTTTAACTCCATTATTATACATATACTATAATCCTATGATTCTAATGGTATATTATATCACCCCACACCCTTTCCCCCTTCCTTTTATTTTATTATAGAGAACGTTGTTCATGTGGAGATAATTTATCACCTTCAAAAACGACATGTTCTCTTCTTCCATTTCTACCTTAAAATCTGGTCATGAAACCATTTTTATGGTTGAACCAGAATCTTTTATATGTATTATGTTCTATTTTATGTTCTGGAAATAACATATGGCCATATTACTAAGTGAAAAGTTAAAATGAGTTCGTTGTGATCCAAAAACCGCT
This sequence comes from Viscum album, assembly GCA_963277665.1. Lineage (NCBI taxonomy): Eukaryota > Viridiplantae > Streptophyta > Magnoliopsida > Santalales > Viscaceae > Viscum > Viscum album. The sequence continues at coordinate 877,307,531 of OY728165.1, read as the reverse complement.
CAAATTAACCCAAATAATATTCATTTAATTATTATCTAATGATTCGTCCACATGGATCTAATATAACTCATTATAAAATCATTCAAGCTTTTGTAATATCATTAATTACATGTAATATCAGTTCTGGATGTTTACCCATGATCTACCCAAACATCAATTTAAGAATACAAGTGGACCACTCAAGAAAACCATAAAAACGAACATCCTCGATCAATGTTTTTAAACTCTATAAGTCATCCAAAGGAACATAATAAGAAATAATGAAACTATAATAGACCCTATTAATGTATAAAGGTTCTGGAATTTATAATTAATTAATATAATGTCATTATACAGGACATTAAAGAGAAGGAGGCACTCGAGTACAAGGTTAGTGGAAATCTCGAATCCAATTTTCTTCCTTCGGGTTCTCCCTCTTTCACTCCATTTTTGATATGGTTACTCATCAAAGGTCTTTTGTTCATCTTTTAATTTACTTTTCTGGGATATAAATGTTTGTAACTGGTTTTTATGTCCATCAAAATGTTTTCCAAAAGAACTCTTCTGTCAAGATCTCACCTTTTACCTCTCATTCAAGGTTGATGGTTCTTATATCAAGTATGTTGTTCCCTCTTTATTTTGGGAACCCAAAGCTTATGAATGTGTTTTTATGAGATGAAACCCATTCCTTTACATGGGTTATTTATGTAAAGGTTTGATATGTGTTCTATGTGGAAATCATGATAATGATAATGTTATGATGTGACGGGTACGCCCGGAATTATATAGCGCAATATGAATGTTTAAATGTGACGGGTGCACCCGGAATTATATAGAGCTCTAATGCATTGGGAAAAGTGATGAATCTCATGAGTAAATGTGAAATGATGCGTGAAAATGATTCTATCTTTGTTCACAAGTATGTGTGGTAGTTAACCACTAAGACATGATGTTTCATTTTTATGTTTTTCCATATTTCAAGTTTATTATTTATGCTCCTCTCATGTTCATGATATTTTTCCTATGTCATGATTATTCTCACCCCATGATGTATTGTTCTTATCTATCCTCTTACTGGGCTTTTAGCTCACCCCTTTTTATGTATATCCTCAGGTGGATACATGTACTAAGGAGGGGACAAGTGCCAATAAGAATCAATAGAAGAAGAAATTAAATGAACGTTTATGCTTAAAGTTGTATTTGTTATGTATGGTCCTAGGTTTCCCAAGACACTAAACCTCTAGATCCTCCATGTGTAATACTATTATGTTTTTTATCTTTGAAATGATGTAATAGTAATGCAAGAAAAAGCTGGGTCGCTATAGTTGGTATCAAAGGAATGGTTTAGTTAATTTGGGAATTAGGATTAGTGAAGCCTAAAGAAAACCTCTAGCATGAGACTAAGTAAAAATATGCACACAAGGATATTTACCTAGGGATCCCATATTTTATGTTTTTGGTATAATTGTTTAAAAGAATAAGTTATTCATGACGTGTTTACATATGTTTTGATCTATCGTTTTCTATTTTAGAAAATGGTGGGAACCAGGAGAAATCAGGACAACAACTCTTGCGAGGGCCAATGCAACGATTGCCCGAACGACATCCCCAATGATTTTGGAGGTGGAGTTCAAAACTTCATGGTGATGCTTACCCAATTATCTAGGGTTATGAATAATAACCATAATAATGGGGAACGTCCTCCTTAACCAAAGAGGGAGCAACTAGCTATCGAAAGTTTTATGCGGCAACATCCACCAACGTTTTTTGGATCTTCCGATCCACTAGTTGCGGAACAGTGGGTCAACTCCATGGAGAAGATCTTTCCTGTTCTTCACTGTTCCGAGACGGAGAAGGTGACTCTAGCCGTTTATCGTCTAGATGGAGAAGCTGATCAATGGTGGGCTTTGATTAAGAACACCAAGCCAAGGGAAGAAATTGAAGAGATGGAATGAGAAGACTTTAAGATAATGTTTCTTAATAAGTACTTCCCACGAACTCTTCGCATGAAGATGGAGAGAGAATTCCTAGAGATCAAGCAAAAAGAATGAGAATCTGTCACAACCTATGAAGAAAATTTCACAAGGCTCGCAAGGTATGCTTCGGGTTTTGTTATCAACAATGATAGCAAAATTGATAGATTCTTTAGTGGATTAAAACCACATCTTCGAAAGTCTCTTCCAATTTGAGACTTTGGGAGTTATGAAGAAGTTGTTTGGTGTGCTCTCAAAGTGGAGATGGAGTTTGGAGAATGGTCCCATGGCTATGGTGATAAGAAAAGAAAGATGGAGTTTCAAGCTGGTGGATCTAGTGATAATGATGGGAAGAAAACACAACGACCCACATGCCAAAAATGTGGGAAGTTTCACAATGGGAACTGCCTCAAAGGGACGGGGAAATGCTTCAAGTGTGGGAAAGAAGGACAACTAGATCATGAGTTTCGAAGAGACATGAAAAGGAAGGATAATGTAGCCGATGAAAGGAGAGAACCACTCGTGGTTCAATGCTACAACTATAAGGAGCTAGGGAACTATTCAAACCAGTGCACTAATCCTCGAGCTCTCGAGGGTAATCAGCTCCAACAACCACCAAAGCCAAAGGAACAAGAGAAGGCTTATGCCATCACTACTACAGAGGTGGAACATGATAATGAAGTCGTACACGGTACACTTCCTATTCACTCAAAAATGGAAAAAGTCTTATTTGATTCTGGTTCTACGCATTCCTTTATATCTTGAATGTTTCTTAGAACTATAGAATCGAAGCCCCGAAACCTTGAAGTAGAGATATCTATAAAAACACCAAGTGGTAAAATCATTGCACCCCAAGTGTTTGATTCTTCTCCTGTTGACGTATGTGGGAAGATTCTTTCGGCAAATCTCGTAATACTTCCCTTGGTGGAATTCGACGCTATAATGGGAATGGATTGGCTCTCGTTATATAGAGCACATATCGACTGTCGAGAAAAGGAAATATATTTTCATATTCCGAACCATCCCATGCTCCTCTACAAATGCAAGGAAGATCATGAATATCCTTTGAAAAATCCTTCAATGGTGTGGGTGATGATTCCCTATGAAGAAGCATACCTCGCCTAAATGTTTGAGTCAAAGGAAAGTTCCAACCTTGAGGAAATGCCCATCGTAAGGGGATACATTGATGTATTTTCCGAAGAGTTACCCCTAATTCCCTCAGATCATGAGGTAGAGTTCTCAATTGAACTCATACCCGGAGCTACTCATATCTCGAAGTGCCCCTATAGGATGGCTCCTATCGAACTGGATGAGTTAAAGAAGCACCTGCAAGAGCATCTGGACAAAGGGTTCATACTCCCTAGTGCATCACCTTGGGGTTCGCCAGTGCTCTTTGTGAAGAAGAAGGATGGTACCGTGTGGTTGTGTATCGATTATCAAGAACTCCACAAGATCACCATAAAGAACAAGTATCCTCTCCCAAGGATTGATGACTTGTTTGATCAGTTAAGAGGAGCTCAATACTTCTCAAAGGTGGATCTTCATTCAGGATATCATCAAGTAAAGGTGAATAAGGAAGATATTTAGAAGACTGCCTTCCGTACAAGGTATGGGCACTATGAGTTTTTGATGATTCCCTTCGGACTTACTAATGCCCCTGCAATCTTCATGGATTTGACGAATAGAGTCTTTAGACATTACCTCGACAAATTTGTGGAAGTTTTTATTGATGATATTCTCATTTACTCCAAGGGTTAGGAGGAACATGAAGAACATCTAAGACTTGTGTTGGCGACATTGAGAAAGGAGAAGTTGTATGCCAAGTTCAGCAAGTGTGACTTTTGGATGAATCAAGTCACATTCTTGGGACATGTGATCACAAGCGAGGGAATTTCTGTGGACCCTTCAAAGAAAAAGGCGATTGAAGAATGGCCTAGGCCCTCTAGTGTCACAGAAATCCGTAGTTTTCTTGGATTAGCTGGGTACTACCGACGTTTTGTGAGAAACTTCTCACGATTGTCAAGCCCGCTAACTAATTTAACATGGAAATGGGTAAAGTATGTATGGACGGAAGAATGTGAGGGAAGCTTCAAGGAGTTAAGGAGAAGGCTGATCACTGCACCAGTACTCACACTACTGAAAAGTGGAGAAGGTTTTGTGATATACAGTGATGCTTCAAAGAAAGGCTTGGGGTGTGTACTCATGCAAAATGATAATGTGATAGCCTACGCCTCACGACAGTTGAAGATCCATGAGCAGAACTACCCAACACATGATCTAGAGCTGGTAGCCGTGAGTTTTGCCTTGAAAACTTGGTGGTACTACCTTTATGGTGAGAAGTGTGACATATACACCGACCACAAGAGCCTAATGTATATATTCACACAAAAGGAGCTCAACATGCGTCAAAGGAGATGGTTAAAGATAATCAATGATTACGATTGCTCTATTCACTATCATCCTGGAAAGGCGAATAAGGAAGCTGATGCTAAAAGCAGGAAAGAACCTGCTACTCTATCCATGTTGAGGATTGAGAAAGACCCTATCTTCTTGGATATGCAAAGGATGGATTTGGAAATCATAAGGGCAGGGGATATATCCTACCTTGCCCAAATGATTGTGCAACCATCAATCCAACAGAAGATTAAGGAAGCACAAAGGGATGATGTGGAGATACAAAAGAGGGTAAATGCAGTAAAGGAAGGGAAGCTGCAAGAGTTCCATATCGACGATGATGGTGTGATTCGATTTGGAATGCGGCTTTGTGTACCTTCATCACCCGGAATAAAGAAGGAGCTATTGGATAATGCACATAGCTCAACTTTCTCGATTCATCCTGGAAGTACCAAGATGTATCGTGATCTCCGAGAACACTTTTGGTGGGATAACATGAAGAAGGAGATTGTGGAATATATATCAAGGTTCTTGGTATGTTAGCAAGATTAAGCTGAGCGGCAAAAGTCCAAAGGTATGATGCAGCGATTGCCTATACCCATTTGGAAATGGGAAAATGTTACTATGGACTTTGTCATCGGTCTCCCAAAAACGTCAAGAGGAAATAATGCGATATGGGTTGTGGTTGACCGACTCACCAAGACTGCCCATTTTATCGCTATTCGGGAAGACCTATCACTTGAACAACTTGCAAGGATATATGTGAAGGAAGTAGTGAGATTGCATGGTGTTCCACTCTCGATTGTCTCTGACCGTGATCCAAGGTTCACTTCTAAATTCTGGGGAGCCTTCAACATGCATTGAGTACTGAATTAAATTTCAGAACGACCTATCACCCCCAAACTGATGGCCAGTCTGAAAGGACTATTCAGACACTTCAAGATTTGCTAAGATCATGCTCTCTTGAATTCAATGGTGGATGGGATCAGCACCTTCCATTGGTAGAGTTCTCATACAACAATAGCTTCCACTCGAGTATTCAGATGGCTCCGTATGAAGCTCTTTATGGGAAGCGATGTAGAACTCCAAACTGTTGGGATGAAGTTGGAGAACGAAAGCTACTTGGTCCCGATCTTGTTCAAGAGATGACATAGAAGGTTCAAGTCATCCAGAAACACATCAAAGCTGCTCAAAGTCGGCAAAACAGCTATGATGACAATCATCGAAGGGACTTGGAGTTCGACGTTGGAGATAAAGTCTTCCTTCGAATATCTCCATGGAAGAGAGTCACGCGATTTGGGAAGAAAGGAAAGCTAAGCCCAAGGTACATTAGCCCCTTTGAAATCCTTGACCGTATAGGAGTCGTGGCCTATCGTCTGGCACTTCCACCGAATATGGCTCAAGTTCATGATGTGTTTCATGTATCACTATTGAGGAAGTACATATCAGTCCCCTCACATGTACTAAACTCAGAGGTGGTACAACTGGATTATGATCTATCCTATGAGGAGCAGCTGTTAAAAATTCTGGACCGAAGTGATAAGGTTCTACGCAACAAGACAACCCGCCTTTCCAAAGTGGTGTGGAGGAACCAAAAGTTTGAGGAAGCAACCTTGGAACCGGAAGAGGCAATGAAGGAGAAGTACCCTCACCTGTTTGTGTAAAGTGAAATTTTGGGGGAGAAATTTCCTAAGGGGGGAAGAATGTAATGACCCAAAGTATTTCAATAGAAAAATCCTTAATTATATCTATGTCATAAAAACACAAAATAATGAACTAATATGTGATAAGTGGCCTTTAAACATAATTTTGTCACCCCTATGTTTGGAATTTTAAAAATCAAACATTCACGGTTGTGTTCAAGATAGTTTTTAGAGTCCAATGAAACAAAAATAATTTTTGGTGAATAGTAACCTACCCTTATGAACAGTAATATGACCCTTATGAATAGTAAATAAGAGTAACATTACCTATGAATAATAAAATAAAATTTAGACATAATAGAAAGTGATAATTTGACCTTAGTAAACGTTTTTTGGTATTTTATAAGTCATTAATATATAATTATATTTAATTAATTAATTTAAAAGAATACTTATTTTCCTGAAATATATTCATAAATTATTGAATCAATAGTTTTTAGATAATTTTATAAGACCCTAAGTAATTTTTGAAGGAATTGCAAAATCAGTTTTAATTTTAAAAGCTGTTTTTTTAAGTAAATTATGATTTTAATTAAATATTAAATTAATAATATTTAGAAAATTATTTTTGAAAAAATGGACATTATTTTTGGAATCTACACGTCGAAAAATGGTAGGGGTAAATTTTTGGGTTTATTCTGAAATACATCAATTTTCTGGTGAATAGTAAAAAATACAGTTTTTCGCATAATCGGTGTACACTAAATTGCATCATTAATGATGTAATGTTGACATAAAAATTCTAGAACATTAGTTTCGGCCAAAAATTATTAAATTTCCTAAATTGTTCCTTGAAATACAATAAATCCAATTCTCAAACCTAAAAAGAAATTTCCAAAGCCTAAAGTCAAAAGGTGATTTCTTAAAGTGTCTTTTTCTCTTTCTTTCACTTTCCTTTTAATAAAGTAATGAATTCGAATTATAAAGAAGAGTTAATGACTAAAACTAATTTTATTATATTAATATATGATTTAGGATGTCAAAAAACTACTATTACAAGTCTAACTTATGATATATTATTTTATTTAATATTTTATGCCAAAAACACCTCCCTCATCATGTATAAATAAGCCCTCCCCCTCCTCTTGCCAAACCACACCTCTCAAGCTTCAAGAATTGTCTAAGCTTTTCCCAATCATCTCTCATAGCCCCTTCCCCACGTCTATGTGCTCCTAGTCTCATCAAAATACCAAGCATATGCCCTTAAGGAGGTTCTTAAGAGGAGGATTCTAAAGGTAATTTCCCTCTCTCTTCTCCTTTAATTTCCTTTCAAGTTCAAGTTCCTTTCTTGATCTCTCCTTACCTATCTTCATAAAAATTGTTTTTTAACTCCATTATTATACATATACTGTAATCCTATGATTCTAATGGTATTTTATATCACCCCACACCCTTTCCCTCTTCCTTTTATTTTATTAAAGAGAACGTTGTTCATGTGGTGATAATTTATCACCTTCAAAAACGACATGTTCTCTTCTTCCATTTCTACCTTCAAATCTGGTCATGAAACCATTTTTATGGTTGAACCAGAATATTTTATTTGTATTATGTTCTATTTTATGTTCTGGAAATAACATATGGCCATATTACTAAGTGAAAAGTTAAAATGAGTTCGTTGTGATCCAAAAACCGCTCAAATTAACCCAAATAATCTTCATTTAATTCTTATCTAATGATTCTTCCACATGGATCTAATATAACTCAAAATAAAATAATTCAAGATTTTTTAATATCATTAATTACATGTAATATCAGTTCTTGATGTTTACCCATGATCTACCCAAACACCAATTTAAGAATACAAGTGGACCGCTCAAGAAAACCATAAAAACGAACATCCCCGATCAATGTTTTTAAACTCTAATTCATCCAAAGGAACATAATATGAAATAATGAAACCAGAATGAACCCTATTAATGTATAAAAGGATCTGGAATTTCTAATTAATGAATATAATGTCATTATACAGGACATTAAAGAGAAGGAGGCACTCGAGTACAAGGTAAGGGGAAATCTCGAACCCAATTTTCTTCCTTCGGGTTCTCCCTCTTTCACTCCATTTTTGATATGGTTACTCCTCAAATGTCTTTTTTTCATCTTTTACTTTAATTTTCTGGGATATACATGTTTTTAACTGGTTTTTATGTCCATAAAAATGTTTTCCAAAAGAACTCTTCTTTCATTATCTCACCTTTTACCTCTCATTCACGGTTGATGGTTCGTATATCATGTATGTTGTTCCCTATTTATTTTGGGAACCCAAAGATTATGAATGTGTTATTATGATATGAAACCCATTACTTTCCATGGGTTATTTATGTACATTTTTGATATGTGTTCTATGTGGAAAGCATGATAATGATAATGTTATGATGTGACGGGTGCGCTCGGAATTATATAGCGCAATATGAATGTTTAAATGTGACGGGTGCACCCGAAATTATATAGCGCTCCAATGAATTGGGTAAAGTGATGAATCTCATGAGTAAATGTGAAATGATGCGTGAACATGATGCTATCTTTGTTCACAAGTATGTGTGGTAGTTAACCACTAAGACATGATGTTTCATTTTTATGCTTTTCCACATTTCAAGTTTATTATTTATGCTCCTCTCATGTTCATGATCTTTTGCCTATGTCATGATTATGCTCACCCCATGATGTATTGTTCTTTTCTATCCTCTTACTAGGCTTTTATCTCACCCCTCTTTATGTATATCCTCAGGTGGCTACATGTACTAAGGATAGGACAAGTGCCAATAAGAACAAATAGAAGAAGAAATTAAATGAACGTTTATGCTTAAAGTTATATTTATTATGTATGGTCCTAGTTTTCCCAAGACACTAAACCTCTGGATCCTCCATGTGTAATACTATTATGTTGTTTATCTTTGAAATGATGTAATAGTAATGCAAGAAAAAGCGGGGTTGCTATAATAGTCTCATCAAAGGTATATATGAATACTTCTTTGAGTGTTATTTGAGTAAGGAAATGGGAGTTGTTGGGACCATACTAGAATCAAAGACCGATCAACTAGATAAAGGTCAATAATATACTCAAACATTTACATAAAAAATAAATAATGATGGATATCTTCTATTAGGTCAAGATAAAATATTGAGGTTGTTTTTTTTGTTTCTCAGGTTGGCCAGGAATCATTAGAAAAGAGTTCATACCGATCTATCAAAGTACTGAAAAGTCTAATCCACTAGACACATGCTGACACTGATAAGTCATCGGATGCAGAACCTCATCATATGCATGATCATTGGTCTAAATAAAAGAAAAGAAGTGAATTTTTGGAAGATTTTTCTGAATTTTCTTTTCTAAAGGGGGGTTTTAATTCGGAGCTTTTGTATTTGAAATGGGTTCTTATATCATTAAATTTTTCAACTATGTTTAATTAAAATTAAAAGAAAATTATATCTAATGAAGTTGCAATATTGTTTATGGGAGAATGGTTTCAATTTTTTTCATCTTTAAGTGGTTACAGATCATTGCAATGAGAAGTAAATTGTTTGATTAATAAGTCGGTATGTTAAATAATAATTATTTGTCTTAGTTCTACATATTATTTCATCATAAGGAATATTTTCATCCATGTGATTTTTTTCTCAGATGAAAAATGTTTAGAATGTTCAATTTTGTTTGATGTTTTGAGAAAATTTCTGAACTTTAGAGAATACAAATTAGAGTAGATAAGTTATTAATAATTTAAATATGAATATAAAATGAAAATGAAATTCAAATTTAGGGAAATTTAGTTTAGTGGGAAAATGAGAGTATGTTATCACCCATTCCTCTCATGGAACATCTATTATTAGAAGAAATAACTTTGAAATTTATGACACACTTATACTATTCATGTGAAATGTTAGAGATAGACCATTGAATGTTTTGGAGGATAAAGGAGTTTTATTGATAAAACATTACTCGGGAAGTCTACTAGAATAAATAATCCTAAGATAGAGTTAATTCACTAGACCAAGAAATTTAATATAGTTATCTAATGAAATAAAAAGTGGTTCATACTTGTTTCTAGAGTATCGTTTATTTTATGTTCTCTTTACTAAGGTATCATATAAAGGAATTATACTAATAAATTATACTTAGTATATGTAAAAAGTCCAAAATTGATATTTTTACATTCTTCTAGGTAGGAAAGTGACTAATTTTGTTTTGAATATATTCAAGAAGATGTTGATAAAAAACAACATGTTTTTTTGAACCAACTGATGAATGTTTTATTACTTGTTACTCCAAAATGTATTAAATTATTTGTTCTACAATAATAACATGAATTATTGAATTGATAAAAGTGCTAGATGAGTTTAAGGGTATATCCAACTAGTTGTATCCTCACAAAAGGAATGGTTTCTAGTGTATTTTTTGGTATTAGATTACTTCTAAACCATGTCACAGACATAGCTTCTCTTATTGAGAAACTATCCTTGTAAATTAATTTTTTTAATTTACATGTGTGATTGGTTTGATTACATAAAACTAATAAATATTTAATAGTAGGAGAATATATTTTCAAAAGAAAGAAAACTAAAAAGGAAAATATCTCACTGATCACCCCACCCCCTCTCAGTGATATATCCATACTAGTGAGTCCTTTTCCCCCAATAGATCTTATATGAAGGTCTTAACCCCATTATATATCATGAGTGTGCCTGATGTATCTTATATGAATGATGTATCCCCAATATAGATCATGAAAAATGGGTTAATCCAATATAGATTATATGGATGGTTGAGCCATAATATATCTCACATTTGAGACCAATATATCTTATATGAAGATTAATCCTTATTATAGATATCCAATGCATTGGGTAATGAATATATTGTAATTATATTGTATGTTTATTCTAATTAAAATGTTTTTGAAGGTTTTTATGAATATGATTCTCTATATCACGTAAAAAAGTTTTAATTGTGTACTATGGGTTTTGATGGATTTATTTGTGAAAAACATGTTAGTGTTTTCTTGTTTAAATGTTTAATTTAATTTACTTGAATAAAATTGACATAAACATTAATATTTGTTATATTTTAATATTTTTACTTATCTAATAGTTTCTTTACTCTTTATATCCATTGCTACAATTTTGTGTTCATCCTAACTTTTTAAAAATGATTTCAAAATGTTAAATATGGGTATCAGATATGATTAGATATAGTTGAAATTTGTAGAAATTTTCCATAGAAATAAATCATGATTTCTATTAAATGATTTATATTTTTGGAAAATTTGATATAAATATAATGTTTACACATTGTATTGTATGTTTTTGTTATGTATGATTTATGTCCAAATGCTATAAAATTGTAAACCTAAAAATATTCTCAAAGTGGAAGAAATCTAATTATTGATTAAAAATCAAGATCATGTAATGATTAAGGTCAGGTTCTTATAATTGGTATTGAAGGATGGGTTATAAATATTTATAGCTTATGATATTTTTAATAGCATGGCCTTAAAATACTATTCTTTATTATTTAGTATAAATGATATAGAATTTTATGATTTCCATGTTTCTTCATCTAAACTATGTATTTTCATAATAGTTTTCCATAGCGTAAAAAATTGAATGATTTGGTTGGAAAGAACTGAGAGAAGGATATCCTTCAAAACTAGATTCCCCGTATGATTTTAATGGGAAGAGAAAAATGTGTTGAAGTGATAGATAAGATGAAACAATAAATAAATATGGTGGAATCCATAACAGAGAAGAACCTAATATACAATTATGGAACATGTTTATAGTGGATCATTTTATGAGGAAACATACCCCATCATTCAATTGAACATATTACCCATTGGTATCTGAAGGATGGATCAATTCCATGAATAATACATTTGATGTAATGGGATGTTTAGAATTCCAAATGGTAACTATTTACATTTATTGTTTTAATGGTGAATCTGATCAATGGTTGTATTAGGTTACAAATACTGGAGAGAAATATGATCTGGATTTCATGTAATAGAGCACAATTAAAAATACATTCCTTGAGATATATTTCCTTATGTTTGTTCAGATTTGGATGAAGATGAAATTCTCAAAATTGAGTAAAATAGATAAAGATTATGTTGATGAATATAAATAATACTTAACATGATTGGCCTTGTATGTGAGGATTTTATTCAAGATAATTATTTTAAAATTAATTTATTTTTATTAGGGATGAGATGATGCTTAGAAATATCTTTGGCTTCATGAGAGTTTAAAAGTTATGAAAATGTTGTTCATTGTGTTGAGAAAGTTGAGATGGTGATTTCAAAAAATTATGTGCAATGAGATGTCAATAGTAAAAAATGGTCAGGGAGGTGGGAAATGAAGAAGAAACCAAATAAGAATTCTCGAGATAATTTATGATCTTATTCCAAGTATTGTAAAATAAATTTTTGGGAATCTATGTCTAGATCTACAAAGTGTTACAAGTGTGGTAAGCATGGTAACATGGTTATTGACTACAAATAAAAGAGTCATGAACAACCAAATAATGATATAAAAATATCCAATAAAAATTAATATGATTTATCTATAATTTTTTATCACATTATGATAACATGTTCTATGTTACTTACATAATGTGTCAATCATCATGATCATAAAAAAGGTGTGAAAAAAACCCTTTTCTACTTTTACAGTTTATGTAGGTCCATCTAGTGAAGTGGTGATAGGTCCATAGAGCTTAGTATCTATTGAATATTGGTCAAAATATCAATGACATAGTCACCCCTATTTTCATGTTTTAATTAATTGAGGTACTTTGTGAGACATATATTGTGTTTTTATATATATCTGAAGTCTATATTTTAGTGGAACATTTATTTGAGAAATAATATCGTCACATGTTATGGACATTAGTTTAAAGGTTTTGATAACCATTAGGGTGAATATGATCATTATTGATATTATTAATATTTCCCAAATAATAATATTATATCGTGAGAATTTTTTTTTACTAAAAACCATTGAAAAAAGGTTATTAAATTATTAATTTTATTTCAACGATGTCGATCCATTGATTATCTAAATAATGTTCAAATTGAAATGGTTAAATTAATTAAAGTGACAGAGGATATAAAACCATGAAAAATTTAAGATAATGACATTTTAATTGATAGAATATATTAAATGAAATACTTAATTATCTTGAATGTCACACAACAAATATTTTCTTTGATAGCTTGTGTTTAATGCCAGGCCTAGTTTTACCAAATGACAATATACTATCAAAAATAAAATTATTTAAAATGATAGTATCACCTAAACAATTTAATGGACGATTTAAAAATATTTAACTAAATTTGAAAAGATATAATTTACACATATTTTTAACTATCTATTTATTAGTAATATAATAATAATAATTTTAATGCATTGATTCTGAAAAATATTTTATTTTTTAAAAAATTATATAATTGTGCATGACACCCAAAATTAAAATTAACTTTTACCAATTTTAGGAAATTTATATAAAGAAATAAATTTCATTTTGAAGACATGAATACAATAACTATCATCGGATGATTTTTTTTGATATTTTACTGAAAGTTTTCATTTTATAATGAATAGTGAAAATACTATATTTTAATTGAAAATTGTCTTTACATCTAAATAAATTATGAAATTAAATTATGTTATTAATTGGATTTCAAGCCATATAGATAATTTATAAATATATTAATTCAATAAAGGTAATTAGAATAATTTATTATCAAATGTTGACATAACAATATTGAAAATGTTTGAACTTTTTCACTTTCGAAACCTAATTTTTCATCAAATATATGAGATTAATTATAAAGTAAATTATTAAACTTATGTTAATTGAATTATAAAAAATATATTCCATATTTAAAGAAAATATATTATATAATCTGTTTAATGTAGTTTTTTACCACAATGATTAGTGAAAATGGTTAAAATTAATTACATTGATCAAAGTAAACATGAGTTTACTCTACAGTTAAATATGGAATATAATGTGTAAAATGGCCATAAAAGTTTTCCACCAAAACTATTATAGATATATTTAGACCATTTTCACCTTATTATTGATTTTTATAAGATATGGGTTTTATTCCACAAAATGTACCTATATAATAATTTATGTAATGAGGAAAACAAAAAACAAGAACCTTCCATGATTTTAATATATATATTGTGTTGGGATAGGGAGAAAAACCATATTAGGTTAGTAATTAATATTATTTGGAATTATAAATGAATTTTTATTATCTTAATAATTTATATTTAATTTTTATAGATGAATTAGTTATTTAAAATTTTAATGAAATAAAAACATAGTAATAATTTACTTAATAATTAACTAAAATAAATGATACTAAATATTTTAAAAATTAAATAAATTTAGGTAATTGTTGCATTGTAATAATTTTTTATTTTAATATGTCATGATAAAAATGTTTTAAATTATTATGTTCATGTTCCATCATTTCATTGATGCTTTAAAATATAAATTTAATAAATAATGTCAAAATTAACATTAAAGTTATTTTATAATAAATGATATTTTATTAAATGATTTAAAATTAATAAAAATCCTATACTCTTCCAAGTGGTTGTTAAATATTATAAATACTTAATTTAGTCCATTCATGGACCAATAGATCCTTTATAATGAATATATTGGAAATGAAATAGTAAAAACTTTTTCATCATGGTTAGGGTTAATGAAGTGTTTCTCCATGTTACATGCACTTCTGTTAATATTAATTTCTAATACATAATGGATTTTGATTTAATAAAATTTTTATAATATTTATAATCAATTGGAATAAATTTTATAATAATTCTAAAATAAATTTGTTCTTAAAGGATATATTACCTAGCTTATAAATATGTTTACCGTGGTGAAAACAAAAAGGGTAAAACAGAGAAAACATAACGACTAAGGGAAAAAATGAAAAAATGAATTTTTTTTATTTGGTGTAATTTTGGATGGAACATAATTTTACTTCCCTATATTTTTTTCAATTTTTTAGGAACATTATGTATGTTACACCTCCCAATAGTGAATAATTTTTATTATTTACAAGAATACTAATCCTCCCCGATTATAAAAGAGAAATCACTCTCCTTACTTCTAGACACCTCTTAAAAGATTTAGCTCATAAAAAACCTACCCAAATTACTCCAAACATTCCTAATATTATCATATAAAACTTATTTGGTCATAAATCCAACATATTAGTGGTTTAATGTAAACTAAAGGAAGATACTCGAAGAAGAGGTAATGTTATCCAACAAGCATCTCGATTTTATTTTCTTCTCTAAATCCTTAAATAATTTTTATACCATGCTTATATAATAAACTTGGTGTCATGAATATAATTATATTATTTTATGTTAAGGTTAAGATCTATACCCAAATAAACATTTATTAAATGGGTTATGAAATCATCATTCATGTCCATGGCAGATGACTGCCTCGCGAAATAATGTCTTTCATTTTTCCATTAAAACCTTTGACCGTTTTGAATATTGATAAATTTAAAGTTTGTAACTGATATTTATATAGTAATTATATAATATAAAACCTATTTATATTTCAGTAAAAAAGGGATACAATATTGGGATTCGTGCGTGTGAAGGATTATCACCTCTCGAAGCAGTGTGATTCATTTTCTCTAACGCATTACATGGAATTTAATAAGATTAATGATAATAAATATATATAATATACATGAAAAATTATTATATTAATGCAATATTTATCATTGTGAAATTATATTATATCATTTTCTTTCATACCTTTTCACTCATTGAAAAAGTTATAACATCATTCGTGGATGTGTGGACTACCACATCCTCAATGTGATGTGATTCTTTTTTTATCACCACATCATCAAAATGATATATATATATATATAAGTATATATAACCAATTATTATGGTATTTATGAGATAATTATCATTATTTAAAGGAAAATATTACTTACCTTCTTTACATAATGATCATTGAAAAATGGAAAATTTACTCATTTATACGTATAACATACAACCTCTATTATCGTAATATTAGATAAATTTTTTAACTATATTCCATTATTGGGGTTAAAAGTATAATTAATTTATAAATATTATAATTATTTCATTATTATTATTATTTATAATTTTAAATAATTACCACTATTTCTATTGTCAACATACCAAATCCATTTTGATATATAAGCTGAATATGGTCAAAACATCCAACTTAAACATAATTGATCAAGTAATTTTATATAAACTATAAATAAGTGAAATAAAAGTAATAATAAAATTTAAAAAGAGTATTAATAAACTAAATAATTAACATAATTTTATTATTCAGGAATATAATGGCATACGTGATGAATCAGACTCAAGATTAGGGCCTCTATCTCAATTTCTTTACATTGAGGCTTTTTTTAGTTTATGCCCTTATATTTTGTTAAAAGGTGTATATTCAGACCCTTTAACCTGATATATAATGAAATTATATATTATATTTATGTTATTAGTCTTTCTTAATGTTAATATTTCATGGGGATAATGTTTCAGGTGTTTTCTCAAGTGATTAGTTATTTTCATTTTAAAACCCCATCTTTTAATTTTTCCCCTCAAATTCTATTTATCTTTCATTTCCATGCTTTAAAAATGATTTTATATAGACAAATATGATTTATAAAGTAAATTTTATTTATAATTACTTTATTTAAATGGTTTTAAAAAATTAATCTTTTAATTTTTTTATAAGGAATTCTTGAAAAATGACCAAAGGGATATTCTATTCATAACATACATAGCGACAATGACTTTTTTGAAATTGTGACTATTATTTGAATTCTAGATTACTTTTCAATATCATAATTTTTTTATAATTAAAAAAAATCATTTTTTTGCGTATATTATTATTAATTTTTTTTTTCAAATAAAATGATGTCTTTGTATTGAAAATATAATTTTTATAAAAATGGTATTTTTTTCTTAAACTATTATTAATATTCAAAACTGATGTATCAACATGAAATTTAGTGACAGAACTCTGTAGGAAATGTTCTTTGGAAAAACTCCATGTTTAAAACACTTAATAGTTTTTAAGATCCCCTATATCACAATTAAAAAGGTGGATACCATGGAAATTTCTATTATAGAAGTGACGATGAAATATTTATTTTTTTTGCTCTAGAATAAAGAGGATATATATGTTTCAACAAATAAAAGAAAATATTATATGAATATATTGATTTTAATTTAATAGAAAACGATGAAGATGATGTGTCAAAAACACAAGAATATTTGGAAGATGAAAAGGATTAATGAATTTTTGTTAGAATAACTAATATCGATGAAAACAATTATTATACCAAACATGAAGAAGAATTATAATAAACCATCTATAGTTATTAATAATAACCTTATTCATCTCATTCTAGGTTGACGAAGAACGTGGAAGCTCAAATAAAAATTTATGACCAACATTAAAAGGATCAAAATAGAAGAAAATCAAAAGTTATTGCCTATATCTATTTTTTAGTCAAAATTTGAGCTGAAATATTTGAATGAATATTTTAATAATTAAGATTGTATTTAATCTATGTATAAATATTTTGATCAAATTGAGAAGAATGATTCTCGTGAACACAACCCTACAAAACTGATAAAAATATTATTCTCACAAAGTGGGTGGTCTAGAACAAGTTGAATGAAAATAGTTAAGTGATTAGAAAAAAAGGATAGTGTAAAAAGGTTACTCATAAATTAAAGGCATTGATTATCATGAGACCATTACAATAGTATCAAGGCTAGAAAAAAATAGTATTTTCCTTGTATTACTTCATAATTAAGTTAAACAAAATATTAATATGGATGTAATGTCATCAATTTTTTAATGTTGAACTTGATGAGGAAGTTTATATTGATCAACAATTAATATTTTTGGTTTGAATGGATGAAAATTATTTATGAAAGTTGAAGAAATTTAATTAAAATCTAATTAAATCTCAAAGTTTGTGGTACTTCAAACTGAATACATACTTAATCATGTTAAAAAATAAAAAAGGAAGGTTTTATAGTAATATGTACATTTAACAAAATTAGGAGATTTACCTCATAATAATTGTATATGTTTATGATATAATAATTACTATGAATGAAGAAAGAACCTATGAAAGGTTTGATGATGAAATGAAAGAGTTGATTGTAATTTCCAGGTTGGGTGAAATTAAATACCTACTTGGGGTAAAATTTTCATAATATAAGAAACACATATTTATTTCCTGATAAAGGTAGTAAAAAACATCTTTAGATGTCTGGTTTTGAAAATTAAAAACCTTTTTCAAAACTAATATGAGTTGGAAGAAAGTTAAATAAATATGTAGAAGGCAATGAAGGTGACTCTAAAGAGTTTTAAAAATTGATTTTGATGTTTTTTATATATGAATGCCTCTAGAATAGAGATTATTTATGTTGATACCTTATGTGAAAGATTTATAAATTCTAAAAAGGAATCACACATATTGTTTAGAAAAATAATTTTTTGGAATATCAATGGCATAATATATTTATGAATCAGGTATAATATTTCAGAATGTATTGGTTTATTTATCTACACATATGCGGATTGGGTAGGAAGAATTGATGATATGATATCCACATTTGGTATAGTTTAATTTTTGGGGTAATGCTGTGTAAGTTGGAATAACAAGAAAAACACTTAGTAACCCATATTATGGATGAAGTAGAGAATTTTTCTTCCATAGATGATATAACACAACTAATGTGGATGAACACTCAGTTAGAAGGATTACTCATTAAAGGGAAGTTACTTATTCTCTTAAGATTTGATAATTAATGTTCTATTAAACATACAAGAAATATATTGTATCATCATCATTAAAAAAAATTGATATCAAGTGACAATTCATCAAATAGAATATATAGGAGAATATATTAAAGCTGGAGTATATTCCTACATCGGAAAAAGTTGTTGACATTTTCAATAAACCTCTACCGAAAGAATAATTTTTAAAATTGAGGTTTCACATGGGTTTTCAACCTCTTTCTCTATATGGTTGAGGTATGCAATCATATTCCTTGTTTCATCTATTTCATGGATTGTTTTATCAAGAGAAAGAATTTTTTTTCATAATTGTTTCCATATACATCTGCTAAAATATTAAAATATAAATGTATGTAGGAGAGATTTGGTTATGATGTGAACTAATCATGTAAGTTTTTGAACTATTCAAATCGATTTTTTAAGTGTCTTGGAAATATGTTTGTACAGTAATGGTAAAATACAATGATTTTTTTAAGATGAATTAGTTTTGTATGTTACTACTTTTGGACAAAATCATTTTTCTATTAATGATTCTTATTCCCTTTAATGAGTTAGTTCAAATAGGTTTAGAATTTTGGGTTATTGATCCATATTTTGAGTTTAAAATGTTTTGGATTTAAAAACCTAGGTTGATAACAAAACCCAAAGGGGGTGAGTTTTGGTACTATATTGGCTTGAATTTTTTGTTATTTTTTATGAAATAAGGTTGTGTTCATTGTTTTTTCTTTTATATTTTTAAAAAATAACATTACATTCTATTTTTTTATCTAAAACAAGGGAATCATATTCTGAGGATTAAACACAATATTGATAATAAATTTCAGATGAATGAAGTTGTGTTTTGGACTCAATCTATGTCCAAAATTAATTTTTAATCTATTTGAGAAAATGTATTGGAGTCTAAATGTCTCCATACTAAATATGATGATTCTTTTCTATTCTATTAATTATTAAATATCATATTTTTCTGTAAAACATGTGATTACATAATTATAAAATAAAGTGGGGGAAGTTGTGTTTGGCCATTAAAAGTGGTTCTCATTTGATTGGGGAAGGTGTTGGATGGGTGGGAAGTTATAAAACATTCCAATTTATGTATGAAAATTGTATGCTGATCCTAAAAGTTTCCAACATCATGAAGAAGTAATGATTACATGTAGATGTTTGTGGAAGAATAAAAGATAGAAATTATTATGTTTTTCTTGACTGAACCATCAGATTTTCATACCTATGGGAATGTCTGATTCACTAAATGAACAAATCATAAGGATCAATAGACATTTGTAAAAAAAATTGAAAAAGGAAGTTACTTCTTTAACCACACCTTCAGTCGTGGTGTTTTATAGTCTTGTCAAAGGTAGATATGAATACTTCTTTGAGTTTTAGTTGAATAAGGAAATTGGAATTGTTGGGACCACACTGGAATCCGAGACCGATCCACCAGATAAAGGTCAAAAAATATAGTCAAACATTTACATAAATAATAAAAAATGATGGTTATCTTACATTGGGTAAATATAAAAGGTTGAGGGTGCTTTTCTATTTCTCAGGCCAGTCATTATTCATTACAAAAGAGTTCCTACTGGTCTATCAGAGTAAATAAAATCCTAATCCACTAGACACATGTTGACACTGATAAGTCATCAGATGACGATCTTCATCGTGTGATTGATCATCAGTCTGAATAAAAGAAAAGAAGTGATTTTTTTTGAAGATTTTTCTGAATATTGTTTCTAAAGGGGGGTTTAAATTCAGAGATGATGTGTTGGAAATAGGTTCTTATAGCATAAAATGTATCAACTATTTTTAATGAAAAAAATTATATCTAATGAAGTTGCAATAATTTTTATGGGAGAATGGTTTTAATGTTTCCATATTTCAGTTGTTACAGATCATTGGAATGATGAGTAAATTTTTTGATTAATAAGTTGGTATGTAGAATAATAAATTTTTGTCTTAGTTATATATACGATTTCATCGTAAGGAATATTTTCATCCAAATAAATTTTTTTATGTGATGAAAAATGTTTAGAAAGTTGGATTTTGTTTAATGTTTTTAGAAAATTTCTAACCTTTAGAGAAGAAAAAATTAGAGTATATAATTCTTGAATAAGTAAAATATGAATTTAAAATGAAAATGAAATTCTGAATTAGTTAAATTTAGTTATGTCAGAAAACTAAAGTAATTTACCATCCATTCCTTTCATGGAACACCTATTAATAGAATAAATAACTTTTTAATTTATGAAACACTTGTATTATTCATGTGAAACATTGGAGACAGACCATTGAATGTTTTGTAGGGGAAAATAGGATTCTTGATAAAACATTAATCAGAAAGTATACCAGACTGAATAAGCCTAAGGTAGAGTTAGTTCACTAGACCAAGTAATTAAATGCAGTTTTCTGAGGAAATAAAAAGTGGTTCATACTTGTTTCTAGAGTATCAATTCTTTTATTTTCTCCATAATAAGGTGTCATATAAAATAATCATACTAATACATTATAATTAGTATTTTTAAAAAGTCTAAAATTGTTATTTTTACATTCTTCTAGGTATGAATGTGATTATTCTTGTTTTGAAGATATTCATGTAGATGTTGATAAAAAAACAACATGTTTTGTTGAACCAACTGGTGAATTTTTTATTACTTATTACTCCAAAATGTATTACATCATTTTTACTATAATAATAACATGAATTATTGAATTGATCATAGTGCTATATGAGTTTAAGGGTATATTCAACTAGTTGTGTCCACACAAAATGATTGATTTATAGTGGATTGTGTGGTGTTAGATTACTTCCAGACCATGTCAAAGACATAGCTTCACTTATTGAGAAGCAAACCTTGTAAATTAATTTTTTACATTAGATGTGTGATTGGTTTGATTTCAAAAAAATAATTAATCATTAATAGTAGGAGAATATTTTTTCAAAAGAAAGAAAACTAAAAGAAAAATATTTCACTAATCACCCAACCCCCTCTCAATGGTATATCCTTCTTGGTGAGTCTTTTTACCAGATAGATCATATATGAAGGGTTTAACCCCATTATAGATCATGAGTGAGCCTGATATATCTTATATGATTGGTGTATCCCCATTATATATCATGAAAAATGGGTGATTCCGATATAGATTATAAAGATTGTTGAGCCACATTATAGCTCACAAGTGAGACCATTATATCTTATATGAAGGTTAATCCTTATTATAGATATTCAATTCATTGGGTAATGAATATATTGTAATTCTATTGTATGTTTATTCTAATTAAAATTTATTTGAAGGTATATATGAATATGATTCTCTATGTCACTTAAAAAATATTTAATTACTTACTTCGGGTTTTGATGGATTTATTTGAGAAAAACATGTTAGTGTTTTCATGTGAAAATTTTTAATTTATTTTTCTTGAATAACATTGACATGAACATTAATATTTATTTTGTTTTAATTTTTTTACTTATCTAATATTTTCCTTAATTTTTATATCCATTGCTAAAATTTTGTGTCCATCCAAAAATTTTAAAAATTGTTTCAAATTTTTTAAGATGGGTATTGGATATGATTAGGTTTAGTTGAAATTCATAGATATTTTCTATATAAATAAATAATGATTTATATTAAAAGTTTATATTTTGGGAAAAATTGATATAAATATAATGAGTACACTTTGTATTGTATGTCTTGGTTTTGTATGATTTATGACCAAATTCTATAAAATTGTAATCCTAAAAATATTCTCAAAGTGAAAGAAATCTAATTATTGATTAAAAATCAAGATCATGTAATGATTAAGGTCAAGTTATAATAATTGGTATCGAAGGATGGGTTAGAAATATTTATAGCTTATAATATTGTTAATAGAATGGACAGATAAGATTATACTTTATTATTAATTTGAAATGATATAGAATTTTATGATTTCCTCATTGCTTCATCTAAGCTATGTATTTTCAAAATAGTTTTCTATAGAGAAAAAAAGGAATAAAGTGGTGGGAAGGAACTGAGAGGATAATATCCTTCAAAACTAGATTCCATAGATGATTGTAATTGTAAGGGAATACTGTGTTGAAGTGATAGATAATATGAAACAATAAATAAATATGGTGGTATCCATGATAGAGAGGAACCTAATATAAAATGATAGAATATGTTTATAGTGAAGCATTTCATGAGTAAACATACTCTATCATTCAACTGATCATATAAATCCTTTGTATCTGAAGGATGGATCAATTCCCTAGATAATACATTTGAAGTAATGGAATGTTTATAATTCCAAAAGGTAACTATTTAAATTTATTATTTTAATGGTGAATCTGATCAATGGTAGTATTGGGTTAAGAATACTAGGGAGAAATATGATCTAGATTTTATGTAATGGGAAACAATTAAAAATACATTCCTTGAGAAATATTTCCCAATGTTTTTTCATCTTTGGATGAAGAAAAATTCTCAGAATTTATTAAAATAGATGAAGATTATGTAGATAAATATAAATAATATTTCACATGATTGGCCATGTATGTGAGGATTTTATTCAATACAATTATTTTAAATTTAATTTATTTTTATCACGGTTCAGACAAATCTTAGAAATATATTTGGCTTTATAAGAGTTTAAAAGTTATGAAAATGTTAATAATTGTGTTGAGAAAGTTGTGACGGTGTTTTAAAAAAACATTTGTGCAATGAGATGTCAAGATTAAAAAATGGTCAAAGTTATTGGAAATGAATAAGAAACCAAATAATAATTCCATATGTAATTTAAGAACATATTCCAAGTGTTGTAAAATATATATTTTTGAATCTATGTCTAGATCTACAAAGTGTTATGAGTGTGATAATCTTGGTCACATAGTTATTAACTACAAATAAAAGAGTCACGAACAACCAAATAATGAGATAAAAATATCCAATAATAAATAATATTATTTATCTATAATTTTTTTCACATTATGATAATATGTTCTATGTTACTTACTTAGGGTGTGAATCATCATTATCAGAAGAAAAAAGGGGTGAAAGAATCATTTTCTACTTTTACAGTTTAAGTGGGTCCATCAGGTGAAGTGGGGATAGGTCCACAGAGCTTGGTATCTATTGAATATTGGTAAAAAGATCAACGACATAGTCTCACCTATTTTCATGTTTTCAGTAATTGAGGTACTTTGTGAGACATCTATTGAGTTTTTATAGATATCTAAAATATATATTTTAGTGGAAGAATTATTTGAGGATTAATATCGTCACATGTTATAGACATAAGTTGTAAGGTTTTGATAACCATTAGGGTGAATATGATCATTATTTAAATTATTAATATTTACCAAATAATAATATTATATCTTGAAAAAAATGTTTTACTAAAACCCATAATAAAAAGGTTATTAAATTATTTATTTTATTTCAACTATTTAAATCTTTTGATTATCGAAATTATGTTCAAATTGAAATGAATAAATTAATTAAAGTGAAGGAGAATGTAAAACCCTAATAAATATAAGGTAATTAAATTTTAATTGATATAATATAATAAATAAAATTCTAATTTATCATGAAAGTCACGCAAAAAATATTTTCTTTGATATCTTGTGTTCCATGAAAGGATGAGTTTTACCGAACGATAATATACTATCCATAATAATATTATTTAAAATAATATTTATCACCTAAACTATTGAATGATGGATTTAAATATATTTAACTAAATTTATTAAATATATAATTTACACAATTTTTTAACTATATATTTATTAATAATATAATATTACTAATTTTAATGTAATGGTTTTGAAAAAGATTTTATTTTTTATGAAACTATTTAATTGTACTTGGCACCCAAAATTAAAATATATTTTTACCAATTTTAGGAAATTTATATGAATAAATAAATGTCATTTTGGAGATATGAATATAATAATAATCTTAGGATCATTTTTTTCGTATTTTTCTGAAAGTATTCATTTTTTGATGAATAGTGAAAATACTGGATTTTAATTGAAAAATTCTGTTCCATATAAATAATTTTTGACATTAAATTATTTTTTTAATTTAATTTAAAGAAAAAATAGTTAATTTATAAATATAATAATCCAATAAAGGTAATTAGAAAAATTTTTCATTGAATTCTGACATAACAGTATTGTGAACGTTTGAACTTTTTCACATTCAAAACCCAAATTCACATCATATATATGAGATTAATTATAAATTAAATTATTAAACTTATGTTAATTGAATTATTAAAAATATATTCCATATTTTTAATTTAAAGAAAATATATTATATTAGATGTTCAATGTATTTTTACATCACAATGATTAGTGAAAATGGTTAAAATTTATTACATAGATCAAAGTAAACAAGAGTTTACTATATAGTTAAGCATAGAATATAATGTGTAAAATGGCCATAAAATTTATCCACCAAAACTTATATATATATATTTAGACCATTTTCAAATTATTCTTGATTTTTATGATATAGTTGTATTATTCCAAAAAATGTACCAATAAAATAATTTTTGTAATGAAGAGAACAAAAAAGGAACCTTCATTGATTTTAATATATATAATGTGTTGGGATAGGGAGAAAAACCATATTAGTTTAGTAATTCATATTATTTGGAATTATAAATGACTTTTTATCATCTAAATAATTTAAATTAAATTTCTATATATGAATTAGTTACTTAAAATTCCAAATAAATAACAACATAATAATTTTTTAATTAATATTTAACTAAAATAAATGATATTAAAATTTTAAAAGTGAAATAAATTTAGTTAATTTGTTGTATTCAAATAATTTTTTTTATTTAATATGTCAAGATAAAATTGTTTTAAATTATTATATTCAAGTTCCATCATTTCATTGATGCTTTAAAATATAATTTTAACAAATAATTTAAAAATTCACATTAATGTTAATTTATAATAAATGATATTTTATTAAATGATTTAAAATTAATAAAAATCCTATACTCTACCATGTAATTTTTAAATATTAAAAATATAAAATTTGTTCCATTCATGGACCAATGGATCCTTTATAATGAACATATTGGAACGTAAATAGTAAAAACTTGTTTAGCATTATTGGGGTTAATGAAGTGTTTCTATGTGTTACATGTGCTTCTATTAATATTAATTTCCAACACACAAGGGATTTTTATTTAATAAATTATTTATAATATTTATAATCAATGGGAATAAATTTTATAATAATTATAAAATAAATTTATACTTAAATGATAAATTACCTATCTTATAAATATTATTACCGTGGTGAAAACAAAAAGGGTAAAACTGAGTAAACTTAAGAACTAAGGGAAAAAAAGAAAAAAATGAATTTTTTTATTTGGTGTAATTTTAGATCGAAAATAATTTTACTCCCCTATATTTTTTGTCAATTTTTTAATAACATGATGTATTTTAGACGTCCCAATAGTGAATAATTTTTATTGTTTACAAGAATGCTAATAATCATCAATTATAAAAGAGAACTCACTCTCACTAATTTTACACACCTCTTTAAGGATTTATCTCATAAAAACCCTCCCCAAATTACTCAAAAAATTCCTACCATTATCATACAGATTTTTTGGTCATAAATCTAGAATATTAATTGAATAGTGTAAACGAAAGGAATATACTCGAAGAAGAGGTAATGTTCTTAAACAAGCATCTCTATTTTATTTTCTTCTCCAAATCCTTAAATAATTACTATACCATGAATATATATAAACTCAGTATCCAGAATATAATTATACGTTGTAATGTTAAGGTTACGATCTAAACCCACATAAACATTAATTAAATCGGTTGAGAAATCATCATTTATGTCCATGGTGGATGACCGCCTCATGAAATAATGTCGTTCATTTTCCATTAACACCTCTGAAAGTTTCAAATATTGATACATTTAAAGTTTATAAATGATATTTACATAGTAATTATATCATATAAAACCTTTTTTGTATTCCAATACACAAGGGATACAATAATGTGATTCGTGTGTATGAAGGATTATCACCTCGCAAAGCGGTGTGATTTGTTTTCACTAACGCGTTACACGAAATTTAACAATCTCAATGATAATATATATATATAATATACATGAAAAATTATTATATTAATGAAATATTTATCATTGGGAAAGTATATTATATCATTTTATTTCACACCTTTTCACTCATTGAAAAAGTGATAACATCATTCGTGGACGTCTGGACTACCACCTCCTCGAAGTGATGTGATTCCTTTTGTTTATCACTACATCATCATAATGATATATATAAGTATATATAAGCAATTATTATATTATTTATGATATAATTATCATTATTTAAATTTAAATATTACATACCTTATTTACATAATGATCATTGAAAAATGGAAAATTTACTCATTCGTACCTACAACCTATAATGTCCGTCTTCGTAAAATTAAATACATTTTCTTAACCATATTCCATTATTTGGGTAAAAAGTATAATTAATTTATAAATATTATAATTATTTCATGATTATTATTATTTATAATTTTAAATAATTACCACTATGACTATAATCAACAAACCAAATCCATTTTGACATATAAGACGAATATGGTCAAAACATCCAACTTAAACATAATTGATCAAGTAATTTTATATAAACTATAATAAGTGAAATAAAAGTAGTACTAAAATTTAAAAAGGGTATAAATAAACTAAATAATTAATAAAATTTATTATTCAAAAATATAATGGCATATGTGATGAATCAGACTCAAGGTTAGGGACTTCATCTCAATTTCCTTTCATTGAGGCTTTTTTTAGGTTATGCACTTATAATCGGTTAAAATTTGTATATGTAGACACTTTAACCTGATATATAATGAAATTATATATTATAATTATATTATTAGTTTTTCTTAATGTTAATCTTTCATGGGGATAATGATTCAGGTGTTTCCAAGTGATTAGATATTTTTTCTTTTTAAAAACCCGTCATTTAATTTTTCTCCTCAAATTCTATTTATCTTCCATTTCCATGTTCTAAAAATGATTTTATATAGACATATATGATTTATAAATTAAATATTATTTATATTTACTTTATTTAAATGGTTTTCAAAAGGAAATATTTTAAGATTATTATAAGGAATGCTTCAAAAAATGACCAAAGGGATCTTCTATTCTTAACATACATAGAGACAATGAATTTTTTGAAATTGTGATTGTTATTTTATTTCTAAATTACTTTTCAATATCACAATTTTTTCTAATTTTAAAAAAAAATCTTTTTTTGGGTATTTTTTTATTAAAATTTTTTTCGAAATAAAATGATGTCTTTGTATTGAAAATATATTTTTTTATAAAAATGGTATTTTTTTCTTAAACTGTTTGTCATGTGTGTTTAAAAGAGTATTTCAAAAGGTTTTATGATGAAATTATTTTATTCACGAAATCGTACATAATAATTATTTGAAATGGGTGAGCTTGATGTAGCTTATACGAAAGATTAATCCCCATTATAACTTCAAATTTATCTCGATAAAGGATATATGAAAGATAAATCGCTATTATAGCTCACATGTGAATATGATATAGCCGATATGAAGAGTGATCCCCATTAAATATCTTCAATGTATTGGTTTATTATTATATTTGATGTTGGACATATATATATTATAATTGAAAGGGTTTTGAAAGGGTTTCATTAATATAATTCCCCAGGTCACCAAAACAGAGTATTAATTAAATGTTATGGGTCTTAAAGGATTTATTTGAGATTTTTTTTTGATTTTTTATGAAAATGCTTTATCCCTTTCAATAAATGATCATTGATATAGAGGTAAAAATTTCTAAGGTTTTCATTCCATTAATAAACTAATGTTTTCTTTTATTTTTATATCTCGTACATTGATTTTTTGATTATATTGAGTTTTTTAAAATGTGTTCATAAGGTTTTGGGGATGGGTAAGGGAAATGATGAAGTCAAGTTGAATGTCATGAATATTTTTGATGAAAATAAATCATTCTATAATTTAAAAAATTTATATTATGGGAAATTTTAATACTTGTTAGATGATTATACTTTTTATTTTGTGGTTTAGTTGGGTATGAGTTATGGAAAAATTCTATAAAATTCAAAACCTAAAAATATCTTCAAACTAAATGAACTAAAACTCTTGACTAAAACTCAAGATCATGTAATTATTATGTTCAAGTCCTTATATTGACAATTCACAATTCCCAATCAGGTGAAGGAGAGCATTTCAATGACATTTTGAAATTATTTGCATGCCTTCTAAATTTGTGATGATATTTTGAGGTTATTGATTAATAAATAGAAATTCTGGTCTAGAGATGAAATTTGGTAGAGGGAGGTGATCACTAGGTCCTATAATATTTCAGTTGATCTTAAATGGGTTATTAGTGAATTTTTAAAATGCTCCATGCATCACATAAGTATTTAAAAATCATGCATGGCATAATTTTGAATAAAAATTGGAATGGAATAGAACATAAGACATTCATATAAATTATATAAGAATTTGTGATGTAGAATATAACATTTCATTATTGGGTTAGTCATTGATGAATCATGTATGGAATTTTTTTCAACACATTAGAATTTTGAGATTGTCAAATTCTTAAAATTGCTATCACTCACCCCATGAGTGTAAGACTTTTAAGTTATCATTTAAGAAAATATATAATGAACTATAAGAATTTATCAAGGAGTATTTAATATTTTTAAAATCTATACAATTTTCCTTACTAAATAAAAAATTAGTAAAGTCATGAGTGGTAAAATAATTTCATACGTCTTCCAATATCTTATGACAATATATTATTTCCCAAAATTTTAGATAGTTTCTATAATTATTTAGTTTAAATAATTCAAAATTAAATTTATAGATTATTTTGAAGTACTCTCCAGTGAAAACAAATGAAAAGTGATTTTTTATTCAAAATTAGATATTAAGAAGTGAGGAGATGAGTTACAAGATGGAAAGGTGAGAGGCACATGGAAACAATGCCTAGAAACAAGGATACGTGGATTGGAATAAAATGTTTTAAATATGTGGATTTATTTAAGATAAATTACACCATGGTATTGATATATTGAAAAAAAAATGAAATAATACATGACTTAAGGAGATTCAAAATAGGGGCTCTGACTCAATGAATTTATGTCATTCAGATAATGAAGTGCATGCAAAAATTCCTCAGAATATTTATATCCATGTATTAAATAATATTCAAAAAATATAGGTTAAATATATATTATTCTGATTAAGAATGAAAATTTATAGAGATAAACTATTGTTCAAGAAAATATAAATTTTATGTATTGAATATGGAGAATATGTTTGTATTTTTTAAAACCATTTTATCAATGAAGAAGGAGAAGAATATGTGGTTTGAGAGTAAAACAAATAATTAAAAAGAGTGTGATTTCAAGGAAAATATTATAAATCACATTTTTTATTTCACTTATATGAGGCACTATTTTGATAAGGTTGATAGAAACAATAAATATAGGATAAAACATTAATTAGTCAAAGACGTTGAATTAAAATAAATGCATTTGTAAAATTAAATTTGGATAATTGATTCACCACTCCATCTTAATGATCTATACAGACCTGGGATATATAAACACAAACATGAAGTATCTATAGTGGAATCAGAATGATAGTTTTAAAATATTTTCCTTTTAAATCTATATGAGATGATACACTGATTACAGTTCAATATTTAAGTGGAACTAAATACCATTAATTTGTTAAACAAGTCGTCAATCATTTATATTAAAAAATGATTCTTCACTGATACTTGGTTAAACTACTCACAATAAATGCACTTTGGTAAACTAATATTCTTTGTTTTATAAATAAGATAATACCTTCCGTGACTAAAAATTAGGCCAAATAAAACCCCTCCATAATATATCATCAATTTTAACCTACAAATCTTATAATTCTAATGGTTCCTTACTATACTAAGAAATAAAAATAGTGGAGATGCCTAGATGTAACCCAATTTTGGAACTCAATCTCACATCATGGGGGTATCCCAATAACCACTTTCAGAATGATATTTTGAAATACCACTAAAACACTTAGAAACATCATAATTTTTTCTTTTACCAAGCACAACATCAATATATATTACAATATTTAAATAGCTCCAAACACATATAATCTACCTAAAAATAAAGATCCATGATGAACATTATATGTTTTACTAAAAAAGTAGTGAAAACTACTAAACTTTTATAATAATTGATGATAAAATAAATAGAATAAAACTACTCCATGACAACAGTAGTATCATAGAGATATATTTAAATCATAAAAAACTGCCAAATAAACCATGAAAACGTTGTCATTATCTCACACCCCTAACATAAAAACATCTAATTAACTGGCCATTTTTTAGTGTAGACAACTCCAATGGACATGAATGTGGATTCAGTATAATAACCATTACAATCAATAAAAATGGTTTACTGATGGAGTGTACTTCCCATAAATATGTTTTTGTATAATTGGAAGGATAATATAAATAGATAATATATGAAATGATGTATGGTTCATACTATGCTAAAAAATCTATATCTTGTATTTTTATATGTATTGTTCCATCATTCCATTGTTCCTAATAATGAACACCAATTATTCCATAATTTTATTGTGCTCCATAGTGATGGGGAATACCTTAGAATTTTCATATCTATGACCCATCATGTATTGATGGTATAAAATTCCAAGGTCCATTTTTTTTATTCTATATTTGAAACTTATTAGGATAATACACTATCATATACCTAAATTGATATAGAAAAATGAGAATCAATAGATACATAAAATGTCAATTCCCTCATCCTTGGATGAAATAATAAACTACAAAATAACTCTTAATAGAATCAGAATAACAAATTACATTGGGTAAATTGGGAAAATTTTTATGGAGACAACTATATAGTATAAATATGATCTTCCCTAATTTATCAGTAGCTCCACCATTTGATATGTTTTAATAACCCCCTTCCTGAAGTGAATTCAAACTCTTTAACATATTTTGAATCATATTAAATTGAAGCATCATATATATATATATATATATATTGATCATGTGAAATGGGTGAAATGATACTACATCTTCTGGGGTACAGAATCCTCATAATGCTTCACTATTTCCTTATCATATTGAAAAATATATAGTGAATAAAATAGAATATTGATGGAACTCACCCTAAGAATTCACATGATATATATCCCATGTCAAATAATTATAAACTCCTATCATATCATTTCTAATATCCTGAAATATTTGAACTCAATCTAGAAAATGTTCATAATTTTTTCTCATGAGATATTTTACGTATCTTAATCCCATTGATAAAGGGTACACCGCTTCCATGACACACATTATAATAAGATTGTATTGAGGGAATTTAATGTTTTTTCATGACATAAATGAACTAAAAAAGTGATCA
This sequence comes from Viscum album, assembly GCA_963277665.1. Classification (NCBI taxonomy): domain Eukaryota; kingdom Viridiplantae; phylum Streptophyta; class Magnoliopsida; order Santalales; family Viscaceae; genus Viscum; species Viscum album. The sequence goes on along the minus strand of OY728165.1, from coordinate 877,275,128 downwards.
TAATATCTTCTAAACATTTCTATATATCATTATAATAAATTTAACCAATCTTCCTTGACTAACTATTCCAAAAAAACCCTCAAGTTGTGACACCTAAATATTTTAATATATTATTACAATTAAATAAGTCAATGTGATCGATATCTTACTCCACACACAACAATGAACTAAAATTAAGTCATTATAAATTTAGATACAAATATAAATTTAATTTATATCCATTAGAAATTTGTATTTTAATTTGAGTTAAGGATTTGGAATATCATATTTATGAGTTATTTAGAGAAGGAAAATAAATGATACATTTAATATGAATTAAATTCAATTAGTGTTTCTAAAATTAGTAATATATTAATTTTATACATATAAAACATTTTTATAATTATTTCATGCCAATGAGATATAAATTTGTATTTATAATATTTTTTTGATTAGTGATGATAAAATATATTTGATCATAACAATTGGTTAAAACTAATATAATTAGTAAGTAATATGAAATTTGAATAAGAATGATTAATATTCATAAAAATGTATTTTCATATAAATAATATTTTTTAATATATATCTCATTTTTATTTGAATTTGAGAAACATGAAATTATTTTTGGATTATTCATTGTAATATTTCAATATGTTAAATGTTTGGGGTATAAGAATTTATTTTTTTGTGAATAGTGCAATATACCATTTTGAAAAATAACATGAACTTTATGGAATTATTAGTACATAACCATGATTTATAAATTCATGAAAAAAATTTATATGTTTAAATATGTATTTTAAATGTGAATTTAAAATTTAAAAATATTTTATCTAATTTACAAAACCATATTTTCTATTTTAGATTATATGTAATATTTTCTAAAAAATTTCATTTAATACATTATACCATTTTAAAGTAAAATAATGTTTAATAATGTTTTTAGAATGAATCAAATTAAATGGATTTAAACATAATAACTAATAGTTTTAAATTATCTTATAAGGTTCACTTTAGTTTTAATTATAAAGATTGGGTTACTATAGGTAAAAACTAGTTATGACGGTAAAAACCAAAATTGTAAAAGTTGAAATTCAATGGGTAATAGGCTTAAAATATGACATAAAAATTCATATAATTGAATGGATGATGTGTATATGAACACAATATATTCCCAAATAAATTATTTCTCAATTTTGGATCCATTTAACTTGTTTACCATGTCCAGCCTTTATGTTAAGATGAAATATTTACAAAAAATTCCTTCCAAAAACAGATAAAATGGGACTCACACTACTCCATAGAGGCAAAAATAAAAAACTTACTTCCTCCAGAAAACCTATAATTTTTCCACCTAATAGATTTTTTTTTCACTCTATTGATATTTTTATGACAATAAATTAGTATATGAGATCCATTTACAATGGATGTTCCAGGGAAATCTCAAATTCCTCAATGTGAGTTTTCATTTTTATTGAAATAATTACTTCTATATAGTTATGTTAGTTTTATATTTTTAATATAATTAAGTGATTAAATCAGTTTTAGTCTTATATTAAATGATATTATTCTATTTGAAAAATCATCAGCACCATTTACCTTTTCTATTAAGAAAATATTTTCATTCATACGTTTTGTAGACCACCACCTCCATGACACAACATGTTTTGTTTGAATTCGCCACCTTAAAAGGCTGGTATAAAAGGAGAATTTAAATAATAAATATTATTTTTTTATCATATTTACTATACTTACACAACAAACCATATTACTTTTTCCTCTTGTTATATGAAAATTAAATCGTCAACCACTAGTACGTGGGGACTACAACCTCTACAGAACAATTAGATTTAGTTTTTTAATTGTTATATTTCATGTATGATAATAAATATGGGACTAAAGGATAAATAATATGTTTATCATATCATTATTATTTTTTAGGAAAAATTGGTAATCTTATTAATGATATTATTAGAGAACAATTATCAGTAATTAAATCATATAAAACGAGTGATCTAAGAAGAAAATAGATTCTTCTTTCTATGTATTGACTTTATAAAATTATTTCCTCTTATAATTCCTTTATAATTTTTATATTTATTAATAATAAAAACTAAAAAATATAATTATGATTCTGGTATAATTAAATTATAGGAAAACCACCTCATAATCATTCATTAAATAGTTGAATTTTTATGTTTCGGTAGGATTAATCATAGAGTTGAACAATACTATAAATTTATATCAAGAACGAACATGATAAAAAAATTACATGTATAATATAGTATAAATGTGTATATAATTATTTTATCATTATTTATTTCTTATATCAATATTTATTTCATTATTTAAGAAAACACTCTTTAGCCATTAAGATTCATGGAAACATGATCATCGCCAATTTCATCTAATTTATTTATAACCAAAACCACCATGTATAGAAATTAAACCATTATAAATATCATGGAAAAAAATTAAAATACCTTATTTTATATAATAATGATATAATTTGGGAAAAAGTTGACAATAACAACTATTTTATGATACCTTCGCATAGTGATAAAGATTACTTACGCCCAATCTTGAAAATATGTAAAAAATAAAAAATATATATATATATAATGATTATAAATGAGAAGTATAAATTGTTATAATTAAGAATATTTTTCTTTATTATTTATTTAATACACCTAATATAATCATTAAGTATGTTTGGTGAAGAAACAGAATTAATCTGGACTATGGTAATGGTTTTCATCTCAAATTCTACTCTTTGATACATTAATGGTATTATGAAACAAATTTCATTTATGTGGAATATATATTTCCTATTTGAGATATCATATAATAAATTATCACTTATTAATGGTTTTTATGTTCAGTTTATATACTTTTCATTCTTGGGTTTTTGATTTGATAGTTACTAATGTTAGTGTTTTCTTGGTATCAGTTGTAATTTTTTGAGATATAACACTTTTTGTGAACCATGATTAGTTTTTATGGTATATTTACTTCCTAATGATGTATTTATATTTCACTCCATGTATTTCATGTTATTTACAAGAAAAATAATATCCCCATATATAATTAGATATTTATTCTATTGTTTCCCCAGTAGTCAGTTTTTATAGAAACTCAACTTTCAGACATTGAGTTATGATCATTCTCTTAAACATATAAGTTTGTAAAATTATACCCTTAGATTTTATTATGTTGTATTCTCTATTTTTATTTTTATTAACTCTTTCCACAAAAAACCTTTGAAAAATATTTCCCACTTCTTGATATTTGATCCCCATAAGGGATATTGATAACTCAAATCTCGTTCTTTGAGTTGTGATGTTTTATCATGAACCTTATTATTCAGTGATTGGCTTATCACAACCTAATTTTTAATTATATTTTATTTTATAATCCTATTATTGATTATTATGTTATAATATAAAATATTTTTTTTAACTCCCTTTAAAAATTTCGTTTTAAATTATGTTATTTTATAAATAATAAAAATTGTTTTACTTTTCACTGAAAAATGTTTTATCATCCTATATTAACTTCTCAATGAAAAATTTTATGTCTTTTTAAGGATATATTATTTTATATTATTTTCAGAAATAAATTTTTTTAAAGGGTTTGAAATCATATTATCAAAAGTTATATTTGAATGAAACATGTAAATTTGTATGCTACATCAATGTTAAAAATGTTTTCTAAAATATATTTTACATTTTCTCATTAATTTTAAATATAATTTTTAAAAGTAGTTACCCTAATGGGGGTTATGTTTCATGATTTATCCTATGATATTTATATAATCATATATTGTATTGGACTAATTGTATCAAAAAATTAAATTTTTGATATGTTCTTTTCCGATACCATTTGAAGCATTATTTTTGTGAGAGTGTTTTCAAATTATATCAACCCCCACCAATGTTTCCTTTCTTACACAAGGGATATATTATTTTAAAATAAAACACATTCTTCCTATGTATTGATTATGATAACTTAATTTAGTAATTGACATAATATAATAGTTACCAGATAGGTTGTGAAAATATGATCTTACAAATTCAAATAAGAGGATGTTCCCCAAGACATAATGATTTTTTATTGAAATGGGTAAAAGTATTAGTTTTACATATATTGTTAGTAAAATATGGCTGATTATTGGAAGGATAAATGTGTATTTTTTGACCATCCAACTTCTTTCTATGGATTATTTATGATCATATTATCCATTTTATTAACATGGTGAAATGTATTCATATTCATGATTAATATTGAACACTAAATTAGGTTGATTATGTATTGAAGTTTTATATCATTTATTATGTTGATAAAAATATTTTATTCAATAAGATTTCCCTTAAGGAATTGTATTAAAGGTCTTGTTTAGTATTGCAGAGAATTCATTGGACTTAAATAAGTTATGGGTGGGGATTGTAATTATATATCACCTCAATACATCAACATTTATCAGGAGACAAAAAAAGCTTGGTTGTAGGGTGTATCTTATTATAGAAAATGATTAGGTCTTGGAACAAGACAGTGACAATATGTATTTCTGTCCATTATTTTGAATATAGTTATTATGTGTTCAGTATTATTGTTATCCACATTTTTATTTATTATCATGAATATAACCAGATTTGATTTTTTTATTATGACATCATATTTTTTACCACTTCCTATAACAATATTTATTCCATGATTATTCCATTATTACCTCAGTTGTATGTTTTCCATTACTATATATATTAGCTCACCCATTAATTATGTCCCCATTATCATGTTTTTTAGAAAAATTTGTAATCAAAAATTGTATAGAAGGAGAAAACATGTAAATTAAATGGTAGGCGATACTAAAGACTCATTTTTGAATAAGTAGTTTCATATATAGTGGAAACAACTTCCATCAATTAGGAAAGGCATGTATTTTTTTAGCTTAGATTTTTTCCTAATTCTATAAATATATAAAACTAGAAAAATAATTTGAATGTACTAAATTCACTCATCACCATTAATTTTTAAATTATGGATAATTATATCTTGAATTTTAAAATTGGTATCAATATAGTTAACCACAATACATGTTTAGGGAACTAGATCTAGGAGAGAGGATTCAGGGTGTCACATTCCACATTAATGGAAAATTTAGCTCAACTCAAAGATGAGGATGATCTTTTAGGATAATTGAATGATTTATAAGTTTTGTTTTATCGTAATTTTAATGGTGTAGATGAAAATTACTATATTATTTAATTCTAACGAATTATTACATGTTTGTTTAGATATTAGGTTGAGAGAAAATGAATGAAACCCCTAAAAATATGTCTCTGTATAGTATTATACCCTGAAGTTTTGGTAATGTATTGAGTATTTTATTTTCCTAAATATTACTTCCTTATATATATGTTGGAAAGTTAATATAGTTACGGAGCAAATTCATCTTGGGGTAATCAGCCTTAAGAAGGCTGATGAAGCATTAATTATATCTTCACTCTTGTGCACGGTGAATTGGAAGATAAATACACAATTGAATAAACACACATGGGGGAAATAATTTTTCAATCAGGTTATCTTTATAAGACATTATAAATTATTGATTTTCTAGATACTTTAGAGGACTAGGTTAAGAAGAATATGAGAACATAACATAAATCAATGTTTTTTGATTTTGAATTATCAAAGGATGAAATGAAGGTTCCACCATATAAGACATAATAAGGATAATTTTTCATATTTACATGACCATTTATTCTAATTTTATTGATAACCATTTTAGCCTTTAGTATATGGTTAAAATAGGATCCCAAAAATGAATTAGATAAATTAATGTATATAGAAACCATAATGTCTTATAACTGAATATGGGAGAATATGTAAATGGATAAGAATCATTATATATTACTATTATTATGAAAAAGGATAATTTTCCCAGTCTTACCTAAGTTAGTGAGGTTGATATATTGATATAAATCAAATCATGAAACTCTTTTCCATTTTCATTAATAAGTGATATTTATCAGTGTTATTTTTTGCATAAATATACATGTTTATTTGATCATAGTAATTACTAATGTTGTTTTAGGAAGGATATGTAAATTCATATATCCAAATAGAGTAACATAAATTTTATATTATAAGTTATATATCTAATAAAAAATATTTAATGAATACCAACACCTATATCATTTAGGATGTAATAATTAATATTACAAGAAATAAATTAGTATTTGGGTGGTAAAATGTAACACTATGTTATTTTAATGTATGATTAAATTGAAATAAGACAATGTATTTGATAGCTTACTCCATACACAATGTTGAACTAAAACAAAACTGTGATATGTTTAGATAAAAATATATATATTAAATGTGACCAACAAAATATATCCATTTAATTATAAAGAATAATTATGAATAACTCCATTATAAAATATTTTTTTAAGGAATATAAAGCCTACATTTAATATGAATGAAATTCAATTTGGTATTACTAAAATGACTAAGATGATAATTTTATACATAAAAATGTATTTTATCAACATTTATATTCGAAGAGATATGTATTTATATTTAAAGAAACTTGTGATTAAGGATCATAAATTATATTTGATTTTAATGATTAGTTAATTATAAATTCATTATTAAGTGATCAGAAATATTACTTAAAAATGTTAATATTATTAAAAATATATTTTCTTATAAAACTATTTTTCATTAATCATATCATTTTTATTTTAGTTTGAAAAAATGAACATTATTTTTTGATTCATCATAACAGCATTTTCCAAAGATGAATTTCTTGGATTTTTCTAAAAAGAATGATTTTTAGGTGAATAAAGAAAAATTACCTTTTTAAAATTAATATGAGTTTTATGGAATTATTAGTATATGATATTAAGTTGGAAATTCATGAAAAAAAATTATAAGGTCAAATATTTATTTTTAATGTGATATTTTAATTTAAAAATGATAGTTTTAATTTATATACCTGTATTTGATCTTTTAAAAAATAAGTAATATTTTCTCAAAATTATATTCTATAAAATTAATCATTTTTAATTTGAAATTTACTTTTATCACTGTTATAAATTGAATTAAATTAAATGAATTTGAAATTTAGATTCATTTGATCCCAATTATCTAATAAGTACTATTTTATTTTAAGTCATAATGATTACTTTACCTTAGGTAAAAAAAGTTATAATGGTAAAACATAAAATGGGAAAATAATTAATTCAATGTGTAAAGGGTTTCAAACATGATAAAAAATGACTAGAAATGAGTGGATTGGGTATGAATCAAACATTTATCTTTCCCACTCATTTGTTTCTCTGATTTAGATAAATTTTTCGTGTTTAACATTTTCTCCTTTAATATTATGTTGAAATATTTACATAAATATCACTCTAATAACATGCGAAAAGCGGCCTCTCACCCCTCTTAAAAGAAATAAAAAATATTAAATTTACACATGAAACTGTACACTTTTTACATCCCCTATAATAATAATTCACTCTCATTATTTTTTTATCATAATTTTTTGGCATATTCCATCCATTTCAAATATATATTCCAAGTAAATCTCAAAGCAGCCAACATGAGTAATTGTATTTACTTTATTTATATCTTCTTTCTCTAATTATAATTTTCAAATACCGATTTTATGAAATTAATATTGGTTTTATATTTAATTTAATTATGCCATGTTAATAATATTTAATCACCATTTCCAATTTCTATTATGAAAAATGGAACCGTCATTTGTCTATCGTGGAGATGACCACCTACATGACATATCACATTTCATTTTAATTCACCAACATAATAGGATGGTAAAAAATATAAATTTATTAAAAAATTGTGATATTTATATCATATTCAGGACTATTAAATAATAAAATATGTTACTCCTTCTTTCTCATCTATGAAAACCAAACCATTAAGCATGAATACGTGTGGAATACCACCTCCATAAAATGATTGATATTGAAAAATGGATAACCTATTAATTAAATGATTAATAAATAATTATCGTTAATTTAATCACTTAAAGTGAGAGAACTAAGAAGGTAATGATTTATCCTTCCTATGAAATAGATTTATATAAATTATGTTTTAATTATAAATAAATTATAATTATGATATATAAAACTAATATTCACTAAATATTATCATTATTCTCCTGGTGTAATTATATTTCTACAAAAAATGCCATAATCATTCATTAAATAAGAAGATATTTATATTTTAGTTTGATTAACCTCCTACTTGTACAATTATATAAATTTATATCATTAATTAATATTGAATAATCATTAATTGAATAATATTATATAAATTTTAAATTAATTTTTTTATTTTGGATTCACTATTCCAATAATTAATTTATTAATTATGAAAACACCTTTCACTCATTATGAATAACCAAAACATGATCATCATTAATTTTATCTTTAGTATTTGTAAATATAACTGCATTGGAATGAAATTAAAACACTATAAATATCATGGAACATATATTCTAATAACTTATATGATTAAATAATTTTGTGATTTAGAAAATAATTCATACAAACACCTCTTTTACGAAATTGTTTTAATGCGATAGAGATTAATTAAAATCAATGTTGAAAATAGGTAAAAAATAACTACTTTATATACATATAGAATGATTATAAATGAAGATTAAAAGGGTTATTATTATTATTAATATACATTTTTACACATTTAATGAAGTTAATTTAACTATTCAGGATGTTTTATCAATGTGAAGAATGAATCAGGACCAAGGTAAGGGGTTCTGTCTCAAATTTCTCATTTTGAGATATAATTGGTATTACGAAACAAGTTTAATTTTGTGCTATATGTATTGACAATTTTAGATATCACATTATGAATTATATTTTATTTATGTAATTTTATGTTTAATTTAAAGCCCTATATTTTTTATTAAAAAATTTCTAAATTTATAAGGGTTTTTTGGTCTCAATTGTAATTCTTTAATAAATAATTAATTTTGTGCACCTTGTTTCCTTTTTTATGTTGAATTTAATTCCCATGGATGTATAGTTTTTTAAATTATTGTATTACATGGTATTTATTAGAAAAATCATTATCTCTTATTCAATTTGATATCGATAAAAAAATGTCCCAAGAGTAAGTATTTTTTGTAACAAAACATTCAATCATTGAGTTTTGTTCATTTTCATAAACACATAATTTTTTAACATTCTTCAATTTTATTTAATTATTTGTAATTATCTCAATTTTTTGGGATATTCGGTCTTATCACTTTGTTTTTTGGTAAAAACAAATTTTGGTAATTCAAATCGTATTCTTTATGTTATAACTTTTTTTGTTGATTTTTGATCTCCATAATAATTTATAATATGTTATATTATAATCATATTCTAGAAAATGATGTTTTAATTCGAATTATTTTTTTTAATCTTTTAAAATTTTATTTTTAAATGAAGGTAATTTAAAAATAATAAACTATTTTTCCTTCCACTTTAACAGGTTTTTCCTTCATCTTCTAATATCTATAAGATAAACTTTATTACTTTTCAAGTATACTTTATTTGAGAATATTTTTATGAATTTTTTTTTAAAGGATTTCACATAAAAGTATTAAAAGTTATTTTTAAAATTTATTTGTTAATTTTTTTTTCCGTCATTATAAAAAATGTATTGTAAAATATATTTTATGTTTTTGTTTCCATTTACATTATCATTTTCAAAAGGATTTACCCTACCGTGGATTATGTTTCATGATTTATCCTCTAATATATATATAAGATCACTTTTTGGATTAAACTTTTGGTATCCAAATATTTGTTTCTTAGTACCTTCTTTTGTTATACTGTTGAAAGATTTATTTTTCTAAGGGTGATTTTTAATTATGTCAGAACCCTGTAATGTTTCCATTAATACACTGGGGATATGTTTTTTTTCCACCACCCAATTTATTTATCTTTATGGATTATTATTAGGTTATAATAGTATCAATATAATTATTTAGTCATTACTAGATACAGTGTAAATGTATCATTACCCTGTATACTGTGAATATCTCATTTTACAAATTATCATATAATTACCATTTGATATTTAGTAATGATGATTATGTCCACATCAGTGGAAAGTTATATTTTACGGATTTTTTTATTTCTAAAATCTTTTTTTGACCATCATTTATTCTGTAAATATTAAAAATAATTGTTTAAGTATCATTTTTTTGAAAACTAACATCCGAACATCAAATAAAATGTAATTAAATAAATATTTCAACATCAATTTTAATCAAAAAAAAAATTTCAAAAATAAAATTCCATATTGGTTTTATAAACATAACTGACATGAAAGAAAAAACGTACTTTCCATGTTGGTTTTATAATAAAAATGGTATAGAATTAATCACAATGAAGTTTTCTGATTGATTTTTTTATAAAAAAAAGATATGGAGATTATTTTTTGACATCACTTTTTAAAAAAAACCAATGGAGGAAGTCTCATGATTATGAACCCATGTTTAGTTTATAAATACCAATATAGAAAATTCTAATTTAAAAAAATATTTCATTACATATGCCAAAACCATATAAACCCCTTTACAAAAAAATTAAAAATGTCAACCTAAAGAAGAAAATGATTGTCTAAATACTCATTTTTTAATATTTTATTAAATAAAACTTACCTAAAAATTTAGAATTTAACCATACATAAAATATATTTTTCATAAAAAAATATAATATTGGTAAGGTATTTATTCTCATATCACTCAAAAAATTGAAAATCTTTGATAATAATTAATTTTTTAATATTTAAAAATTGTATATTTTGATATAAAATTGAAATTAATTAATATAAAATACGTTATCAAGTTCTGTTAGTTCACCATTTTTTATTATCTCAAACAAGAATATAAAAACATAATAACCACATTCTACCCATTCTTATAGATTATTACACCATGGTTTTGAAACATTACTTGAAAATAAAAACTATAAGATATATATAAGATAAAATAAATATTATCTATTATAAAATATATTTACTATTAATTTCATGTATTTTATTCTATATCGATCCTCTCTCTACAAGTGATATTCATTAAACATTATCTTTGACATATATTTTTATATATCAACTATAAAAACATGTTTAATGAGTAAGAATTAATAATAAAGAAATTATAAAAAATATTTAAACATACTAGTTGAACAATTTTCTAAAATATTTATGAACTCTGTTGAATATATAGAAAATCAAATATAATGTGCATTCATGTTGGAAGAATATTCTTAATATCCAATGACGACTATAATATAAAAAGCTAAAAATTAATGATAGCGTAAATAATTATTGTTCATAATTATTTTTTTATTCTTACCCAGCAAGGAATGTAAAAATGATCACATAATAACTATATTTTCTAATCATCCACACACACACTAACAGATATATATATATATATATAACTCTAGAATCATTATCCAGATATGTTATATGTATTGAAATGTATTCTAGATCTATAATACCATAAACAGTGGGGGTATAATTTTTAATGAAAAGATTATATAGATACATGATAAAATAAGAAATATATTATTTCACTTGAAGTAATGATTATTTAGAGAAAAAAATGACATATATTTACTTACAATGAAAACAAATGCATCAAAGCTATGTCGAGATCAGAAAAAATAACAAGATAAATGAAATATTTTATAAATACATTCATTGGGTAGACTCTTACAAATATGTCATACATCATTTGATACTCAGAAATATTGTCCAAGGAAGAATAAATATGTGAAAAAAATTTATCCCATTAGAAATTTTAAAAGTATCTGATGTTATTCGTTCCTTGTCATGTTATCTCTTTTGTAATAATTATTTTGATTTTAGATAGTCATATAAGAAATAAATATAATAAAACCTTATAAATAGTTTCCAATCAAATTTAAATAATTTTTAAAAAAACAACAGATACCTCATATGTGAGATGATGGATAAGGATATCCATAAAAAAGAAAAAACCACAAAATCTTTAGCCCGGTTAACTTGAGCTATATAAATTGGAAAGAGAGTATTATGATCAATAATATCATGTATAGATACTATTATCAGACTAAACTATATAAGATGCTGATTAATAGAATCCCTGAAAATATATATAAATATGTTTCCTATAATACATACATGGGGATCTCCAACTTACAACTCATAGTATAAGGTCGAGTCTGAATTAGGTGGTGGATGGTTTTGTAGGATGCAGTTTTTTATTCATTTTTTCAAACATATCATGTATTTCTAATTTATTTTGATTTCCCATCGGTTACTTTGGGTCATTCATCTTGAATTTTAAGTAATATATTAAAGTTTCCCTTGATTATTTACTTTTATGATAAAATATTTTTTTAATATTGAAACTGTAACGCCCCGACCCCAGCTGCCCAGAGCCGGTGCATTACTTCGTAACATTGGCATGATCACAAAAGATCAAGTCTCGAAAGACCGATTAGTTTAGTAGCCTTGGAAACACTAGATACATTCGTAAACGTTACATTACATCATAAAGTGAAAAACTACAATAACAAAGTCACCATAGTCCACACTCATATACTCTTCTGACTATCCCTGCAGGTCATTCATAAAATACTTCTTCACATCCTGAAAATATTAAAACATTGAAAGGGGTGAGCTCAGATGCTCAGTAAGGATAACAATATTGCGGAAGCTTTCATAAATAAACATAAACATTTAAGGCAATGTATAACTAAAACAAAAGCCTTTTAAACTTGAACATCAACATAATATGGCAAAAGTAAAATGAGATAATGCCATTTACTTCTTCACATGGATATTATACTGGTCGAATAATCACATGCAATATCAATAACCACTTTCATAATGATGGAATGCATAATGCCAGACTATCATAACCACGTAGTCAAGGCCTCGTGCCAAGACCACAAATAAGATTTTGTCAAGGCCTCGTGCCAAGACACTAGTTTGTCTCATGAGACCTGCCGATGCATCGAGGAGCTATAGCGGGCTCCACCCGTCACTTATTAAGTCCAATGCATTCCTCATATGAATAGGTTTAAACATATCATAAACCATAACATAATCGTATCACATAAAACATGCATAAAGGAAACATAACATTTCCACATTTCAATCACAAGATATCAATACAACACATTGATATAATAAAAACGCTTTCAAAACCATTTTCAATACCAAAATAAAAGAATGTTAAAACTTTGTATTTATTTTTCATTAAAAAAGAAAATGATGGCTTGTAGAGGAAGCCGAAACTCAAATAATGGTCACGGCGGCGGAGAAGTCGTTGTCGCCGCATAAGTACGGAAAGAAAAACATTCCCTTTTGTCGTTTAGCAAAACGCTTCGTATAAAAAAGATTCCTTTTGAATAAACGTAAAAGTCAAAGGGGTTTACACACCGTATAAAAGAAAGTTGTGTATAAAACCAAATATGCCTCAATGAAAGGGGATTGAGACGGAGTCATTAAAAAGATCATTTTTAAAATAAAATAGATATATTATGTGTATTCACTATAGGTACACATAAAGAATACAAAATAAGACATAATAATATCATGACATAATTTGAAAGTAGGAGATTAACCCAAAGAATGGAAGTTGGGTTAAGAAATTCCCTTACAAATAAAGTAGATCTATTAGGTGTATTCACTATAGATACACATAAAGAAAGTACAAATACAAGATAGGACATAATAATATCATGAAGTAATTTGAAAGTAGGAGATTAACCCAAAGAATTGAAGTTGGGTTAAGAAGTTCCCTTACCTCGTGTCTGACTTGACTCAACCGTTCTTTAACCTCCTGAATAATAATCTAGAGTTAATATATACCTTATTAAGAACCATTTTTAATTTCATTATCCTTATTATATCACTTATTACAATGATATGAACATTATGTAATTATTTAAGTTAATAACGGTCGTTTTGTCGATCTTTGGTACTTGAGTCAACAATAAGCTTCTTATAATTACAAGTTGTTTATGTGGTGAAATATCCATTATATCCAGAATTATATTCATGATTTATATGTCATATATATCTTATATATCCAGTATATACATTCATTTATAATATTACATAACATTTAGAGGTAAGAAATGAAATGCACCGTTCATGGAGACGGTAAGCCGTACGTACGCATGAACGCTACTTTCATTTCAATTTCATATTTAATGGAACTAAATCATAATGATATAAATGTATAATATAATTCCAGTATAATATAGTGTATAATACCATTTACTCCATCCTTTATACATCCCACATATGGCATTAACGATTCAAATCACTTTGAGGGGGCGGTAGTCCGCACTTCCTAAAATGAAATTATCGCGTTTTACCCATAATGGAAATCGTAAAGTAAGCCATAAATGAGAAATACAGAAGCATAAGTAAAACATAAACACATTATATATCATATATAAATATAGTGACATCTTAATGGACACCTTTGAAGGTGTTATATGAGTGTTGAACAATCATCGCTTCATGAGGCAGAAATTCGCCATCCACAGAAACTATATGTTCCTTAACCATTAGATGTAGGTGTGTGTAAGTGTAGCTCTAATCCTTCTTATAACAACATCCTAGTATATTGAGGATACTGGTGTTGTTACAAAAGAAATGAATAAAAAGAGTTTAGGGGGTTGTAGAAGAAATATAAAACAAAACAACATTATAAAAGACATTACCTCAAAATCGGGTAACTCTTTTTGATTTGAGCCAATGGCTTCCTTGGGAAGAGTTCTGCCCAAAGTGAGGCTTCTAGGAGTAAGGTAGGAATGTTGGGAGAGTATTTGGGCAGAGTTTGGCCGAGCCAAATGGCTTGAAAGTGTAAATGAAGTGGGAGAGGTGGGGGCCTTTTATAAGTGGAGAGGAGGGGCACTTTTGGAAAGATTGAAATGTTACATTATTTCAAAATGCTTTTCGGATTCTAAAGGTCCCACACTTATGTAATTCGAGGCTAAGGTGATAAGGTTTCGAAATCTCCTCATCCAATAGGATTTTGACAAGTGTAAGCCTTGAATTTTGCATTATCTTCTCATTTTATTTAAATCGTTAAATAATGAGGTCATCGCCACATCATAATGATGTCATAAATAATTTAATTTATTTAATGTCTAAAAATTATAAAACAAATACTATGATGTAGGAAATCGTTTTAGCTTTCTAATGAATATTTATAGTCAAAATTTGGACCTGTGTAACCCAACGTAAAAATTGTTTTAGTAAAACAATTTATGTTAGCGTCATTTTCACTTTAACATTAAATAAAAAGTAATTTATGTTATTTCCCAACAAAAGTGGATCCATGGGGTCCCCAAGTTAGGCCATGGCTTGTCTTGGTCGGCCATGACACAACCAATGAGGTTGGGACATGTTTCTAGGTCATTTAATATTATTAAAGTATTATTTATACCTTAAACTACCCTAATTACCACTAATCGCGATTAAGAACTTAATAAGTTACTATTCACCAAAAAATTATTTTTACCCCATTGAACCACATTTTACTTCTTAATGACAACCATGTATGTCGGATTTTTGAAAATCAAATCACAGAAGTGGTAATATTTCATTTAAACGAAAAATCAGTTATTTAACTACCACTTAGTGGTTTCACTATTCATCAAAAATTGAAGTTTTTCAGAACAAGGCCAAAATTTCACCCTAAGCTATAATTGATATTACGAATTCAAAAATGATGTCTATTTTACAAAATTACAAACATATTAGTTGCATTAATTAATTTTATAATTAATTCCCGCTGTAACACCAAATAGCGTGTTTTTAAGAAACAATTTATATCAAAAGATTGGCAATTGTTTATGTCCAATTTCAATGTTAAATTAATTCTAATGACCACCATTGGATAAAATGGTAAAAATATATTCTAATTATACTCTAAAACCACTCAATAGTATAATTTATCATTACAAATTATTTTGATTAAAAAAAGTTGTTTTAAGTGATTTTCACTATTCATAAAAAAATAGAAGTTCTCAGAAAAATACCAAAAATTCAACATAGGCTAATTTCGATATTACGAATACAAAAATGAAGTCCATTCTGAAATATAAAATTTCTATAATTTTAAAAAGTGGTTATTACTATTCATAACGGCTACTTTAATTAGTTGTGGTGTTTTAGAACTCGAAGTTGCGTACAATGCAAGCTATTGCATTATTGAATGAGATGCGTATCGTGGAAGCTCGGGGTGTTACATTCTCCCCTCCTTCAATAAATTGCGTCCTCGCAATTTGAAATTTTTCTTGGAAAATAAAAGGTTGAAAAGAGAAAATACCTTTGAGGAAAACCCACATCGGAAATAAGGTTAATAAATATATAACATTAAAAGAAAGCAGGATAAGTACAAAGGTCACCCGATATAGCCCATTATAGGATTCTATGAAAATATGGATATGGAGGAAAAACAAACCATCAAGGTCTGATGGAGAGTTATAGAAAACAGGATTAGGAGAAAGTTTAACCACAAGAAAATCACAAACTTGTGATTGGTTAAACGGTCATTGAATCCCCAGTTGGAAAAGTTAACCGACAACATTTTTGTTTTAAGTTACCTTTTATAATGTTGAGGAATTTATTTAGGAGATTTACTAAGAACGTAAGGGAATATACATACTTGTTATGTGTACTTTCATTCGTTAATAAATTTTTACCACAAACCCAACTTTTACTCCAAATGGTAACGGAACTCAAAAATATTCTATTTATCCTAATTGTATAAGGTTCAAAATGTTAACACATACAATTTAGATTAGTAAAACTATTTTGTAATAACCAGGGACTTCCTGTAGGCTAGTGGTAGGAAATAAAGGCTTTTCGCACTATGGTTGTGGGTTCGATTCCTGCAGCTTTGTCCGACGCGACGGGTTATTCCCCACCCTGCAGGTTGTCCTTTTCCTAAAAATATAGTACTATACTATTCCAAAAATAATCTTCATAAATTTTTTAACCTTAAACAATACTATCCAAATTTCAACTTAATCCACTCCAACCTTTATAGTTATCCAAAATACCTTCATCCAGACATTCTCTAAAAGGTCTCTAAATTCCAAAATCAAATGTAACATCAGATTCCCCAAACAAAGAAAAGTTTCTCTTATTGTCACATACTAAAAATATGATTACCTTAATCATATTAAAACCTTACTGAAATTAACAAGTACTGCAGTACAATCCTTATATATATATCACATTATTCTAAAAACCAGAATATAATCCATGAGTCCAAAAGCACCAATACATTAGTTATTCCGCTTCAACTGTAGTCACAGCATAAGATTGGCCTTGATCCCTTGGCCTTTTCTGAGGTAAGTTTCCCTGACGCTTAGGACATTCATTTGCATAATGACCCATTTCTCTACAATTGTAGCATTCAACTTTGACAGCCTCTTTCTTTCCCTTGCAATCACGAGCCTGGTGACCCTTTTCTCCACATTTATAACAAACTCCCATTCCTTTTAGGCAAGTACCAGGGTGATTCTTCCCACAATTATCACATAATGGAAAATCCTTCTTTCCCTTTTTCCCTTTATCTGTCTCTTGTTCCACCATTCTTTTCTTCTCTTGCTTTACTTTGTTGTCATAAGACTTAGAGAATTCCTTTTCTGTCTTGATAGCACACGAGACAATATCTTCGTATGATGAGAAGGATTGTGATACCAAAGCTTGACAGAGAAATGGTTTTAACCCATCAAAGAAACGATAAATCTTACTCCTTGGGTTACGTATGTAATCTGCAGCATGCCTCGCTAACCTTGTAAAGTTAGCCTCATACTTTGCGACATATTCATCCTCCTTCTGCCTCAGACTCAGAAATTGCCTTTCCATATCTGCTCGATGGTCACGAGGAAAGTATTTTTCTAAGAAAAGCTCTTTGAACTCACTCCATTCCATATTCGATACGTCATCATCTTCCTTTGTGTTTCGAATCAGCGACCACCACTGATCGGCATCTCCAGTGAGGCGGTAAACTGCCATGACAACCTTCTCCCTTTCACTACTCCCCAAAGCCTGAAATATTTTCTCTAGGGAATTTATCCATTGCTCGGCTACTAAGGGATTTGTACTCCCATTAAAGGTTGGTGGTTGTTGCCTCATGAAGCGGTCTAACATTGATCCTCCACGTTGCGGATCAGGGTGCTCCATACGAGTACGGTTATTATTCATAACCTGAGTGAGTTGTCCAAGTATGGTAATAAGTTGATCAGCACCAGTTGTATCTCCAGATCCACAATAATTATCTTGATTAGGAGGGCAATCCCTACACGGAGTTCGTGCATTGATACGGTTTCCATTCCTTCTACTAGGCGCCATTTCTAAACAATGGCATAAACTAGATTAGTTTATGAATCAAAATACATAATTCCATACTTGTAAAACACTTTACATAAATTGAACTATTTATGGATATAATCCATAATCATAAAAAGAAATGTTTTCTTTGTGAAAGTATATACTCATAACCCTTCATAGTGGTTTGTAAATAAAATGAGAATTATCCTAAGCATATCCCCCGGGAGTGTCGTAACCAAGAGTGCAGCAAGGCCCGTTGTCGTGCACCAGTTCCCGTTCGAGTCTAGCTCAAAGCGGTGTTTTCGGGTTTTACCCCTAGGTACATCTGTGCCAGAGCCGCCTCTACCTGCTCGTATCCAGATAGGGATGTATTGCCCGGAAAAGTCATAACATCTCTATAATACCAAAATTCTAGGAAGTTCTTCTATACTAATCCTCAAAGTCTATCTTTGGGCTATGTTCTCTAATCAGAGTTTATCTAAATCTAGCTTCCAAGGTTAGTACTAAACTGCCTCTGATACCAACTGTAACGCCCCGACCCCAGCTGCCCAGAGCCGGTGCATTACTTCGTAACATTGGCATGATCACAAAAGATCAAGTCTCGAAAGACCGATTAGTTTAGTAGCCTTGGAAACACTAGATACATTCGTAAACGTTACATTACATCATAAAGTGAAAAACTACAATAACAAAGTCACCATAGTCCACACTCATATCCTCTTCTGACTATCCCTGCAGGTCATTCATAAAATACTTCTTCACATCCTGGAAAATATTAAAACATTGAAAGGGGTGAGCTCAGATGCTCAGTAAGGATAACAATATTGCGGAAGCTTTCATAAATAAACATAAACATTTAAGGCAATGTATAACTAAAACAAAAGCCTTTTAAACTTGAACATCAACATAATATGGCAAAAGTAAAATGAGATAATGCCATTTACTTCTTCACAAGGATATTCTACTGGTCGAATAATCACATGCAATATCAATAACCACTTTCATAATGATGGAATGCATAATGCCAGACTATCATAACCACGTAGTCAAGGCCTCGTGCCAAGACCACAAATAAGATTTTGTCAAGGCCTCGTGCCAAGACACTAGTTTGTCTCATGAGACCTGCCGATGCATCGAGGAGCTATAGCGGGCTCCACCCGTCACTTATTAAGTCCAATGCATTCCTCATATGAATAGGTTTAAACATATCATAAACCATAACATAATCGTATCACATAAAACATGCATAAAGGAAACATAACATTTCCACATTTCAATCACAAGATATCAATACAACACATTGATATAATAAAAACGCTTTCAAAACCATTTTCAATACCAAAATAAAAGAATGTTAAAACTTTGTATTTATTTTTCATTAAAAAAGAAAATGATGGCTTGTAGAGGAAGCCGAAACTCAAATAATGGTCACGGCGGTGGAGAAGTCGTTGTCGCCGCATAAGTATAGAAAGAAAAACATTCCCTTTTTGTCGTTTAGCAAAACGCTTCGTATAAAAAAGATTCCTTTTGAATAAACGTAAAAGTCAAAGGGGTTTACACACCGTATAAAAGAAAGTTGTGTATAAAACCAAATATGCCTCAATGAAAGGGGATTGAGATGGAGTCATTAAAAAGATCATTTTTAAAATAAAATAGATATATTATGTGTATTCACTATAGGTACACATAAACAATACAAAATAAGACATAATAATATCATGACATAATTTGAAAGTAGGAGATTAACCCAAAGAATGGAAGTTGGGTTAAGAAATTCCCTTACAAATAAAGTAGATCTATTAGGTGTATTCACTATAGATACACATAAAGAAAGTACAAATACAAGATAGGACATAATAATATCATGAAGTAATTTCAAAGTAGGAGATTAACCCAAAGAATTGATGTTGGGTTAAGAAGTTCCCTTACCTCGTGTCTGACTTGACTCAACCGTTCTTTAACCTCCTGAATAATAAACTAGAGTTAATATATACCTTATTAAGAACCATTTTTAATTTCATTATCCTTATTATATCACTTATTACAATGATATGAACATTATGTAATTATTTAAGTTAATAACGGTCGTTTTGTCGATCTTTGGTACTTGAGTCAACAATAAGCTTCTTATAATTACAAGTTGTTTATGTGGTGAAATATCCATTATATCCAGAATTATATTCATGATTTATATGTCATATATATCTTATATATCCAGTATATACATTCATTTATAATATTACATAACATTTAGAGGTATGAAATGAAATGCACCGTTCATGGAGACGGTAAGCCGTACGTACGCATGAACGCTACTTTCATTTCAATTTCATATTTAATGGAACTAAATCATAATGATATAAATGTATAATATAATTCCAGTATAATATAGTGTATAATACCATTTACTCCATCCTTTATACATCCCACATATGGCATTAACGATTCAAATCACTTTGAGGGGGCGGTAGTCCGCACTTCCTAAAATGAAATTATCGCGTTTTACCCATAATGGAAACATAAAGTAAGCCATAAATGAGAAATACAGAAGCATAAGTAAAACATAAACACATTATATATCATATATAAATATAGTGACATCTTAATGGCCACCTTTGAAGGTGTTATATGAGTGTTGAACAATCATCGCTTCGTGAGGCAGAAATTCGCCATCCACAGAAACCGTATGTTCCTTAACCATTAGATGTAGGTGTGTGTAAGTGTAGCTCGAATCCTTCTTATAACAACATCCTAGTATATTGAGGATACTGGTGTTGTTACAAAATAAATGAATAAAAAGAGTTTAGGGGGTTGGAGAAGAAAAATAAAACAAAACAACATTATAAAAGACATTACCTCAAAATCGGGTAACTCTTTTTGATTTGAGCCAATGGCTTCCTTGGGAAGAGTTCTGCCCAAAGTGAGGCTTCTAGGAGTAAGGGAGGAATGTTGGGAGAGTATTTGGGTAGAGGATGGCCGAGCCAAATGGCTTGAAAGTGTAAATGAAGTGGGAGAGGTGGGGGCCTTTTATAAGTGGAGAGGAGGGGCACTTTTGGAATGATTGAAATGTTACATTATTTGAAAATGCTTTTCGGATTCTAAAGGTCCCACACTTATATAATTCGAGGCTAAGGTGATAAGGTTTCGAAATCTCCTCATCCAATAGGATTTGGACAAGTGTAAGCCTTGTATTTTGCATTATGTTCTCATTTTATTTAAATCGTTAAATAATGAGGTCATCGCCACATCATAATGATGTCATAAATAATTTAATTTATTTAATGTCTAAAATTTATAAAACAAATACTATGATGTAGGAAATCTTTTTAGATTTCTAATGAATATTTATAGTCAAAATTTGGACATGTGTAACCCTACTTAAAAATTGTTTTAGTAAAACAATTTATGTTAGTGTCATTTTGACTTTAACATTAAATAAAAAGTAATTTATGTTATTTCCCAACAAAAGTGGATCCATGGGGTCCCCAAGTTAGGCCATGGATTTTCTTGGTCGGCCATGACACAACCAATGAGGTTGGGACATGTGTCTAGGTCATTTAATATTATTAAAGTATTATTTATTCCTTAAACTACCCTAATTACCACTAATCGCGATTAAGAACTTAATAAGTTACTATTCACCAAAAAATTATTTTTACCCCATTGAACCACATTTTACTTCTTAATGAAAACCATGTATGTCGGATTTTTGAAAATCAAATCACAGAAGTGGTAATATTTCATTTAAACGAAAAATCAGTTATTTAACTACCACTTAGTGGTTTCACTATTCATCAAAAATTGAAGTTTTTCAGAACAAGGCCAAAATTTCACCCTAAGCTATAATTGATATTACGAATTCAAAAATGATGTCTATTTTACAAAATTCCAAACATATTAGTTGCATTAATTAATTTTATAATTAATTCCCGCTGTCACACCAAATAGCGTGTTTTTAAGAAACAATTTATATCAAATGATTGGCAATTGTTTATGTCCAATTTCAATGTTAAATTAATTCTAATGACCACCATTGGATAAAATGGTAAAAATATATTCTAATTATACTCTAAAACCACTCAATAGTATAATTTATCATTACAAATTATTTTGATTAAAAAAAGTTGTTTTAAGTGATTTTCACTATTCATAAAAAATTAGAAGTTCTCAGAAAAATACCAAAAATTCAACATAGGCTAATTTCGATATTACGAATACAAAAATGAAGTCCATTCTGAAATATAAAATTTCTATAATTTTAAAAAGTGGTTATTACTATTCATAACGGCTACTTTAATTAGTTGTGGTGTTTTAGAACTCGAAGTTGCGTACAATGCAAGCTATTGCATTATTGAATGAGAAGCGTATCGTGGAAGCTCGGGGTGTTACAGAAACCCACCTCATAACCTCTTATATAGACATGGCGTTCTAGATTTCATAATGCAGTAGCTAGAATAACTTCTCTATCCTCATGGATAAAATTCCCCTAGGTCATTTACACTTGAAGGTTGTCCTGAAATAATAAATTATAATGATATATTATTGTTATTAAATTTAAATTTATAAATATTCAAGGAAAATATAAATTAATTTCATACAATTCTTTTAAAAACAACATTCAATTAATCTATTAGAGACATTTCATTTTTTCCTTGTCATGCTTTCCTATTTTTCATGGTGAGTGGGTTGAGAATGAAGACCAAAATGGACCTATTTTTAATAGCTTCTAGATTTAGATATTAATGAATCATAATTCTATGTAATCATTTTATCCTCTATACAATGATACCAACTACATGATAAATTTTGTGCATTTACATTCGACATCATTATCTCATACTAATATCTCTTAATGGTATATTATGGAAAAATAAACTAATTATTAAACATGAAATATATATGAAATTTTAAAATACAAAATAATTTTCAAATCATAAATACTCCATCATGTTATATAGAAAAAAACTAGTACATGTATTCACATCTAAAAATACATACTCGAGGCATGTTTTTCATTCTATAACTTATAAAAAACAATTATTTCAATTTTGTTTTATAATATCTCCATTAAACCACTTCTAAATATAGAGACAATTTATTATTTTCATTCATTTCATGAATATAGATATAATAATAAATTTAATAATTTCAATATTAATCATATAAAATTTATAATATTCAATGAATGCGATAAAAATAAATTAGTTGAGAAATTTCATAATCATAGACTCCAAAAGCTTCTCTTTCATTGTATTGTTGATGGAATTAAATTATTTATATAAAATTTCAATCAATAAATGACACATTAAGAATATATAAATAATAAATTAGGTTTTGTTTAGTTTAGTTGGGTTTTTCTTAACATGAAATTAATTTGAATCCTGTACTATCCTAAAGAAAGTGACCGGCTTGGAAAACATGTAATCACATGTATAAAAACTCTAGGAATCATCTTTATGTATAAATAAAGATTACCCTACCATATAAGTGACACCAAAAGTCCAAAAAATATTTTTTTAAATAAAATATTTACTTTCATTAAATAATTTTATTATTTAATATTGAATAATATAAAAAATAGTCATATACCTCAATTAATGCTACTTATATTATATTTCTATTATTATAATAGATTAGCATAATGATATTATATAAATCTATAAATTATTTGAATAATAAATATTTAAATAATTAATAAATAAATATTCTAGTAAAAATTAGTTTCACACAAGTAAAATATTTAATCAAATAATAATGTATTGATTCTTAATAGAAAAATATGGAACTTAAACTGTTAATTTTAAAATTTATTTATAAAATGATACAGACAATCAGTATTTATAGAATTAAATATCATAGTTAAAAAAATTATTCTTATATGTTTAAATTTAATTGAAATGTAATAATTTACATCAGGTTCGGCAATCCGAAAATATTTCACCCAAACTATTAAATATAAAATTTATCACCAACAACGTATACATAATCAATATATATAATTAAACATCCAAATTTAAAAAATGGTTTTTTTTAATATGAATGTTTTAAAAATAAATAAATAACACAAAAATGATTATCTGAGTTATTAGGAGAGTAATTCAGTGTTTTCCCATATCCCTTCAACATGATCATTTAATACAATAAGAACTATGTATGAATTATTGTCATTTTTATCATCCAAAAATAACCTAATAGATGGGGATTTATCACATAAATTTGTAACATCCTCATCACCCTTATCACACAAGTGAATTATTTTCCCTGAAAATATGATTAACCACCGATAATTTCATGGATCGGTACTATTATTTTCTTTTCATTTGTTTTCATGATAAATGGTTTCTTTTTCAAACTAAATCATTTCACATCATTGTGTGCAAATCCATAATAATCATGTTTCACACAACTCTTACTATCAACACATATATACATAAACATTGTTACATGAAATTTAGTATAATTGATTTCCCATATATCCTAGATAACTAATAAATGTTTTTTTGTCGCATAAATTAGCTTTTTATCTATTTCACTCGAGAAATATAATACTTTAGTGAAGACCATTACCCAAAAAATTTTAACTGTTCACCTACTATCCTGTTTTTTTTTTGTGTAAAATGTGTAACCATTAATATATATTAATGACTATGTGATCACACAAAGAGATTATCCCTCTTCTAATCATTTCAATTTTCTAATATAGATAAATTTATGTTGAATCTCTTTTTAAACAAGGAAACAAAAAATCTTTTTAGGATCAATCATTAACCAATTTTCATTTGGTTTTGTATATCATACCATAAATCTGGGAATATATAATGATATATGGAGTTTAACCTCAACTATGTGGTTCAAAATATATAAATGTGATTATAATACATCATCAAATGGAATAATCTTTACCACTAATCCATGAATCTCTCTTCCTTCACTATTTACTACCAAATGTCGAGATATATAGAGATCAATATTCCCTAATTCATGCAAAATAATATTTCATAACTCAATAACATATTTCATTAAATAATTTAGAACAATATACTCTTATATTCTATGAGGATTTTTAAAAATACCCCATAAATTTTTTAAATATATATTTTAAAATGATAAATATAACATTAATAGACAATACCACTTATTCATCTTGTACACATCATAAGAATCACTAAATGAACCATTATATCAAAAAAATTGGTGGGGAATACATTTCAATTTGAAAAGAATTACATAAACATATTTCTATAACACATATAACAAATTTGGCTCAATGAACTTGATAAAAATAGATATTCAAAATTAACATAACCCGATGATAGTCGTTCTGATAGTTATTATCATCATACAACAAAGTTTTATAGGTATAATTTGTTGTATAATACAAGATAGTCATGACATTTTATATATATTAATTTCAAATCCTTCAATGAATCCAAATTATTTTCATTTGAATAATACCCATGAAGTACATTAATACTATGAAAATACTGAAAAATTCATCTTCTCACACTATATAAAAGTATGAAAAACTATGGGTAAATATTTTGTGTTTCATTTCCTAATAGGAGTTATGTGTAAATGTATTCCCAAGTATATCAAGTAAAATCTAGTTTTTAATCCATATTTTTTCTTTCCTTTTATTTCTTAAAAAGTTTTAACAAAACTATGATATATGTTTTTCTCACTATGAATAACATCAATATTATGTTTTTATATAAAAATATCTAATAAGGCAGTTATAATAAGACCGATTATTTCTTCCAAATATATTTTGATGAAAAAAACATAAATTATTTCCAAATAAGAAATAAATATTTTTCAACTAGTCATAATATTATTCCAATGACACTGGTTATGTGGGAATATTATATTCTCGTATATTATTAAATTATTTTTCCAATTGATAATAAGGACAATTAATTTTCTAAAATCATTTATGTCCCACGTACACTATATTTATTCCATTCTTCAATAGATAATATGATGTCTCTTCTTCATAAATTGGATATTCTATATGTCATTTGACTCTTTATCTAGTTATGTTTCCGTATGTAGGAAATTCATTTACAGAGAAAATTATCATAGCACAAAAAAAATTCATGAATGCATAAAAAATTTAAACATTCACCTCCCATAGAAGTTTTAGGATATCAATAGATGGAGAAAGATTCAAAAAAATATAATTTTATGCTAATTTTGGTCTAGAAAAAATCAATCTCATAATAACATATTCCTTCTTCATACATATCTATTGGGACATGTAGTAAAATACTAAAAATATCCTATGAACAATGTTGGCTATTGAGGATACGATATGGATTCATTCGATCTCGGTACAGTCCCATTCTGATATTTCGGGTTTTACATCCAAAATTTATTTTTTTATCAAATATACTCACCTTTAGTGAATTGGTGTGGGGATATATGATTCCATCATATATGTGATCATCTATATTATATTTTATCTTTATTTAAATCATTTTAATTTTTAATTAACTCTAAAAACATTGAATTATATGAAGGTACTAAATTTCTTTAGCCTGAGGTTTGATGCAGCTACCTAAGAATTAATTAGAGTTGAATTTTTCATCCATCGTATCTTGTGATGTTCCGCATTTAGAGAATTTTGAAAAACATTCATATTTCATCCTATAAAACCCAAAATCATTTTGGAAAGGATTTATATTTTAATACCCCAACCCTATTGGTCATATTATATTATTTTGAGTAAAAATTAGAATTTGTAAGTTTGTTTCCTTCTAGAAGTATCTCTCTTAGATGTTTACGTAATCATAAATACTTTTATCATTATATATATTTCATTTATCCAAGTTAACTAATCTAAAAAAACCAATAACATTGTAAATTTAGTTTAATCCTGGAATAGCGGTTTCTTATAATATCCATATAATCATTCAATAGTTTCTATTTTTTGGATGGTTTATATTTTTATATCATGAATTAATTCTTTAATATGATCCTTTGTTTCATGCTGAATATTTTCATCAGCATTAGATGTTGAATTTTCTGTTATTTATCCACTCTTGATCTAATGTGTATAATTATTGATAAAACCTTATACAATAATGTGATCCTTTATTTTTATGGTATTTCTTTTTCTCATGTTCAAACACTTCATGAGTAAATATAAAATCAAATCTTTTTTGGAAGAATTAATTTAGAAAATCACGTAAAATCATCATCTCTTTTCCCATATTTGTCACTAGTTAAATATTAATATATCCAATTATAATCCATTAATTAACATAGATCACAATAAAAAAGGTGAATATATTGAAAAATATAAATATTTAACAAGATATATAAACTTATAAATTTATATGTAAAAACACAAAATAAAAAAACAATTCTTAATAAAAATTTGATCATAAAAAATAATTATAAATAATAATCAAAATATATCATTGAAAAATTTAAATACAATTTAATAAGCATATAAAAATCTAATAATTTCATAAATGAATATTTTTTACAATTAATTTTTCTTAAAATGAATTTAAAAATGAAACAAAAGTCACATCAATGAAAATTTACTCAAAAGTTGTTATAAAAATAAATCAATTTATAAATGAAAAAAATTAAGCAAAATATTGCTTCAAAAAAACATTATAATGAAACAAATTATATAAATAAAAAAAATTATAAATAAAAATACTTCCATAAAAACAAATTAACGTTAAAAATAACTAAAAAAAGATAACATTGTGTAAATTTCAAAAAAAAAATATAATTGATAATATAATCCATACATAAAAAAAATAGTCAATTCAAATTTAGAACTAACAGAGAATTAATTTATCTTCAAAAAATATCTTAAAAAAATTGGACGTTATAACTGACAAATAGATATGAAATTTTGATGGACTCACTCGAAGTTAGAGAAAATTGGAAAAATTCACCACATTAATGAACAAATT
Organism: Viscum album; assembly: GCA_963277665.1. NCBI lineage: Eukaryota > Viridiplantae > Streptophyta > Magnoliopsida > Santalales > Viscaceae > Viscum > Viscum album. Next base: position 877,246,806 of record OY728165.1, on the reverse strand, counting down.
TTAAAAATGAATAAAAAAAAGAACCAAGAGAAAATTTAACATTGGTTTTTAGTAGACCAAAATAGGGTTTTGATAAAATAAATAACATTAAGGATCATTAATGAAAGATGAAGGATAAAATATTTAGAAGAAAAAATGTGAATCATGATGAAAATCAAATGAAATTGTTTTTTCAAGGTTTATCGGTGTCATCAAAGGTCAAGAGGGTGAGGTATTAAATCGAAAATAAATGAGGTTTTCATGGTGATGGTACATTTTTATAACCAATTTAAGATCAGTTTTATTAAAAACCTATTTTAAAAGTTTTTTATTACAATTAAAGTAAATTTTTTATAAAACTTACATCAAAAGTTCACCACATAACTTTGATGATTGGTTTCTGAAAACCCAACATGAAAACCATGATGTCGAAGCCTATATTTCAAAAAGTAAACCATAGCAAAAAACTTGTTATCGTGACAGTAGCTAAAATATACAATATAATAATTCATGGGGTAAAGGGAATATATCATGACAAAAACATTTTTATAGTCTGCTATGAGTTTTTAATCAAATTTATCTATTCCCCACTCAGTTATTTCTAAATTTTGGATCCACATGACATGTTTTAGAATTTTATTCATCTATATTAAGTAAAAGTATTTACAATAATTCCATTCTCACTACATATAAAATGGGCCTCTCACCACCCCTTCAAGGAAGTCAAAAAAATCATGATCCTTCATTAAACCCTATAATTATTGTTTATATTGAGTAATATTTCACTCTCTTTATCTTATAATCATCTAAAGTTTTCTTACTCTATCTATTTTTATGGGATCTTCTAAGAAAATATGAAATTGCTAAATGTGAGTAATCCTTTCTACATAACATCGTTATTTTGTATCTTCTTTTTCGAATTATTATTTTAAAATACCTATGTAATTAAATCAATAATTAATATATAATAACTTTTATTATTCTATTGGAATAATCATTAATCCATTTCTCCCCATTCTATAAAGAAAAAATAACCATTTATCTATTGTGTAGACTACCGTATCAAAAAAACAATGTGTTTGGTTTTACTTCACCACATTATGAGGAAGATATAAAGGAATAATTTAATAAATAATTTTTATATTTATATCCTATGTATTATTTTAATATTATAAAACACATAATTCCTTCCACTTGTTCTATGAAAATGAAATCGCAAACCATATGTACTTGTGGACTACTTCCTACAAGGAATGAAGGTTTCTCAATTCTATTTTCTACAATGCCTTACATGGATTTTCATGAGGATGATATTAAAGGATAAATATAATATATATTATATCATTACGGTTATTTTATTAAAAATTAGAGATCCAATTAATTATTTGAGTAACAAAAGATAATCGTTAATTCATCCATTTGAAACAAAAAAACTAAGAGGATACTGATCTATTATTTCCAATTAATTAATTTATATAAATTATATTCTCTTTATAAACTATTTATAATTTTCATATATCACAATAATAAACAATAAATAAGATCATTATACATACGGTATAATGATATCACAATAAACCATCCTCAACATCATTTATTAAATCAGGGAGTGTTAATGCTTGGGTCGGTTTAACCACATACATGAAAAATACTGTAAATTTATATCATGTAAGAATATGAGAACAAAATTAATATTATAATATAATATAAATTTTTAGATAATGTTTTTACTTATTTTTTATTTTTTATATCAATATTTATATTATTAATTAAGAAAACAAATTTCCTTCATTAATAATCACTAAAAAATGATCATCGCTGATTTTACCTTCATAATTTGTTACAAATATAACCATATATTGAAATTTAATCTTCATAAATAACATGTTACATCTATTAAAGTTCCTTAGATGACCTAATAATGATTTAATTTGAAAATATAATAGATACCAACACTTATTTTTTAAAAACATGTTCAATGTAATAAAGTCTACCAACAAGAATGTTTAAAATACGTAAAAACTTATAAACCCAAACACACAGACACAGACATATATAATTATCAATTTTTTGATTATAAATTAATTATAGTTATTAATAATTAAATTTAGTACTATTTTATGAAAACAATTTAATTATTCCAGATGTGTTCTATATGTTTAGAATAATTTAGGACTAAGGTAAGGGATTCCATCTCAAATTTCTCTCTTTGATACATTGTTGGTGTTAGGAAAATAGTTTCACTTATTTAATTTTTATACAATCTCTATGAGATATAATATTTTGAATGATAATTTAATAATTTTATTTTGCCTATAATTTCAAGCCCTCAATTTCGTGATGTTATGATTTTAGTGTTTCTAAAGTCGTAAGGGTTTTCTTTTTCTCAATTGTAATTCTCTGAGATAGAATACATTTGTTTAACCATGTTTCTTTTTTGTGATGTATTTTTATCTCAATATGTGTATTTCAAGGGATTTACTAACCGAATAATATCCCCTTGTTTAAATGGATATTTATTTGTTTTTTTTTCATTTAGTAAGAATTATTTATAACTAAACATTTATTCATTGAGTTATGATTATTCTCTTAAACTTATACTATTTTCAAATTATGAACATTAATTGTATTATATGTCATTCTATAATTTTTTAGGATACATATTATTATGAAATAAACCATTTTACATATATTTCTCAGTTTTTGAGATATGTTTCCCATAAGTGATTTTTGAACTCAAATATCCTTCTTTGAGTTATAATGTTATATCTTGGACAATGTTATTTCATGAATGTGTTGTCTAACCATTATATTTTATTATATCATATTTTATATTCCAATTGAGGAAAATTATGTTTTAATAAAACTACTTTTTTTAGTCTTCTTACAATTTTTATTTTAAAAAAAATTGTTTTTATAATATAAAAAATGGGTTTCCTTTCCCTTTTACACGTTTTTTCTTTATCCCCTTGTTTCTACCAGAAAAACATTATCTATTTTAAAGTATCTACTATTATTTATTAATTTAAAAATTAATGGATTCCAAATACTTTCACATAAAATATTATAAAGTTACATTTTAAAGAGTCACTGAAATGAATATTTTATATAGTTGTTAAACATGTTTTCTAAATGATCTTTTCTGTTTTAACATCTCTTTCCCTAATTTTTTTAAAAAGGATTTACCCCAATAGGATTTAATTTTAATTATTTATCTTATAATATATATATATATATATATATTATCATATGTGTGATTGAACTCATGGTATTAATAAATTTGATTCTTTATACCTTCAATTGTGATATCATTTGAAGTATTCTTTTTTTTTTCGGGGTTGTTTTTCATTTATGTCATCACTCTCCATTGTTTACTTTTTTCACTAAGAATAAGTTCATTTTAAACCATCCAATTTATTTTTCTAGATATAGTATGATCCCATCATTATGTAATTTACATTATCATATACTAATTATTCTATATGATGTAAATATCTCACTTTATAAATTTATATTAGAGGATGTTCACCTAGAAAGAATTTTTATTTATTAACATGAGGAAATGTATTAGTGTTTATATATTTTTATCCTAATATAGATTATAATTAGGAAGTTGAATATATATTTTTTTTTCATATACACCTTCTTTCTTATGATGGTTTATAATCATGTTATCCCTTTTATTGATAATTGGGAGAAGTACTTATATCTTTATGATAATTTACTGCTAACATTGGTTGGTTCTGTATTAAAATTAAATATTATTAATTATATTTATAACCATGTTTTATTTAGTAATAGTTTGTATAGAGAATGATATTAAAAATATTATCGACCCATCTGGTGAATGTATCGCACTCAAACATGTGATGGGTGGTAAAAATAATTATATGCCCCTTCAAAGTATACATAGGACTCGTGAGAAAAATGGTTGGGTTTTGGGGTATAACTCTTCACATAACAATACAGTGTTTTGCAATATCATCTTGAAATAATATTTTTTATTTTTGACATTGTGAATTGCATTAGTATGAGATCAATATTATTAATATTTATGTTTTAATTTATTTTCATAGATATAGAATGCTTTCAATTTAAATTGGATATGGATTATTTCCCCTTACCTATTCCTTAATAACTATTTTTTACTTTATTTATATTTTTCCCATTCTAAGAATCAGAGAACACCCTAAAAATTATTCATGAGATTCTATGATATTAGTTGATTTTGTAATTAAGGATAGTTATATTTAGGCAAGTACATGTGGTGTCAAATAAATTATGTAAATTATGTTCTTATGATACTAGATCTAGGTGTGTGGGTCTAGGTCTTAATAAAAGGTTGTATTCAATGAATATTTTTCAATAGGGTTAAACAATATAGGATAAGACGGGTAATCTCCCTCCACCTTATTGATATAAAATATATGAAGTCATAGGCCTGTAACAATACATACATAAAAAAATCAAAAGCCCATGTTTTAGAAATAATATAATGTATTTTAAATAAATTAATGTAAATTCCTTATACATATTACTTAATTTAGGAATAGTTATGAAAAAAATTATTATTATACTACCCTAAAGAATTTACATAACAGTCAATATACTCTCTGCTATTCATCGTAATAAGTTATCATGGTCTTTGAATTAAATAAAAAGTTATATTATATGACTTATCTAGTCACCAAGGTCTAAATCACATGATATATTTGAAATATACTATTTCCCTATAAAACCACTTAAATACCCACTAGTTCCTACAAAAACTCTATGAATGTCTATGGATATAAAACAAACACTATGGGATACATAACAGTAAACTAAAATGAAAATAAAAGAAACCCCTAATCTATGACTATTCCATAAGTAAAATTAATAGAAAATACCATAAAATAATTATAAGCATAACATTACACAAAATTAACAAACATCTAAATAAATAACAATGGTTAAAACTGCTCCTAAGAGTAGTAACTGTCCAATACAAGATAATAACTTTGTCCCCCTCTAGTATGTTATTTCATGTTCGTTGAAACCATCCTATAAATATGGAAATATTAATATATAGAAGTAAGTATTAGAATATAAGTTATTTAGAAAATTAAAACTGTTGAACTGTTATATCAATGTTTTATAACAATATTTATGCTTTGGTATGTGAACAGTGAAGCTTATATGGGATCCCATTCCTAGTTTATCTTTTATGAACCACCTAAAAACATTATCACTCATCAAAAAAGAATAAAATAATAATAAAGTAGAATCATGGTAATATGTTAATATTGGTAACTCACACCCACTTATTCACTGATCTAGATACCCTAGTGTCCCAATAAAATACAGAAATGTACTCTTATTACATTCCATATGCACTTGAATCCACCACAGAAAGGGACCATATAATGTAATCTCGTATCACAGTCATATATATATATAACCTATGAATACCAACATATTTAAATAAAACTCATACCATAGAAAACTATCCACCACCATGTATCCCTAATAACATATGGAAGTGAGAATAAAAGTGGGAGAGTAATATACCAAACATATCACTCAAAGTAAAAATGATGTAAGTTCACCAATAATAGAAGACCTTATTTGGGCATTAGGAATTTTATCTAACATTAGTGTAGGTGTGCAATAAATAATTAAAAATTCATGGAATATGATAAAACAAAACCATATTATGGTTCACATCCATTAAAAATAACATTATTACCAAATATCATCTCCACAAGATCACTACCACCAAACAAGCATTTCCACCTCTAACTATAAAACTATCTAACATTATAAAAAAACCAATAAAATAATAACATCCCAAATCATAATTTATATTTCATCATTCAGAAGCAATTTCACATTTTCTATCATCATATAAATGTATTTATACCATTAAATAATTATTTCTATAAACTTATTATTTCTATTTATATCAATACCTTATATTTAAATTTTGATATTGATATACCTTTTCAACCCTTAATTTAGTCATTTTATTAAAAAAATGTATCATATCCATTAATATTTTAACTCATTCATGAATTAACTTCACATTAATACTAATATCTAATGTAAATAATAATTAAATTACCACAACAATATCAACATATATCCATATTATCAAATAATACTATTACTATATTATATTTAACCCTATAGTATTACTGTTACAAAAACCCACCATAATTACCTTATCTTTAATACTTTGTTATCACACTATTAGTCATAAAAACCTAGTGGAATACACTAAAACAATATATATTGTACAAATTATATAAAAAATCAATATAGAACATACAATACATAATCTATGACACTACCATTAATACTGGAAAATGGACTTATCCCCATGGTTTTCCCCTAAACAGTGGGGATATGTACCCCTATACACACGGTTTTGGAAAACCATAGGCATAGGTAAATTTTCAAGACCTATACCCACGGTTTTCCAAAACCATGGGTATAGGGGGGTCTATCCCAACTAATTTCCAAAACCATGGGGATAGGTCCTAAAAAGTCACCTATACCCACGGGTTCCCAAAACCGTAGGTATAGGGGTACCTATCCCCACAGATTTCTCTAAAACTGTGGGGATAGGTCTGGGCTAAAATACATATACCCATGGTTTTGAAAACCTGAGGGTATAGGTTTCCCATGTGTACGATAGAAATTTTATTTCTGCAGGAAGGAAATATTTTTAGAAGGAGTCTTATACCCACAGTTCTTCTTTTTATAAACACGGTTTATATAACTATATTTATCTAAATATAAATATATATGCACGCAAGTGAAGTTAGGGTAGTGCTTAGACACGGTGTTTGCAGCAAAGAGTTTGCCGGATCGAAACCCACAACCTGCATTATTTTAGGATCTATACCCACAGTTTTGAAATCATGGGTAAAAGCCTTTGACACCATTATAATTGGGTATGTTTCGTTGACATGGTGGGAGAACACTTATACCCACGGTTTTGGAAAACTATGGGTATAGGTTGGTGACCTATACAAATGCATTTCCAGCCCCTGGTTCCCAAAACCGTGGGTATAGCCTATACCCACGGTTTGGGGGCCTATACCCACAGTTTTGAACAGTGGGTATAGGCCATTTTTTCAGTGGTGCATATCCTCCTATGAATCAGTTAAATTATTATTTTTAATTATCTTATTCTAATATCTTACATATTGAAAACAAAATCATGTTTAAACATTTTAGTGACATAAAAAAATATAAACTTTTAAAATCACCTATATAAAGTAAAAACATAAAACATCATATCATCTAATAATGAATTAAAATACTCAATCTCCATACCACCATGAGAAATAATTAATTAAACACCAGTAATAATTCTTTTTTAACATTATTTCTTGATGAATATCACTAGACACACATTTAAGATATGAGGGACATAAAAATGAGTATTTTTTTAATAATTATTCATATCATAGAAAATCTCTCCTTGGAAGAGTCAAAATGTATTATTTTAGTGAGGTGTTATAGGCTATCTAGGGATCTCTCAAAGTCTCCAAAAATCAATGAATGGAGTATGATACTAGAATAATGTGGATAAAATAATTGATATTATAAAAAACATGGATTTTAAAAATAATTATGGAGTGGACATAATGTAACCATAATATTGATCAAATAGTTGGGATTCTAAAATACTTTACATGACCACTCCTATCTCCCCATATATTATATCCAAAAACCATTAAAATATCATGATACCAAGGAACATTACAACCTAATTCACTTTTTATGTTCCTGTAATCGAGACCTATAATTTTCATTGTATAATCCTTGACTTCCTTTGATTAAATATTAAAATTTTCCATTGAATTTAGATCACCCAAAATAAATCATGGAATGGCCATTATTATTATGATGAAAAACATGAACCTCCTTAGAAAGCATGGTCAAAGAAGCCTAGTTTCCTTCTCGTAATAACTGTATATGAAAACAAATTATTTTACACCTATAGATTATAAAATAATAAAACACATTATGATAAAATAATAAGAATAATTGTCCAATAATAAGTTATTAATATCCAAAAATAACTCCATCAATCTGTATTAACTGTTAAATAAATATTTAAATCAAAAAATGGGTTATGGAATATTATTACAACAAGATTTATGTTTAAGATGAAATTTTATTAGAACCCCATTTCAACATCTCTATATTCTTATATAAAACCATAAAATATATTAGTACTCTAAATAATGGCTAAATTAAAAAAATCATGTTGTTTACATCAATTTTTTTATTTTATTAGAGGGTTAAACTTTTTTTAAGTTATTTTCAATTGGGGTTAGTTTTTTAAGTTATGTAAAAAAATGTTCCGTTGAATTTTATTTGGGTAAAGAAGATGTATTTCAGGATGATTCTATTTAATTGGATTCTTCTGATTTATGTGTTATTTGATTCAATTTAGATTATTTTAATTATATTAAAATTTATTTGATTTCATTTGGATTTTTTTATCTTAGTTTGGCTCTGAGTAGGTGGGTTCAATTAATACAATTTAATTCTACATCGTTTGGTAAAAAAATTATTTATTTTTTATATACACAATAAATAATTTATTTCTAATTTCATAAAATTTTAAGGGATATTTAGAGAAAAATTATTTTTATCATTTTGGATTTTATATAAAAATGGATTTGTTTTAAAAATTAGTAAAATATTTCTGTAATTAAAAATCACATTATTTAATTATTTTCAAAAGTTAAAAAGAAAGAAAATATTTTATTTTAAATGAAAATGAATTTTTTAATTTTATAAATATGAACAGAAAAATATAATTTGTTTCATTATAAAAAAGTTTTTTTATTCATGTAAATAAAATAATTTCACATGAAAATAAATGATAATATGTATAAACAATTAATTAGAAATATGATTTTGGTTTAAATTTATTATAAGTGAATGGTTATTTAAAGTTAGTTATATTTCTTTTAAATTTAAATTAACTTTTTATATTTTCATTAAAATGATATTTTTGAAATATTAAATGGTATTATTAAAAGAATAAAAATGATTTAAATAGAAAATGTAACTTTATTTGATATATAAAAATATGAAATTTTGGTATTTTTAATTATTTTAGAGAATAAACAATAATTTTTTTTAAATAAATAATTTGAAATATTATAAGAAATAATTGTTTTAAATTTGAATTAATGATGTTATTCGGGTTTATTTTGTAAAAAAAAATTTAGGGGAAATTTTTTTAAGTGATTTAGTCGTATTGAAAAATTAATATTTTATATTCCATCATAGGAAATAAAATTTGTTCAATTTTTAAATAAAATCATATTTTTTAATGATAAAAATAATATTTTACATGAAAATTGAATATTTGTTTTTTATTTTTCTATCAAAAAAGATTTTAAATTTTTTAAATTGAAAAATCATAATTTCTTAAATGGGGGTTTTTATTGATAATTTTAGAAGTAAAAATTGAAATTTTTTGTTAAGAATTGGAAAGATTATTTTATGAAAAAAATAAATAAATAAAGAGATTCTTTAAGAGGATAATTATATTTTTATTAAGTGGTGTAATTTTATTTATTTATTTAGGGAAAATCGAATTTAATAAAAAAAATCAATTTATTTTTTGGAAAATAATATCGTATTTCTAACTCATTGAAAAAGTGATGTTTTTTAACAATAAATGTTAATTTTAGAACAATGATTTTCTTAATTTTCTAAATATAGAGATAATTTTTCATAAAAATTATAATTACATTTCTTGAATTGTTAATATTAAAATAAATTTCTTTTAAAAATTGAATTAATTTTTTATTTTTTATTTCATAAATTTCCATTTCTTCTTTACTAAATTAAATTAAGTAATATATTTTTTATACAAGAAAATTAAATTACTATTGGAAAATGTTTCTCTGTGTTTAAAATATATAATTATTTATTTTTTAATTTAAAATTATTTTACTAAAAAATTATTTTAATAATTTTTTTAAATAATAGTATTATTTTTTGAAAATTAATATTATTATATTTTTTTTATATTTTTGTTAAATAATTATATTTTTATTAATTAAAAAGTTTTGTTTAAATAAAAAAATGAACAAATTATTTTTAATTAAAAAATAAAATAATTTTCATTTTTTATAATAAAATTCAAATGTATAACTTCCTTATTTAAAAAATAGAAAATTTATTCATATAATTGTTTGAAAAAGTTTAAAAAATCCTCTTTTTTTAAATAAGTTTAATGTTTCAAAATAAAAAACTCAATAAAATTTATATAAATATTAAAGGAAAATCACCATTTACTAAAAAATACTAAAAATAAATTTTAAAAAATCATTATTTTTTAAATAACCAATTATTTTGAAAGTTCTTTATTTTATTTTATTACAACTAACCATTATTCTTATTTCATTCTAGAAAAAATTAATAAAATTTAAAAATAAATATCTTCTTTCTTAGTTTATTTATACTAATATTATATCTTCTATACATAAAACGAAACAAAATTATTCACTTCCCATAGAAATTAAATGTATTTTTAAAAAAAATAATATGTTACCAATTTAGAAACTACACACGCACACATATATATAAATATATACATTTTATCATGTTTTTCATTTATAAAATTCAAATAAAAATATTATTTTCAAATTTTATTAAAAAAATAATCATTTTAATTTTGAAAAAAATGAAGGAAGGAATAATATATCTGTATTTTTTAAAATGAAATAAAAATTTTATTATTTTATTTTAAATATAAGAGATTATAATTTTTATATAATTTAATTTTAATTATTTTTAAATAAAAATTTCATTATTCTCCAATTTTTTTTATATTTTAAAAGAAAAAAATATATTTTTCCAATTACGATTGGGTTATTTATTTTCATCTAAAATTTTCTAATAAAAATTTCATTTATTATTCCATAAATTAAATATGCGATTACTTAAGGGTAACATCTTATTTTAAAAAATACTAATTGGAAAATAATAAAATTCTTTAATAAAATTAATAAGAAAAATTATTATTTTAGATTTAATTTAATATTTAATTTAGAATAAATAAATAGGGAAAACAATTTTGAGAAAATATTTTTACAATAGAAAACAACAATAAATACATTATAATTTTTAATAAAGAACAAAAATTCATATTTATTTATAAGAAATATCTTTTATAAATAATTTATTTTTCATTTATTATAAAATCTCAAATATTTAACAAAATAAAAAATAAATACTATTTATAATTGATAATTATTTGTTTTAATAATAAAATACTCTAATTCATTTTAGAGTAGCAAAAGTTTCCCTTTTCTTAAATAGTAAACAACTTTTCCAATAAAAATATTCACAAAATTACAATTATGATACGAATATATATATATATACATATATATATACATATATATATAATCTCTCTCAGTAATCTTAAGTATAAAATTAATGGTTAATTTTATTAAATTAATTTTTTATTTTAAAATATAAAATAAAGAAGATTTATAAATGAGAATATAAATTATTTATGAAAAAAATTATTATTAAACTATTATAAAATCCCATTTTTATTTTAACATGTATTTTTTCCATTAAAATTTTCATGAATATGAAATCGATTTATTTTCAAGTCAATTTGAAAAAAAATTCCTCCAAATTTTTTTATAAAACATGTGTTTATTTCCATTATAATTATTAAATAATATTTGAAATATCATCATAAAAATAATATTTTTCCCATAAAAAAATCAAAAAATTCATTTTAAAAATAAAAAATAAAAAAATAATTTTAAAAAATAATTTTTCGTTTAACAAACATTGAATTATAATTATTTATTATAAAATAAAAAATGATAATTTTCTATTAAAAATATCATTTTAATGAAAATATATCATTAATTTTTAAATAATACATTTAAAATCCAAAAATATATCTTTTATGTATTTAAATCACTATTTAGAATTTAAATATTTGGGAAAAAATTACATTTTTTCAAATAAATACCAAATTAGACTCCTCGCATATTTTCATAAAATGATTCTACAATTTGTATTTAACCAATAAATGATATTATATATTTCCATTCAAAAATATAATTTTCCGTTGTTTGTTTACAATATCTATTTTCTGATAAATTTATTTTCTTTTATTTTTGATAAAAATAACATTTTTCAAAAAACAAATTAAATAAAAATTAAGTAAGAAATATTTATCATTCTTATTTAATAATAAAATAATTTTTTAATTTTAAAAAGATAAAAACACTTTTCTTATTTCTTATATAAAAATTAGATTACTTTAGGAAACATAAATTTATATCTCACCATCTAAGAATAAAATATATAAATATTTAAAAATATATAAAAAATGTAATGATTCGAAGGTGATTCGGTGATGGATTGGATGCCTTGTAACCTAGATGAATCTTTTGAGGCTCTTAGCTCCTTGTTAGGTTCATAGGAGGTTTGCATTTGTACTCAGGGATGTAGCCTGTCATTTTTTTCAATCACTAGGGGTCAATGTTTTGGAGATGGAGAAGTTTTTTTTGGGGTTATGTCTTATCGGTCATGGGATATTAGTTTTTTGTGAAATATTTATCTGATGGTATTACATGTGGATATGTGTCCGAAACTGGAACTGTCGTTGTTTGAGGCCTGATGTAGATTTTTATAGTCTTCAATGATAGTTATGGATGATGGCTCATGGATCAAGTTAGCTTCATCGGTGGAATGAGAGCCTGGTTTTCCTATTCCATCCACATAATCTACTTAGTGTGTTACTCTGGGATGGTTGACGATGTGGGGTTCAGTCAGATGGGTTTTAATGTATTACAGTTCATTAGTGTTGGACATCATATAGAGATGATGTGAATCTAGAGGTGGGACATGGATGATATGGGATGTTAGATGGATGGTATTTCTATATCATATGGATCAACATTGATTGGAATCGCATGAAGACATCATCTGTAAAGAGTTTCTTCAATTGGTATATTTTTTTTTCATATAATGCATGTTATATACATGGATGGCATCATCAACAAACAACATAAAGAGTTACAAGGAGGTTTCGGTTCAAGGGGGATATGTGTGATGTTGGAGTATTGGGGTTTCACATGGCTAATTCTAGGTTGTTGATAATGGGATATAGTTTCCTCAGGATAGTGGGTTTTTATGGTGTTGGGTCTGTTTTTGGTTGTCTTGTCACGTGATTTGGTCCAACCATCTATGTAAGTATTTTAGGTGTTTTTTTTCAGTGGGTATATAGTTTTTTGACTATGTTTTACAAAACATGGTCTTGAACAAGGCTAGCGTGTATAGTCATATCCCCATTATACATGATAATTATTTCATCATTTCTAATTGTGGTCATGATTGTGGTTAATGGGAGACTACTTGTGTTTTTTACTAGTTTATTATAGCCCTTATTCATTATTTTGCATGCATATTAACACTTTTATATTTTTACAAAAAGAAGTGGAATGATTGATTATAATGACTTTTAATCATAGTATTCACTCTATATCCAACATTTATGACAAATGAAACCCTGAAACCCATCATTAATTGGAAATGGGTTAGTGATTATCACCGAGGGTATAAAATTCCCATGTTAGAATGCATTACCATTAAAAGATACAAGAATTATATATAAAATTTCTAATTAACATCATAGATGTTATAAAATATAAATAATCCCAAAATTTATATAATTTCATAAATAAAATAACATCACCAATCCAATATCCCTAATAAGAAACAACTATGAATGTAAATCCATGTACACCATTCATGAACTCTATAAGCGAAAATCATCATTGATGATACAAAAATTAGTAATGTTGAGTTGGAAAATTATATATATATATATATATATATATATATATATAAAGGCTGGGAATAATGTTATACTTAAATGGTTACTTACTAGACTCTTAAAGGAAATAAAGATGAAGGATACTAATACCTTAGTGAACAAAGAGAGAAACTGACTCATTAATAATACTAGTAAATCTACGAAAAAACATCACCAAGGATCATTTAACCAATATGTATACAATCATAGAAATTTATATGTCAAGAAAATATTATACCAAGAGTTAAATTGTATCCACGTCCCTAAAACTAGGAAATGTCATTTTGGAACAAAATATATCTCCTTTCTCCCAACACTTCCATATCTATATTTCCACATCGTCAAACTACATCATAGGAATTTCCACATCATCATCATCACATAAAATAAAAAAAATTATAATACAATTGAAACCACATAATATATCTCCATATTATATCCTTATACTCATACAACATAATACATAACATAGATTACATTGTGATTGAGTACATAAACATAAAAGATATCAACCACATGCCCGCCTCATCGTGTAAGTCAGAGTTACTCTACTACCTCATCAGTATCACAAAAATTCCATATGAAAACATATCACAACCCCGTGGAATCCAATAAAAAAATATATATGGTAAAGTGAGAGGATATAGAAGAGTGGGGAGTCATATATCTCACCTTCGTCCAATATTTTTTGGAAAAAACAGAAAACCTCATATGCACATCATTTTATTTACTCATCTTGGGTGTGTTTTATAAGAAATGAAATAATATATAGTATGTTTTGTAATTTATAGAGGCCCAACGATAGGGTCATATTTTTTTATTAAAACTAATCATTATAACAATCTCTTAATATTACCTCCTCACAACAGCTACACATAAAAACCTCCATCCATGACCAACTATAACCCAAAATGACATAACCATGCAGTGTCTTAAGAAATCCACACATGTTTTGATTTCAAAATTTTATCAAGAAATCCACATATTTTAATTACAGTCCAAATGATATTCATTAACCCCATTTTCTTCCATCTTAAAATAATCATCACTTTCCACTTCCCTTTTAAAATTTTATTCTTCGATTTTTATATATATAATTGGCTAAAATTTTTATCATCATATTAAAATAATTATCTATATTATCATACTTCATTCCGATTCCTTATTCAATTTATTAATATATTAGTCAAACAATTTATTTGTAGGTTAATTCACCAATAAAACATTATCCTTGTCAACATCACACACAACCAGACCAGTAATTGTCCCTAATATCCTATACTAATATAAAATAACCACACATCTTATCATCATCATAGTGATCCATAACTAAAAAATTCTCTACCAATAAAAATTATCCTAAATAATTTCCCAAAACCTTTGAATTCGTCATCACAATATTAAATATAAAAATTACAACAATTATTCTTAATTATACATTAATAAGGAAAAAATCAATTCCATGTTCTTAATAATTTTCTATTTACTATAAAAAAATTATTCCCCTTAAGCATAGTTAAAAATATAATTATACAAAATAAATCATACATTTAATATTGGAAAAGAAATGAATAAAATAATCATAAAAAACATGGGAAATAAAAAAAAATCATAATGATATCACCAACCATTATATTAAATTTTTTTAAATTCACTTATTATCTACATAGAATAATTATACATCCCTTACCAATGAAAAATTAATCATGATTGATCCATATAATCATAGAAAATAAATATGGGGTTGTGGATAACATACCGTGAAGCGATTATTCAATATTAATAACACAAGAATGGAGAAAAAACTAGCTTTTATCCATGATAAATATTTTCAATGTCTCACCACATGATATATCCATATTAAACCCATATTGATTCATTAACCAAACATCAACCAAACTGAATACAAATAGCTTGTATAACCATTAATAAGTGAATGGAAAATAAGAAATATAATGTAAGGGAGACAATGTGAAACTCAAATTGATAAATGTTAATTTTTCAATATGGGAGACTATGTAACCTCCATTGACATAAAAGAAAACAACGAACAAATGGTAAGGCCTCTTATATTTCAAGGGAATAAAGGAAATCAAAATAATATAATATTTTATCGTAGATTTATAATAACATTATAGGTGACCCCTCAAGAGGATTTTCAAATCCTCACTATAACAAAATGTGTGTCAGTCAAAGAATATAAAAAAATATGTGCATTTAAAATGGAAGTTAATCACAAATATCATGGTAATTTCACTCTATTAAAAACATATTTAACCACTGTAATGATGTAATAGAATATTAAAAGTTCATTTTTGATTTAATCCCAACTCACCATATGAACCACAACAACATAGGCTCTCTACCCTCACTATTTATTCCCATCCTCCATGACAAAAACATAGTGCAGAACTCTCTTATTCATATATCATAACACATAAAATTAAAAAATGGTAACTTTATCCCTCATAGATTCATAATTATATTCCACTTGTAATACATTCCCTCTTAAACTCGTTACTCCATGACATATATGACCACTATAATAATCAACATTCAAATAATCATTTGAGACCTCAAATATTCAAACCCATTAAAATTGCAAAACCTCCATCCTTAAAACAATTACAGTGAATCAAAATTTATACAGGCCTTTACTAATTTTTTTTAGACTTTAAGAGGAGGACAATTTCCCTTTATCCTCTCGGGTCCCTCCAAGCATCCTGTGGGTTTAAAACCCTAGATCTAGAATCAAAAATCTGGTGTTTACATTTTAACCTTTGTAAAATATACAAGGTATAACACCAGATATGATCAATCTTCTTAGAGTAATTAGGAAACTATATACATAAATGATTATGATATTACATTTTAAATAAAAAAATCATCTAATATGAAATATTATTGCATCTATAAAATCATTCATAATACTCTTCTTTATATATTGGGTAATGGAAAAAAGATAATGGGTTATATCAGATTCTCAGTAATAGTTATGTAAAATGAATGTTCTTATGAGTAAAAAAGAAATAATAAATACATAAAATATGATAATAAAAACATATCCCATTAAATGAAAAACATTATTTTAATAAACATTCATGTAAAATGTCGATATAGAAATCATATAGATACTGGAAAATAAATTATTATTAAAGTTAATTTATAATTTGGTAAATTCACATTCAATGCCTCTCAACCAAGATATCTTGAATTATATCATAAAGGTCCCTTAAATAAGGATTTATTCTTAGTTAAAGGATTGGTTTAAATTAGATACCTGTGTAATAATGAATTTATGATATTTTGGCTCGTAAAACCTATCGATGTATCAAGGGGATATATAAAATTGTACCCCGCTTTTCTCATGCATTCCCTGTAAATTATTCATATTTTAATGACCAATAAAATTCATTCTCAAAATTAATTAGAAGTCAAAAATTATCTATATTGAATCAAGAATACATAACATCATTTTTTTCCTAGTAAATTAAATAACATACACAATAATCTTCCTTCAACAGATACCATATATAGAAAAAATATAGGGTTTAATCATAACCAAGGTAAACAAAATTATTTTCAAATCATCAATGACATAACAAATGTGGACATGAAGGGAAAAATAATTTCTAATGAATAATGGAGAGTGATAGAGAACATGATCATTAGAGTATAATTAATCTCAAAATTTAATATAATCAATTATTAGTATAAAATATAGAAGACCATGATTTCATCTTAATTTATTCTTATTTAGTAAAATTAATCATTTTTAAGATAATATAAAATCAATAAATTTTTGAAAAATCAATTTAATTTTTTTTAAGAATGGATTTATAAATAACTATTCAAAATTATTTACATTACATTAATAAAATAATACCCATTTCAATGGATAACATTTTTAAAAAAAATCCTAATACATTATGTAAAATATTTTTATTCAATATAAACATTGAGACAAACATATGAGTCACTAAATAAAATATAATTCATGATGGAAGAATATGTTTAAAATGTTGTGTACATTAAAATAAATCTTGTGTTCACACCGTTGATAAAAATAAGCTCATCCAGAATATAATAAATAGATTTTTTTTAAATTATTTTATAGAAATTAAAACATTGAACAAAATGATATTAATAAATCATTATAAAATAATTAATTCAATCCTAAAAACAATTTAATGAAAATATGGGCATGGTATAAAATTAGGTGGATGGAAAACATTAAATTTTCTTTTTTAAATGAATTTCCCTTACCTGTAACCTAATTACAGATCTGAGATAAAACAAGAGTACAAATGGAAATTAAATATTTAAACCCCAAAAATAATTTTATTATATTATTATATTATATTTTTTAGATGATATGGTCATATATATTTTTGAATTGAAATCATAACATTAACAATGCGAAAATAAAATGACATTGTTAGAGAAATCCCTTATATTGGGTCTCCTATTTATCAAAGATGTTTAATACTCTTATATAAATAAATAAAATATGTTAAATTTTTTATTAATAACCTTTTTAATTATTATTATATTTTTTAAAATCTATTTTTAATCCTGTTAAATTCATTCATCGAGTATTTCTTTCTTACATCAACCATTTTAAGGTTGTTTAATCAGTTTCTCCAAAATTAATTCAGTATATTTCATATGGTAAATGGAGTTATCAAATCATTATATAATATCCAAAATTTAATAATATCCTAAATATAATTTTTATTCCTCTTAAAAATTTGAGAATCGTCCTTACGTATTTCATGTTTAAAAATAAATCACATCACTTCATTTAGGTGGTTTTCCACATGTACAAATGAGTGACATTGTCATTTCCCAATGAATGGAATGGATAAAAACATTATGATATATTATATTATAAGAAAAATATTTATTTCATAAATGTTATATTGTTTTCTTAAATCCACCTTCATAACCAACCAAGTAAAATTATTACGAGAAACAAATTACACCGCTATGTGGCGGTGGTAGGTCATACATCTGCATTGATGATGTTTTCATTTTTCATAGGATAGAAAGAAGTTTGAAAATGATTATCCAAATATTATTATAATATATTAACAAATATATGATACATGATTCATTTTTATGTTGAATCCAATAGATTTATAAGAAGTAGTAGAATAAAGAAACATTGAAAGTGTCAATAAAGTTGACTACCTATTCCTTAAGAGGCATCCTCGAGTTTACACCATAATAATTTATTTTATGGTCTTAGGGGAAGAACATAATATAAATAAAAATAGATTTAATCTATATTTATTTTTGGGTAGGATATGGGGAATCTAGATGGCTCCATGTTTGTAAATAATGGAAGATTAGTGTTCCCATTTTATAAATGAGGGGAGACACACACATGAAATTGTATAAAATACTATAATAATATCAAGTCGTTTAAATGTCATTGTGGATTTAAATATTCCTAAAATAGAAACTATTAAGGGTATGTTATAAATAAAACCTAACAATGGGGTTTTAGAAGATTATTTTTTTTATCTTGAAGCCTTATACATTTATTTTTAATCACATTCTACAATTTTACCCATTACCACATTGAAAAATATTTTCCATGAATATTTTTCATTATAATAGAAAATCATGTAAACATTAATAAATATTTATATTATTTATATTAATAACATAGAACCCATTTTACATGATTAAACTCATATAATTGAATGAAAATTCTTTTAATATAAGTTCACAAAATGCAATAAAAATTGTTTTTAGAAAAATATGTCTTTTAAGAATAAAAATGATTTTATATAAAAAAATTAATATTTTTATTCTAATGTATTTTATTTTATTTTTTAAGTCAAATTATAAATATTTGGATGTAAATGCACAGAAAAATATAAAATTACCTTATATATACTTGATTAAAACCAAATAACTAAAAAATATTTTTATTTGAAAAAAAACATTACATTGATTTCATAAATGTTAAGCATATATTTCTAAGTTAAAAATTATATTTTTATATTAATTTTATTAATTTTATTAATTTTTTAAATATATATTTTTTCCTAACAAAAACAATGTAATAACATTCATTTTATTATTTCATCATTATAAGGATTTGAAAGCGGCATAACTTATAAAATCATTATTTTTCACCATAAAAATTCATCCTAGGTATCATTGACATGATAGATTCCAAAATTAATTTTATTTATTATAATTATATGTATAAAATTTTTCAATGTATGTTTTATTCACATTATGTCATATATTTATGTGAATTCTTATATAATTTCTTTAGAAATAAAATCTTACCTACTATAATTGCATTTCAAGTGATATATTCTCTCTTAATTAAAGAAATTTATCCATGTAATTTATATAATGTCACCTCATGACTAGATTTGGGTTGTTTTTCATAATAACATATTCTAGTTCCAATATTTCCACTTTTATTTCATTATTTCCTGTAGGTTCTTTCACCAAATGAATCACCTGCTTACAAAACACTTGTTCTCTAGTGTTAAGAATTTGGATATGATAGTCATATTAAGATAAATCATGTTATGGTTATATTTCTTTATAACTGATCACGTTTGATGGGTCTGAAATGTATTTACTTGATAAAAAGATATGGAACACAGCATAAACTTTAGAGAGGAAAAGGGGAATTTCCAAATAGTATGAAAAAGTCCAATTATTTCCAGATTTCAAAAGGCATGATCTTCTTAGTACATTTATTCCCTTTATTTTCAAACATTATAACACCATTCTATATAAACACCTTCAATAAAACATGATCTCTTAATTTAAATTATAAATCCTTCTTTATTTATCCACATATCTCTTTTATCTTTCTTTAAGATGCCTGGAAATTACACCAGATAGTTCTTACATTCACCATTTCTACTCAACATGTTATGAGACTAAAATATTCAATTCAGTAGCTTTATCCTGATAGATTGAGGTATGAAATCTTTTCCCTAGAAATCTATTATAGTGGTCCATTTCAATGTCTTAATGGATCTTATTATTAAATGAAAATTATACCAAATGTAAATAATTATCCAATATAAATTTTATGTAAAGTGAACATGAACTCAATATTCTATTTAATGTAAAATTATTTATTTCATAATATCAATATACCTGAGGATGATATGTAGTGCTCAAATATAGATCAGTGTTAAGAACATGCTGAACAATTTTCAGAAATTTTAATTTTATTCATGGGTCATTATATGAAAGAATCAAAATAGGTACACCATGAAGTCTCAAAAAATCATTAATATGTTGTTGTTTGAGGTTATCAAGATTTATATCATACATTATAGAGTTATAATGTGTAGACTTGGTAAAGAGATAAATAATAACCTATAAATAATAATTAATTTTTAACGTCATTGGAAATTTAGTGACAACTTCCATAAAAATATCATCCCATTTTGATAGTGTAATAGTTAGATCTTACGTGAAACCATTGTGAAGTTATCTTCCAACATATGTTTATTAAAAAACATAGAATATTGATACATAATCATTAATGTTATGTTTCGTAGTACCCCATAGCAAATATTCCTTAAAATCCTGATACATCCTGGTGCTACTCGGGTGTATCGAAAATTTGACCAATAATATTAATCAAATAATTCTCCTTTTGTCTTAGTAATGGATGAAACATGTGGCCTCTTTCAAAATTTCAAAATATGATAATCATATATAAAGTATAAAAACTTCTCACAATTCACTAATTTCATTTTATTTTAAAGATTCTTATCATCAAGATAGGGAATTTTTATTTTCACTAATAAGGATAGTATTGAAATGATTTAGAATATATATGATGCACCCCCTGCTGTAATTATTTCTATATACAACAATAATAAATTAATATGATATAATACCTTTATCCTTCATCATTTTAGTCAGAACATTATGACTATTCCTACTCAATGCATCAACCACCTTATTTTCCTGCCCTAGGTAGTATTATATTGATAAATCATAGTCTTTGAGAAATTTTATCTATCATATTTTACTCAAGATGACTTCTTTCTACAAGAATATATATTTCAAGCTTTTGTGATATGTATATATTCTAAAATTTTCGATTTTAAGGAGATTCATCAATATCTTCAATGTAAAGACTATAATGTACAAATCATGATCATTGGTTTTATAGTTCTATTAATTGATATTTAACTACCTAGATTCATAAGAAAGAAATATATTTTTCTACATAATGAATCATTCATGTGATTGTTTTACATCATTATGTGTCAAAAATCCATCACTTCACAATGGAATTGTTAATAATGATGCATTAAAAGGGTTTATATTTAATTCTTAAAAACATTGTTTATATTCTTCTATCTACATGATTTTAACACTTTTAATTCCAAATTGTTAAACATGTTATCTAATAGAACAAAATTTTGATCAAATTATTTATAGCAACATAGTAATAGACAAAAACTATAAACCTAGGTTATATTAATTGGCTTTTCCCATTCCTTATATACATTTTAATTTAAAATATAAAATGGTATTCTTGTTGGTTCTAGACTCAACATATGCACATTTTGTGGGAGTTAAATTAATATTTATTTTAATTTAGAATTTCTTGAAACTCCTATGAAAGATATTTCGTGCTAAATTTATTATTAATTTATTAATATCTGAAGAATAAATTACAGCATAAATGAACATTATTCAAATATTATGTTGATTTTATGTTTACCCTTATCATATTAACTACATTTAATTACGAGTATTCAAGTCTATAATCCCTCTAATAGTCATCAAAATGTGATCCTCTGGTCTCCAAAAAGCACTAATTTATTTATGGGCGCTAGTGTTGCGAATCAATAATCTTTCAATTTTAATCATGGTTTCTCCAAGAGTCTTTAGGCTTGAATGAGTTCTTTTCATTCCCAAGTAGAATATTGGAGACGTTTGAGAGAGAGAGGGAAGCCTATTGTGTTCAATGTTTCTCTATTATAAATTATTTATAACCATATATTTATAGAGATAGGGTTTAGGTTAAAATTTTATTTAATTGATTTATATCCCGTAAATAATATAATAATATTTATTAACATCCATTCCAAAATAATTATAATAATTTTATTATTATTTTATAATGAATGTTTTAACTTACACAATAACAAATATTATTTAACTGGCTTATAAATTAATATTTTTCAATGAACA
This sequence comes from Viscum album, assembly GCA_963277665.1. NCBI lineage: Eukaryota > Viridiplantae > Streptophyta > Magnoliopsida > Santalales > Viscaceae > Viscum > Viscum album. The sequence continues at coordinate 877,223,750 of OY728165.1, read as the reverse complement.
TGAACTTGGTCTCTTCTAACACCTCGATATTTATTGAATTCAAAAAATAAAAACGTTATTAAAAAATAATTAATTTTTCTATATTATAGTGAAAAAATATTTATTAAATATTGAATAATATAAATAAATATATTTTACTAACAAACCAATTAATAATTATTTTATTTTATTTATGTTGTTGATGAAATATAAACAAAATTATTCTTCAGTATTGTGAATAATATTTATTCTGTTAAAATAATGTAATATTGAATTTAATATATATCATCAAAAAGATGTTGTGTGTGGCCCACTTGGATTATTTCCCATTAGTGTTAAGTAATATCATATAATTTCTAAGATTAATATCTATAAACAGATCAATGAAACCATGATAAATAACATAATGTCCCAACAATGATAACCAAATATGAATGCTCACTATGTAGTATAATACCTTTGTTTTGATATCTTATCAAGATGGTCATATATCTATGTCATCATCCTATGTTACAATACATCTTTCATTGAATATTTAAAATGAACACATGGTTACACTATGACCATGGAAATTAATGTGGTATTTATATTCCAATCAAATGTATAAGATATTAATTCCATAAAGTTGAAAGGGAAAAGGTCATTCTGTGACTTATTCATTAATAACATGTCACTCATGACTCACCCAATATATTATCATTCTCCATAAACTATTATCATTACATTTTCATTAATACGTCTAATGTAATCAGTGGTAACACACATTAATAATAATCTTAATGTATAAGGACCATTACACGCACTCACATATTGGAATATAAAATGACATCAAAACATAAGGAATTATTACTAGTGGTTCTATTCCCATAATCATGTATCTTAGAGATTACTAGGTTTAAACTTTATGAGAATAATCCTCATCCACATATGAGTAATCATAGCTAATTATGTTCACACTATGTTCCCTATCAGTGTATAATATCCAACCATATATCAATATTTAAGAATATCATCATATAATTTCAAGGTTATCCTCATAGAGGGGAACTACTAAGACCTTATCGATGCGAAAATTACTATAGGATATTGTTACATTAATATCTTACAAAACAATTAACAATATGAGATAATATATTTTTTTAATATTTAAATCATTGAATATTCATGTAATCGATGTAAAAATATTTTTTCCTTGGAAACCATCTTTGGAAAACCCCCACATGAATTAGAGCCACTACCTATGTTGTTTCATCTGCTTGACTTCAGATGAAAATCATGTTTTAGTTGAGTCAAGGACATAGTATAGGGGTTTTCAATTATGTATTCTATAAAAATACTTACCACTACAACATCACCTATCTAAATAAAATCCACAAGAGATGATACTTATGAAGTGTATGTTTCATTCATTTATGTGACCCTAGCTCTTGAGAATGGGCCACCATTATTGTATTATCATAATAGAGTATGCTATGATCTTTACTAATTAGTACCATAAATAGATTTTTCATGAATTTTTGTATCCATACTAATTCTTTAGCTTCCAATGAATCTATATTATATTAATATTATAATGGAGAATTTACAACCACATCCTACATTGAGCTCTTCCAGCTCATAACAGCTCCATTAAAAGTAAAGTTCAATCCCATTTTTGAATTCATATTATCTCTAACTTTTTGGAAACTAGAATCTTCATATCCTCTGATTACTAGTTTCCCATAACCTCTGTAATCAAGGAACATATCCATAGGATACCTTAGGTACTTATGGATAGTATTGACTTCCATCCAATGATGTTCACCTCGGTCTACTTAATATCTTCCTACCACACATAATATATAAGTGATCTCTATAATATTGTATAGTATAACATATTTGACAAGACCAATCATAAATTATTACTGAATCCTTTACATTATTTTTCTTTCCTCAGGTGTTTGAGGACACATTTCCATGGTAAGATGAATTACATGTGGACATAGAACCAATCCATTGAGGTATAGTTCTATACTGAAACTCATCATTATATTATTTATATATCTAATTTGGAAAAGGTAGAGCATCCTCCTTGATATATCACGATTTATCTATATCTTAGTAATATAGGATGTCTCGCCTATTTCTTTAATGAGGAATCATTTAATATACTAGTCCTTAATAACCTGTAAGAATGGTATATTATTTCTAATAAGTAGTATGTAATAAACATATAAAATTAAGAAAACAAATCACCCTACTAAATATATTATATACAAAAGGATAATATTTATTCATTTTGAAACCAAATATCATTTTGGATTCCCCAAATAAAATGTTCCATGACCTAGATTCTATATTAAAAAATAAAAATAATTTTTTAATTTTCATATCCTATTGGAATCGTTTGGAGTTAAAACCACTTTAGGTTTTGTCATATATAATTCTGCATAAAGTTTATTGTCAAGGAAGGTTGTTTTGGAACCCATTTTATAGATCTCATAGTGATGAAAATCAATAATGGAATGAAAAATTCTTATGGATTTCAACATAGCAACTTGTGAAAAGGTTTCATCATTATAAATACCTTGATGTTGTATAAAACCTTTTTAAACCAGTCATTACTTCTAGGTATTGACTTATCCTTCCATTTCTAGTTTATTATTGAATACCCATTTATATTTTATGGTTCTTACATATACTGGATGATCTACTAAAATCTGAACACGGTTTTGGTTCACAGGAACCATTTCAAAATTCATGTATTCTTTCCATTTGAAATATTTGTAATAGTTACAACTTCGTTTAAGGTTATTGGATCATTATAAAGAACTAATAATGAGACACCATCACTGATGTTCATGAAACCATTTTGTTTCGGTTCTCTAACCTATATTTTACTTCTACGTAGTATTTGTGTCTCTAGAATGAATTTTTCCGCAGGGATTTTTTGGAAATTTTTTAGGTAAAAATCATATGCATCTTATGCCTATACATTATCTTAGTCATTATTGCAACCATTATCTCGTTTAGAGATGAAATAAATCTCAAGTAATGTGGGACCTGTTTCTACCATAACCTTTTAATATGATGAATCATATTGGTAATTCCCCATTGTATCCTTGGGATATCCTATAAAGATACACCCATTTCATCAGGGATCAGGGTTGTTTCTATAAATATCATCAAAAATTATTTGCATACCCACACTCATGCATATAACAAAACAAGATTATTTCCTTTCCAAAGTTCATCTAGGATACCATTTTATACTTTAGATGGATCTTGTTTTAGAATGTTTTATTCTATTTGTAACACATATACCCAAAAAGATAACAAGAGACTCACATTACCAATCATGGTTCTCACAATTTCCAACAGGATGCAGTTCCTCCCTTCACTTGAACCATTACACTAAGATGTATAAGGAGGAGTAACTTGGGATAGAATCCCATACTATTGTAAATAATCAATAGTGTCACAATCAAGATTGTATGCATCACTTCTTGGGTGTAGTTTTTTAATAATTTTACAAAGATGGTTATCAACATCATTCTTTTATTCAATGAATTTATCAATGGAATATGACTTATACCTCATTAATTAGACATATCCATAAATGATAAAATCATCATTAAAAGATATGAATTTTGAGTAACCACTTCTTTCTTCATTAGGATCTCATCCACAGAAATTGGTATGAACTAATTAAAGTGACTTTTTGGTTCGTTCACATTTTCCAAAAAATGGGGACTTTTCATTTTTCCTTGTAAACATGTGTGACAAACATCATGTTATTTTACTTAAAAGAATCTAAATATAAATTTTTTGTGAAATTTAGTCATATATTTTTCATTTACATGAACAAGTCTGTGATTCCAAAGTTATAATTGGTGTAAGTTATGTGAAATAGTTTCTTTATTTATTTCCATTATGTGGTTCATGTAACCAAACACATAAAGACTATTATTTAAATGGTATTTACCATATAAAACTACATCCTTATAAAATAAGAAACATTTATTTTTTAACACAATGATAAATCCATTTGTATCATGTTTAGATATAGAAATAATATTTTTGGTAACAAATTTTACATAATAAGAACCTTTTAAAACAAAGATAATTTTTGTTGGAAACATGAGGTGGAAATCACTAGTAGATACAATAGAATGTTTAACTCCATTGGATTCTCATATATTTACCTTCCCTTAGTCAAACATGTGGAATATAATTGGTTCATGTATTTTATTACATATTTTTTTTACCATAGGCTGCATCTAATACCTAATTTGTACAAACATATTAATATAAGTCAATAAAAATCACACCCAAATCTTCCCCTAGATTCATACAGTGGTAGAAATTTTTCTTGTAATGGCCATTATTTCCACATGTAAAAAAAGATATAATCCAACTCCCTTTATTTCCTCTTAATCTATATCTTATAAGAACGGAATAAAGAATCATTGGTCAAAGATATCTTGACTTTACCATTTTGTTTATTGGCCATAAGGAATGAAGGATTATTACACATACATCATTATCTACATGGAGATGATAAGAGATTAGTACTGGAAGAGACTTATCCAAATTGTTCATATTAAAATTATAGACAAAATGGAGAATCTTGGAGGAAGTGATGAGATAATGGGATCAATGCATAGTTATTCAGAATGGTTAAAAACTAGAAATTCTATTTTATCAATGTAGCCAATGATTTTTATTACATGAGGCCCAACTAGCACACTATACAAAAATTTAATATAAATGGGTTATTTGGAAATCCCAAACCATACCTATCTTGATCTATTTTTATATAAACCTAAGAGATTACCTAGAATAATATAATCATCATAGATTTCATGAGACTTCATGTGTTCAATATAAATGTATGAAAACATGAAACATTGATTTTCTACCCCATAATTCATTTCATTTTAATAGATAAGGATCATACATCCCCTGTCTCCTAGGTAAGTGGATTTATAATTTATGATTTTATCATGTAATATTTTCATTGATAGTATAAAACAACTCAATGACATATGAACCACTTTTGGATGTTATTTCCAGTGATGAGATTAAATTTCTCTAATAATGATCATAGAGGAAATGTGTTTGATGATCATTCCATTTATTCAAAAATTTAAAATATATTATTATTAGCACTTTTCATGATTACAATTTATTTTCAAATTAAGATGAAATTATTTTTATTAAGTCTCCCACAATTTTATCAAGTCGCAATATCCATCACCCTTGAACATGGAATGTCTGGTTCATTTGAGATTCTAGTTTTACAGATCCAGATTTCATTTCTTATAATATTTATATTGTCTATGTAAATTATTAAAAAGTAGTTAAGTATACGATGTTGCAAACAATGGGCTTGCAACTCCTTGATCTGATGAGTGGACTCCGTAATCTAGAAACCCTAACTCAATTTTCCTCAACACTTTCCTTTAAATTTTTCTTAGAAAGATAAAGTCAATTAAATCTAATATAGTTTCGGTTAAACCAAACCACTATCTTAGTTAGGATTTTAGGGTAATTAAAAGTAACCCTACCAGTGGCCGACCCAAAACTTGATCAATATGTTCATTTTAATTCACATTATAGAAGTCTTAATGACTTAATAATAAGTTGAGGGATATTATTTTTTATATATAATATTTATATAATATTTTCGATTACATATATTGTTAATATTAAGTCGATTTTACTATATTAATTAACTATGTTGGATAAAACATTTACATATATTCCATTTAATTATATTGATTTTTTTTAAAATTAATTTATTTATTAATGTGATGGAAGTTTTTAATACATATAATAAATAATTCATAAGAAACAAAGAAATACATAAATAAATGACCCAATCATGAGCTTATCTATTGGTTGATATATATAGAATAAAATAAATCAACCTTTAAAGTGGGGGAAATAACTCATTTTATTGGTCTTGGCATGAGTTGATAAATTCATATTGTTAACCTATGTTTTACCTGTGTTTGTAATTTCTTGGTTATGTCTTGAATTTCCATGAAATTCACTAGAATACTGAAATCCATACATGTATTTATAACACAGACACAAGTTAAGGGAACCAAAGGACTGGTTGAAGGGGAATTAAAAAAATAATTAGGAACATGTTGGTCCTGCATAATAATGGATGGAGGGATAACAAACAAGATAAAGTGTTTAATTTAACAATTAAAATTTAGAAACCATGTGATTAATTATATATAATAATGATAACTCATAGACACATCTTGGTCAAGAACATTATTGTTCATAAACATAAAATGATTAAACCTTTAAAATAATTAGATAGAATATATTTTAATTAATTATTTAATAAGATATAGAACATACAAATTAATTTGATTAATTGTTTTATTAATAAATTAATTCATTCTATCTTATTTCATCCAATCACCTAAAATTTTTCATTCTTCTATGATTTTAAATAAAAAATATTTTATTTAAAACCAAATAAGATATTACATATATTTTTACATGGAATTATCCTATCGATTACCTCTTCGAAGTACTTAGTTTGGTTTATTATAAATAATGAAATCATATAACATATTTTGTTCATTACATGTGCCATAATTTCCTGATAGGTACTATCCACTTAATGACCCATGGAATATAAGGAAATTTTATAGCACATATAATTTACTGCATTGATTCTTTAATATAAAATAACATAAATGATATATAGTCTCGAATATGACACCAAATTAATTAGAAATTTATTATAATATAAAAAATGAAAACCAGTGTATACTGTCAACATAATGACCCATTAAACTCAATTTGATAAGGTTAAAGGAGTAATAAATCAATTTTAATATTTCTATGTAAACTGGTAAAGTACAATGCATTTACAATCCATCTATATCATGTGCACTTATCATTGCTGAATATAGGAAGTACATGCCTAGGGACTCAGCATGCACTACTTGAGAACATTTATAAATTACATGATAGTTATAGAGGATACATGAAATTTACATTATGTTAAATAGTTTTTCATAAGTACACTCCTTGTATTAAATAAACATTGTGCATTAATTACAATACATTGTTTGACATCATGTTTTCTCTCATGAAAACACATTTAATACATAGCATGTAGTAAAACTAAACTGTGTGTACTCAGGAAAAGTCGTGTTCCACCCAAGATAGTCTACATGCAGTGAATTAATTTCACATGACTAGCACTTATTACAAAATGATCGTGAATCCACATAGGTGTCATTGTGAAATGAACAAGGGTACACTATGTGAAACAAGGAATTTCATTTCGTGTATTATGGTTTTATCCCAATCGAATCCTTATCAATCTATATGTGATCAGCATATGTAAAACCATTTAACAATTCACCGATCATGGTAATATTGGTTAGAAATAATAAAATGGATGAAGATATGTTGATGCGCGATCAAGAAAAAAATAAAAACATGAAATGAATATTTAATTTTAAATACACTATAATCAACAATTAAATAATTAATTATTAATATAAATATGAACCTTTGATACCCCTTGTTGGTTCCAAGTGAATTAGAATATATTTTTGTGGGTGTCAAAATAAAATTTATTTTAATTTATAATTGCTTGAAACCCTAATAAAGGATCTTTCATATTAAATTTATAAATAATTAATTTAGATCAAAAGAATAAATTATATCATCAATGATTTTTCTTTCGAGATGATGTTGATCGTATGTAGACCTTTCTCAGATTACCTTCACTCCACTAATAGGATTCAAGTGTAGTATCACTCTAGTGATGATCCACACACTATCATTTGGATTCTGAGCAATGGTGATTTATTTTTGGGTGCTAGCAAGGTGAATTCATCTTTTTTCATTATTCTTCATGGTTTCTCCAAGATCATTCATCCGTGAAGGATTTCATCTCATTGTTTAGAAGAAGATATACGATATTTGAGAGGGAGGGATTAATAAATTGTGTGTAATGATTCTCTATTCTCAAATTTTTACCAACACTACACAGTTGACATAAACATTAATTTATAAATATGTGGGTTAGGATAAAATATTATTTCATTTCATGCCAACCCTCAAATAATATAATAGTCTTTATTAAAACCTATTCCAAAATAATAATATTATTATTAATATTTTATTGTGCACGTGCTGACTTGCACAATAAAAATATTATTTTTCTAATTTTTATATAAATATTTCACTCTAGTTGTTGTCTTTGTCAGTTCGAACTCCTCAATTTTTTTGAATACCCAAATAAAAACAGTATTAATTAATAAATATTTTATCAAAAAAATAGAAAACAAATATTTATTAAATATTCAATTAAATAAATATATATATTTAACTCCAAATCCAATAAAATATTATTTATTTAATTTATGTGATAGATAAAACATGAATAAAATTATTCATCAGAATTGAGCATGAAATTAAATACATTAAATATATTAAAATAGAATTTAATCATGATCAGTAGAACATCATAGTGTTTCACCCTCTATGATTATTTCTCAGTGACATTAAGAAGGATTTCCTAAGGTCTAAATTATTATCTATAAATGGGTAATGACACCCAAGATAAAAAAAATTAATTTTTAAATTCCAAAAACCACTTACAAATTCTCACTATAAATTATAATCCATTATTCTCAATATCTCATCATCTAGGATGCACAAAACTGTCATTAACCTATGTTCCTGATACATATTACTAGGACTATAGGAAATAAACTTATTGTTATAGAAGGAACTAAGGGAAAATCAATAGAAAAAAAATAGATTTAAAATATTATATTTGGGTTTATGTTAAAAAAATTAATCCAAAAAAAACCCTTATATATATTTCTTAATGGATCACATATAATTCAATTCAATCATGAAAAATAAAATCACACAAAAGTGTAAATGGAACCTTATAGTGAAAATACCTCTTACAAACACATTATGAATAATATAATATCTTTGTTTAGTCATATATCATAACGGAGGATGCACAATTATACCATTATACTTGTGTTACAATATATATTTCATTGGATTACTAAATGAAATTATCTACTGGTACCATGGATATGGATTTAATGACAGTACTACCATCCTTTTGACACTAATCCCTCAAAATATATCATCCATAACTCATAAGAGAAAAATTTGATCTTGATCATTTAACCAATGTCATTCCCTTAACGACGCACCCAAAAAACAGTACATATCCATGACATAAATTTCATGGTTTTTACATTACATAAAATTAAACGATCAAATGTTACACCTTGATAATGGTCTCATGTCTAGAGACCAATGATCATGTTCAATATTAGGAACAACCAATGACACCTGAAACATGCGGTGCTCTTATTGAAGGTCTACCCTTATGGTTTCATCTAATCGAGATTCCCAAATGTGGACATCTTGGGAAGAGGTCTAAATTATTATGACCCCCCAAAACCTAATAGTCAGATATCATCCATATCCTTTCAGTATGCGGTATTTAGAAAATATGAAATATATTTAAAATTACTGTCATTGTATCTTGAAGTTAGATTATATATTGGAAATACTCTAACCTTTTTATATCACACATAATCTAAGGATAAAACCATGTAAATAATGGTTAGAGAAACATCAACACTATAATGGTAATAATAAATACAAGTATATATCAAATTGTATACATTTAACAAAAATAAATGTATATAAAGTATTTAGGTCTACATAACCCACTCACAAAACTTCCACTTTCACAAAAGACAACTAATAATAAATCTTAACCTGGTAGATCCCATGTGCATTTCATTCTTCTACTGAGATATAGATTTAGTCATGGGTCAATCATGTTATCCTTTATTTCTTTTATAGATACCCATTATTCTTGTTTATATATAGTACATCATTTTAGATGAATATTCCATACATTACACAAACACATGACTGAGTACCATAATAGTTTAGTGTCTTTTGATTTTAGGTACAAAATATTCAAATTTGGTGAATGATCTTCAAAATATACCAAAAAAATTATTCTCCCTTGGTACTCTTCACAAAAATCCCCACAGAAAACTTTTATTTATAACCTAGAAAGTAAACACATGAAAAGGTGTGCTCATGTGCTCATTAAGGGTAAACAAGGGAGATACATAATCATAATAAGAACATAAGTTTATAAGAATAAGAGAATAATATTTCAAACCATACCCTATATATCAAATATAATAATATTTAACACCGAATAAATATTAGACATTCATAAGATATTAAGAATAAGGGAATCAAATAATATGAACCATGTGAGCATAACATTGGCATAAGACAACAATTTGTGGAATACACATAAGATTATAACATTGTTAACATGTATAAATAATGATAGGTTCACTCATTATATTAATAAAATGAAATTAATCCCCCATATAAACATATAGACATACAACCAGGTCTACGCATAACATTATGATCATGAAAGAGAGGTCCATGAATAAAACAATGAAAAATATGAACATGTTCATGTATAACATTGTGAACATTAAATCGGGTTCATGCATAACATTGTGAACATGTAATCAGGTTAATGAATAACAAATTTCCTCAATAGTTACCCATCTTGACCCAATAAATTGGATGGAGATATATGCCCCACACAACTCATAATTAAAATAAAATGTATTTTTTTAATAAGATAATAAAAAATTCATTATATAATTAGTTTTAAAATGATGTGTGATTCATAAAATTTTTATCATATCATAACTTTTTGAAAATATATAAGTTTCACATTCATTTCATATTTTCACTATAGAAAAAACCATGAAAAATGAAGTTGTTTTCATAAGAGTTTTATGATGGTATAAAACATCGAAGAGAAATTTGTTTCATAAAATCACTATTAAAAAATAAATATTAATAATTTCTATTAAAATACATTTATTTTATAAAAATTGAAAAAATATAAAGTGTTCTTAAAAAAGATTATTGATCATGAAGTTGAGAAATATTATTCATTCCATTCACACTAACATTAAGATTCCTTTCAATTTTTTGTCAAAATCCAAATACGAATTGTATTAAAATTTAAATGAATATTCTTTTAAAAAATATAAAAATTGAAACATGGGTAATAATTCCCTTAATAAATCATTTGAATAATTTTAAAAACATTTCTCTAAATTATTTTTAGAACAAATGTTTTTGGAAGAAAAAGTGATTCTCACCAAAGACAGAAATAAATTTTATTTTTTCTTAAAAAGCGTATTTTGAACAATCGAGTACATAAAATGTGTTCAATGAAGTGAAATCATGTTTTATCATGGAATAATTTGAGGATAAAAAATTTATGAGTTTATTTAAAGATAGATCATAATATTACATCATTTGATATATAATCATAAACTATCAAGATAAATTATGTGATTTTATCATAAAGCCATTACCACTTTGGTAACATTGAATCATAATCCCTGTTAAAGAATAAAATTAAATGGAACATATAATATCCTTATGATAATTAAATTCATGATATTACATGTCAATGGGTCTATATATACAGCTCATAAAAGAAGATAGGTTCCTAACATTACATATATCTCACATAAGGAAAATTGATAGAAAATACATTACCACGTTGATAACTTTTGACCCATAATACTCTTGAAATAGAGTTCAAAAAATGGATATTTAAATAAAAATAATACTCTAAAGAATAATCAGAAAATAAAATCATGGGATACATTCACACAATATAAAATAAATAGGTTGCTAAAATTGAATATATCTTAGAGAAGAAAAAATTAAGATGAAAATCCCTTACCATATTATTAATATATTAAATTGTAATGCCTCTAGGGAGAAGCATAGTGGTAGTTTCCCCTGTGGGTCTCAGAGAGGTATCGAGTTCATGTATCGCTGAGTTTATACTTGTACTGCCTGTTTCATGATTTTCTTTATTATGTATCCCTTTTACAAGGCTTTAGCATCAATCATTTTAAATAAATATATATATATATATTGAATAATAATACCTAATAAATAATAAAATCAAATAAAATATTTAATATTTATAAGATTATGGGATTCATGATATAACTTATTAAAGGTGCAATATATACAACACACAAAAGAATAAAATTTTTAATTTCCATATATCTCCAGAAAAATGAAAGAGATAATAGAAATCCCTTGTATTATGTCTCTAATTCCATTATAAACAATCAAACCTCCTGTATAATAAATATAATGTTTATATAAATATATTATAGAACCATATTTATATATATATTAAACCATATGTCAAGACACTTTTCTAGTATGGCTAGACTTGAAGCAATTAGAAATATTCCTTCCTATGAAACACATCTTAATTTAAAACAATATCAAATGGCTGTAAAAAAGTAAATTTTTAAGTAGTTATGGAGTTTTAGATGTTTTTTAGCAACCCACCGTATTTAAAAATACTCATTTTCCTAGTCATATTTTTTACCTTAACTAAAGTATTTTATGGTTCAAAATAATATCCTAGAGCTTGGTAAGATTGGTTGATCTCGTTTTTAACTTCTAATGGTTTTTCTAAAGGCATAGATGATCTTATATTATGGATAAAAATAATTTCAAAAGTTGTTTTATTAATACAAATTTATTTTTATGATATTATTTTTGGATCATCTAGAAATTATTTGTGTACTTATTTATAAAAAATGTTGCAATGTGAGTTTGAAATGATTTTTATAGGTGAATTAAAATTATTTCTTGGGTTTTGAATTATTAAATAAAATTGGTTTTATTTTATATCAATTTACGTACCCCAAATACATTTTAACACATTTTGGAATGGATAACACTAAAACTTTTGATACTCCCACAATTACAACATGTAAACAAGATCGTGATAAAAAAGGAATATCAGTTGATCAAACCAATTATAGAGGTACGATTTGAATATTATTATATTTAACTTATATTATACTATATATTATTTTTAGTGTAAGTATATATGGTCATTTTTAATATTATCCTAAAGAGTTAAATTTATTTATTGTCAAAATAATTTTTAAGTAACTCAGTTATAAAACCAATGTAATACAGTTTTTATCCTAGAGGAAAAGAATTTTATATAGTGAGTTATACAGATGATGATTTATTCAATTGTATGTTATATATAAACAGAACCTTTGGAACATGTCAACATTTCTGAAAGTCACTGCTTTCATTTTATTGTCGAAACAAAAATTGATTTACACTATCTAGTTCTTAGGTTGAGTACATAGCTATAATGATTTTTTGTGTGTGGATTTTATGGAAGAAAAAAAATTACTAGACTATAGATTTTAATATATACATTTCCCTATATATGGTGATAATATATGAGAAGTAAATATCTCTAATAATTTTGTTTCTCATTCTAGAAAAAAACATATTGATATAAGAAATCAATTATTGAGAGATAATTTACAAGAAAGATGATATAACTCATGAATTTATTGGAACCAAAAATTAAATTATTGAAATTTTTACAATTTATTTGGATTCTGAGAGATTATTATTTGTTACATATGAACTAGTAATGATAAACATTGGTTAGTTCTTTATATTCATATATTCTTTTTAGCAAAATTTTGTAGTCGGGGATCTACAGTTGGTGATATAACATTGGTTATCTACAATTGGTAATATACCATTTGTTATCTACAATTAGTTATATATTCTTTTTAATCCACCTTTGTATATCTACTGTTAACTATCTGGAATTTAAGATCTACCAGTCAAATGATTTTATCCATTTTATACAGGTCCTATTTTTCTACGATTAAATTTTTGTTGGATTTATTTAATTTTATTTTATTATTTCTTATAATTATACACTATATATTATAAAATTTACCTAAATTCATAATTTAAGAACCCTCTCTCTCGATCCTCCATCAAACCTTTAACCTTTTTTTCTCTATCAACCTGTAACACTCCTTACATATGTCTTTCTTCCTTTCAACATGTGCAAAGATGGTAAGAGTGAAATGTGACATAGTTATCTCAACTGATGTATCATATCCCAAAAATAAATATTGAGGTGAATCTCAATAGAATACTATTTTCTAACCAATGAACCCAAAATCCTCGACTCAAGTTGTTGTTCTGAAAAAAGTTATAGATATAGAATGGTTGATTTGGAGCTAATGATTAGTGAAAAAAGTGATCCCAGTCCAAGAATGGATCACATGGTTTTTGATAAATTAATGACCATTCTATTATAGGTTGGTCCATGAGTTTTATCATTTATTAGAGTATAGTTTCACTAAGAAGAAAATTTTGATAGGAAGTATGATCGATAAAAAATAATTAATGTTTTCATTATTTTAATGTAAAATATGTCTCATTGTACCTCATATAGGAATTTATAATTATTTTCAGGTTTCTATTCTAATTGAAAACATGTTTGGTTTATATAATGATTCCTTTTAGAGTTTTAGGGAAATGATGTTATGTGAAAATCCATTAATTTAGAACATTATGGGTAGCGTAGATTTTTTTTTAAGATTATCTAACATATAATTTGTCCTATAAAGATAGAATTTAGCATTTTTTCCCAACATTTTCTTTTATTATTTATTATTAAAAAGGAGTGAAGAAAAATCTATATAGATATTTGATGATTCACACGATTGAGATGAGTAAGAAATCATCTAGAAAAAATTTCAAGATTTATCCTAAGTTTCTTTTAGCTTTGTTGGAAGAAATAGGTACAGTACCTGAAGGTGAAGAATATATAGTAAGATATGTAAGCTATCGTTTAATATTGTTTACTTATACAAGGATGAATATAAATTGGAACCCTTGTTTGATTAAATGGGTTGAAGATGTTGATAATATTTATGAGAAGTTAAATCATGTGAAGCACCCTTATAAACATAAAGATATAGTTTCCCTTGGATTAAATCCAGATAATGTTTTTTACTCATATGACGAGGAAGGTGAGGAAGTAGAATCTAATGTTAGAGAAGAAGAAGTGATTATCTCAGTAGAGGATAGTAGAAACCCTATCATTGTCAAAACCCCAAATGTTTCTAATGGACATACTATTCTATCTCTCAATATTCTTTCTAAATAATGTTTTGTCAATTGAAGGTGATGAAACTATGGAGACTAATGTATTCAGTGAAGAATAATATAATAGTTGTTTTGTGATATCAAGGTAAGTAATGAGAATTTTTATGGATATAATGGATCTGAAGGTAATAAAGATGGTTATTATTTTGATGAGGGAGAGCAGGCATATAACTCTCCTATTGATTCTACATAGTATATTTATGTTATAATAGGATCTATTACTAGAGATGATCAAATGAATCCAAAAGGATAGGATTCAAGAAGTGAAAAAGTTAATCTAACCTTTATAGTAATTACAGATAAATATGGTGATGATGTTCAAGCTTGTGAGATTCATGCAGATGATTTTGGTTCTGATAAAGTATAAGATAGTGAACCTATTAGGGTGGAGAAATCACCAGGATCTGATCATATAGGTATTGAGTAATCTAAATCCGAATTAGAAGAGAGTGATAATGATGATAACCATATAATTACACATGAGATTGGTGTAATTTCATTCCCTATTTATAGAAAATATCTTAATGGATCTTTATTAAAAAAGATATACTATGATAACAAGTTGGAATCCTTTACCAATGATGTTCCTGCGACAGACTGTAGAAATGTATACGTTACCATTCCAAGACAATAGAGTATTCCACCCACTCTACCTTATTATCATATACCCAAGATTATATGGATTATTATAGAGTGAGGAAGTTATCATATATTACTGGGATCCTCACATCCACACCTCCTCAAGAGACCATGTTGAGTGAAGCTAATGCCATGTATATTTTTTAATTTTTAAACTCTCATATATATCCTAAGATTATTTTGAAAATGAAGAAGTTTGAGATTGAGAGCAAGTGTTTAGGTAGTGAAATGGAATAATTTATGTCAATTATAAAAGATATGGGAGGATTCTTTTCTACAATCCAGACATCACTTCTACAGAGTTAAGAGACCTTACTTACTTTTGGTGCTTCCACTTCCACATGTCCGTGTATTTATCCTTTAGTTGATGTCGATGAGATCCAATACATTGTGATAAAAGAGTTTCATGCTATCCTAGGTAATCATTCATCCTCCTACAATTAAGAACTTTGAAGGATAAAGTCTCATGGTCATCATATGTATAAATTAGTTACGGGGTGATTGAATGAAATTAAAAGTGATATAGGGACTATCTGAAGAAATATCATAATACCATTTCATAATTTATAACTTACATTAACTAAATTCCCATTTTTAGTTTATTTTCAATATTCTAAGGATGTCTTCTATTTCTAGGGAATTATTGGATCAATTGAATTTGATTATGGTTATAGTCACTATGCTCAATCATTCCATGGAGGAGAAGAAGTATTTATTCACAATAATGGATCATAGTGGAAACATCATAATAGATTTTGTTAACTTGATGAGGCCATATTTAGTATGCATCTATGATTGTAGTAGTGGCACCAGAATATATGCCCTTTTATGATCTCACTTCTACACCACTTTCTACATAGTATCAACCTTTTTACAAGACACAAGTTGAGGATATTTGGAATCTCATGGATATAACCATTGATGAGATTAATTTAACTAATTATAAACACTAATATTCCAATTATATAAATATTTTTTAATATAAATGGAAAATACCTAGTGGTTCCTTCTACCCATAATGCTGATAGTGGTTTTTATTTTTATTAGTCTTTGATAGGGATTATAATTATATATTTGATTACATTTTGGAATTCATCATTGAAAAGAAATATCTAATATAGATTATGTGTTTTCTATCTTTCAATATTTACTTTTATTTTATTTTTAATTAAATATTTTTTTTAAATCCCAAAACAGAGAGTATACAATAATGAAATTTAAGATGTTTATAATCACATTCATACTCTAAATTGTTATGTAGAAAATTATTACTATTCTTATTTAATATATTTTTTATAAAATGTGGTTATAAATTCCAGGATACATGGTCATAAAAGGGGGATATTGTTAGTATCTAATTATTTAAATGAAAAAATCATGATTATTATGTTTATATCATGTTCAATGCTTTATGATAGTAAAGAATTTTATAAGTAAAATTTTGAACAAACATGGTAAATATTCATTATACTATTAGTTAAAGAATATCTATCATCAGTTCAGCAGATGAAATGTATGCTGAAGATATCTACCCCTAAACAACATCCTTTGATGATCTACCACTGACACATATACTATTAGACACATATACCATCAACACATCTTCTATGATATTGTGTTAACTCCATATTATTCTACCATTATATAATGTTTCTACATTTACGATCTCCCTCCAGAACTCGTTTACCATCATAAATGATATACCAATAGAATATATGTAACACTAGAGAGGATATACCACTATAAAAAAATCTACCATTAAGATATATATAGTTATATTACTTCCATTGTTGTTTAGAATCTCATTAAAATTTATTATTCCATGGATATTTTAATGAATTTAATGTATTCTAGAAACACATGGATTTTATAATTATTATTATTAAACTAATTCATTGATACAGTTAACGTAATTTTATACTTTACTGATTTTGTGGTAAGTACAAAGAAACTTCCCCCAACAGAAAATTGAATCTGCATCATTATAAATTCTACTGAACTCCCTCATGAATGTGTATAACAATGTGTGGAAACTATATGAACCAAGAGGAACAAATGGTATCCAATACTAGTGACACATACATAGATAACAATAATTATCATAAAATAAATCAACTCTGGACATTAATAGAATAAAAATTGAAGGAATTTATTGACTATCTATGACACCTTATTTTCTACACCTTCTGAGAAACTTTCTCAAGGTTCCATCAATGAATGGTTCAATGATTTTGAACATGTGAATCCACTAGGATTGAGAAACATAAATATTTCCCCTATTTACTCATTTTATATTTATTTTTAGGATTTACATTAAAGTTGGGATTTGTTTTAATCAATTTTTTATAAAACATAGTCTCATATACATAACTAGAGAGTCCTCAACACTCTCTCTCAAATTTCATAATATATATACCCATGAAAATTGTGTAATAGTATTTGTGTGACCAATGATTGTTTTTATCACATGTATAACTATGGAGGACTTTTTGAACCAGGTCATCCTTTAATCCTTTTTAATGTAAAACATGATACATGTTGTAGATCATGTTTATCATTTAAAAAACTGGTTAGTAGCAGTTGATTTCCATGTAGAGGGGATTAACTATTGGTACAGTTGCAACCCTATAGTTTTAATTTTGTTGTTTGTTTTTTATATTTTCTATATATCAATGTTTAAAAATATATCTATTTTGAAATATATATCAAAACCTTTAATATGATAAATAATCACTACTTTTGTCTTATATAGAGTGTTAGATCAAGTAATTTAGTTTCAAAATTTAATGTGATTTCAAATATTCTTTTAACTAAGCATTGATCCCACACTAAAATGGTATTGGTAATATAAAATAATATATTTATATGGTTTTTATTAACTATGTGTTTTTATTATTTTGTGGGACTTATGTTTTAATATGAATATAAAAATAATTTTTTTTTGCGTACTCAATTCACCCACCTCTTGAGTTACTCACTCTGACCACCAACTATGAATATATAATCTAGTTTACACATAAAAATTATGATCATTTAATAATTTTCACACATAAAATTTTGAACATCTAATCATTTTCATTCATTATATATTTTCTCGTGATTTATCCATCTTTACCCAATGAACTGGTGGGATGTTTAATTCCTACTTTTCACATATTGAAAATCATAGGTATATTTTATACAAGACCATAAAACATTCATTATATCATAACTCATCAAATGAAATGGGATTCAAAAAAAAATTCATCATATCATAGTTTTTTTAAAAGATAATGGTTTCATAATCCTTTCATCATTTCATCATTTCATCATAACATATCTAATGGAAACAAGCGGGTTTCAAAAGCACTCTATTATGGTAAAACCAGTGGAAGATCAATTGATTTTACAAACATATTTTCATGACAAATCATTTATTGAGTGAATTTTAATGGTATAATTGGTTCATAGTTCTTGAAAATAAAAATATATATCAATGGATATCATCTTAAATAAGGAATTATTTTGAAAGATCAATTGGAACATTTATTGAGTAAAATGAATTCTCTTTCAATATTAAATTTTAAAACTAAAATTTAATAAAAAAATATTAATTTAATTTTAATTTAAAATAAAATTAAAACATTATAAAGGAATATTAATGTAAAATAATTTATAGGATGGTGGAAATTCCATTCGTGCTGTACACATTAAAGCAATGTTTCCTTTCACATTATTTGTAAAATTCAAATGGGAATTTCATGGAAAATAATATCAATATTCCTTTGAAATCATTTATTAAATAGTCAAACATGGGTAAATTTTTTTTAATAAAACCTTTTTTATAACATATTTAGAAATCATTCATTTTCAATTAAAAGGGATTTTGACTAAAATGATAAATAATGAAATTTTGTGATAAAAAATTTATTTTGAACTATTGAGTATATATAGAGGAGGAAAATTAGGAGAAAACATATATTCCCATGACATAACCATATAATAAAATATTTATGAGTTTCTAGATAGATATATCATCATATTTAAACATTGTAAGTATGATCATAAACAATCTCGATAAATTATGAGATTTTATCATAAAACCATTAACACGTTGATTACATTGAATCATAAGAACCGTGAAAGAATAATATTAAATGAAACATATAACATCAAGATAATGAATAAATTCATGATATTATATGTTAAAGGTTCTATATATACACTTCATTAATTAATATTATTTCATAATATAATATATGTTTCAATGAAGGAAAATTGAGAAAAAAATCTATTATCGCATTGAAATCATTTGATAATTAAACCACTTGAAATAGATGTCCAAAACTGTATATTTATATCCAAAATAAATTAAGGAAATTATTTATTAAATAAATTCATACTATGTATTCATAACACATAAATTAAATTGGTGGTTTATATGGAATTTTTCTCACATAAGTAAAAGGTAAGATGAAAATCCCAGACCGCTTTACTAATCTCTTGAATCA
Source organism: Viscum album (assembly GCA_963277665.1). Taxonomy (NCBI): domain Eukaryota; kingdom Viridiplantae; phylum Streptophyta; class Magnoliopsida; order Santalales; family Viscaceae; genus Viscum; species Viscum album. The sequence goes on along the minus strand of OY728165.1, from coordinate 877,203,537 downwards.
TAATCCATAATAAATAAAAATATAAAATGAGATATTGGATATCATGAAAATTAGGATATTCATTAAATAACATGTCAAATGTGTGGTATATACACCAATCAAAATAAATGAGTGGTGAATTTTCATATGTCTTCTCAAAATAAAAGAGAGAACTTAAATCTGTTACCTTAAGTATAAACTTATTTATAAATATTCTAAACTCTGATATAATAAATATAATATTATTATAAAAATATTATAGAAGCATAATTTGATATATTATAACATATATTATATACTTATGACCATTTCATACCTATTTATCACTACTTCCTAGTTAAGATCATGTTTCATCTAAAAACCACTATGTATTTCATATATGTTTTGATTTGATATTTTAGGTACACATTCATTGATCATAGTTCTATCATATATAAAATAATAATCACGAAATATTTATTAAATTTATAATTCAATTATAATTATAGCATCAATCTTTAAAATATGTTTATGTGAAATGAATTAAGTCACGATCATGGGTACGGTAGGTCACATAGATGCATGAGTAATGATTTCATTTTTCAAAAAAAATTATAGAAAGAAGGTAAATAATATTTAATTTTTATATAATGATAATAATATATTTTTATTTCATTAAATATACTTATACATTTATCTATGTGGTGTGGTGATGAAAAGAGATAGTCACATCACTTTGTTAAGGCAATAGTCCACACGAACACGAATGACATTATCATTTTTCAGTGAGGGGAAAGAAAAGAAAGTAAATGAAATATTATATTTTAAAAATTATAAATATGTAATTAATTTCATAATTATATCATTTATATCATATATATTTATTTAATTTATCCTTATTAGATTCAATTTAAAGCATTAGTGAAAATGAATTGCATCCCTTCATGAGGGAATAGTATTCCCTACACATGAGTGATGTTATCATATCCACTACAAAATGGAAAGTGAGAAAAGTAATATAGGATATAATGAATACAAAGGTATAGTTATTTTATAAATAGTATATATATACACACATAAAAAATTATATCAATCATAAAACAAAACTGTGAGAAGTGAGAATGGAAAAAATGACATCTCTTCGTGAGGTAGTGGTTCGCCGTACCCACAAACAATTATTTTGTAACCCATTTTCTGGAATTTGGGATAGTTGAATGTAATAAACGTGAGATAAGAAAATCTATGTATACTGAAGATACTTATGATATTTTATCATCATTTTGGATAGGAATTTATGTAAATGTCTTAAGAATAAAATAAAAACCCTCATTAAAAAATGATACCTCTTCTTTGAGTATCATCCTTAGGTTCTCACAAAAATCCTTCCTAATTTTTTTCATTATTTAAAAAATAGGTATTCTATGAAGATATGTGGGAAGTTTTGAAGGGATTTTTTCAGTTCTTGGATGACATACAAGTAGATTATGGTGTGAAGAGGAGAAGAGAGGGGGTGACCTTTTATATGTTAGGTTAGTGCAAACCATGTAATTTTAAAAATGAAAAAGGTGTTCTTACATTTTTCACTTTATAAAAATATCAAAAAAAAGAGTAATATCATAAATTTTATATTGTAGGGTCGATATATTTCTATCCAACAGATTTTATACATGTTTTTAATTTATTTTAACACTTATTATATTTGTTTAACCTCTGTTAAACCCATTTTTATCATAACCAGAGTAATTAAATTTTATTATTTTTGTTATCCATTTTCATAAATATTTATGTTGAGATTATTATATAATATAAATTATTCTGTCTAAAAATATTTAATCCATTTTTTCAAATTAAATTCAAATAATTTAAATATTTTAATTTAAAATTAATCTTGTAGATGTGATGGGAAGGCGTTTTTTCAAAGAGAAATATTCAAAAGATTTCCATGTTTTTATATCCAATTTCAGTATTACATTGATTAAAATGACCTATATTAGATTAATAAATTTGAAATTTTAATAAATTTTATTTAAAATATATTTTATATATAATTAAACTTTATTAATAATTTAAATGAAAAGGGTGATTTATATAAATATTCATTATTTTTCACTATTAATTAAAAATTCAATTCTTTCAAGTAATTATAAAAACTCACCTTATGATAATTTTTCAATGGTGAAATAAAAAATAAACTTGATATTTTAAAATAAAGTTTTAAAATTTTTTAAAAATTAGTATTAAAATAGTTCCCAAATAGAGACGAAAATTTTTTTTAATAAAAATACAGTTTTAGAGTAAAATTGGATTTATTTATATCTCTTGTATTAGAAAACACATAAGATGAATGTTAAACATTTTATTCAATATAAAATAAATAAATTTATTTTAAATCATTCAGTAAAATAGGTTTTTTAATTTATTAAGGTTAAACATGTATGTTTGAATAAAAATATTATTTTATAAAAAGAGTTTATTTATTTACAAATTGTTTTTATTTTAATTTAAAATTTATTGGTCACAAAATAATTCATTTAAAAAAATATTTAGACCATATATTTTCATAATTTAGTTAGTCTTACTAATACCCTCCATTCTAATGTCTAGAGTATAACAATCATATTAAATAATGTTATTATAATACTGTGTCAAATTTCATTTAAATTCTATTCAATGTGTATCACAAGTTAAACTCGATATTGCATGTTAAGAAGGATAAACATAGTGTTGCATGTTATATAGTCTAAACTCAATTTTGGCTGTAACTAAAGATAAACATTGTGTTTCCTTTAATTTAAAATATTAAAAGGAATAAATTTATTTGAAAAAAACTATTTTACAAATATTTGGTTGATATATTCTACCTCAAAAAATTAATTTCATCCATGAAATTCATCACATTGGTACCTACATATATGGATACTTCTTCCCCATTACATCACTGGGTTTCCTTGAAAATTCCTTAATACTGATGATTCACCAAAAAATATTGACCAGGTGAGTGGTCTTGTTTCATGAAACATTCTCTGTTTGGTCCATAATCTCAACCAATCATTCCTTGTAAAGAATATCATTCTATAGTGGAATAACCTATGAGTTTAGTACATGTTATGTATTAAGTATTTACTTCCATGAAATAGATACATGGAATACATCTTGAACTTATGACTGGTTCATTGGAAGGATCAATCGATATGATACTATTCTGATATGGTTAGGAATTTTAGAGGGGTTGATATACCTAGGGATAATCTTTCCTTCGTGCCATAATCAAAATCCCATCCTTTGGTTGTTCTTCAGTCAATTTTCATAGTATCTCTTATTCCAAGAAATGAAGTGGAATTTTTTTATGCCTGAAGGACTAATGAATCAAAAGATCCATAATTGATTAATAGGTCATTCATTTTATCCCTTGTTAAAGAAAGTTATCAATGGTTATCCAATATGAATAAATATCAATATAGTGAATTAATGCATTAATCTCTAAAACCTCAAAAAAATCATCTTAAACTATTCCATAAATAGTTATCCTTATAACCCTTCAAAAATTAAAAAATTGTAATTAAGGAAACTAAATTTCTTAAAATTAATATAACATTAATCCCCCATATATCATTAATTATATCTTGATTGTCACATTCCAAACACATGAATGCCTTTAACTTATATTCTATTAAAACGTGGAAATAACATTAATCCCTATAAAAATATATATAAAACATACATGATTTCTCATTCTTTATATAAAACATAGATTATTGGATATATTCCTTAAATATAAAAATGTGGTAAACTCCAGCAATTATATCATAGACTACTTTTTCAAAAAATAATTAATCAACACCTAGGTAATCAGTACTATCAAATTTACTTATTCATATCTAACATTTATTTATTATAGAATCATTATCTGGACATCTGGAACATATTTTGGGTTACATACATTAATTAAAATATCAAAATTTTATTAAATCACCTTTATAGTTCATTATTACCATTTTACATATTTTTTAAAATACATTACAAAAAAATTATACAGAATAATACTAATATATTTCATTATTCATATAATATATTTCATGAAATACATTTCATTAATAAATAAATCATTACACATCATTCTGAAAACATTTACTAGACTTCATCATATTATTCCTTAATATTTCATTCCTTTATTATTTTCTTTTGTAGTCTCTTCACCATCAATAACTAAACCATTACTCATAAAACCTTTATAATTCTCTTTCCATGTTTCCCCCTTAGAACATTAATTTTCATAATGAACATTCATTCCAAATTTAAAATATTCAACAATTGATGATACCTTAGGGAGAACAATATTCACATTCATTATTTTAACTAAACGTTTCATTTTCACTTGGAAATTTCTTACTATATACTCTTATTGCCCAAAAAAACATCATATCATTCCTATGTGATAGTATCTAGATTTATTCTTCCCACAATCCTGAATTATAAGAATATGAATCATCTTTCATCCATGGCCTCCACTATAAAAACTCTAAGTGAACTATATATTTTTATTCTTTGGTGAGTCTGAGAGTTAATTATAGTAAATTTTGTTAATAATGTTCTGTGATTATTGATTAGGTATAATAATAATATCCCTCACTTTATTCTTCATCCCATTTGGTTTCTCATTAGAAAATTGTCCATCACATTCAATGTTAACCAAGATCATTGTGGTTATATCCATTTAAAAAAACCAAAATGAATATTGTGAGAAACACTAATCATTCTGTAGAACCTCACAATCATTAGAAAAATTACATATTTAATGCCTAAATCTTGATTTGTTATTTATAATCTATGACACCATATATTTATCCTAGGTTATCGATAGTAACCATATATTTTAGTCCATCATTATTTTTTTGTAGAGTTTATGAATTTCCAAATAATTTCCCTTAGTTTTGTCAAACTAGAAGTGAGAAAATGCTTGTTTTCATGCACATGGGGATGATTGAGTCTAGCTCAACATTCCCCTTTTATAGTTATCACCCATAGGCACCTTGTTACCATAACCACAACCAATTTTAGAATCCAATTAGGGATGTGATTTTTTAGAAACCACTCACTCTATCCTTTCCCAAAATTAGATGAAATTATCCTATACTTTGACTCATCCTTATACTTATCCTCAAGGACATCCCAAGACACATACGTAGAAATATACCGAGGGATATCACTAATGATTTATCATCCTTGCTTCTAAATGTTTACTAAATCATTCCTCTAATACTAATTATAGAGTCCCAGGGTTCTCATACATTGATATTTTATCTTTTTAAATAAATATTCAATCCATCACACAAATTCACACAAGAGGGCCATAACCGTTTAGTGTTTCTGGAGACTAGGTACACAATCATCTAATTTGGTGAAAGATATTCAAAATAACCCATAAATATCTTGTATTTTATAACTATTCACAAACATACCCTTCTTTAACACATTCTGAATAACCTAGGTAAAGGAAACATAAGAAAGGGAGATCTCAGATGCTCAGTAAGGCTAAAAAATAGATATGCATAAGTGTATCACGAACATAAGGGTATGATAAATTAAGCATAACATTTGAAAACCATACATTTCATATCAATGATCATTATATTGAATCATGGAATAAATAATGGAAGTACATAAGACATGAAGCATGAAGTAATTAAAGAACAAGATCCATGAGAGCATAACATTGGAACAATACATATGTTTGTGGCATACACATAATCATATAAAATTATTAACCTATACAAATAGAGATAGGTTCACTCATTATGTTAAGTACATGAAATCATGTCCTTAAATAAACTTATGGAAAATAAACCATGAACACACATAACATTATAGATATGTAATATAGGTCCATTCATAACACTATTGTTATCACATCCTAATTTTAATAATAAAAATCCTGATTATTATGTTTCTAAAAAGTTCAATCATTTATGATAGTGAATTATTTTTTATGTATCCTTTTGATGAAACTTGTTAAAGTATGAATATACCATTAGTTAACATTAGTTAAAAAAAACTATAATTAATTAATGATATCTACTACTAATCAACTACCAATGAAGATCTATTGATGAAACATCTATCTTCCAACACATCTTCCATCAACACATCTACTACTGGATTATGCTACCACTAGTTTATTCAATCATTCATTAATGATACCACAAGGATGAGCTACCACCAAAAAACATATACTAATAGAGAAGACCTACCACCATAATATATCAACAGTCATAGTGGATATAATACTAGAATAGATCTATTATTAATATATCTACCTCTAAACTCATACCATTTTTGTTTAGACTATCATTAAAATCGCATATTCCAATGGCTATTTTATGGAATTTAATGTAGTAAAACCACAAATGGATTTAATAATAATAATTATTAAGCTAGTCCATGGTTTCATTGAAGACCAATTCAAACCTTCTTTATTTATTTTTCAAAATGAGGATGTAGAACCCAATGGATAATTGGATCTACAATAGTTTAAATTATGTATAATGCCCTCATTTATGTGTGTAATAAAATTGAGAACCTGTGTGAACCAAGAGGATATGATTTTAACCAATATTAGTGAAACATACAAAGAGAAATCTAATTCTCCTATAGTGAATCAACTCTAGACATCAACAGACCGAAAATTTATGGACTTTATAGATCATCTAGGAAAATAATTTTTCCTCCACAATCTAATAGACTAGTTCGATCTTCCTTCAAAGACTAATTTGTGTATATTTAATAATTTGAATACATTTGGATTGGAAAAAATAAATATTTCCCATATTTACTCATTTTAACTTTATTTTTAGGCTTTACATTTAATATGTGTTTTTTTAATTATTTTATTTTTAAAACACGGAATCCTATACCTAATTATAATGATCTTGAAACTCTCTCAAATTCCACTATATGTATACCCACAATAATTATGGTAGAGGTTTTTTGTGAGATATTATTTTTTATTCAACATATAACTATTGACAAGGCTTTTATCCTAGACATCCTTGTATGGTATTTTATAAAAAACTGATCCAGTTTGTTGATTAGTTTTATTTTTTAATAAACAACATGGAAGATGTTGATTTCTAAGTGGAGGATAATGAGTCTCAACTTAAGATTGAACCCATTGTTTTAATTCTAATTTTTTTTTTGTATTTCATTGTTTAAATTGAATATTTTTTAAAATATATATCAAAACTATTACTCTCATATTTAATCTTAATTGTTCTTCTACATAGAATGATTGATCAATTAATTTAGTTTCAAAAGTTAACATGATTTAACATTTTATTTTTTATGAGAATTGATCATAACGTGAGAACCAATTTGAAATATAATATTATTTTTTATATTTTTTTATTAACTTATTCTTTTTATTAATCTTGGGAATTTAGGTTTTAATGTGACTTTAACTAGATGTTTTTGTAAGGAACTCAATTCACTCCCCTATTGTGTTACTCACTCCAACCAATAGTTGGTATTAGAGGGGTTTAAAAATATTAATTTAACTTGATCTATTTTCAATTTTAATAATGTTATATTTCATTTAATTATAAATTTTATTTTTTAGACAATCATAGACTTCTGTGAACTGCTACTAATTAACCCCCTAAAAATAATTGTACGTATTGTTATCAATGAAATATTAAAATGAATATGTATAATGAAATCATGGGTTTTGAAATTTGGATAGTCTTTGAATATAAATATGAACTATACAGAATTACTATAGAGAAAATGGGGTGATCCTAATAAAGAATCCTATAATAATAAATATAAATCATTAAATTCTTTTTTTCTATAATTTAGGAGATAAAAAGTTTAATATAATAACTATATATACCCCTGCTTTTGATATTTGGTATAACATGATTGTTTCTCATTAAGGGACATCTAATTTTAAGGAAACACATTTGAATAATTATACTATTAAATTTTATTCCTTTAATTTGAAACATGATGAACCATTTTCATATATGTATCTCAGGATTAATGAGATTTTTAACACAATTATTTACCTCGTGAAACCAATCACTGGAAAAGATCCAGTGGTTCACCTATTGAGCGGTTTACCAGATAGATGGAGAGGAACATAAGTTTCAATTTGAGAATCATGATATATTAATAAGATTAATGTTAAAGAGATATTACAAAACCTCATAATTCTTGAAGATGTAGTTATTTTAAACATACAAGAAGAAGATGGACCAAAGAGTAAGTCATTATCCTTTAAAAATTCTAACTCAACGAAGAAAGGTAATATTAATGAAGATAACTCATGCGATAGAGAATCATCATTAGACTATGATGAAGAACTTTCTCATTTATCCATAAGATTCATGAAATTTTACAAAAAGAAAAAAGTAATCAAGATGGAAAACTATAAGGGTATATAGGATAATAGAGGTAATTTGAAAAAGAAATTAAAAAAGGATGGTAATACAAATGAAATAGTCTTTTATGAATGAAATATAAAATGACATATCAAAGCATAATATTCTAAGTTAATGTTCACGAAGAAGTATGAGGACAATTAAAAATGATATATATAAGATCTAAAAGAAACCTAGAGTGATTCATTAGATATATCAAGTTATATAGACCCATCAAGAGGATATAAAAATTATAGATATAGTTTTTATTCTATGAAAAATTCAACTTGGGTATCTAGTGTTTTTTTCTGTATCTTATATTCTTAATTATTATATTTATGAAAATTTAAATAGTGAAAATATCATTCCTATTGAATAAATGTTTGAATTATATAATATTTTGGAGGACACATTTGATGAACATAAAGATAAATATTATTGATTAATGATGTATCATAAATTCCATTTACACATTGAAACATATCTTGGTATAGTGGAGGAAAAAAAATTCAATTTATACAGGAAAATAATGTGTTAAAATTATATAAATAGATGTTAAATAAAGATATAGATAAATTCACAAATAGAAGAAATGGTTTAACCTAGATTCATGGAATGCAATAAACTCTTATACATACTATTGTAATAGGATATCATCCTAAAAAAACAATTGTTATTAACCATAAATTTATTCATAGCTCATATTATACTAATTTGGTATCTAGTTTTTATTCTACTAGACCTAACCATGTTTTTACTATAAAATGATTAAGGGATTCCTATAAGAAACCTTTTGAATAAATATGGAATACAAAATCTATTATTATTAACATCTAGGAACACCATATAATATGGTTACTAAATTCATTCTTAGATTGAATATTTTTTGTTTGAAACCTTCTTAGAAAGATCAAACAAACACTTATTGTATCTGGATAGTGGCTACATCAAATAGATGATTGGGGAATATTCATGTTTGAATAACCAAAAAAATATTTCTGGTGGACATGACACCATAATTAAAAATTCCAAAGGGGAGATAATTTGTATTTTATAAATTGGAAATTCTAGTATAGTATTAATTTATAAATTTTATTTTTAGATGGATTAAATTATAATATTATTTTCATCTCGCAACAATGTGATGCTGGTTTTTAGGTGATGTATGAAAATATTTCTTTGAATGTTTTTAATTAATTAAATTATCTAGTTTTCACATATTTTATAAATGAGAATTTATATGATATTAATTTAGATTCTTTTTTACCAAAATATTTATTTTATAAGTGTCTTTCACATAGATTCTTGGATGTAGCCTAGAAGACTAGGGCACTGTAATATACATTATCTTAAAAAATTTAACTAGTAAAGGGTTAATTAAGGACCTCTCTAAATTTTATTTCCCATATGATAATTTCTATAACCCATGTTGAGAAGGTAAACAACACAAAATATATTTTAAATAAAATAAATAAGTTTCAACATCTCAACCCCAAGAGTTGGTCCACATAAATATTTTTGGAGATTCTATAGTGTCTAGATTAAATGGGATACACTCTATTTATGTTCTAGGAGATTAATTTTCTAGGAACACAATGTATTATTTCTATCTCACAAAATTAAATACGATACATATTTTTCTATATATTCTAAATCTTTAGAAAATCTATGTGGACATATAATTAAGTCTATAATGAATTTGAATCATTATACTCCCAACATAGCTAAAATACTAAATTTTATCCTCCTAGTACCCCACAACATAATGGTGTAGTATAGAAGAGAAATATAAACCATTTCGAAATGGTATTAACCATTATTATTGAATATGATATACTTATGTATTTTTTGGGATAATTTGGGAATACAACTTTCTATATAATTAATAGAGTTCTTATAACGCAAAATTTTTAGAAAACCCTTTATTAATAATATATAGTAAGTAAAATAAATGTTAATTATATTACATTTTTTAAATCCAAATTCTTTATTATTAAAAAGGATAATCTTGAAAAAAATAACCATGAGTGATTATGGAATGTTCCTTGGATATTCAACAACCAGAAAGTCTTACAGGGTTATTAATAAAAGTTTTATGATTGTGGAGGAATATATACATATCAAATTTGATGACACAGATCCAAATGAATCTAAAAAATCAGTAAAAAACATAAATATGAACTATCTAATCTAAATATAAATGCTAAACCGTCAGAATGTTATGATGAACTACTTGAACCCGATCCTTTTAAAGATAATTAAATATCTAGTACATCTTTTCCATGGATGGTTAAGACTAAAAACTATCATCACCTAGATTCTGTAGTTAGATACCTTGATATATAAAGATAAAATAAATATTCTCTTAGAAATTAAACTGAACATGAATAATTATTTTCACAAATTGAGCCTAATAACATCAAAGATACTACTAATGATGAATTATTGTTAATGGAAATATAAGAAGAACTCAATAAATTTGTAAGGAATAATTTAATGGAACTAGTGGATAGAGATAGATAAATTATAATTATTATCACTAAATTATTCTTTATATATAACGTTGATGATTCATAATACATAATCAGGAAAGAAAACTAGATTGGTTGCACAAGGGTATTTTCAAGAAGAGGGTATTGGAAATTAAGAAACCATTGAATTTATTTCTATACATGAATCTATTAGAATTATTCTTCCATAAGTAGAACATTTTAATTTAAAACTGTTTTAAATGGATGTCAAAAGTTCCTTTCAAAATAGTTATATAGTTTTGGATGTTTTTATTAATCAACACCCTGAATTTAAAAATCCACATTTTCATAGTCATGTTTATAAATGAACAAAATAATTGTATAGTGTAAAACTAGATCCTAGAGCTTGGTATGATTGAATCATCACTTTTGTGACTTCTAACGGTTTTTATAAAATAATGCCTAATCCAAAAAATTTATTATATCAATTTCAAAAGAAGTTTTAATAGTACAAATTTATGTTGATGATATACTTTCCTTATCATCTAGAAATTCATTATGTATAGATTTTTCAAAAATAATACATATTGAGTTTGAAATGATTTTTATGGGTGAGTTAATACTCATTATTAGTTTTCAACTTATTCTATAAATGATGTAATTTTCTTAAATCAATGTACAAATACCATATACCATTTAATTTTATTGGAATGGATTACATTGAATGTTGTGATACACCCATCAGTACAACAAGTAAAATGGATCTTGATTAATCCATAATATCATGAAATTAATCCAATTATAGAGGTATGATTGGAAGGATACTATATTTAACTTCAATTTGACCAAATATTATGTTTAGTGTATGTATGTGTTCAAATATTCCGGAAAATCCTATAGAGTCATATTTACATACAATAAAAATAATTCGTATGTACCTCAAGTGCATAAAAAGATTCATAATGTTTTATCATATAGGATAATAGTTTTATTTAGTGAGTTATATAGATGCATATTTTTGTGGTTGTATGTTAGATAGAAGAGGGACCTTTTGACCATTCCATATTTTTGGAATTTCACTAGTTTCATGGTGTAGTAAAAAAGGAAAATATTATTGCACTCTCTACTACAGAGGATGAGTACATAACTGCAATGAGTTGTCATGTACATATTATATGGATAAAACATACTTTACTAGACTATTGATATAAATTTAGACATGTACCAATAAACAGTGATAATACAATTTTAATAAAAATTTCAAAGACTATTATATCTATTTCTAGAACAAATCATATTGAAATAAGAAATCAATTTTTTAGATACCATTTCCTACAATCATAATAATAATGTTGTAATGAGAGTAGGGTAAGAACAAGGAAATATATATAATGGGGTTTCAATTAATGAATACCAAGCACATCTCCTATAAAAATGTCAACACCCCCATGGGGAAGAGATCTAGTACAAGAGAAAACCCTAAATTGGGAAGCTTGTGATGCTTTAGAAGCCAAAAATTCAGCCACATGATTTTCTTCACACCCGTTATGAAGGAACTCAATGTCCTTGTTAATAATATCCTTACACTTGATGATTTAATAAGTTATATTCCCAGGGGTATAAGAGAGATATCTCATAGCATTCTAGATAATTTTAGAGTCTCTTCCCCCATTGGATAGGGGGATGTGATTGGATAGGCACAACTCTTAGAGAGTTACCATTTCTAGAAAGATGATATGACTCTTGAATTAATGGAAATTGTACAATATATTGCTGAAATTTTAAAAAAGTCTTCAAATTTTGGGAAATCAATGTATATCATACAAGAACTAATAATAATAAAATATTGTTTTTTCTTTTTTCCTTATACGTTTTTAATAAAAAGTATATAGTTGGTGATTTACCATTGGTGATATACTATTTTTGATCTACCAACGGAGATATTTCATTGGTGATATAACATTTTTGATCAAACATTAGTGATCTACCATTGTTAATCCACCGTTAGATATCCACCACTGACAATCCACTGTTGGAAATATACAGGTCAAATGTTTTCATCCATATGATACTGGTCCTTTTTACTGTATTAAATTTTAATTTGATTTATTTACATATATTATATTTAAATTATAAATTATACATCCAAAAATGATAAAATTGACATAATATAATAATTTAATAAAGCCTTCACTTTCTCCTCATTTGAACCCTTAATCTTCCATTCTCTCTCAACTTGAAACCCCTCTTACATTAACCCTTCTTCATTTATCTAGTAAAAATATAGTGAGATTGAAATATGATGGGATTCATCTCCTACTGGATCACATCCCATAAAGAAATCATGAGGTGAATCTCACCGGACAACTAGTATTGAACTAAAGTACCCAAACATTTGGACTCAAGTTTTTGTTTATGAAAAAGTGACAGATGTCGAATGGTTGGTTTTAAGTAAATTATTAATGTTGAAAGTGATGTAGGACCAATGATGAATTGAATGGTTTTTGAGAAATGATCAACAATTATATCATAGGTTGGTCCATGAGTTCTAAAAAATTTTAGAGTATTATTTTGGTGAGAATATATATTTAATCAAAAGTATGCTCAATGGAAAATAAGTTAAATTTTATTCATAACAATGGGATAGATGCCTCAATGTACCAGATATAAATATTTTAATGATTTTCCAGGTTCCATTCCAAATAAAAAAATTATTCTCATATTATAGGATGCTCATCTAGTGTTTCTTGAAATGTTGTTATACGAAGGCCCTCTGTGGAAGAAAATTATGGGGAGTTTTAGATTGTTGTTTAAGTTTATTAAACACATTCTTTATCTCAATAAGGTGTGTGTTAGCATCAAGAGGTATGAAGATGTGTTTTTATTATTTATTATGAAGGGAGGATATCTGATAAACGTATGAAAATATTTGATGGCTGACATTATGGAGATGATAACGACCACATCTACATCAATTTTTTTGAATTTTCAGTAGTTTCCTTCATATTTTTTTGAAGCCATAGAAATTATAACTGAGTGTAAAGAAGTTGTAGAAATATATGGTTGTTAATATTTGTTAGGTACACTAGGCTAGATACCCTGAGAGGTTTCTGAATCAATGTATGATATATTAAAACGACTACCCCTTTTGATCTTGTTTTCCTATTAGACAAAACCCTCTTCTCTCTCCTTCCCGATGAAGAGTATGAACAAACCTTAAAGCATGCAAAGGACACAGTAATTTTTTACTTGGTTCACCCCCACCGGATTACATCGAAGGATCATACATCAGCAGTGTGCTGATGTACCAATTCCACTACAAGCGTGCTATTGTTTACAAGTTCGAAGCGGACTGACTGTCCCTCCTAGTTTACAACCACTCATAAAATGAAAGCTCACTACTCTCTAAACTGATGTGTGCTCACTCCTTCTTCATAAGATCCACTCATAGTTTTTAGACATGTAGGTCTCTTCATTATCTCTAATGAAATATTAATCCTTAACTGTTGATATATGCTCTATTGATGTTCATCATTCACCCACAGATTAATCTCACTTTGCACCGGATGTACCAGGAAACCCAATTTTTACACATAGCCCTTACTGCACCATGTACATAATTCCCTTTCCTTGCGTGAAATACAATTTTCACGCAGAACCTCTTATATGTGCCACCAACAAATATTATGCCCAGCCTCTACACTAAATTGCGTGTAATTTTCTACTTTTTAGTTAAATCCACTTTTTGTGAAACACCCAATTTACGCGCAACCAATTATTTTATGCATAACAGTTTTTACGCGCAAACTTGTTGTTTTCACGCAACTCTCTTATGAACTACAATTTCTTGCGCCAGAACTCAGATACTCTCTATGTCTTATGCTCTATCTGAATGAGAGGGGTCACTTCATATTTATAGGAAAAATTGACCCCGCATGAAAAAACCCTCCTTGAGTGCGTAATTCACTTCGATTGCGAAAAACACATCTTCCGCACAGAATTGTTTTTCGCGTACTGCTCCAATTTTTCATGCACCTCATTCCTTTTCCAATTTTCAACCTTTAGATCCCGACACACCTCTTGCATGAAAAACTTTATCCCACTATTTCATGCATCCTATAAATATTTCATGCACCACATTCATTTTTTGCACACCGCGCAAATATTTCACGTAACACGTTATTTTTCAGCGCACCACTCTAATTTTTCACGCGCCACTATATTTTTCGCACACCACGCTGATTTTTCGCACACCAAATTTTTTTTCTCTCCCCACTCCAATTTTACACGTACCTCCCTTTTTCAAAAACACATCTCTTCATTTTCCAATTTTTAGGCCCAAAAATTTGGTAAACACTGGAAAATGACGCCACCTGGTATCTACTCTTTTTGTACTACCTCCTGATCGACCATTCCTTTGTCGAGTTTCTTTAATCAATCATGGATTGTTGAAACCATCTCTTGAAACTGACAAATCATCATGTAAACCCCATTTTTTCAACAAACCCATACATCATGGTCTTCTTTCTCAACAAACACAACATGAAGGCCCACTTTGTCAACAAACACAATCACCTAAAAATGCTTCAATGTTTCCTTGAGGAATTTTTTCCTAAAAATATTTAATTGAACTTAATTGTAACATGATGATAGTAAATTGGAACCATTGGTTGATAAAATGGGTGGATTATGTTGATATGAAATATGAGAAATTAAATCTTTTGTATCCCCCTTCCAAAGCTAAATATATGGTCGAGCATGGCTTGATGCAAGATGAATTTGTTTCCCATATGATGAGAATGTTGAAGTAGAAGAAGAAAATGTTAGAGAATAAGAAAAAAAACTTTTTAGAGTAAGATAATAGTGACCTAGATGTGGTCAAAAGCCCAATTTTTTTCTATGCACCTATTATTCCATCACTTCATCTTACATATAATTAAATTTTGTTAAATTAATTTGAATAAGCAAAGGAGACTGATGTGTCAGGTGATGAAAATTCTAAGAGATATTTCCGGAGCAAATGATAAGTATTGGACCATTATGATATATATAATGGATTGAATTTTTATGGTGGTGGTGGTGATGTATATGAGGGAGATCAGTCACATCTTCCTCCTACTACTTATGCTCAGCATATTTCTATTAACATGAGATCTATTCCTATATATTATTAAATGGATGTACAAGGTTAGGATTTAGAAAGTGGGAAATATAATGTTGTATTTATGGTAATTAAACATAAAAATGGTTATGAAGTTTAATATTTAATGATTTAGGTATGGGATGTTGGATATGGAATTTGTGAGGATAGTGGATATGTTATGGAGGAGAAATATCTAAGAGTTGCTTAGTTGGGGATTGTTTATTCTGAATCAAAAAGAGATGATATTGATAATTATGATGACTATGGTATTCCAACTAATCATGGTAGACCTTACATCCTAGTTGATAAAAAAGAAAATATGGTATCTTTAGTAGAAAAGATATTTGAGGTTGGCCAATTGGAAGCATTTCCCTCTGATGTTCAGGTTGCTAAATCAAAAAATGTATATGCCACCTTTCCTAGATAAGAGAAAAATACATTCCAATACATTCTTCTCCTCTATATTTTAATTATGTTACTAATTATGACCACCAAATGAGAATTATAAAATTGACATGTGAAAAATGAACTGAACATGGGTAATATTTTTCCCACAATGTCAAGGAAGAAAGAAGTAGCCAAAATAATATGAATCACATGGACCTCCAGAAGACATGTGATCACATGACATTATAAAGGCCATGAATATGGTATCTTGAAGAACATAACTTATTATATATCTATGAGATCCCATTTTATGAGTCCTTATAATCCTTTAAAATCACATAGGACACTCTCTAATCATGTGACGTCAGCCAAATGAACATCCCCATGTCATGCGACTTGTCCAACGTCAGGTTCTTGATAACCATAAAAAATCATTGTATACTAAATAGGAAAATATACAAAAGGAGGGAGCCTTTTTTGGTTGAAAATTTATTAAATATTCCCCAATGAGGTTCTCAAGACACCAAAAAGGCCCTAGAGACGTTTCTTCTATGTCATTCAGGAGCTCACTAGCATGTCACCCTCACCACATGAAGGGATTCAAGCAATTGTAGATAGTCCTATGAACTGAATTTGGCCCAAAAACAATAAGGGGGTCTATAAATTATAATTCTTTCACATAAACATAGAAACATTTGGTGGTCATGTAATTCATCATCAATGGGGAGAGTGATTCTCTTCGAAAAAAAATCGAGAAAACTCGTGAGTCCCTAGGCCCTTGTAAAATAAACCAGAAAATAAAAAAGGGAAAAGGTGGGAGCCTCCTGCAATTGTAAACATCAAGATACATTCCTGTAAGCATGGTATGTCCACATAAAATCACAAAAAAATGACAAGAGGATCTTAAGAAGGCCTCCTAGAATGAAATCATTGTATCATAGAAGGTCCCCGTCAAGTCTCCCCTGGTCACACAGAATCCTTTGAACAGGAATCCTCACCTCATTAAGGAACTTATACATGTTATTATGTAATTGAAAAATAACCATGGAATGTCCAAAATATTAGGAAAGACCCCATTAATTGGATATAATTAAATAAATGCGGTGTTAATGGGATGGTCTTGTAGCCACTGAAAATCATGCAGCACCTACAGAATGACCTAAAACAGGAGCTCAATAAACACATGACATCAAATCCTTCCACCAAATATTTTAGGGATTTTTGGAATAAGTTCCATGGAATGTGCGAAATAATATTGGTGGTGAGGCCTAAAATGTACCCATTCCATTATGAGAAATTAATTCTTATAACCACACACCAATGAAGCAGAACATATTTCTCAGGGCGGATGATCTTTCAACTGGAAAGGTTTTCTAGTTGCTAAATATTAGGGAAAAAATGTAAGATATCTCCAGATATTCCTTGGCACTTTATGGGATCATTCATATATCGCATGAAGGGATTATTACGGATTATGTGAAGTAAATCTCACATAACTTCTACATCATACATGACGAAAATAAGATAACAATAAACAAATATATTCCATATGTGACAAATTGATTGGACAAAGACTGATAATATGGGAGACTTATGAAAAAATTATATGATGATCCTCATTCACTTCGCATGAACAACCCATGTCACAAAACATCACCAGAACATGTTTTCCTACGTTACATGATTCTCTTTTTGTATACTATTTGGATCTTACAATGTCCCATGTACATGTTAGAGAATGTCACATGGTGCCCTTCAGACATGACACCTATGTCTCGTGAAACCCTATGGGATCTCTATCCTGACCTTCTTATGTCCTTTAAATATGTCACCCAAACCATACATATCTACCAGTACATGTTATATGAGTCTCACAATGGAACCAGTTCATGTCTAATAGATCTCAAAACATCTTCCAAACAATCCAGCCAAATTTGGAGACGTCCTCTGGACATGTCAGCCAACTTCCATGATGACACCCTAATAAGTCTGGTATGATATATAATGGCCTCCAGAAATAACTCACTGAATATTTTGAAACCATTTGAGTATGTTTTCTATCATTAATGATGACACCAGGGCATAAAATATGTATCATTTGATGAAATACAAGAGTGTCAGCCGATATCATGTAATGTCCACCAGGATCATCTAGTCAGGTCTTTTGATGTTATCTCAAAAAATCAACCTAGATCATGTCATGTCTCTTTGGAATTCCATCCAAATTATTATATGTACCTCAACAAATTCAACTATATCAATATATTGTATTTTGAAAGGTTAGTAAGATATCCTTTGACATATTAAGAATACAATAAAGGCATGTTAGGAAGACAATTAATTCATGTTAGGAAGACAACTAGGCCAGGTCAAGTTGGTCTCCCAAAACTTGATAACCATTTCCAACCACTATATTAGAGAAAACATGGTGTGTAATCCCAAATCCTCTAAACTATGAGAACTATGATTCCTATAATAACTATGATATACAAGATGCCTTCTGAAGCCCCAAAATAAAATGGTCATCCACTTTAGTGTAAGCCCCACAATGCCTCTGGCATTTCACCCATTGAGAACCAAACATTCCAATGGGCTAATCATTCTACCTCATTCATCAGCAGACTAAGAAGTTAATTGAGCTACGATGACTATCATTCCTTCCATAACTAGGATACGCACTATTCCATTCAAATGCTCAATCTTTATATTAAACCTACAAAGGGTTATCTTGGTATATATGTCCCACATCTATATTTTGTAAAAAAAACTAATTTATATCCCAATGTTTCTCACACCAAGTATGAATAATGTGGTATTAAGGAGTTAAAATGGTCATATCATTAACATATTTAATCTCCACCAGTTAGCACAACCTCAGTGAATATGCCCCGATGAGAGGCATGATATGACACCCTCCACATAAAGAAATCAAACTTAGGGATAGTCCTAGGGACATGATCAAAAATAAACAAATCAAATTCCATCTATTTCATGAATATAATGACATTGTCCTCAAGAATCGAGTTCAAATAAAAAGTTACTATGTTCCTAGATATGTGATTTTTGCCTGATGTTAAACTGCACAGGTTCAACAAACCGTGTGGGATTTGATTCCGGTTATAACAATAATATATATGATTCCTCATAGAGGCCCAATACCCTCCTCGATATATTAAATTCCTCCCTAATTGGTAGAAAATTATGAAGGAAGAAATTATAAAATACAAGAAATAAGATGACTCACATTTGGGGATGTGGATGATGAACCTTGCATACATATAGATGGATTCATTAAAATATTCCATTTTTTTGTAAAAGAGATTTAATATATGGTAATTTTTTGGGAGTAACTAATTCATATCTAAAAAAATAGGTTTAACCTATGGATATTTTTTTAGGGTTACTAGTATCATTTTAGGATTAGAATTATATTGATAAACATATCTTAAATCTATAAAATTTTCCCAGACAAACGAATAATTCTCCCAGAAAAAAGTGTGATGTGCCTGAACTCCCATCCTCTCGACCAATGTGATTTCCTAAGAACCGTTGGTTCTAAAACCCCAAATAACCATATGAATTCAAAAATTACGTATTTACCAAGTTATGGATGGGGTAACTGTTGTTTTTTTCCATTAATAATAACAGTGGTGACCTAATGTTAATTATTGTGCAAGAAAATTATCCCCAAAAAATAAACTATCATGCTAATCCAAACTCTCTTTCTGTTATTTATTTTTTTTGAAATAAAAATGGTGAACCCGATCCGATTATCTTGAATAATAGAATGATCACCTGACCATGTGTCGGGGAATTTTTTCATAATTTATGGAAAAAATTTTGATCCCAATATGAATATCTCAAAACAATAATCTGATTTTTTGACCATGTGTCAGGTCATTTTGTTTGGGTAATCTTCACAAAAAATGAAGAAACTGATATGGAACTTATGAATGATTATTTTATCTTGGATTCCCGTGATATAAGTCTATACTCAATTTTAAAATTCTATTAAATTGAATGGAAATATCAAGAATAAAAGGAAAATTGTGATACCCATGCATATTTGATAGAGCACATATCAGGCCTACAATTATGCATTGATCGAGACCATGTTCCTTGTTGTCTTTATGACTGTAGATCATTTCTCACAAATGACACCCTAATCCTACATGTATTAAATCTATTTATTTTTTGTAAACTTATCTATAACTAAAAACCCTACAGGTCTTAAAATGACCTCTCCCACCCAACATATTTAATGTTGGGTGCAGAATGAAATTGAAATTGAATACCATTGAAATATTATGATCCCTATCCTTGAGACTTTTTATGAGGGTATGAAAGTAGTAAAACAGACAAGTACACATCATCAAAGAAACTTTTTTGTAATTCTTGTGAAACTCATCACCACATCCAACTGCTTAGGAATATTATCTATAGAGCATGATAATAACCACTTATACTAGCTGATAAAGGTGGACCAATGAGCCAACTACAGTTACCTTACATTTTAGGGGCCATCAATGATGGATTTTGTCAAATGTAGTCAGCAGTTCCATCCAATATGTTCCCTTCAGTCTTCTGATTAGGGTAAAAATCAACACAACACCACCTATTATACCCATTAATGAGAAACAAGGAAGAAGTATCAGAAGAGGAAGGCACTGAGTAATCATGAGTGGGAGCATATCCATACTTCTACTTATGATGTCTACCACTATATTCAAATAGTATGCACTGAGAAGGCTTATATCCCTACTCATATCAAGTCTGTAAGCATTTTATTTCAGCAATCATGTGGGAGGAACATATCCTTACACCTATGAAAGAAGACTATCAACATATTTTTTAGCCACATGGAGGATAAAAGTGGGATCATAATCTTTCTTCAATCGAATATATCTAAAAATATATAATGGGGATAGAAAATGTGAAAGATTACATTGTTTCACACAATTTTATAAATTTTAATTACATCATATAAATTATTGAGGAACTCCCATGACATATTCTTGTACTGTTACTAATATAAGGGCAGGTACATATTACTCTCCATATAGCCAGGGTTGCACAAAAATCTGACCATTATGACAAAGTGGTTTCCCTAGATGAAGCACACATTCTTTCTCATATCTAGGAGGATTATTGGAATATTATTATAAAGGAAGAGGAACCAGACCGAGATCATATTCCCATTCCAAATAGGGATCACCAAGTGGAAGTGGCACATGCCTTGAGATAGGGGATGATTCTCATATAATTATACATTATGCATAATCCAAAGGCCATAGTTTTGGATCATATCCCCATTCTGGTTAGGGATCACCAGTTGAGGCTGCAACATGACTCATGAAAGGTACATATTCCTATCAAAGAAGATATGTGACATACTCAAAAGGACATGGACCAGAATCATTTCTCAGTTCTTTCCATTGATTACTGAGTGAGAAGGAAAAATGCCTTAGGACAGGCTCATATTCTCGTCAGTGAATCTTCATAGCATATTCTAGTATATAACAGAAACTAAGATAATATTGCTTCATCCTATGATAAATTAATTAATCCTCATTCTTCCAAGGGTATACAAGAGAATTATTAGACCCATTCTCCCATTTCGGAGGTCTGTCATCATTTTTTTGACGGGAAATGAATTTTCGAACACGGATCATAATCCCACTCCTAACGGGGCTCACAAGGTTAGAGTATCATAAGACATGAGAAAGGATCACATTCCTATCAATAAATTCCAATGGTATATTTTAAAGTCTTATGATTGGTATCATATCCCTGTTCTAACAGAGGCTCACCATGTGAGAGTGGAACATGCCTTCGGGAGGCTTATATTCGAACCAATAATGAAGAATCACATTGTAATATTCCATCATATTCTGAGTGGAAGGATCATATTCCCATAGCACCATACAAGTATCAACATCTTCTGGCAGCCTTTATATAGTTGGCACATATCCCTTCACATTTCTAAAATGCATGTCACATTTTCTAGACATAGTGCAGAATTAGGATCATATCATTATTCATCTAAACAATAGTCTCTTTGAGGTTGCTCAAGAAACATTATCAACACCCCAAGGTCCCAAAGACTCTACAAATTAATTATAAGGATATAAGTACCATGATAATCCTCTTCAAGGGAGTGTATATATGGATCACAAGGAATCTACTCCTAAAAAATCATCTATTGTCAACCTCTCTATAGTGATATCTCCCACAGACATGGAAATCATCCTCTTTCCTAGAAACCTATGTATATAGAGGTACTGAAAACTCAAGTTCATTCATAATGAGAGGTTCTTGAAACATTGTGGTGAACTATAAGTAGTTTTATATAATATCCAGGTAGCACTACACTCCAGTTTGTAGGAAACACCTTGAAGATTATTTTGTGTTATGATCTGATGGTGGCATGTATGCCTAATTAAAAGGATTCCAACAATTAAATATGAAGATATTTAACTAGAGAAAAACCTTTCCACCATGTTTTGGAACCTCTCCAATTATTACTATGACGTCCTAGATGAGCTATAAAATGAGTGCATCCCTTATCTATTCCAAAATATATGAGATACTCATCAGTGAATCATGGATAGACATCCCCATTATCTAGGATACCGGAATCACATTCGTATTAGAAATACACTCTATTTTAGTTTTATATGGCCTCCTTTTCCATTTCCTCAAACCTGGGAAAGGAGGATCATGAAAAACACCTATGCAGTGTTTCTCTCCGCACTTTGACAACTCTCTTCAGGATGATATCCATAGAGTCACCAAACATATGTATATGAGGATGGGTAAAATATGGATTATTGACTTTTATTATATCCCGATAACAATATAACCCCTCTGATACGATGTCTAATATTGTCATAGCCTCCTACAAAACTAGAGGACCAGGCAATGTGTGAGGCATTTGGTCACTAAAATAGAGTTCCACCACATCACTGTTGCTACGAAATCAATAATATGGGTAGAGGAATTCCCAAAAAGCATTGAATAGGTCCACTCAATGTAAAAATAATGAATTTCATAAGAAAAAAAATTGATGTTGAAATCGACTCAACAACATCCCTTATAAACTAACTCATGTCATGGGGTGCCATTTCAACCATCAGCTTCAAAATATATACTATGCCAAATCAATCATATCACCTTAGTTGTTGTTTTAGAGTTCGTAAAAGAGTGAATCCATACCATATAGCAAGAGTAATATCTACCACAATATCCAACCATCAGATCATGAATTCCTAAGAGGATTCAATATATATTACCAAAATATTCAAAAAAACACACCAATAGGCTAGGGGAATTTATATGTCAATCATCACCACCAGGTTCATCATACTCTCACATGCTCATAGGGAAATCAACAATGATCCCGGATCAACCCCATTACATTGTTCATGGGGGATTTACATCTCAATGTATGTCCCAAGAGTCATCAAAACCTAGAATGGAATCATTGGATCCTCAACAACAGGATCAATCAATTACAGTTGTGGACTTGAAAAACCCCGTTCCTATAGGGTTGGGGGAATTTTAATCAACATCATATCCATATTTGGAATAATTCCTCTCTAGGTTCAGAGGTAAATATTGATGGTCGACATCCCATTCATTCCTCCTTCCATAAAACAAACCTCGACTAATCAGGGTCCACTCAGCAGTCTTGACTGAAAAATACCTCATGGAAATTTGTCATAGGCCCACATTGTAGGATTATGTGACGATGCAAATCAAACCCAACTGAGTTCACAAGACAAAAATAGCTTCATATGGCCAAAAAAAATTTTACCAACCCAAATATAGGTAGCGTATAATCATCCTTCTACGATGAATGTAATGGGATAACCACCATTTCTCGATATACCTCTGAAAATTTCATCATGATCAACATAATAGATAATGTGGATCATTATAAAATATAGAGGGTCATAACACAGAAAACCCACCTTGAGAGGAGGGTTATCCGGATGAACCAAACTGAGGGTGAAAATACCTCGATTCAGATAAGGATCGAAAAACTAACACTGATGAATATTTATTTTCCACGCATATAAATGAACACTTAAACATATAAAGGGAAATGTGTGGCTACATCCCAATAACCACCTAGGAGAACAGAGGTTCCTTCCACAGAGGAAAAGTTTTCACAATATGAAAATTATAAACAAAATCTAAGACAACAAAATGTGGAGCTAATAAGGGGAAAGATTACCATTGGGAATAATTTTTAGGTAGAGATGAATATTTTTCTTCATAAGGCATATTTTTCATCAAATAATAGATCAAATAATCAAACTTGATTTGGATATAGGTATCCAGTCAACAAAAACAAGGAAGTCAAAAATGATTATGAATTCACTCAATTATGGGAACAACAACTCCATTTCAATGGTAATCACTTAGTCTACACATGAGTAGAGAATCAATAAGAGTTGAAAATGAGGCCATCTCGATAACCCTCCCCCACTCCCTATAAATGGGAGGTGGATCAAATAAGATCACCTCTTTAGTTTCTCAACACCATATATTTCATGGTTAATAAAATAAAAGCCTTTGAATAGAGATTTTCAACCATTCATCCTTAGAATAATCCATATCCAGAATGGATGGTTAAAATTTTTCCTCCACCCAATTTTCGAAACCTAGTAATCTCAACCGTTAATTATGTTAGATACCCTGAAAATAATATCACACACTTTGTGTCCCAATTTGGGTTGATGATGGGCCCTCAAAATCAAAAAGGGGAATCAAATATTAATTGTTTTATAAAGACTCGGGTTGGGATATCCGTTATTTGTAACATTAGTCCTCCAGTAGGAACCATTTCAAGATGGGAAGACATTATTCTTCAGTACCTTTACCAATTCACCCCCACACTATAAAAGACACCAATTTTCAACATGATGAATTGAATGAAATGTTAAAATGAGATGTTTCATAACTTTATAGCCATATGTAATGGTTTAACATATTCATTTATAATCCCTCTCTCATAAGAAATATTAATTGAACTCTATGCTGGGAATCTTGTGGTGGAGTTGAAGGCCCCTATGATCCAAAACAAGTATCTAGGTGGGTCTATGAGTTTTCAGAAATAGAAAAACATCTAGAATATTTTATTTAGTGAACCCAAGGAAAATCATAACTAATTACCTTAGAATAGGCAAAAGACGTGGGAAAATAGAAACTCCCACTACTATCCTAAAACCAGAAGTTGTTCCCATTAAATCACTTGGGATGGCCCCAAAACCTCCCAAAAACCTCCTATCAAGTGTTAAAAATCACAACATATCCCCTTACCAGAATCCATGAGAGGTCATGGTCACATGATATTTACATAATTGATGAATAAATCATACACCTTATGAAAAGAAAAAGAAACTGATTATTTCCTAGCAGCCGTGTAAAATAATCATCTTAAGATTCCAGAGCCCAGGAAGCCCAATGAGTTCAATCTAACTGACCTTCCCAAATAATGTCATTTCTTAGGAGACTAGGTCATGAAAACAGGATTTATTTATCTTTAAGGACATTCTGCAAGGCATAGATGATTCCAGATAAGTGATTTTAAATAACTCCCTAGATCCAACGACCTATATCACTATCACCAAGTAAAAATAATAGGGTTATTGTAAAAATGTTTCTATCCATGTTTGGGGATTTTTTTTAAAATTAGATGAATTGAAAGACAGTAGACTAAGCTCATGCCACCATGAGAGAAAAACATCACAGACACCAAATACTTCCTATATCTTGGGAGGTGACATCGGATATGTCTCTTGAAGGTGGATGTGACCATCAGACACAAGAAAATACAGAAGTATAATATTCATATTATGCTATGAGGAAAGCTCTATATATTTCATATTTCCTTCCTACAACATCTGAAGAATGGGACCCTCTACTAAATAGAAACAGCATTAGAATGGGACCCTCCCCTTGAGCCTCTCATAATCACTAGGCCCATCTACCTTAGAGATTCCTATTTCTATGTTATATAGTAATGAGAAACCCCACATTGAGAAGCACAAAACTCCAACACAAAAGTCTAAAATTTTGAAATAAATGGAAGTTGTCTTATTGATTCTATCAATCAAAAATGTTCACCACATTTCAAAAAATCATAGGGAGGAACATATTAAAGACTTCTACAGCCCGCAATAGTTTGAAATAGATGTCACTGTATGTGAGGTCTATCGAGTTGATATGATTCCAGTAGTGTATAATGTCGCCACCTCAGTCACATATAAGAATCAAGAAGAGGTCATCTAGAGGCACATCATGCCCCTATATATTTTGGGTACATTCAATAATGTCAACCTCAGAATAGATATGACTGAAAATGGTTCTTGGATCAATCTAATCCCATTTTGAAACCTATGATGTTTGGGGTATAGTGAAGGATATTTGTCTCCCTATAAGTATCCATTCAAGGGTATGATAAGCATGAGTTAAGATGTCTCGAGAAGATGAATATCTAAACATAGTTTGGTAAGATCACATCCAATGTTTATTTAATGGTAATCCAGTAAGAAATGGCATACTGTTTCCTACTCAGAAGGATCAGACTTCACAAAAATGTGGTGATACCTTTAATATTCCATAATTTTTTGAAATACCCAATCAATAGAAAGGCTAGCATACTACATGGTGATAGTTACACCATCAAAAAATGTAATGTCACACATGATGAGGTAGGTTTCTAAAAAATGGAAAGAAAAAAAGAAGTAGTGGATAATGATAAATAGGATTCTATGACTAATGGCTTGAAGGATTCCACTATAAATAACTAGAGTATTCCCTACAATGATTTTGTGATCCCCACAAATCTATTTTAGGAAATTGACATGATTGTATATTTCCAAGACCCTTCTGTACCCAACAATAGTTTAAAAGAAAATAAGAATCAAAATATCTCTCTAATGTATCTAGAAATTGTGGATGACACATTATTTTCTCATAGACTCTCTCACCTAGATAGTGATAGAGATGGCCCCAGATTACCGAATTCACCAAAAAAATTACGCCATAGACATAGAGGTTGAAGATGAGGAGGATTAGCTTAATAATTCCTCTTCTACATTCAATGAAGAAGTCTCCATCATCATTGATAATCTCAGACGGGTAAATTTGTGAACAATAGGATACCCATGAACTACATTTGATTAATGTCAGCATGCCTCTCTATGTAAAAGAGATACGAACTTCATTTTTAAATAAATACTTAAATTTGTTCGCTTGGAATTATAAAAAAATTAATAAACTGAATCAATATGTGGCTATACTCCATCTCAGCTAACCTTCTAAACATCAAGGCATCAAGTAGATAGCTAGGAGGATTCAACCCCTCTCATGATTCCAATTTAGAGGAATAATTTTACAAATTAATGAAATAGAACATTTTTTGGGACGTCAAATACCCCTATATGGATTCTTAATCTCATCCCTTTCAAAAAGTAGAATGGAAGTATTAGGTTCTAAATCGGTTTCATACACTATTTTCTAAATTTACTAAAGGTGAAATAAAATTTCCAATTAAATAATTATTGGTTAATGAATCTCTTCTCTTCTATGACCTCAACATCATGTAGGGGTTTTTCAGGTACAATAAGACAAAGATGGCCCTTAAATATGTGGAAGACACTAACGGTAGAGTGCTGTAGGGGAACTTTTTCAATTTGGTAATTACATTTTAATTAAAGAATTATAGCACTAAATATTAAAATGTTATGTATCATATATTTTAGCCTCTTTCAGAATAATATTTTAATATTGTGTTGATGAACTAATGGTAAAATATTTATAATTGAGCGATCACTTCACAAATCCGTAATTAATCATCAGTATGCTTAGTTAGCACATTCTGAAGATGGATCCTATGAGATTCACATTCAAGGTAATATTGAAGAAGTTAATCATATTTGAGGCAAGCCACCAAGGTATCAAGGATGACCCTAAAGAGACTAGTTGTATTGTGGTAATTCCACCCCCTCTAAATCACAAATAAATGAGGGGTATCGATGGTAACCTCACTTATATTAAACATTTCATAACCTACATGGACATAAAATCTATCTCATTCACCAATCTAATGAATAATTGAATCAACTATCAATGGGATGTGGACGGAAAATAATCCTTCAAGAGTCTCAAGCAGTACCTGCTACACCCATCAGTCCTAATTTGAATGATGGAATGAAGGTCACTCAACTTATATGCAGCCACTATGGAACACCCACTATGATCCCTCCTCACATATAAGAATGATGAGGGAAGTGAGAACATTTTATACTACTTCATCTGACCAATGATAGTAACTAATACCCAATACTCTAATATCATCAAGAAATTCCTCACACTCATCATTACAGTGTATAAGATAAGGAATTACTTGTATCACCACAAAGTTCAATTGTTCCCACATATTGACCTGCTCAAGTAAAACATTAGTCCTCCATAGATGACTGGGAATTTGGCCCGATGGGTGATTTTGTTTTTGTTTTTTTTGTTTTCTTGAATGGCCCGAAGGCCTTGTTTTTTATTGATTTTTGATAACCCCCTTTTACGGGATTAGGGGGAACCATTACAAGTATCGTAGACTTAGAGATTACATTGCCCATAGTCTTGGAGACATAACATGATTTCTATGTCTTAAGGAAACCATACAGACTATGAATACTTGAAATCACCCCTCCTCGGCATCTTCATCATGATCCGCTCACCAACAAATGGAATCATAGACAACCATCTGAAATATAGGATAAGTCAACCAAGACAGCACTTCCCCAGAGAATAAAGAACTGATATCCACTCCTGGGTGGATGAAACCCAAAATTAGCTATCTCTAAAATGGGACTCTCATGACAGACTGATCCTGAATGGAATATATTATATGTTTGTCTCATAACTATAACATGTTGGATGGTCTAAATTAGCATAAATCCAACTATAAATGAGGTTATAACAAAATATATCTTAGAATAATAGAAGAAATGTATATTTTCACCCTCCCTGAAGATGTTTGTGAGGGATATTTTGATGATCAACAATTTGGGGCCTGCCACCCCCCCCCCCACCACCACCACAACCAAATCAGGAGGTTGGGTTACTACTGGAAAACCCTGATAAATTATAGTGTGTAATTTACCTTGAAATTTCAAGCATGCCAAGTCAATGAAAACTTCATCCATCAAACCCTGTAATATTTACATACAACTAAATATTCATGGACATTTTCTATATGGAGAATGGATGGTGTGGGACCATATCCCCCAACCATATATAATAAGTTCAAGTACATCCTTATTTCTATTGAATTATTCTCTAAATGGGATGATGGAATACCCCTCATAGAATTAGGGATAAAAAAATAATAAAATTCATAAATTCCCATATCATCACTAGGTTCAGGGTTATTTACACAATACTGATTGATAGTGACACCAATATTTGTACTGCAGAGATAAAGAAATTGTATCAGGGGTACATTATCGAGTCCTATCACTCATTCTCTATCATGCATCTACAAATCAAAAAAAATTTACCTTTAATATGGTTTTTTCAAAAATTCCTCAGAAGATGGTGAATAACGGTAATTGGTCATATCCAGAAAATCTCCTAAATAATTTATGGTCCTACCAAACCAACACACGTACTAAAACACAAGAAAATACATATTCATTGTTTTATGGGACTGAGGTAGGGTTACCTATATACGTCAAGTTTACTTCACTTGGAATATCCATTTTTGAAAAAATATCAAATAATGATAAATCACAAAAGTGGATGGATGAGCTGAATAAGCTCTATAAAAATATATTGAGTACACTCCATAACTTTGAATTCCATCAGAATTAGATCACACAACCCTTCAATAAAAATTTCTTCCTCTATTTTTCCTCCAAGGATAACTAGAGTTGGATCTCAGAACCCCAATGATAGTTGGACAGAAGCCTCTAAAGGTGGAACGCAAATAGGAAGGCCCTTATATCATACATAAGGTCTACCATAATTGAGCTTACTCCCATTCAAAAATTTACAGAGAACATGTCATACCCCACTAATATAATATTTCTCAAGAAATACTTTTCATTGATGTCATAAAGAATTAAGTCCTAGAATAAAGACATTAAAAATAACATCATCTCTCATCCTAACCACATGACATTAAACTGTATGGAATTTTTTGTAACCACATGATGTTAAATAGTACAATATTGTTCTTAACTACACAGCACTAAACAAAATAGAACTTTCCATAACCAAATGGCATTAAACTATATGGAACCCATCCTACCAGTAGTGATATAAAGTTCACAACATCCATTTTCTTAACCGCATGATGTAAAAATATATGTATCCCTAATTTTTATCATCATTCTCATCGAGTGAACCTCATCCTAACAGAATGTTGATAAACTGGATGGATGATCTCTTTATATCATGATGTTAATCTGCACTAAATTCCACATCATGATAACAATTCACTATAGAAAAAACAAGATTAGTGTTAAAGGAGGATGAATCCCAATTTGGCTTGATTCCTACCATTACAGAAAACTTAGTGATGCCTAGAAATCAATTATCGGGTCTACCCTTAATAATAATTTTATTCCACAATGAGAGTATTGTTTACTCACCAGATGTTGATTAACATGATGGATTATGTCTTCACCAAATGATATAAAACTGCACAGGTCTCTAATATTCATATTATTTCAGGTTTATTCAGCCACATTCTTACTACAAGATGTTAAATTTCATAGATTATGTCATGACAAAAAAAAATTAAATTTTACATGTTTCTATAACTGTGTACAAATTTATTCTCATTATAATGTGATATGTAGGGATGGATGGATCCTATATCCTAGCCCATCCACTATATTGTACAAAATGACCCTTTCTAACCTACAATGGAATCCAAATCAAGAAAACCCCTTTCCATTAATTATTTCTCACATCAAGCATAGATGAAATTATATTAGGAGTTTTTTTAAGTCAATATCTATATGGATAAGGAATATCAGTCCATGATAGAGTTATCATGAGTCCTTATTGCTTGAAATTAAACTTCATGATTTATTTCCTCATCATATGATTTTAAAATTCATGCTTCATATCCTTTTAATACGAAATTAAATTGAATTGTTTTCCCTAACTATGTATTCCTTGATTCCTATTATCACAAGACATGTAGTGATACCCATATCACCAATACAAGGCCCAAATATAATAATTTACACAAAAATTCTCAATCTCATCATACAGTTCAGAATTGCATAAGGAGTTTTCCTCAAGAACTATGTGTGGATTGATTCCTATCATATTATGATATGTATAGATGCCCATATATCAAATCCTAGGCCCATATAAAACATTAAACGATAACAATTCCCCATTTAATGTATGGTTTAGACCTATATAGAGAGCTTACCATTCAATAACTATGTTTTACATGATTTCTATCCTCACAAGATACATGGTGATGCTTAAATATCTAATTCTGGGTCCATACATCTTAAAAAAAATATTCCCCCATCCCTAAATATGTGCCAGACCTACAAAAGGAACGACCCCAAAATGTATTAGTGTGGAGTCATACAAGCTAATTTTTCCTAAAAATGAGTCAGATATATATATAGACTTCTTGTGAATATAATACATCTCACAACATTTTTCACATCGATTCCCATGTCCTTTTTGTATGATGTTAAACTATTAGGGAAAAAATACATGCTTACCACATGATGTTAAACTACAAATAAAATTTCATAGTCACAAGACATTAATAATGAAATTTTTTTTGTCTCCAATAGATAAAGATAAACAATACAGAATATCACCCATTTTCATCCCTTATCAAAGGACCACAATATCCTGACCCTAGTAAACTAGAGTAATAAGTTATTTAATTATCCTTAAATCCTTTTAATCCAAAAATCACACTTAATGTATTGAGTGCCTTGGGTCACAAAAAATATTTTATTTACCTTGGAAAGGAAAATAAATCTATATTATTGACCATGATATTAATTCATAGGGACTATGAACTACCAACCAAAGTGGTCATGGCTCTATAAGAAGATATTTCTAATCCTTGTGAGCCTGAAATCATTGTGGAAGAACTTAGAACCTAGTGTGTTCTGGGTCAAACATAACATGGTTGTCCCATGTCATTACTCATGACTTGAGATTCCTGAGTAATTATTTACAACATTCTCATTTATTACTTATACAGATATTTTTGTAATCTTTAACATAGGTATCCTAAGTGTATTTCTGTTTTAAATTACCCTTATATTAGATCTATGTGTGTCACGACCTTAAAGTACATGCACTTTAGTCAAATATGTATGAACATAAACTCTATCCTTTGATGGTTTGAATAACATGAATTTAAACTACTAGAGAAAGAGAAACAAAACTAATTTTTCAAAAACATGAAATGGTTGTCCTGAGAAAAATTCAAGTATTTTCTCACTAAACTCATAATCACAAGGGTTTTGAAAAAAACAGGGAATAGATAAATGAGTCGTAAAGCTTGTTGTGTCATATTTTTTTACCTAGTAAAAGTTATTTTATGCTCATTGGACCCCCTAATCTAGGAAAAGGTTAGAGACATTGTTTTTTTCATCTCCTTTCAATGATATCATGTTCAATTGTTGGTGACACAAATTTTAGTGCACTAAAACCCATATTTAATATTAAATTAATCGCAAGACATTGTTCTTGGTTTGAGTTCCTTAGATCATCCTAATATTCTATGGCCATTGAAAAAGGATACCCAACAACAAGGGAACCTTTTATGACTATATGTTTGTGCTTATAGATCATGCATATCCACCCATGTTTTTCGAACAAGTGTGTCACATTGAAAAAAATGAATTTCTAATCTTAGTGAGCCATGACATCACTACAATAGAACATAACACCTCAGTCTATTCTAGAACATTCTAAAGATGATTCCCCCACACCATCCTCATGAACGGAACACTTTCGACCTTGATTTACAGTCCATGTACCTAGAATATTTAATCATTTCTGACATCCTCAACATTACATCACCATTTTTTGTGCCTTTTCTCAAATCCAAGATGTGACACTCTATTCCTAAAAATTTTGATGGTCCATGTTCCGTGATTTGAAAATGAAGGGTGTAGGCCTCAAGCTTCACAATTAAATAGATGAACTACACTAGGGTGCCAAAACACTTACTAGGTATCCATTATTTACATACCCAAACTCATCATCTGGACATTTGAGTCTTCATAAATCATTCATGTACCTCAAAAAATGAATTGATATCATCTTTTCTTTCCCATGCTATCAACACATTTATGATTTGACCTAACAACTAAAGGAATATTCTCTTTTCAAGAAATTAATCCCAATCCTTGTGATCCACAACAACACTGCGGAAAAACATGACACATCGAGGTGTTAGGGTTTATTTCTAACATGTCTCCCAAACCCATATTCATTGACTAACATTTTTCTTATAACATACATCACCCATATTCATACTATCTAAGTGGATCTATAATTCCTAGTATTTCACCCTCATCCAATATCACACCCATAACTCATCCATGACCCTTGGAGAAGAGTGAATAAACCTCTATTTGAAAATGATATCGACATATAAGGGCCTTGAAATACTAACAGGAGGAATCTAATTCTTATATAAATAGAGATCTAATCATTGTGAGCCTCGAAAACACCACTTCTAAACTAAACATCCAAGGGTGTTCTGGGTCATTCCTAACATGTCTACACTATATTCCTTAAAAATCAATCATGTTCTAGAAGTAAGACATTAAACTAAATAGAATCTAAAATTTATAACACTAAGTATAGTAAAATATAGTAATAAAGGTTCAATATGGAATCCCTCATTTTTATTAAATAAATTTCCTTTACATGGTACAAACAGAGGATATTTTAATGTTTAGTTTCTTAGAGATAAGGTACCTAATACATAAAAACCCAAAAAATTATTATGAACC
This sequence comes from Viscum album, assembly GCA_963277665.1. NCBI lineage: Eukaryota > Viridiplantae > Streptophyta > Magnoliopsida > Santalales > Viscaceae > Viscum > Viscum album. The sequence goes on along the minus strand of OY728165.1, from coordinate 877,169,129 downwards.
CACCTAAATAAAATCATGATGGGTTCACCCTATGTTACTTTTATTTCATATAATATCATGGGGACATACATAAAAGGAATGGTGTGAGCAGGAAGCCCATTTAGGGAATAAGAAAAGAAAAAAAATCAAGTGATAATGTGCCATATCAATAAGAACACAAGGCTTAAAAATAAGGGATAAATAAGAGGAATATCATAAAAATAATTAAATGAATCATTACATGAAAATGTGGCTGAAACATTTTCTTGAGACATTAATATTCATATCTCCATGGTTTCATAAATGAAAATTACCAAGGTTACTCACCAATGTATTGTAAAACTTATCGTCTCTATAGAAAAAATTATTTACTCAATTAATTGGAGACCTATTAGGGAGAATCCTTCATATATATAAATTTCATGTGATCTAAATAGATCATAAAAATCATTTTATTAATAACCCTTGGATAATAATGAATAGATTTCCTATCAAAATCGGGGCGTACAAAAGTTCATAAAAACATAATCATTACTTAATTTTCAACCCTTGAAATGAAATTATAGTTTCATATATGTAAATTAATAAATTAAAAAGTAATTTTTACATATATTTGAATACCACTTGAAATGATTGAGTTTTGGGTGTTCAAATAAAAAGAAAAAGAAAATTTATCATGTAAAAGAGAGAATTTTTAGAAGTATATTAGGCAGTATGCCAGGTATAAAACATTGTTTTTGAAAAGGTTAAAATTAGGGTGAAAAGGACTAACTTTGGTAAAAGAATTATATTAATGTTATTAGATGATATAAAATAAAAAAATATATCAGTTTTTTAATTATAATAAAAACCACCTAAAAGGGAACTTGAATGGAAAAGAGAAGTTGAGGTCTTCCTTACCATGAAGAGTTGTTCCTAAAACATGAGGATGGATCCTTGAGGGATTGAGGACACCTTGGGGGGACCCATTGGGGGAAATAATAACCATAACATCATATATTATATATTTTTAGTGACAGGGAATGGTGAAATTGGTGGGTATTTATATCAAAAGTGGAGGATTTTTTTTTAATAATTTTCGAATATAGGTCTTCAAAACCCTGGTTGTTGAAAATATAAATCCACTGTCCTAAACAGGGGTTTTTATCATTATTCTGGACATTTGGGTCACATCTTAGGATATTGTATTCTAATATATCCTATAAACTTTTTAAACTCACCTTTTTGTATTTAAAAGTAATGATTTCACAAAGTAATGTTTTTAAAAATAAATTGTTTTTAGACATTGGAAACTCACTTATAGTTTTATAAATTCATTAAAATATATTAAAATACATAATATTAAAAAATAACATGTTTTGGGTCTTGGATTGTGTTTAATTAATTATTTAATAAATAAAACATAATTTTGAATTCAAAAAATTCTCTAAAAACCAAAAATTGTATTTCTTAATAGTCACGAAAAAATAAAGTATTTTATAAAATTTTAAAAAATTCACCCTAACCCAATTTTAACATGATGGTTTGAAATGTAAAGTTCAATTTTCCATATTAATTATCTAATCCTGATAAATTTAAATTTTGAATATAAAATCCTTATTAAATTTAAGATGAGATTTTTTTAAGGCATAGTCAAAATCCTGACACGTATAAAAATTTCTTAACCCATTATAAAATTATTTTATCTTTTATGTTTTCTTTAGAGTATTTTAAAATAATATTTTTAAAAAAAATTATTATTTCAAATACATTAATTTATAAAAATATTTTATATATTTTCAAGAAAAAATACAATTCTTATTCATATACGTTCAAAAATCAATTTATCGAATTCACCTCATATAAACTTAAAATTTTTTTAAGAATAAATAATCATAAATGGAATTGATAAAATAAAATATTTATTCAAAAAATGGAAATAATCTTTAAGTAACAATGTCCTGGACATGTATATCTCTATTACTTCCGCATATGTCCTAAAGGGGAGGTCTGTGATTACGGTAGTTTCATGGGGTGCCTCAGCTAACATCTTCTAAGTGGAAATCTCTACTGACATAAACATCTCACATAAGTGATTTCATTCAATATTTAATGTTTGATTCTTGGATTGGTATTGGTCATGGCTAACCCCCAATGACAATACATGCCACCCATGTTATGATAAATGGTCTTCAAATGACACGACTCTGTTGGTTGAGGCCATCAATTCTCTTTTCTATCTCATTTATACTCTATCACTAAAATCTATAGTCACTAATTATAATGATAATATTATGAAACAAGGATATAGATTCCAATGGTACTATTGATCTAAGGTCATATAATGTTTGAATCCCAATGGTTACATTTCTCTTAACACCATATAAATACAACTTCATTCTGTATATCGAAATTTACTACAATTCCACTTATGGTTATATTTTCATTTTTGTGATATTTTTATTGATTTAGTTATATTTTGTTTTATTGATATAAAATTTTCACCAGGGGTGATAATTCTTGTAGATTAGAAAGATCCTTATTTTCCCATTTTAGATTTTATATTTTATATTTTTTTTCCAGTTGTAATGTTTGTTATGTTAATTTATGTCATAGATGACTAATGTAAAGATAATTTCTAATGAGATAATGTTTTTAGGGTTTTTAATATTTTATATGTTTATTATGTTATATTATATGTAAAAAAATATTTAGGATAAAATATCATTTAAAAATTTTTTGTCGTTGCTTTTTCCCCCCTTAAGAAATTTTTCCATGAAATTTAAACTCATTATCTCAATTGTGAAAAGGTGAGTGTAATTTTGTCTCATTTTCATATCTATTTCCCGTGTATCTTCATCATATATGTGGTTCCTACAAAAATATTTAATGGTGTGGGAAGTCTTGTTTCAAATAACCTTTTGTCTATGGTCTAAGATCTTTATAACATTCTCCTCACAAGAGAGGTCATGTTCCAGTTGTAACACCTCTAGATTCGGTACATTTGAGGGATTATGTATGTACTTCTTTAAAAAATATACACAGAATAAATCATGAATATGAGTCATATTTCATTGAAATACTAACCTATAGGCCACTGATCCTATGTGATAAAGGATTTCAAAGGGTCAAATGATCCAAGGGATAAACATTCCTTTATTTCCAAATCTCATTACCCCTTCCATGGTGATACCCGATAGACTGACTTTTCTCCAACATAAAACTAAAATTCCCTCTAATGGTTGTCAGTATAGATCTTTTAGAAACTTTGAGAAACATTTATATTTTGATAGATGTCATGAACCTTTTCTGTCATCTCATTCACAAGATTGATGCCAAAAAATATTTTATCATAGACATCATCTCCACATGAAGATATTGTACATCAATTCACATATAAAAATTCATATGGTGCCATTTGAATACATGAGTGGAATATATTATTGCATGAGAACTCAACTAATGGAAGGTGTTGATCCAATCAACCTTTAAATTAAATTGAACATATTATTAGAATGTCCTTGATTTTATAAATTGTCTTTTAATATTGTCCATTCGTTTGGGTTTGATAAGACATACTAAAATTCAATGCAGTATTCATAGCATGTTGATGACCTATCCAGAATATAGATCTGAACTATGAATAATGATAAAAATGATAAAAAGTGTCACCCCATGAAACCTCACCACTTACATTATGAATATATTGTAAGGGTGCACACGAGAGAAATATTCATGAATGGAGATGAAATTTGATGTATTTGTGAGTCTGTCCAATATTACCCATATAAAATATATTCATTTAGATGTTCATGGGAGACTAGTGATGAAGTCCACAGTGATATTTTCCCACTACCATTTTAGTATGGGTAGTGGTTTCAATAAACCATTAAGAATTTTTTACTCTGCCTTCACTTGTTGACACACCATGAACCTTGTAGTGTAGTTATAAATATCCATTTTCATATTATCCCACAAATAATTATCAGGATGGTCCCTATTAATGTTAGTGCTTCCAGGATGTGTAGAGATCATAGAACTTTGATCTCCATTCATAATATCCTTCTTTATATCCAGGATATATGGAACACATTGCCTTGTTTTTCATTTTATTAGATCTTCTTAGTAAATATTTAACTTAAGAAACATTCCATTATTCACATCCACTATATTCTTTTGTATCAGTTAATCATCTATTTGAAATTTCATTCTATTCTATAGTAATGGTGGTTGAGAAATCATTTCTGATATAGTTGATTATTTCTCTTCCCTTATGATTCCCACTTATAACTATACTAATTTATTGATCAAAGGATCTCCTAGAATCTCCATCATTTCCAAAACAATAAGGTTATTACAACATAATTTATCAATGACTTTGTTTCCTTTTGAAGTGAAATAATGATTTTAATAGTCATATTCTTTAAGAAGTCGAAACCATGTCCATTTTCCCATGTTAAATTCATTTTTTTATAATATACTTCAAACATTGGTAGTATATGTATATATCATATTTCATAACATAAATCTATTGATTCCATATTTTTAGAGAAAAAATAACTACACCTAGATATAGGTTATGTGTAGGATAATTCTTCTCAATATGCTTTAATGTTCAACATGCATAAGCCACTATCTTGTCATTTTTCATGAATATGCACCCAAGACCTTTTAGAAATGAATAAGTATAAATAATGAATACTTATTTTACTTATGGTAGAGTTATCACAGATGAAATAACCAATATATTCTTTAGTTCCTAAAATATTTCTTCCATCTCATTTGTCTTAATGAAACTAGCTCCTTTTTTAATTAAATTGTTTAATAGACTAGATATTCATGGAATTTTTTTCACAAACCTCTTATAATATCCTACTAAACCAAGAAAACTATGTATATCAATTACTATTATGGGATGAGGCCACTCCACTAAAACATTTGTCTTTATAGGGTAAAATGATATTCTTTCATTGGTTTCAATGTTCCCCAAGAACAAAAATTTTTGTAAAAAAATTTACTTTTGGTGAATTATACAAATAGATTTTCCTTCATAATATTTCCTAATATAAATATTATAAGAAACTAATCCTCCTTATAAATCATTGAATATATTAGAATATCATCATTAAAATCTAAAATGAATTTGTTGAGGTAGTCCTTAAAGACTCTATTCATCATGTCCATATATATAGCAAAAGAATTATTCTAGATGAAGGGTATAAAAAACACATAATGCCTATATATTATTCAAAATTCAGCCTTTAGAATATCTTCTTTACTCACCCCTAATTGATAATACCAAGATCATAGGTTAATCTTGGAGAATAGTAGATCCCCACAAAGTTGATCAAATAAATCATCAATCCTTCGGATATGGTACATGTTCTTCACTCTGATCCCATTATGTTATCCATAATAATTACATAGACACAATGATCTATAATTCTTATTCACAATGAGAATAGGTTCTCCAAAAGGAGACACACATTTTAAAATAAATATGTTCTCCATAATATCTTGAATTTGTATCTTTAATTATTCTAACAACATATTTTTTATTTTATATGGGTTATTTTATAATGGCTTGGATCCATACATGAGTTCAATGGAGAACTCTACCTCTTTTTTTTGGAGGTGGTCTATGAAAACCATCTAGAAATACATCAACATATTCCCAAATGATAGGGACATTACCTATATTTATACTTTCATATCCTTCACACCATAATTAATAATCCTTATAAAGAAAATTATGGGAGGTGCTACTGGAAAAAGACCAGTTTGGGATATCTCTCCCTGAAATGTGGGGAATAATATGATTGTTGAGACCTATAATTTACCCACCCCATTATGAGAAATTAATCCGTATAACCACACACTTGCTCACCAAAGCAGTAGAAAATATTTCTCGGGGTGGATGATCTTTCAACTGGAATGGTTTTCTGGTAGGTAAAGCATATGAAAAAATGTAAGAGATCTACATATATGCCTAGTCACTTCATTTGATCAGTCATATATCACATGAAGGCCTTATTACGGGTTATGTGAAGGAAATATCACATAACTTCTACATCATGCATGACAGAAATAAGCTAATAATAAAAATATATTTTCCATATGTGATAAATGGTTGGGACAAAGACTGATAATATGGGAGACTTATGAAAAAAATAATATGATGATCATCATTCACTTCGCATGAACCACCTATTTCACGAAACATCACCAGGACATGTTTTCATACGTTACATGATGCTCTTTTTTATACTATTTTGATATTATTAATTCCCACGTACATGTTATAGAAAGTCACATGGTGCCCTTCGGGCATGACACCCAAGTCTCATGAAACCCTAGGGGATCTCTATCCATACCTTGTGATGTCTTTCAAATATGTCACCCTAATCATACATATGTACTAGTACATGTTATATGAGTCTCACAATAGAACCAGGGCATGTCTAATAGATCTGAAGACATCCTCCAAACAATCCAGCCAGATTTGGAGACGTCCTCTGGACATGTTAGTCAACTTCCATGATGACACCCTAATAAGTCTGGTAGGATATATAGTGGCCTCTAGAAATATCTCACTGACTCTTATGAAACCCTCAAAGTGTATATTCTATCATTATTGATGACACCAGGGTAAGAAATATGTATCATGTGATGAAATCCAAGAGTCTCATCTGATATCATGTGATGGCCACCGGGATTAGCTAGTCAGATCTTGCAATGTTATCTTGAAAAGTCAAACTAGATAATGTCATGTCTCTTTGGAATTCCATAGAAATTATTATTTGTACCTCAGACAAGTCAACTATATCATTATATTGTATTCGGACAGGTTAGTAACACATCCTTTGACATGTTAAGAAGATAATAAAGGCTTGTTAGGAAGACACTTGATTCATGTTAGGAAGGCAACTAGGCTAGGTCAAGTAGGTCTCTAATAACAAGATAACTTTTTCCAACAACTATATTAGGGAAAACATGGTGTGTAAGCCCAAATCCTATGAACTACGAGAACTATGATTCCTATAATAACTATGATATATAAGATGCCTTCCTAAGTCCAAAAATAAAATGGTCATCCACTTCAGTGTAAGTCCTACAATGTCACAGACATTTTAACCATTGAGAACCAATCATTCCAATGGGATAATCATTCTACCTCATCAATCAGTAGACTACGAATTGAATTGAGCTATGATAACTCTTATTCCTTCAATAACTAGGATATTCACTATTCAATTCAAATGCTCAAGCTCTATATTAAACGTCCGAAGGGTTATCTTGGTATATATGTCCCACATCCATATGTTGTAAGACAGACTAATTTATTTCCCAATGTCTCTCACATCTAATATAAATCATGTTTTCTTAAGAAGTTCTAATGGTCATATCATTCACATATTTAATCTCCACCAGCTGGCACAACCTCAGTGAATATTCCCCGATGAGAGGCATGATATGACACCCTCCACATAAGGACATCAAACTTGGGTATAGTCCTAGGGATATGATCAAAAATAAATAACTCTATTTCCATTTATTTCATTAATATAATGAAATTATCCTCAAGAATAGAGTTTAAATACCAAGTACATATGTGCCTATAGATATATGATTTTCTCCTGATGTTAAACTGCACGGGTTCAACAAACCATGTGGGATTTGATTACTATTATAACAAGAATATAAAGGACTACTCATAGAGGCCCAATACCATCCTCAATATATTAAATGCCTCCCTGATTAGTAGAAAATTATGAAGAATGAAATTATAAAATACATCATTTAAGAATCCTCACATTAGAGGATGTGGATTATGAACCTTGCATACATATAGATGGATTCATTAAAACATTCCCTCTTTTTTATAAAAGAGATTTAAAATATGGTAATTTTTTGGGAGTAATGAATTCATATCTAAAAATGAAATAGGTTTTACCTATGACCATTTTTTAGGGTAACCAGTATCATTTTATGATTATAAAGATATTGATGAACATATCTTAAATCAATACAAGATTTCCAGACAAGATAATAATTCTCCCAGAAAAGTGTGTGATGTACCTGACCTCCCATCCTCTCGACCAATGTGATTTACTAAGAACCATTGGTTATAAAACCCCAACTAACCAAATGAATTAAAAAATTATGTATTTACCCAGTTATGGATGGGGTAACTATTGGGTGGTTCCATTAATAATAACAGTGGTCACCTTATGTTAATGATTGTGCAAGAAAAGGAACCCCACAAAATAAACTATCATGCCAATCCAAAATCCCTTTCAGTTATGTAGTTTTTTTGAAATAAAAATGGTGAACCTGGTCCGATTATCCCGAATAACAGAATGATCATCTGACCATGTGTTGGGAAATTTTCTCATAATTTATGGAAAAATTTGTTATCCCAATGTGAATATCTCAAAAAAATAAAGTGATTTGTTCACCATGTGTCATGTCATTTTGTTAGGGTAATCTTCACAAAAAATGAAGAACCTGATATGGAACTTATGAATGATTCTTTTATCTTGGTTTCCCAGGATATATGTCCATACTCACTTTTAAAATTCTATTAAATAGAATGGAAAGATCAATAATAAAAGGAAAATTTTGATACCCATGCATATCTAATTGAGCACATATCAGGCCTACAATTATGCACTAATCCAGACCATGTTCCTTGTTGTCTTAATGACTGTAGATCATGTTATCACAAATGACACCCTAATCCTACATGTGTTAAATCTATTGATGTTTTGTAAAATTATATACTATTAAAACACCTACGGGTCATAAAATGACCTCTCCCACCAAACATAATTAATTTTGGTTGCAGAGTGAAATGGAAATTGAATACCATTGAAATGGTATGATCCCCATCCTTGAGATTTTTATGAGGGTATGGAAGTAGTAAAACAGACAAGTACACCTCATCAATGAAATGGTGTTGTAACTATAGTGAAACTCATCACCACATCCAACCACATAAGAATATTATCCATAGATCATGAAAATAACCACTTATACTATCTGATAAAGGTGGACCAATGAGACAACTATAGTTACCTTACATTTTTGGGGCCATCAAGGATGGATTTTGTCAAACGCAGTCACCAGTGCCATCCAATCTGTTCCCTTTAGTCTTCTTATGAAGGGAAAATATCAACACAACACCACCTATTGTACCCATTAATGAGAAACAAGGAAGACGCATCAGAAGAAGAAGGCACTGAGTAATCATGAGGGGGATCATATCTCTACTCCTTCTTATGATGTCTACCACTATATTCCAACAGTATGCACTGAGAAGGCTTATATCCCTACTCATATCAAGTCTGGAAGAATTTTCTTTTAGCAATCATGGGGGAGGAACATATCCTTACACCTATGAAGGAAGACTATCAACATATTTTGGAGCCACATGGAGGATAGAAGTGGGATCATAATCTTTCTTCAATCGAATATATTTAGAAATATATAATGGGGATATAAAATTTGAATGATTATATTATTTCACACAATTTTATAATATTAATTGCATCATAGAAATTATTGTGGAACTCCCCTAACATATTCTTGAAGTAATACTAATATAAGAGCAGGTACATATTACTCTGTATATAGTCAGGGTAGCATAATAATCTAACCATTATGACCAAGTGGTTTCCCTAGATGAAGCACCCATTCCATCTCATATCTAGGAGGATTATTGGCATATTCTAAAAAATGAAGAGGAACGAGACCGAGATCATATTCACATTCCAACCAGGGATCACCAAGTGGAAGTGGCACATGCCTTGAGATAGGGTATGATTCTCATATAATTATACATTAGGCATAATCCAAAGGCCATAGGTTAGGATCATATCCCCATTCTAGTTAGGGATCACTAGTTGAGGCTAGAACAAGACTCATGAAAGTTATATGTTCCTATCAAAGAAGATAAGTGACATACTCAAAAGGACAAGGACCATGATCATTTCCCAGTTCAGGCCAATGATTACTATGTGAGAAGGGAAAATGCCTTAGGAATGGATCATATTCCATTCAGTGAATCTTGCTAGAATATTCTAGTATACAAAAGAAACTAAGATAATATTCCTTCTTCCCTTGATAAACGAATTAATCCTCATGATTCCAAGGATATACAAGAGGAGTCTTATTCCCCTTCTCCCATTTCGGAGGTCTGTCATCATTTTTTGATGGGAATTGAATTTTCGAACACAGATCATACTCCCACTGCAAACGGGGCTCACAGGGTTAGAGTTTCATAATTCATGAGAAAGGATCACATTCCAATTAATAAATTCCAATGGTATATTTTAATGGCTTATGATTGGTCTCATATCCCCATTTTAACAGTGGCTTACCATGTGAGAGTGGAACATGCCTTTGAGAGGCTTATATGCGAACTAAAAATGAAGAATTGCATTGTAATATTCCATTATATTCTTAGTTGAAGGATCATATTCTCATAGAACCATACAATTATTAACATCATCTGGAAGCCTTTATACAGTAGGCATATATACATTCACATTTCTAAAAGGTATGTCACATTTTCTAGACATGGTGCAGAGTTAGGATCATATCATTATTCATCTCAATAATAGTCTCTTTAAGGTTGTTCAAGAAACATTATCAACACTCCAAGGTCCCATAGACTCTACAACTGAATTATAAGGATATAATTTCCATGATAATCCTTTTCAAGGTAGTGTGTAGATGGATCACAAGGAATCTACTCCTAAAAAAATGTTATATTGTCAACCTCTATATAGTGATATCTCCCACATACATGGAAATCATCATCATTACAAGAAACCTATGTATAAAGAGGTACTCAAATTCAAGTTCATTCATAAAGATAGGTTCATGAAACACTGTGGTGAACTATAAGTAGTTACATATAATATCCTAGTATCACTACACTATAGTCCCCAGGAAACACCATGAAGATTATTTTGTGTTATGATCGGATGGTGGCATGTATGCCTAATTAATAGGAGTCAAACATTTAAATATTGAGATATTTAACTAGATAAAAACCTTTCCACCATGTTTTGGACCCTCTCTAATTATTACTATGAGGTCCTAGATCAGCTAGAAAATGAGTGCATCCCTTATATATTCTAAGATATATGAGATACTCATTAGGGACTCAATGCTAGAAATCCCCATTATCTAGGATACTGGAATCACATTCATAACATAAATACACTCTATTTTAGTTTTATATGGGATCCTTTTCCATTTCCTCAATCCTAGGAATGGAGGATCATGACAAACACCTATGTAGTGTTTCTCCCCGCATGATGAAAACTCTCTTCCGGATGATATCCATAGAATCACCAAATTATGTATACGATTATGTGTGGAATATGGAGTGTTGACATTCATTATATCCCTATAATAGTAGAACCCCTCTTATACAATGTCCAATATTGTCATTTCCTCCATCAAAATCAGAGGACCTAGAAATGTGTGAGGCAGTTGGTCACTAAAAAAGAATTCCACCACATCAATGGTGCTATAAAATCAATAATATAGGTAGACGAATTCCAAAAAATTCTATGAAGAGGGCCACTCAATGTAACAAGAATGAATTTCAGAAGAAGAAAATGTGATGTTGCAATCAACTCAACAACATCCTGTATAAACTAACTCATGTCATGGGATGCCATTTCAACCATCACATTCAAAAGAAATACTATTCCAAATCAATAATATAACCTTACTAGTTGTTTTAGAGTTCGTAAAAGAGTGAATCCATACCATAGAGCTATAGGAATGTCTACCACAATCTCCAACCATCAGATCATTAATTCCTAAGAGGAATCATTATATATAACCAAAATATTCAAAAAAAAACACCCCACTAAGCTAGGGGAATTTATATGTCAATCACCAAAAACAGGTTCATCATACGCTCGCATGATCATAGGAAAATCAACAATGATTCTAGATCAACCCCATCCCACTATGCATGGGGAATTTACATCTCAATATATGTCCCTAGAGTCATCAAAATCAGAATGGAATCATTGGATCATCAATAACAGGATCAATAAATTCCAGTTGTGGACTTGAAAAACCCCATTCCTATAGGGTTGGGGGAATTTTCATCAACATCATATACATATTTGGAATAATTCCTCTCCAGTTTCAGAGGTAAATATTGATGATCGACATCCCATTCATTCCTCCTTCCATAAAACAAACATCGACTATTCAGGGTCCACTCAGCAGTCATGGCTGAAAACTCCCTCATGGACATTTTTCATAGTCCAATATTATAGGAGTATATGATGATGGAAATCAAACCCAACTGATTTCACAAGACAAAAATGGATTAATATGGCCAAAAATTTGATTACCAACCCAAATACAGGTAGCGTATAATCATCATTCTATGTTGATTGTAATGGGATAACCACTATTTCTCGATATAGCTCTGAAAATTTTATCACGATAAACATAACATATAATGTGGATGATTGTAAAAATGTTGAGGGTCACAACACAGAAAACCCACCTTGAGAGGAGGGTTATCTAGATGAACCAACTGAGGGTGCAAATACCTGGATTCAGAGAAGGATCGAAAAACTAACACTGATGAATATTGATTTTCAGTGTATATAGATGAACACTTAAAAATATAAAGGGACATGTGTGGTTACATCCTAATAACCACCTAAGATAATAGGGTTTCCTTCCACAAAGGAAAAATTTTCACAATATGAAAATTATAAACAAACTCTAAGACAACAAAACGATGGGCTTATAAGGGGAAAGATTCCCGTAGATAATCATTTTTAGGTAGAGATGAATATTCTTCTTCCTAAGGAATATTCATCATCAAAGACCAGGATCAAAGAATAAAACTAGACTTGGATCTCTGTATCCAGTCAATAAAAACTAGGAAGTCAGAAATGATCATGAATTTCCTCAATTATGGGAAAAGCAACTCCCTTTCCATGGTAATCACTTAGTCTACACATGAGTTGAGAATCAATTGGAGATGAAATTTTAGGCCATCTCGATAAGCCTCTGCCACTCCCTATAGATGGGAGGTGGATCAAATAAGATAACCTCTTTAGTTTCTCAACACCATAGATTCCATGGTTACTAAAATAAAATCCATTTAATAAAGATATTCAACCATTCAGCCTTAGAATAATCCATATCCAGAAGGGATGGTTAAAATTTTTCCTCCACCCAATTTTGGAAACCCAGTCTTCTCAACCATTAATGGCGATAGATACCCTGAAAATCAAATCACACACTTTGTGTCCCAATTTGGGTTGATTATGGGCCCCCAAAATCAAAATAAGAAACAAATAATAGGTGTTTAATAAAGACTCTAGTAGGGATATCCATCGTTTGTTACATTAGTCCTCTAGTAGGAACCATTTCAAGATGGGAAGACATTATTCTTTAGTACCTTTACCAATTCACCCCCACACTATGGAAGACACCAATTTTCAACATGATGAATTGAAAGAAATGTTAAAATGAAAGGTTTTATAACTTTATAGCCATATTTAATGGTATAACATATTCATTTACCATCCCTATCTCATAAGAAAAATTAATGGAACTCTATGCTGAGAATCCTGTGGAAGAGTTGAAGACCCCTATGATCCAAAATAAGTATCTAGGTGGGCTTCATGAGTTTTCAGAAATAGAAAAACATCTAGAATATTTTATTAGGTGAACCCAAGGAAAATCATAACTAATTACCTTAGAATAGGGAAAGGATATGGAAAAATAGAAACTCCCTCTACTACATTCAAACCGGCAGTTGTTCCCATTAAATCACTAGGGATGGCCCCAAACCCCCAAAAACATCCTATCAAGTGTTAAAAACCACAACATAGCCTCTTAATAGAGGCCATGAGAGGTCATGGTCACATGATATTTACATAATAGATGAATAAATCATAAACCTTATGAAATGAACAAGACACTGATTATTTCCTAGTAGCCGTGTAAAATAATCATATTATGATTCCATAGCCCAGGAAGCCCAATGAGTTCAATCTAACTGACCTTTCAAACTAATATCATTTCATAGGAGACTATGTAATGAAAACAAGGATTCCTTTATCTTTAATGAAACTCTGTAAGGCATGGAAGATTCCAGATAAGTGATGTTAGATAAAAACTTAGATCTGGTGACCTACATCACTGTCACCAAGTAAAAATAATAGTGTTATTGTAAAAATGTTCTATCCAAGTTTGGGAAGAAATTTTAAAATTAGATGACTTGAAAGACAGTAGACTGAGATCATGCTAACATGAGATAAAAACATCATGGACACCAAATAATTCCAATACCTTGGGAGGTGACATCATATATGTCTCTTGAAGGTGGATGTGACCATCAGACACAAGAAAATACAGAATTAGAAGATTCATATTATGCTATGAAGAAAGCTCTATATATTTCATATTTCCTTACTACAACATCTGAAAAATGGGACCCTCCACTAAATGGAAACATCATTAGAATAATATCTCATCTTCAATTATGTAAATGTAATGACCTCGAGTATGAGTTCCCTACACTTAACCGGGAAACCACAGGCTTTATGCATAGGAAGTGCGTATATAGTGGACAAAATAGGTGTGATGGGACCTAATATTTTTCGGACATCCCTACATAGGATATATATACATCTGATACTCATGGTAAAGTGCTCCAACATTACCAATAGAACCATGGAGGTTTCCTAGAACCCTCCTACGGTCATCTATTCCCAATTTTCTTATATGGATTCCTTTCTAGAGTATGATTATTGATCGTCACAGACAATATGAAATGTTTGTGATAAATATGCAACTAGAAATAGATTCCCCCTTTAGCCTTTCATAATCAATAGGCCCATCTACCTTAGAGATTCCTATTCCTATGTTGTGTAGTAAGGAGAAACCCCAGAGCAGGAAGCACAAAACTCCATCATGAAAATCTAAAATTTTGAAATAGATGGAAGTTGTCTTATTGATTCTATCAATAAAAAATGTTCCCCACATTTAAAAATATCATAGGGAGGAACATATTAAAGACCTATAGGGCCTGAAATAGTTTGAAATAGATGTCACTGCATGTGAGGTCTATCGAGTTGATATGATTCCAGTAGTGTTTAATATCGTCACCTCATTCACATATAAGAATCAAGGAGAGGTCATCCAGAGACACATCGTGCCCCTATATATTTTGGGTACATTCAATAATGTCAACCTCAGAATAGATATGAATAAATATGGTTCTTGGATCAATATAATCCCATTTTGAAACCTATGATGTTTGGGGTATAGTGAAGGAGATTTGTATCCCTATAAGTATCCATTCAAGTGTATGATAAGCATGAGTTAAGACATCTCGAGAAGAAGAATATATAAACATAGTTTGGTGATATCACATCCAATGTTGATTTAATGGTAATCCAGTAAGAAACGGCATATTGTTTCCTACTCAGAAGGCCATGACTTCACAGAAATGTGGTGATACCTTTAATATTCCATCATTGTTGGAAATACCCAATCGATAGAAACTCTAGCATACTATATGGTGATATTTCCCCCATCAAAACTTTTAATGTCACACACGATGAGGTAGGTTTCTACAAAATGGAAGGAAAAAAAGAAGTAGTGGATAATGATAAACAGGATTCTATGACCAATGGCATGGAGTCTACCACTGTAAATAGCTAGAGTATTCCCTACAATGATTATGTGATCCCCACAAATCTAGTTTATGAAATTTACATGATTGTATATTTCCAAGACCCTTCTATACACAAAAATAGTTTAAAAGACAATAAGAATCAAAATATCTCTTTAATGACTCTAGAAATAGTGGATGACACATTCTTTTCTCATGGACTCTATCACCTAGATAGTGATAGAGATGGCCCCAGAATACCGAATTCATCAAAAGAATTACTCCATAGACTCAGAGGTTGAAGAGGATGAGGATTACCATAAGAATTCCCTGTCAACATTTTAGGAAGGCGTCTCCATCGCCATTGATAATCTCAGACAAGTAAATTTGGGAACAATAGGATACCCATGACCTAAATTTGATTAATGTCACCATGCCTCTCTAAGTAAAAGAGATAAGAACTTCATTTTTAAATAAATACTTATATTTTTTCACTTGGAATTATAAAAAAATCAATAAACTGAATCAATATATGGCTATACTCCATCTCGGCTGACCTGCTAAATATCAGGGCATCAAGTAGATAGCTATGAGGATTCACCCCCTCTCATGATACCAATTTAGAGGAATAATTTTACAAATTAATGAAATAGAACATTGTTTGGGAAGTGAAATACCCCTATATGGATTGTTTATCTCATCCCTTTAAAAAATTAGAATGGAAATATTAGGGTCTAAATCGATTTCATACACTATAGTCTACATTTCCTAAAGGAGAAATAAAATTTCCAATCAAAGAATTATTGATCAATGAATCTCTTGGCATCTATAACCTCAACAACATGGAGGGGTTTTCAATTAAAATCAGTCAATTATGTCCCTTAAATATGTAGAAGAAACTACCGATAGAGTTCCTTAGGAGATCTTTTTCAATTTGGTCAATCCCTTTTAATTAATGAATTATAGCACTAAATATTAAAATGCCATGTATCATATATTTTTGACTCTTTCGGAATAATAGTTTAATATTGTGTCGATGAACTAATGGTCAAATCATTATAATTGTACGATCACCTCACAAATCAGTAATTAATCATCAATATGCTTAGTTAGCACATTCTAAAGATAAATCCTATGAGATTCACATTCAAGGTAATATTGAAGAAATTAATCATATTTGAGGCAATCGACCAAGGTATCGAGGATGACCTTGAAGAGACTAGTTGTATTATGGTAATGCCACCCCTCTGAATCTCAAATAACTGAGGGGTATTGAAGGTAACCTCACTTATATTAACATTTCATAGCCGACATGGCCATAAAATCTATCTCATTCACCAATCTAATGAAGAATGGAATCAACTATGAAATGGATGTAGACTAAAAATAATCCTTCAAGAGTCTTAGGCAGTACCTGCTAAACCAATCAGTCCTAATTCGAATGATGGATGGAAAGTCACTCAACTTATATACAGCCACTATGGAACACTCACTGGGATCCCTCCTCACATATAAGAATGATGAGGGAAGTGAGAACATATTATACTACCTCATCTGACCAATGATTGGAACTAATACCCAATACTCTAATATCATGAAGAAATGCCTCACACTCATCATTACAGTGTACAAGATAAGGAATTACTTGTATCACGACAAAGTCCAATTGGTCCCACATATTGACCTGCTCAAGTACAACATTAGTCATCCCTGGATGACTTGGAATTTGGCCTGATGGGTGTTTTGGTATTTTTTGTTTTCCTAAATAGCCCGAAGGCCTTTATTTTTATTGATTTTTGATAACCCCCTTTTAAGGGATTAGGGGGAACCATTACAAGGATCGTAGACTTAGAGATTACATTGCCCGTAGGCTTGGAGACATAACATGACTTCTATGTCTTAAGGAAATCATTCAGACTATGACTAATTGAAATCACCCCTCCCCATCATCTTCATCGTGATCGGCTCACCAACAAATGGAATCATAGATAAACATCTGAAATATAGGATAAATCAACCAAGATAGCACTTCCATAGAGAATGAAGAACCGATATCCACTCCTGGGTGGATGAAACCCAAAATTAGTTATCTCTAAAATGGGACTCTCATGACAGACTGAGCCCGAGTGGAATATATTAGGTGATTTTCCCGTAACTATAACATGTTGGATGGTCTAAAGGAACATAAATACCACTATATATGAGGTTATAACAAAATATTCCTTAGATTAGTAGAATAAGTATTGATTTTCACCATCCCTGAAGAAGTTTGTGGGGGATATTTTGATGATCATCAATTTGGGGCTAGCCCCCCCACCCCCCCACCACCACCACAAAATCAAGAGGTTGGGTTACTAATGGAAAATCCTAATAAATGACAGTGTGGAATTTAACTTTTAATTTCATGCATGCTATGTCCATGAAAACTTCATCCATCAAACCCTAGAATATTTACCTACTACTAAATATTCATAGACATTTTCTATATGGGGAACGGATTTTGTGGGACAATATCCCCCAACCATAGATAAGAAGTTCATGTACATCCTTATTGCTATTGAATTCTTCTCTAAATGGGATGATGAAATACCCCTCATAGAAGTCCATATAAAAAATAATAAAATTCATAAATTCCCATATAATCACCGGGTTCAGGGTTATTTACACAATTCTGATTGATAGTGACACCAATATATATACTATAGAGAAGAATAAATTGTTTCATAGGTAAATTATTGAGTCTTATCACTCATCTCTCAATCATGTATCTACAAATAAAAAAAATTGATACCTTTAATCTTATTTTTTCAAAAATTCTTCATAAGATGTTGAATAAAGGTAATTGGTCATATCCAAAAAATCTCCTAAATGATTTATGGGCCTTCCATACCACCACACGTACTAAAACACAAGAAAATCCATATTCATTGTTGTGTAGGAATCAGGTAGGGTTACCCATATAAGTCAAGTTTACTTCAATTTGAATATCCATTTGAGGAAAAATATCAAGTAAATGAGAAATCACAAAAGTTGATGGATGAGCTGAAGAAGCCCTATAAAAATATATTGGGTACACTCCAGAGCATTGAATTCCATCAGAATCAGATCACACGACCCTTTAATAAAAATGTCCTCCTCTATTTTTCCTTCAAGGATAACTAGTGTTGGCTCTCAGAACGCCAATGATACTAGGGAAGAAGCCTCTAAAGGTGGAACCAAAATCGGAAGGCCCTTATATCATACATAAGGTCTACCATAATTCAGATTACTCCATTTCAACAATTTACAGAGAACATGTCATACCCCCACTAATATAATATTTCTGAAGAAATACTTTTCATTGATGTCATCCAGAATTAAGTCATATCATAAAGACATTAAAAATAACATCATCACTAATCTTAACCACGTGACGTTAAACTGTGTGGAATTTGTTGGAACCACATGATGATAAATAGTACAATACTGTTCTTAACCACACAAAAATAAACCAAATAGTACTTTTCATAATCACATGCCATTAAACTATATGGAACCCATCCTACCAGTAGGGATATAAAGTTCACAACATCCATTTTCTTAACCGCATGAAGTAAAACTATATGTATCCCTAATTTTCATCATCATTCTCATCGGGTGACCCTCATCCTAATAGCAAGGAGATAAACTACATGAATGATGTCTTTATATCATGAATTTAAACCGCACTAAATTCCACATCATGATAGCAATTCACTATAGACAAAAAAGACTAGTGTCAAAGGAGGATGAATCCCCATTTAGCTTGATTCCAACCATTGTAGAAAACTTAGTGATTAAAAGACATCAATTCTCGGGTCTAACCTCAATAATTATTTTATTCCACAACAAGAGAACTATTTACTCACCATAATTTGATTAACATTATGGATGATGTCCTCACCACATGACACAAAACTGCACAGATCTCTAATATTCATATTATTTCATGTTGATTTAGCCACATTCTTACTACATGATGTTAAATTTCTTAGATGTTTTCATGACCATAAAAAATTAAATTGTACATGTTTCTATAACTGTGTACAAATTTTTTCACATTCAAATGTGATATGTAGGGATGGATAGATCCTATATGATAGCCCATCCACTATATTGTACCAAATGACCCTGTCTAAACTACAATGTCATCCAAATAAAAAAACCCTTCCCATTAATTATTTCTCTCATAAAGCATATATCAAATGATATAAAGAGTTTTTTTAAGGAAATATCCATGTGGATAAGGAATATTAGTCCATTATAGAGTTATCATGAGTCCTTGTTGTATGAAATTAAACTTCATGATTTATTTCCACATCATACGATGTTAAACCGCATGGTTGATCTCCTTCTAATATGACATTAAATTGAATTTGTTTCCCTAACTATGTATACCTTGATTCATGTTATCATAAGATATGTAGTGATGCCCATATCGCCAATCCATGGCCCAAGTATAATAATTTATACAAAAATTCCCCCACTCAACGTACATGTCAGAATGGCACAAGGAGTTTTCCTCAATAACTATCTGGAGATTGATTCCTATCATATTACGACATGTATAGTTGCCCATATCTCAAATCCTAGGCCCAAATACCACATTCAACAATAAAAATTCCCCGTTCATTATATGGGTGAGACCTATATAGAGAGTTTCCCATTCAATAATTATTTTTTACTTGATTTCTATCCTCCCAAGATACATGGTGATGCTTAAATATCTAATTCATGGGTCCATACTTCATAAAACAAAATATTACCCCATCCCTAAATATGTGCCAGACCTACCAAAGGAACAACTTCTAAATGTATTACTGTGGAGTCATACAACCTAATTTGGCCTAAAACGAGTTAGATTTACATATAGAGTTCCTGTGAATATAATATATCTCACAAAATATTTCACATCGATTCCCATTTCCTTACTGTATGATGTTAAATTTTAAGGGTAAAAATACATCCTTACCACATGATGTTAAACTAAAAATAAAATTTCATAGTCACAAGACTTTATAAATGAAAAAATTGTCCCTACTAGATAAAGATATATAATATAGAATATCACCCGTTTTCATCCCTTGTCAAAGGACCACGATAGCCTGACCCTAGTAAACTAGAGTAATAAATTCTTCCATTATCCTTAAATCCTTTTAATCCATAAGTCACACGTAATGTATTGAGTGCCTTGGGTCACCAAACACATTTTATGTCCCTTGGAAAGGAAAATAAATCTATATTATTGACCATGATATTGATGCATAAGGGATAAGAACTACCAACCAAAGAGGACATGGATCTATAAGAAGATATTTCTAATCCTTGTGAGCCAGACATCATTGTGGAAGAACTCAACACCTAGTGTGTTCTGGGTCAAACCTAGCATGGTTGTCCCATGTCATTACTCATGGCCTGGGATTCCTAAGTCATGATTTACAACATTCTCATTTCTTACTTATACATATATTTGTTTAATATTTAACATAGGTATCCTATGTGGATTTTTGTGTTATATTACCCTTATATTAGATCTATGTGTGTCGCGACCTTAATGTAACTGCACTTCAGTCTAATCTGTATGACCTTAAACTCTAGCCTTTGATGGTTTTAATAACATGACTTTAAAATACATGAGAAAGAGACACAAAACTTATTTGTCAAAAACCTGAAAAGGGTGTCCTGAGAAAAATTCAAGTTATTTCTCACTAAACTCATAATCACAAGGGTTTCTATAAAAATAGGGAATAGATAAATGAGTCGTAAAGCTTGTTGGGTCATATTTTTTACCTAGTAAAAGTTATATTACGCTCGCTGGACCCCCTAGTCTAGGAAATGGTTAGAGAAGTTGTTTTTTTCATCTCCTTTCAATGATATCATGTTCAATTGGAGGCGTCACATCTTTTAGTGTACTCAAACCCTTATTTAATATTAAATTACATGCATGACATTGTTCATGGTTTGAGTTCTTAAGATCTTCCTAATATTCTATGGCCATTGGAAAAGGATACCCAACATCAAGGGACCCTTTTATGACTATGAATGTGTGCTTATGGATCATGCATATCCACCCATGGTTTAAAAACAAGTATGTCCCATTGAAAAAATGTATTTTTAATCTTAGTGAGCCCTGAAATCACTACAATAGAACTCAACACCTCAGTCTATTCTAGACCATTCTAAAGATGATTCCCCCACACCATCCTTATGAACTAAACACTTTCAAACTTGATTTTCAGTCCATGTACCCAGAATATTTAAGCAGTTATGACATCCTCAACATTAAGTCCCCATTTTTTGTACCTTTTCTCAAATCCAGGATGTGACACTCTATTCCTGAAAATTTTGATGGACCACTTTCCGTGATTTGAAAATGCAGGGTGTAGGGCTCAAGATTCACAATTAAATAGCTGAGCTACAATAGGGTTCCAAAACCCTTCCTAGATATCAATTATTTACGTACCCAAACTCATCATATGGACATTTGAGTCTTCATAAATCTTTCATGTACCTCAAAAAATGAATTGATATCATCTTTTCTTTCCTGTGCTATCAACACATTGGGGATTTGACCTAACAACTAAAGGAATATCCTTTTTTTAAGAAATGAAACCCAATCCTTGTTATCCACAACAACAATGCGGCAAAACATTAAACATCTAGGTGTTAGGGTTCATTTCTAAAATGTCTCCAAACCCCATATTCATCGACTAAAATTTTTCTTATAACTTACATCACTAATATTCATACCATTTAACTGGACTTATCATTCCTAGTATTCCACCATCATCCAATATCACACCCATAAATCATCCATGACCCTTGGAGAAAAGTGCAAAAACCTCTATTTGAAAATGATATTGACATATAAGGGCCTTGAAATACTAACTGGAGAAATCTAATTCTTATAGAAATGGATATCTAATCATTATGAGCCTCAAAAACACCAGGTCTAAACTCAACATCCAAGGGTGTTCTGGGTCATTCCTGACATGTCTACACTATATTCCTTAAAAATCAATAATGTTCTAGAATTAAGACATTAAACTACATGGAATCTAGAATTTAAAACATTAATTATAGTAAAATATAGTAATAAAGGTTCAATATGGAATCCCTCATTGTTATTACATTAATTTTCTTTACATGGTACAAAGAGAGGATATTTTAATGTTTAGTTTCTTAGAGATAAGGTACATAATACATAAAAACCTAAAAAAATTATTATGAACCCACATAAATAAAATCATGATGTGTTCACCCTAAGTTACTTTTATTTCACATAATATCCTGGGGACAGACATAAAAGGAATGGTGTGAGTAGGAAGCACATTTAGTGAATAAGAAAGAGAAAAAAAATCATGTTATAATGTGACATATCAATAAGAACACAAGGCATAAAAATAAGTGATAAATAAGAGGCATATCAAAATAATAATAAAATGAATCATAACATGGAAATGTGGCTGAAACATTTTAATGAGACATTAATATTCATATCTCCAAGGTTTCATAAGTGAAAATTTCCAAGGTTACTCACCAACGTATTGTAAAACTTTCCATATCTATAGATAAAATTATTTACTCAATGAATTGGAGACCTATTAGGTAGAAACCTTAATATATCTAAATTTCATTTGACCCAAATAGATCATAACAAATCATTTTATTAATAACCCTAGGATAATAAGGAATAGATTTCATATCAAAATCATGGCGTACAAAAGTTCATAAAAACATAATCATTATGTCATTTTCAACCCATGAAATGAAATTAGAGTTTCATATATGTAAATTCATAAATATAAAATTATTTTTTACATATATTTTAATACCACTTGAAATGATAGAGATTTGGGTATTCAAATAAAAAGGAAAAGAAAATTAACATGTAAAAGAGAGAATTTTTAGAAGTATGTTTGGCAGTATGCCAGGTATAAAACATTGTTTTTGAAAAGGGTAAAATGATGGTGAAATGGACTAAATATGGTAAAAAAATAATATTAATAATATTATATGATATAAAATAAAAAAATATATCAGTGTTTTAGTTATAATAAAAACCACCTTAAAGGGAACTTGAATGGAAAAGAGAAGTGGAGGTCTTCCTTACCATGAATAATTGTTCCTAAAACATGAGGATGGATCCTTGGGGGATTGAGGACACCTTTGGGGGACCCATTGGGGGAAATACTAACCATAACATCATAGATTATATATTTTTAGTGAGAGGGAATGGTGAAATTGGTGGGTATTTATAACAAAAGGGGATGATTTCTTTAAATAATTTTCGAATATAGGTCTTGGAAACCCTGGTTGTTGAAAATATAAAACCATTGTCCTAAACATGGTTTTTTCACATTATTTTGGGAATTTGGGTCAAATTTTAGGATATTGTGTTCTAATAGATCCTAGAACCTTTTTAAATACATCTTTTTGTATTTAAAAGTAATGATTTCACAAAGTAATGTTTTTAAAAATAATTTATTTTAGACATTGGAAACTCACTTATAGATTTATAAATTCATTAAAATTTATTAAAATACATAATTTTAACAAAATAATATGTTTTGGGTCTTGGATTGTGTTTAATTAATTATTAAATAATTAAAATATAAATTTTAAATCAAAAAATTTAGTAAAAACGAAAAATTGTATTTCTTACTATTCACGAAACAATAAAGTATTTTATAAAATTGTAAAAAATTCACCCTAACCCAATTTTGACATGATAGTTTGAAATTTAATGTTCATTTTTTCATATTAATTATATAATCATGATAAATTTAGAATTTTAATATAAAATCTTTATTAAATTAATGATATGATTTTTTAAGGCATAGTCAAAATCCTGACACGTATAAAAATTTCTAAACCCATTATAAAATTATGTTATATTTTATGTTTACTTCAGATTATTTTAAAATAATATTTTTTTGAAAAAATATTATTCAAAATACTTTAATTTATAATAAAATTTGATATATTTTATAGAAAAAATACAATTCTTATTTATATATGTTCAAAAATAAATTTATCAAATTCAACTCATATAAACATAAAAAAATTTAAGAAAAAATAGTCATAAAATGGAATTGATAAAATAAAAATTTTATTCAAATAAATGAAAATAAACTTTATATTACAATTTCCTGGACATGATTCCCTTATTACTTCCGCATATGACCTAAGGGGGAGGTCTGAGATTACAGTAGTTTCATTGGGTGTCTCAACTAACATCTTTCAAGAGGAAATATCTACTGAAATGAACATCTTCCAAAAGTGATTTCATTCAATATTAAATTTTTTTCCTTGGATTGGTATTGGTCAAGGGTTACCCCCAACGACACTACATGCCACCCATATTATGAAAAATGGGCTTCAAATGACATGAATTTGTTGGTTAAGGCCATCAATTCTCTTTTCTATATCAATTATATTCTATCACTTCAAATTATAGACACTAATTATAATGATAATATTATCAACCAAGGATATAGATTCCAATTGTCATATTTACCTATGGTCATATAATGTTCGAATCCCAAAGGTCACATTTCCCTTTACACCATATAAATACCACTTCATTCTGTATCTCGAAATTTACTACAATTCTACTTAAGGTTATATTTTCATTTTTGTGAGATTTTTATTGATTTAGTTATATTTTGTTTTATTTATATAAAATTTTCACTAGGGGAGATAATTATAGTAGATTGGGGATATCCTTATTTTCCAATTTTATATTTTCTATATTGTATTTTTTTTCCAGTTGTAATGTTTTTTATTTTAATTGGTGTCATAGATGACTAATGTAAAGATAATTTCTAATGAGATAATGTTTTTAGTGTTTTTAATATTTTATATTTTGATTATGTTATATTATATTTAAATAATATTATGGAACAAATATCATTTAAAATTTTTTTGCCATTGCATTCTTCCCCCCTTAAGAAATTTTTCCATGAAATTTAAACTCATTATCTCAATTGGGAAAAGGTGAGTGTAATTTTGTCTCATTTTCACCTCAATTTCCCATGTATCTTCATTATATATGTGGTTCCTAAAAAAATATTTTAAGGGGTGGGAAGTCTTATTGCATAGAACCTTTTGTATATGGTCTAAGATCTTTACAAGATTCTCCTCACAAGAGAGGTGATGTTCCAGTTGTACCACCTCTAGATTCGGTAAATTTGAGGGATTATGTATGTACTTCCTTAGGAAATATACACAAAATAAATCATGAATATGAGTCATATTTCATGGAAATACTAACCTATAGGCCACTGATCTTATGTGATCAAGGATTTCTAAGGGGCCAATATACCAAGGGATAAATATTCCTGTATTTCCAAATCTCATTACCCCTTCCATGGTGATACCCGATAGACCAATTTTTCTCCAACATCAAACTCAAAATCCCTCTGATGGTTGTTAGTATAGATATTCTACAGACATTGAGAAACCTTTATATTTTTTAGATGTCATGAACTTTTTCTTTCATCTCATTCACAAGATTGATGCCAAAAAATATTCCATCACATACATCAGCACAACCTGTAGATTTTGTACATCACTTCACATATAAAGATTCATATGGTGCCATTTGAATACATGAGTGGAATATATTGTTGCATGAGAACTCAACTAATGGAAGGTGTTCAACCGATCGACCTTTATATTAAATTGAAAATATTCTTAGCATGTACTTGATTTTATAAATAGTCTTTTAAGATTGTCCATTCGTTTGGGATTGATAAGACATACTAAAATTCAATACAGTATTCATAGCATGTTGATGACCTATCCAGAATATAGATCTGAACTGTGAATCATGATAAAAATGATAGAAAGTGGAACCCTGTGAAACCTCACCACTTTCTTTATGAATATATTGGTAGGTTGCACAAGATAGAAATATTCATGAATGGAGATGAAATGTGATTTATTTGTTAGTCTATCCAATATTACCCATATAACATTTATTCCTTTATATGTTCATGGGAGACTAGTGATGAATTCAACAGTGATATTTTCCCACTTCCATGTTAGTATGGTTAGTGGTTTCAATAACCCATTAAGAATTTGTTTCTCTTCCTTCACTTGTTGACACACCATGAACCTTGCATTGTAGTTATAAATATCCATTTTCATATTATCCCTAAAATAATTATTAGGAAGGTCCCTATAAATTTTAGTGCTTCTGGGAAGTATAGAGAACATAGAACTTTGATCTTCATCCATAATATCCTTCTTTATATCTAGGATAGATGGAACACATAGCCTTGTTTTACATTTTATTAGACCTTCTTAGTAAATATTTAACTTAAGAAACATACCATTATTCACATCCACTATCTTCTTTTGTATCAAATAATACTCTATTTGATATTTCTTGCTATTCTATAGTAATGGTGGTTGAGAATTTTTTTGTGATAGGTTTGATTATTTCTCTTCCCTTATGATTTCCACTTATAACTATACTATGTTGTTGATCAAAGTATATCCTATAATCTCCATCATTTCTAACACAATAAGGTTATTCCTACATAATTTATCAATCACTTTGTTTCCTTTTGAAGTGAAATAAAGAATTGAATAGTAATATTATTTAAGATGTTAAAACCATGTCCATTTTTCCATGTTCAATTCATTTTTTTTATAATATACTTCAAACATTGGTAGTCTATGTATATATCATATTTCATAACATAAATATAGTGCCTCCATATTTTTAGAGAAAAAATAACTACACCTAGATATAGGTTATGTGTAGGATAATTCTACTTAATATTCATTAATGTTCAACATGCATAAGCAATTATCTTTTCATTTTTCATAAATATTCACCCAATACCATTTAGAGATGCATAATTATAAATAATGAATACTTATTTTACATATGGTAGAGTTATCATAGATGAAATAACCAATATATATTTTAGTTCTTGAAAGCTTTCTTCCAACTCATTTGTCTTAATAAAACTAGCTCCTTTTTTAATTAAATTGTTTAATAGACTAGATATTTATGGAATTTTTTTCACAAACCTCCCATAAAATCCTAATAAACCAAGAAAACTATGAATATCAACTACTATTTTTGGATGAGGCCACTCCACTAAAACCTTTGTCTTTATAGGGTCAAATGAGATTCTTTCATTTGTTTCAATGTTCCCCAAGAACGCAAATTTTTGTAAAAAAATTTACTTTTGGGGAATTATACAAATAGATTATCCTTAATAATATTTCCCAATATAAATCTTATGAGATACTAATCCTCCTCATCAATCATGTAATATATTAGAATATCATCATTAAAATCTAAAATGAATTTTTTGAGGTAGTCCTTAAAGAATCTATTCATCATGTCCATATATATAGTAACAGAATTATTCTAGCTGAAGGGTATAAAAACACATAATGCCTATATATTATTCAAAATTAAGCATTTGTAATATCTTCTTTACTCACACTCAATTGATAATTCCAATATCATAGGTTAATCTTGGATAACATTAGATCCCCACAAAGTTGATCAAATAAATCATCTATCCTTGGGATAAGGTACTTTTTCTTCACTGTGATCCTATTATGTTCTCCATAATAATTGAATAGACACAATGATCTATAATTCATCTTCACAAATAGAATAGGTTCTCCAAAATGAGACACAATTGTTCAAATAAATCTTTTCTCCATAATATCTTGAAGTTGTATCTTTAATTATTCTAACAACATATTTTTTATTTTATGTGGGTTCTTTTATAATGGCTTGGATCCATGCATGAGTTCAATGGAGAACTATAACTATTTTCTTGGATGTGGTCCATGAAACTATTCTATAAATACATCAATATATTCCCAAATGAAAGGCACATTGCCTATATTTATACATTCATTTCCTTCACCACATAATTAATAATCCTTATAATGAAAATTATGGGAGGTACTACTAGACAAAGCTTAGGTTGAGATATCTCTCCATTAAAAAAGACTACATGCTTTCCATTCAATACTAATAAAATTTCCTTGATTATTTAGTTTAATATAGCATTACACATTGAGAGATAGTCCAACCTAGTATAGTGTCAAATTACACCTTGGGAATGAAAATTATATTTCAGATGTTGTCATGATCTCCCAAGATAATACTAGAGTTTATATACATTGTTGATTCTAGGATAGTCCCTCAAATATTCATGACTGATAACTCTATATCTAGTAATTCTGGTATTGATTCCTCATTCTTTTAAAACATGGATGAAATAAAGGATCACATATAAGAAGCATCAAACATAGTAGTTTATATCTTTGAGATCACAATGAGTTTACCTTCCACCACATAATTCGGACCGTCCATGTCAGCCATCATGATAGAAAAATCATGACCATTCTCCCTTGGCCTATGGTAAGGTTTATAGTGGTTCCCCTATATTTATATCTGATTTTGATATTGATTGGAAAAGTTCCCAATCTATCCACACTATAAGCATTGAACTATCATATGGTCTTGGACCATCTTTCCTTTTTTGTTAGTTTTAAAATGTTGAGCCTTCACCTCATCATGAATGTTCCAAGCCATATACCTATATATTCTAAAATTTCATTGCATTATTCCTCAAATTAATAAGTTCCTTGAATGCTTCTCCCCATATTTATTTAATGTGATAAGTTTCACATTTTTTTCTCATCTTCCATGACTGAAATTATTTCATGAGTTTATCTTATATTCTCTCTTATTTAAATTCGATCTATGTAACCATTGTGTCTCTTCTAACTCTAATTCAACTTTCATAGAACATCACACTATCTCCTCATAGCTTTCATAGTCTCTATTCTATGTATTTCTCCATATATTGGGTCTTAATCCACTGAAAAATCAATAAAATTTCCCTTGGGATACATAAAAAAGCTAAAGGTGTAAGAAGAAAGTCTTGTAATGTTCATTTAATATCTTCCTACTGGTTCATTTTTCTTCTTCTTTAGTTATATGAATTCCTTCTCCATTGTTGTTCACATTGAATGGGGTAAATATTTACTGATAAAGATTCCCTTAAACTCTTCCCACTCCATTTCATAAAAATCCCATCATGGATTCATGTTTTTAATCACTGTCCACCACAGAACAAATTTTCCTTCAAAGAGTTATAATTCAAAGGTGAATTTTTATTACACTAAACAATGAAGTATAGTAAAAATATTTTCTATAAATATTATCCATTTTGCAATAATAAATGGGTTAGTTTACCGACTAAAATAAGGTGTTCATTGACATAAAAAGGGATCAATGGAATATTGTTCCCTAAGAGATGAATCTAGTCTCTTGACTTGATTCATTATTATTTTTATAACTCCATCTAGTTGATTCATAATCTTCATGAAGCTTTCTATTATAACTTCTACTATAATTTATTCAGTACATCATTTTTTGCACTCATATTTTATTTATTTCCTACTATTTACCTCCATTATTTAAAATAAGAAAAACTTCCTGAGAAAACTTTTACTATTATGAATCATAAAATTATAAAGGTATTTTATTTCATAAAACATAGTTATTAAATATGTTATTAATCATATCTAATAGCAATTACATTATCTATATATACATCATAATGGTTCATAAGGAGTTCATGATTAACCAAAAAATTATCATGAGTGTCAAAATAGATGTTTAGAAAGATCCCATTAACGTGGTCAAATTCCCATGAAAGTGTATCTCAAAGAAACTTTTTTCTGTGTTACCACTAGGTACAACTATTCTAGATCAACATCGCCTTGTACTATCCAGACAGGAATGTATTTGTTTGGAAACCAAATAATTAATACATACCAAAATACTAGGATATTTTCTTATATTTTGACTCATCCTTCGGGTTATTCCTAAATATTTCAAGTCCTGATATCTAGAAATAACTAAACCATTCTATGATACCAATTATGGCCTCTCTCCTTGTAATTACAGATCTTTTCATTCCATTGTATAAGCAGAGGATGTTTTAATTTTTTTAGTTTCTTGGAAATAAGGTACATAATACATGAAAACATAAATCATTATTTAAAATTCATCTTTCAAATAATCTTCATGGGTTCATCCAAAGTTAATTTTACTACATATCATATACATGTATCATATATCAATAGAAGGGGGTGAGAATAAATCTTAGTAAAGGAATAATAAAGGGTGACAAAAAGTCTATGATTATGAGACCTATCAAGAAAACATGTGATCTATATAGATTGAATTCATTACCCAATTCATTGGAGAACTATCATGGAGAACTGCTAATATATATCAGTTTCATGTGAACTATATAGATCGTAACACATCATTTCATTAATAAATAGTTGTGAATAATGAACAAATTTCTTATCAAAAACTTGGTGAAGAAAAGTTCTTTTAAACATGATTGTTTTATAATTTTTATCTAACAAAATGAAAAATCAGTTTCATATATGTAAATTACAGAATAAAGAAAAAAAAATTAACATATGTTTTCATCAATATTGAAAATAAAGTGGGTTAATTTTTAAATAAAAATGAAAAGAGAATTTATCATGTAAAAGAGATAATTTTGATAATAAATTTTGTTAACATGGAAGGTATAAAATATGGTTTTGGAAAAGGGTAAAATGAAGGGGGATAAAGCTATGATGTTGGTGAAAGACTACTATTATAGTAATGGGATTATAGAACATGGATAAAATTAACTTATCGATTCCATTAGAATACATGCCACTAAAGAAGGTAACTTGAAAGGAAAAGAGGAGTGAGGATTTCTCTTAACCTTAAGAGTTGTTCCTGAAATTTGAGGATGTAACCTTAGGGTCTTGGGGACACTATAAGGGTCTCCTTGAGAGGTAAAATTGATAGAAATTAATGGAGGATGGATTGGGAGTAAAGATGAAGGGTGAAATGGGTGGGTATTAATATAAACTTTTGAGACTTTTCTTAATTTTATAACCCATGGGTTTTAATCCAGGTTTTGAAAATTTAGGTCAAATTTTGTGATATTTTAGTCCACTAGAACTGAACACTTTTTTTAATTAATTATTTTGGAATGGAAAAGTAATTATTCCAAAAATTTATGTTTTTAAAAATTAAATTTTTCTTCATAGACATTAGAATGTCACTTATATATTTAGAATTTGATTAAAATCAATTGAAATACTTAATATTAAAAATATAATAATTTTTGGGTTTTGAATTGTATTTAATTAATTATTAAATCATTATGACATAATAATGAATTCATAAAATATACTGAAAATCTTAAATTAAACTTTTTAATATTCACAAAAAAATAAGGTATTTTAGAAAATGTTCATAATTTAACCCTAACTTGATTTTAACATCCGAATATCAAATATAATTTTTATCTTTATTAAATAATTATTTAAATATGAGAATTTTATCTTTTAAGTATAAAAATCCTTATTTATTTAAAAATAAAATTTAATAAGGTGTATTCAAATTCCTGTCACTTTTAAAAAATATTTAGGCCATTAAAAATTTATTTTATCATTTATATTTAGTTTAAATTATTTTATTGGAATATTTGATTAAAAAATATTATTTAGAATACATGAATTGTTTATGAAATTTTTCGTATTTTCTATAAAAATAAAATTATGTTTTATTTTCCTCTAAAAACCAATTTGTCAAATTCATCTCAATTAGTAGTATATTTTATATAGAAAATATTACTAAAATGGAATTCATGTAATAAAAATTATATTTAAACAATGTAAAATAAATTTTTAGTAACTAAGGCCTAGAAACATAGCCGATTATAACTCCCATGTTTGACCTAAGTGTGAGGAGTGAGATGGTGGTATTTTCATTGGCTGGCATGGATAACATCGATAGATTTGTAATATCCATTAACTTTAACTTCTCATATTGTATATTTCATTCAAAATTTAGTAGTTGAATATTGTCTTGGTCTTGGTCAAAGAATACCCAAAGTGATACTACCTCCATCCCATGATTGGAGAAATGAGATTCAAAGTACATGACTATACTATTTGAGGTAATCAATTATTCATTCATTATAAATTATTATTTTTCACTACTACTTATAAACAATAAATATAATGGGAAAATTAATAATCAAGGGTATAGTTTCCAACGTTCATATTTAGCAATGTTCATATAACTGTTGAATCCCAATGTTCACATTTCTCTTTACTCCCTATAAATACATTTTCATTCATTCCCTCAAAATTTAATACAATCCCACATAAGGTTATATTTTCATTTTCATAATATTTTGATTGGTTGACCAATTTTTTTCATTTTTATATAGTTTTTGTAGAGGTGATGATTCTAGTAAATTGGGATGGCCCTTGTTTTTCGATCATAGAATGCCTATTTTAGATTTTTTTTATAGTTATAGTGTTTTTTATTTTAATTGGATTCAAATATGACTAATGTAATTATAATTTTCAATGATATAAAAAAAATTCCCTTTATTATTTATTTGTATGATATTATATAATACATAACAAACCATTTTTTGAGAAAAAAATATCATTTAAAAAGTTTGTGTTGTTATAATGGAGCTAAAACTCCCAAAACTATACTAAAAAAAGCTATGATATAAAAGTACCTTAATTAAAAAAATTTATGCTCTAATATAAAATACCCAAAAAATAGATAAATATCTAAGATAATAGACCATAAACTAATATAATAAAATGTCCGACCTAAAATATTCTAAACTAAAACAATAGAATTTACGAGATATAAGAAACTAAACTACAACAAAAGAGAAATGTTACCCTATAAGAATGAAAAGGTTATGAAGATTGTAAGGCCCACCATATAGCCATAGAAAAAAGTCAAGCTACGCTCTCTATGTCCACAAGCTTCATCAAATGATATTGTAGTCTCCATTTGGGAAATTTATTATAATGACCCTAATTTTTCTTACCGTATTATTACATAATTTTAAAGATAAAAAAGATAAAATTATTACACAAACATGATCCAAATGTTTAGTTACATGAAAAAATTAGTACCATACATAAATTTTTATAATAAAATAAAAAAATTTATTTAATTCCATCTTCTCTATATTCGTATTTTCCCTTGTATCTTGCTTAGTATAATTAATCGCCTAAGGATATACATCAAAGGGGAGAGCTAAAGTCACAGTAATATGATAGATAAGAAAATTGATTAATATAACATAGGTGAGAATACCAATAATAAAATTATTATTTTATTAGAGACATTATCATGAGAGGAAACATTAAATAAATTCATGGAATGTGGTAATGCATAAAATGAAACATCATGTCTTAGTGGTCAACTAC